>CM070671.1:52591514-53296834 GCA_036346575.1 Dendrocalamus sinicus | reverse complement strand
GGACGCGGCTATTCGAATAGTTTTACACTCTGCAGAGGTGGTACAACTGTACCCACACGATGTGAAAATCCTCACGTTAAAGATAATCACAACAAGGCTTTTACAATGGTCCATCTCAACCCGATCCCACTCGCTAAGGATTCGCCGTCGAGTAGGGTAATCCCCTAGTCGATAATTGCCCCCTCTTGCGCCACAACAACATCGGTAGCGAAACCAAAGTTGAGACTTCACAAATTATTATGCCAGGTCTATCCCATACTAGACATGTGGTTTGCACGGTAAAGCTCAGATCAATGGCACACAAAGTTAAGTCCTTAAATTTACTCAGGCGAAACATCCACATCCCATGTGCCTCTCGCGCCCCCTTTACTACACGATCAATCGCCCAAGTGAAATTCAATTTGTATAACCAACATCAATGACACCCCAATGTCATGGTACACAAATTTTATCAATGTGGTTACCACCACGATTCAATATCTCATTAAGTCAAGATTAATTAACCACATGTGATGACAAACCCAACGTACTAGCAATAAGCCTGGCTAAGCAATTTAGACGCACAACCCATGTGACAACTAATATTGCATCACTAAGTAATTTCCCATTCTATGGTGACAATGGAATCAGGGCATTCAAATTATCAAGGAGGAATAATCAATTAGGTCATTAACTACCAATACAAGGGTTTTATAATAAAGTAGCAATGCATGATAATTTAAAGCAACATAATACATAATAGATTTGAAAACTGGGTTCAACATGATCAAAGGACACGACTTGCCTTGGCCTTGCTCAGTTGACGGCTCTTGATCTTCAAATCCAACTTCCGCTCCCTCGAACACGTGATCTAACGAGAGAGAAAGCGCAAATCGAAACACAAAATAAAATCAAATAAAATTCAAATGAACTCCAAAAATTCTCAAACTTGAACCAAAAGATAGAGCTCAGTTTTAGATGAATTTAGGAAAAAGAATCGGGTCAATCGGAGCTAGGACGAGGGAGAACGGGCTCTGGGAAGTTTTAATTCAGAGAAAAAGAGACAGACGGGTAGTCGTTACGACCACAAAGGATCCCTACGACCACGCAGAGAAATTACGACCACGAAGAACTTTACGACCACGAAGAACTTTACGACTACGACCACAAACCAATCTATAACTACAACTACACTAGGAAACCTACGACTACGACCACAGAGCCGAATCTAAGACTACGAAGCCGATTACGACCACTTAGGCAGGCTTACGACCACGTAGTCGAGCATATGACTACTATCACTCAGTCGAGATTACGACTACGTAGTCGAACCTACTACTTCGACCACACAGAACAATCTACGACTACGACCACACGGGCGGCTACGACTACTTAGGCAGACTTACGACCACGTAGTCGAGCACATGACTACGATCACTCAGTCGAGATTACGACTACGTAGTCGAACCTACTACTTCGACCACACAGAACAATCTACGACTACGACCACACGGGCGGCTACGACTACTCAGGCAGACTTACGACCATGAAGTCGTTTACGACCACATGATCGAACTTACCGGTGGCTTTACGACTTACGACTAAGGCTCTACAACGTAGTCGTAGAACCTTACGACCACACGGATCTACGACACACGGATCTACGACCACGGATGGCAGCGGGACTCACCGGCGACGGCAGAACGACGGCGAGGACGACACGATCTCGGGCTCCGGCACGACCACGGCAGCGGCTACGCGTATGACCACGGCTTCGGCGAGGCGCACGACCACGGCTTTGGCGAGGGACACGACCACAGCGGCTCAACTCGGAGGCGAGGCTCGACTTGGGACGAGGGAGACACCAGGGGTTCGGCCCTTTTATACCCGGTCGTAGAGGTGTCCTAGTCGGCCACGAGTACGAGTCCGGGTGGGAAACGACCTGAGAATCCCACTCGTATACGAGTACGACTTGCTAAAAGCGGGCGGCTGCGATGCGGGGCGGGGTTCTGGATGGCTGACACGCGGCGGGGCGGAAGCGGTGCGGCTCGACCGACTGGTTTTTCTTTTTCTTTTTCCAGAAATTCAAACAAATACTTTTGAGCTCTAGAAAATAGCAAATAAATCCAGAAAAATCCAGAAAAATTCCAATAAATTCCCTGAGACACAAGGAACTCAAACAAAATACTTTTGGTACATTTTAATGTTTAACTTAATCATATTAAATCCTTTTAATTCATAAAAATTTCATTTAAGCTTTAATTAATTCCAGAAAAATTCAAATGGTGAATTTTATTTCGAAAGCTTCAAAAAGGCTCTGAAAATCAGGATGTTACATTTATTCTTGCAGGAGAAATCAAGTGCATAATATATGGGTGTCTAGGGGTAAGTGAGTATTTTTTTGTTAGAGGATACTCAAATTATAAGGGCATCTGTAGTGTATATAACCCAAAGGGTCTTAAGGTGGGTCCCATCTAAATCTTAAGACCAACTCCATAGTGTATATAACCCAAGAGGCCTTAAGACGGTCCCACTTGGCAGATAAAGAAAAATTGTATTTTAATGCTTATGGCCAGGTCTTTAGTTTGAGGACCAGCCTTAAGCTTTTTTTGCTTAGGGTCTGCTTAAGGTCACCCCTGTAATGTATAAGGTTGACCTTAAGGTGGCTTAAGACCTCCTCTTTTCATACACTACAGATGCCCTAAGCCATTGGATATAGATTTAACGGATCTCATCCCTCTTCCAAACCATATTCTCCTCACCTCCTTCCAACCCTATTCATCGCCCACCCCCTATCGCCGCGCTGTCACCAAGCCCACTGGCGAGCCATCGCTGCCGCCACTCCCATCTCCCTCCGTTCGTCCTGACCACCCTTCTGCATGCCGCCCTTCTTCCTCCTCTCCAACAAGCCACCCCTGTGGCGCCATTCTTCCTCCTTTAAGGGAGATCCCCCACGCCGCCCTCTATCCTCATATTCAGTGGCTACTTGTCAGACCCGGATTTTTCAATCCAGAATCTACTGTGTCTACTGCACTATTCCCTGGATCGGTAGTTTGTGCACACAGGAACATTGCTGAATCATTTCGTACATCGCATAATCATTCATTATATTACATAGATTGAAATACACCACGTTGGGTGATCAGAGTTTACAAAAGGGGCCGCTTAGGCCAAATGTCATTATTACAGAATAGCAGCGGAAACGAAAATCAAAAACAAAAGTAAGACCATAAACCACAGGCAAGCGACTGGTGGGTATTGTGTGCATTATATGTCGCCAGCTGACCAGCCACATACGTGCACACAAAGCCGGAAGCCCACTTGTCTATGTCCAACCAACGGGGCCTACGTCTTAGTCTCTTTCGCTACCCTTCTCCTCCGTAGCAGGGGTATCCTCGTAAGCATAATGGTCTTGTGATCCTGTTTCTGAATTTTGTCGCAAAAGCGAGCGTGAACACTCCGACCCCGTGCTCCGCGAGCCAATACACAGAATGCAAATAAATAGTATGCATGGCTTAACAAAGGAGAGGCTCGGGCTATTTTATTTTGCGTATAGTGCTTTTGAATACAATTAATTAAAAAGACCTTTGACTTAGCAATTTTGGGACAACTCATAATGTACAAAGAAATGCATTATTAATATCGATTCAGATTCCATCCACCGTTACATGGCATCTGCACCATATAGCAATTTCTTCAGCGTTATAGCCGCTTAACTTACCACTGGGACGACACCCAGGACAATTCCAAACTAGGGCAGTCCTTCGCCCTTCAATCCTTTTTATACTCAGTTTTCAATACTTTAAAACAGAACTATATCTCCAGTTAAGTTCCCATGTCCGCCCTTGACCGCAGGCACGGCTATTCGAATAGTTTTGACTCTGCAGAGCTTGTACACTTTCACCACAAGAGATAATCAACTCATTGCCCCACATGATACCATGGACATGTGGTTGAGCAGACCATCACAGTGACTTTTCAAAATATCTAGTCCCTTTTATCATCTCACCTCATGGGAAACTGCCCACTTGCGGTGGGTCCCATCTATGCGCGGGATGTTTTCCACAGCCACTAACGCAGCCGGGCTCCCCTTCCCGCAACGTTAGGACAGCTGGAAAACTTCACCCTCCACTGGTGTCCCTTAGGGCCCCCATGCCCGTGCTTATACCCTTCTATCCACTACCAGTGAGATGAGTCCGAGGATTCGATAAATTTACTTAGCCAGGTTGTACTTTACAGACTTGTGGTTGTACTGTTTTACACAGGAGGTCATGACAAGATTCGGTCCTTAGTGGCATCTAGGCGGTCTATCACTAACCCACTTTGTGCATCCACTGCACCACACATACACACCTTCGAACCAGTCCACCCAGATATTTAAGCAAGTTGGGATTTTTGGGAGCATAAAATAATCACGCCAAAATATACCAGTCATTCCCATTTATGACTGCCCAACCAACTTTCCTCAGGTTTACAAATGACGATTGGGCGCTCTCGCGCCCATGAGTGTCTATGCAATACTAAGCATGGCATATAATTAGGGACTTAATTTCGAGAGGTTAATATTATAATTTTGCTAGGGCGACAAGGTTCACACATTCAAATATTTCAAAGAGGGTGTAATATTATTTAAGTAAACAATAGGCATGTAACTAGAATATCAAATTAACATGCATTTGCATAAAATATAACAGCATGCAATTTGATAATTTAAACCAAAATAATTTGCAGAAATGTTGGTTCAATATGATCAAAGTATTGACTCGCCTTGATCACAGTGGTCTGGTGCTTGATTATCCGGAGCTTCTAGGGCTGCTGCCTCAAACTCTTCTTCTTGAGCCTCGTAAGCTATTTTAATCGTGCGCGAAAAGTTGGATAAAAGGAAAACACCAAATCAACAAAATATCACCAGAAATACAAATAAACTTTAAAAATTATGATTTTAGTTCCATTGGACAGATCTTGATTTTAAATGAATTTAGAAATTTGTCTCACCCAATTTGGAGTTAAAATGAAAAAGTTATGATTATTTGAAGTTCTCAGGTTGAATTAATTCCAGAAAATATGAAATATCTAACATGTGGGACCCACTGGTTATTTTAATCTTTTAACCTTTTTATTATATTCCAAATTATGTGTGTATGACATGTGGGACCCATCAGTCAGTGAGTCTCGTGGTTCCCAGTGGCTGACATGTGGGACCCAGGGGCCCTGGACCCATCTGTCAGCGAGTGGCGCCGACAGGCGGGGCCCAGAAGGCAGCCAGCCCACCGACCGACAGGCGGCGCCCAGCTGTCAGCGGGGAAAACTAAAAGAAATGCTCGACCGCTACGCGCGGAGCCAGAGGCTCGAACGCGCGCCGCGGGAGCAGGGGGAGGGAGAGAGGAGAGCTGGTAACCAAGTGAGCGGGGAGGCATTGCCTACCCTATATGGGTAATAAACCCTTTTGAGGTATGTCGCGGAGGAGGCCGGCAGAGGAAAAAGAAGGCGGTGGCGCCGGCGGCGAGCGGTGGTCGGAGAGGTCCGGGGGCTTCATGATATGTAATCCTCGGGCGATGGTGAAGCTCCTGGTGATGTCGGCGGGGATGGAGGAGCACGGTGGCGAGCCGGCGGCGTGTGACGGCGGCGGTTCAGGGAGGCGGTCGTCGCCGGCGAAGCTCACGCAGCGGGAGACTCGGTGAGGGAGGGGTTCGGCTTCACCTTGCTTCCACGAAGCTCTGGAAGTAAGGAGTTGCCCGGAGGCGGCCGGAATCGGCAGTGGCTCGGTCGCCGGCCGCGAGGAAGAAGACAGCGTCGGCGGGGATTGAGGGTGCTATGGTTCAATTGCGGGCAGGGAAAGGGAGAAAGGAGCATTGCGATGCGTTTGAGACTCCCAGGCGAGGCTTTTATAGCCGGGAGAGAGGGGCACGCAGCGATGCACGCTAGCGGGGGGGATGAACTCAATCTCCCCCGAGATTTTGTGGGAGAGAGAGGGCTGGCGGCGCTTTGAATTTGCCCGCGAGGTGTGAGAGAAAGAGGGAGAGGATTAGCTGCGGCAAGCGAGAGAGAGCGAGCGCGAAGGGGAACTTCGGCGTCGCTGGCGCGTGGAGAAGAGAGGAGCCGGGGAAGAAGAGAGCGCGGGCGGAAGGGCCACCGGCCAGGGGGAGGTGGCTCTGGCGCGTGGGGCTCGCGCGGCAGTGAGGCGTGGGGCGCGGGTGGCGACGGGCTGGGCCGCGCGTGAGCGCTGGCTGCGCGTGGGGAAACGGCTGGGCCGGGGTGATGGCCGGCCCGGCTGTGTTATTACCCATTTTTTTTAACTTTTGAATTTATATTCACACATTTTTAATGCCAATTCATTTGCCCTCCTACTTATTCCATTATATTTTTGCACTTTAACATAAATTTTTATAGATGTTATATTTTTTCTAAATATACATATACTTATTTATTTATGTATATACCCATATTTGTTGAGCTTCTTAATGCATTAATTCTTTGTTATAATTATTTTCAGAACTAGGGTTTTATATTTTAGGCCCAATTCTCTCCCCTTCCTTTTCTGGATCATCTTTTCAGATTCTTAATTTAGATTTTAACTTTCTATTATTTAAACATGCTTGTTTCCCCTTGGACCTTTTAACTTTTTGAAACCTTCATTAAATTATTCAGAAAAATACCATAAACTCCAAATTCAAATAAATCACATTTGCAAAAGAAATTTGAAAACTTTATATTCTCAGATTTCAAATTTTCAGGATGTTACACTACCGCTGCCAGATTTACCATCGCCTCCTGCCGCCTCCTAACCACTCTCTTTCTACCGCCCTCCTCTAATCCGTGACACCGACGACACCATCACCACCTCGCTGCCCCACCGCCCAACACTAGTCAACAAGTCCTCCTAACCTCCTATACCTGGGGCTTAGTGAACCCACCCAATTCTAACATTGGTGTATCCTAACCCTAATCTCGTTGGAGTCTCACTGCTAGTCGTAGGAGCCACATAGAGGCACAACTCATGAGGAAAAAAGGATGATCAAAATTGGAGTACTCCTGTAGGATCGAGTATGGCAATTAGAGTATGGGTGAATGATGTTAACAAATCCCCCCCCCCCAATATTCATAAATCTTTCACTTCAATAGCTATGGAAGCTAGGAAGATCAGATTCTACCACCTATAAAGATCAGGAAACGATCAAATGATCAAAGCATGGCAAGATGTGTCTAAGGCTATCTGACCACCATGTATGGAGTGGTCTAACTGTTGGGGTAATGGTGGTTTGACCGCTCCCCAGGGTTTATATTCCAAAGCAGCACGATTTCAAAAACCCAAGTTAGCACGACTTCCAAAATATAAATCCAAATCAAATGAAACTTGGAACACACCTTGCTCTAGATTTTAGGCACCTATTCCAATCAATGATGACCAAGGTTTTGGTGAAAATTCCAACATTTTCATAATATAGGCAAGGTTACACTAAAACCATCCAAAAACCCGAAACCAAGATTCACACTTGCTCATGGGTTTAAGATGGTTAAGATGACATTGAATCAACTCCCACACATCATAGCAAGGTAAAACCATAGCAAGAATCGAAGACAAAATGATTTGAACACACTGCCACAGAAAAGTTCATCACAGATGGTTCGGAACTGTCATCACAGACGGTTCCTTGAAATATCTGACTTCATGGGTCAGTGATAATAGGGGTTCACATATAGTTTTGAACCATCTGTAATAGCTGTACCAGAGCTAAAAAAGTGGGTAATTTTCCCATGTCTTGGATGCCCAAAATTTTTGGGTATCCAAGCCATGGTAAAAATACATACTTGCCAAATTTTGGACATCCAAGTTATAGCAAAATCGGATGGATGGGATTGAAGAAGAGGTGGGGAAGAAGAGGACTAGAGGAGGAGAAGGGAGAAGAGGAGATGAGGAGAAGAGACAATCGAGTCTTGTATTTTTAAGGAAAAATTTGGCGAGGGGAAGTGGAGGGGAAGAAGTGTGAAGAGAGAAGAGGAGATGAGAAGAACAGGAGATGAGGAGTGGAGGAGAAGTGAGAAGAGAGATGAGGAGAAGAATAGCCGAGCCTTCCATTTTAAAGAGCAAATTCAGCAAGATGAGTGCAAAATTCAAATTTGGCGAGAGTGGGTAGGTTGAAATATTATCACAGACGGTTCTTGGTCTGTGATAAGTAGGTCATTAAAGATGGTCACAGACAGTTTGGAACAAAAACTGTCTATAATAAGCACAAACATCACAGATGATTGTTCAGATGGTTCAGAATAAAAACTATCTGTAATAAGTAGGTCATTGCAAATGGTTCTTTTTATCACAGTGAACTTAGACGGTCTATTTTGTAAAATCATAACTTTATTACTAACGTTTGTATTGAACCGTCTGTGATGATGCATCTAGGATGATCCTTTTTGTAGTAGTGACAAGATCTTCCTTGAAACCACTCAAAATGAGCCAATACTAGGCAATATTCATGAGCTTACCATGGAGGATGCCTAGATGGATGGGATAGGACCTCAAGGAGATTTCTTCATCACTTACACGTTCTTAGTAACCAGCAAGATCAATAAAATAAGAGAAGAGAGGAAAACCACTCAAATCAAGAAACAAATCAAGCAAAACATGAACAACACTTTGATTGCAAAAATATGATCTATTGCATCTTGAAGAGGAAGGGTTTACAGCCACTCTATGAGGAGGACAAGAGAACACACCACTGCACTCAAACCACAAGCCTAGCTCTATCTCTCTTAAACCCTAACCTGAGGCATGGATTGGTGGAACACCTCTCCATCTCATCCCATTAAGTAGAGATACAACAAGCCACAAACCAAACCCCAATGGATATTATTCACTAAGAAACATAGGAAAACCCGCAAACCCACTAAAACTAAGTTTGTAATACACAAAACACTTTTGTATGTTTTTCAAAGCACATAAGCTTGAAACCCGCTATTTCTTGATGCTTCGCTCCACTTGACCTAAATCGCTCTCCTAAGCTCCACTGTTTTGTTTCAACATTGTTTCCAATATTTAGCCAACAACTAAAATACCCTCGCCTTAACCAGGCCATCTTCTTCACTTGCAAGCAATCCCTATACTTGCCACGTGTAGATTTATCAATGGCTTCCCTTGTGTTAGCAAGTTTCACCTATTCTAGTTCCCATATGGCCATGCCTCACTTAGATCAATCAAGCTGCTTAATCCAACCAATTGCTCGAATTTTTTCTTCAACATCACTTGTCCATCTTGTGCCATGCTTGAGCTCAACCATATCACGTGGCATCCATGACCATTTTGTACCTTGGTTCCCCTAACCAGGTTCCGATCCTTCTCATGTTGACCATAGTTGATTCCAAGATACTTGCATATCTAATGACCAAAAAAATATTTCTAGGTATAAGTTCTTCGCAACTTAATCCACGTTAGTCCAAATATGTATCATGCAATGTATATGCAATGACCAAAGGTTGAAGAACATAAACATGAGCACTTCCCAATTCCCTAAATTCCAACCCACTTTAGCAATTAACTAGTCTGACCTTCATTGCCTGGCTAATGAGACCGACCTGTTATCAAGGAGCAGTTTGACTACCAGCCCATTGTCGATCAAACTTCTACTCTCCCTCTCAGCCTGAAAACCTTCTGGAAATTTCAAACTCAAATCATTTTCAGCTCAGAACTCCAATTGAAATAACACATAGAGATAACATAACTCCTAACATGCTAACACAATATGTTGGAGTCCAATTCCCAAATGGCACCGTGGCCGGTTTGACCATCATCTCTAAGCCGGTCAGACTGCTAGGGCTCAATCGGTCTGACCGTCCGGTTAGACCGATCGTATACAACGATTAGATCGACTCTGTCCAGCAGTTAGACCTACTGTGCCCAGAGTTCAGACCGTCATTGACTTGAAGATTCTAAATTTTAGCAAACCTTCATAAAATTAAAATCTAACTCAATAAATTGTTGGATTAATTGGGATTGGCCCATTTTAATTTAGCAATTAATCAAATGAAATTCCTAGGCCCACAACTAATGCTAGGTGGAAAATTGTTTAGTCCCATATGGAGAATTCAATGGGAGTTATACCACTTTAAAAGGTGGAACGAGGTAACCCCCTTGTGTGAAATTGAAGAGAGCCAACACGCGCGCGCGCTCACTCGCTCGCCTCACCTCGCCACGCCACGCCACGCCGAGCCGAGCTGTGCTGTGCCGTGCCGTGCCGTGCGGTGCGTGTGCGTGTGCGTGCGTACGTACGCGCGCAGGCGTGTCGGGTGCGGGTGCGTTTTTCTTTATCTATTCGAAAATCGAAACGCACTGACTCGCTGGCAGTAACGGTGCAGTTACTAGTGGATTATGGGTGCGCAGTTACTAGTGACTAATGGCAGCAGTTTCTGGTCTCTTCATTTTTGCTGTTACAAGAGAACAGCATAAGAAGGCTCTCCTCTCCATACGGAACAATAGTTTTTCTCTCCCTCTGTTTTTGTTGCTGCTCTCTGCAATCTCCGGTCCAGAACCTTGCGCGCACAAGTTTCTGGGCGAGTAGGCCTCCGGAACTTCGTCCGTTTGTGTACCTGCACGGGTAGGCGGGCGATCAAGTTTTTGGGGAGCGCATCGGCGCGACTACTCAATCTGCGACGTCTACTTCCTGGTGGTGAACCGTTCGCGCGACTGCACTGCGAACATCTTCCTGCATCAAGCTTCGTCCTGCATCACGCCTTGATCGACTACATCGAATAGGCCATCATGTCGACTGATGGTAACGGCGCCTCCGGTGTCTCCGGCACTGGCCCCGCCCGAGGGTATAAATCTAAAACTTTTCTGGTGTATTTGTTTCTGTGCGCTATGAATATGTTAATAGATGTTTCTGTTAGCTTGTTCGTTAGCGAATATGAATACATCGTTGATAGATCACTCATGCATGTTTATGTCATGTTTTATATGCTGAATTTCTGGATTAAAATATGCCGAAAATTGACTAGATATCCAACAATCCAAAAACTTGATAGGTCTTTTTCGGTAGTTGGCTTTGCTGCGTCGCTTAAGCCACACCCTCCGTTTGATGGTTCAAATTTTAAGAGATGGCGTGCACGCGCAATCCTGTGGTTTACTGCCATGGAATGTTTTCATGTTGTACAAGACAAGCCCGCTGAGCCTCTGTCTGATGAGGATGAACGCAAGTTCAATGCAGCGGATAACTTGTTTCGAGGTGCACTTGTTAACATACTGGCGGACAACATTGTGGATGTGTACATGCATTTGCCTACGGGCAGAGAGATGTGGAATGCACTTGAGGCCAAGTTCGGAGTTTCCGATGCTGGCAGTGAGCTGTATGTCATGGAGCAGTTCTATGACTACAAGATGGTCGATGACCGTTCTGTAGTAGAACAAGCTCATGAGATTCAGGCGCTGGCAAAGGAGCTCGAGAACAATAAGTGCGAGTTACCGGACAAGTTTGTGGCTTGCGGTATTATCGCTAAGTTACCACCTTCTTGGTCGGATTTTGCTACCTCTCTAAAACACAAGAGGCAGGAGTTCAGTGTTACTGATCTCATTGGCACTCTTGGTGTTGAAGAAAAGGCGAGGGCAAAAGATACTCGTGGCAAGAAAGTTGCTGCTGAGGGAGGTTCTAGCGCCAATTTAGTGCAGAAGAAGAATCCTCAGGCCTTCCACAACAAGAAGAAAAATAAGCCTTTTGTCAAGCCCAAGGCTACTACTGAGTTTAAGAAGAAAGGCAAAGGAAAGGGCGGCTGCTTTGTGTGCGGTGATTCTGGCCATTGGGCTAAGGATTGTCCAGACCGCAAGGATAAGCAGAAGAAGTCTGCCAACATGATTATTAGTGACGCTGGAGGAACATCGGGTGCGTAATATTTACCTCGCTTCTTTCGCTTGTCAATCACCCGAGTGGTGGGTTGACATCGGTGCTAATATTCATGTTTGTGCTGATATTTCCTTGTTTTCATCTTATCGTCGGTCGAGGTTGCTCCTTGTTGATGGGGAACGGATCGCATGCAGCTGTTCATGGTGTTGGTACGGTCGATCTGAAGTTTACTTCAGAAAGACCGTCAGGTGAAGAACGTGCAGCATGTCCTCCATAAAGAAAAATCTCGTCGCGGATCTCTACTGTGTAGAGATGGTTTTAGGCTTGCATTTGAGTCCAATAAATGTGTCGTGTCTAAGTATGGAACATTTGTTGGTAAAGGCTATGAGAACGGAGGTTTGTTCCGTTTTTCTTTGATGGATTCCTGTAATAAAGTTGTGAACCATGTGTGTAACGATGATGATGAGTCTAATATTTGGCATTCACGACTTTGTCATGTTAATTTTGGGTGTATGACGCGCTTAGCTAATATGAGTTTAATCCCAAAATTCACTTTGGTCAAAGGTTCTAAGTGCCATGCATGTGTTCAATCGAAACAACCTCGCAAGTCTCACAAGGCAGCAAAAGAGGCGAGGAATTTGGCACCGTTAGAACTTATTCATTCTGATTTATGCGAGATGAATGGCGTATTGACTAAAGGTGGAAAGAAATATTTCATGACGCTTATAGATGATTGCACTAGATTTTGCTACGTGTACTTATTGAAAACAAAAGATGAAGCGTTGGATTACTTTAAGATCTATAAAGCTGAGGTAGAAAACCAACTTGAGAGGAAAATCAAGCGGGTAAGGTCTGATCGTGGGGGAGAGTATTTTTCAAATGAGTTTACTTTATTCTGCGAGGAACATGGAATTATTCATGAGAGGACGCCTCCCTATTCTCCCGAATCAAACGGGGTTGCCGAAAGAAAGAATCGCACTCTAACTGATTTGGTTAACGCCATGTTAGACACTGCGGGACTTTCTAAGGAATGGTGGGGTGAGGCTATATTGACCGCGTGTCATGTCCTGAATAGAGTTCCTACAAAGAATAAAGAAGTAACACCATTCGAGGAATTGGAAAAGAAGAAGCTGACTCTCTCATATTTGCGCACCTGGGGATGTTTGGCCAAAGTTAACGTGCCAATTATCAAGAAGCGCAAACTTGGACCAAAAACCGTAGATTGTGTATTCCTTGGTTATGCTATGCACAGCGTGGGTTATAGGTTCTTAATTATAAAATCTGGAGTACCTGACATGCGTGTTGGTATAATCATAGAATCCAGAGATGCTACATTTTTTGAGAATGAATTTCCTATGAAATGTGCTGTACCTAGCTTGTCTAGTCAAGAACCTATAATTTCCCTTGATTCTTTTCTGCCGATAGAACATGTTGAGCAAACGCCTGTGGAAAATCCTGAGGAGGATAACAATGAAGTTACTCGAAAGAGTAAGAGACAAAGGACTGCAAAGTCTTTTGGTGATGATTTCATTGTATACCTCCTGGATGACACTCCAAGAACCATTGAAGAGGCATATTCTTCTCTTGACGCTGACTATTGGAAGGAAGCGGTACGGAGTGAGATGGACTCTATTATGTCTAATGGAACTTGGGAGGTCGTTGATCGTCCTTATGGGTGTAAACGTGTAGGATGTAAATGGGTTTTCAAGAAAAAGCTTAGGCCTGATGGTACAATTGAAAAGTACAAGGCAAGGCTTGTGGCCAAGGGTTATACCCAGAAACAAGGCGAGGACTTCTTTGATACTTATTCACCTGTTGCCCGACTGACCACAATTCGAGTACTACTTGCCCTGGCTGCCTCTTGTGGTCTTCTCGTTCATCAAATGGACGTTAAGACAGCTTTCCTAAATGGAGAGTTGGAGGAGGAGATTTATATGGATCAGCCAGACGGGTTTGTGGTAGAAGGTCAAGAAGGAAAGGTGTGCAAGTTGTTAAAGTCTTTGTATGGCCTAAAGCAAGCACCTAAGCAATGGCATGAGAAGTTCGACAGAACTTTGACATCTGCTGGCTTTGTTGTGAATGAAGCCGACAGATGTGTGTACTATCGCTATGGTGGGGGAGAAGGAGTGATCTTGTGTTTGTATGTTGATGACATACTGATTTTTGGGACAAACCTCAATGTGATTGAGGAGGTCAAGGACTTTCTGTCCAATAGCTTTGAGATGAAAGATTTGGGAGTGGCTGATGTGATTCTTAACATTAAGCTACTGAGAGAAGGTGATGGTGGGGTTACACTCGTGCAATCCCACTACGTGGAGAAGATCTTGAGTCGCTTTGGTTATAGTGACTGCAAGCCTGCTCCTACTCCTTATGATCCTAGTGTGTTATTGAGGAAAAACCGAAGAATAACAAAGGATCAATTGAGATACTCCCAGATCATTGGCTCATTGATGTATTTAGCTAGTGCTACGAGGCCTGACATCTCGTTTGCTGTAAGCAAGCTAAGCCGGTTTGTTTCAAATCCGGGAGATGATCATTGGCGTGCTCTTGAGAGAGTAATGCGCTATCTAAAGGCAACTGTGAGCTATGGCATTCACTATCTTTGGGTACCCAAAGGTCTTGGAGGGCTCTGATGATTCAAACCGGATCTCGATCTTGATGAGATAAAAGCCACAAGTGGATATGTGTTCACACTTGGAGGTGGTGCTGTTTCCTGGAAGTCTTGCAAGCAGACCATCTTAACGAGGTCAACAATGGAAGCAGAACTCACAGCATTAGATACCGCTACTGTTGAGGCTGAGTGGCTTCGTGAACTCCTTATGGATTTGCCGGTGGTTGAAAAACCGATACCGGTTATCCTGATGAACTGTGATAATTAGACTGTAATTATCAAGGTGAACAGTTCTAAGGACAACATGAAGTCATCTAGGCATGTTAAGAGGCGGTTGAAGTCTGTCAGAAAGCTGAAAAACTCCGGAGTTATAGCACTGGACTATGTCCAGACAGCTAAGAATCTGGCAGACCAATTTACAAAGGGTTTATCACGTAATGTGATAGATAGTGCATCGAGTGAAATGGGCCTGAGACCCACATGAGTCATACCACAGTGGTAACCTGTTCTATGTGATCGGAGATCCCGTGAAGTAGGATAGTGAAACAAGCTGTTGGTTGACTGGGAGGAGAGACCTTTACAGGGCTCATTTCTTCAGTGATGCGCTTCTCTCCTATTCTGTATGGCAGGTTGGTTTTTACCTTAATGTGATCCAAGTGGCTTATTTAAAGCAGAGATGTCGGCCTACAGGACATCTTAGAAAGAACACACCTATATGAGTTCGACTGCTGGTCACAGTCTATGAGATTTGGGTGATCTCTAGATACTCATGAATAGGCATGGAGTATGACATATACGCTCCAACCAGAGGGGATGCTTTAGGCAGCCTAGTACTAGTAAAGGAATTGGGTAAAGCTTGTTCGCACAAAACTGTCAATTCAAGGCATAGTCCATTGTTCAGTTGTGGATGAGTGTAACTCCTTTCCTAGGTGGATGTTCAACTTAACAGTCTCCATCGAAACACTGGTATATCAAACATCAGCAGAACTGAGAGCATTTCTCGTGTGCCTTGCAATTTGGTGGGGATTGTTGGATTAATTGAGATTGGCCCATTTTAATTTAGCAATTAATCAAATGAAATTCCTAGGCCCACAACTAATGCTAGGTGGAAAATTGTTTAGTCCCATATGGAGAATTCAATGGGAGTTATACCACTTTAAAAGGTGGAACGAGGTAACCCCCTTGTGTGAAATTGAAGAGAGCCAACACGCGCGCGCTCGCTCGCTCGCCTCGCCTCGCCACGCCACGCCGAGCCGTGCCGTGCCGTGCCGTGCGTGTGCGTGTGCGTGTGCATGCGTACGCGCGCAGGCGTGTCGGGTGCGGGCGCGTTTTTCTTTATCTATTCGAAAATCGAAACGCACTGACTCGCTGGCAGTAACGGTGCAGTTACTAGTGGATTATGGCTGCGGTTACTTTCGAGTAATGGGTGCACAGTTACTAGTGACTAATGGCAGCAGTTTCTGGTCTCTTCATTTTTGCTGTTACAAGAGAACAGCATAAGAAGGCTCTCCTCTCCATACGGAACAATAGTTTTTCTCTCCCTCTGTTTTTGTTGCTGCTCTCTGCAATCTCCGGTCCAGAACCTTGCGCGCACAAGTTTCTGGGCGAGTAGGCCTCCGGAACTTCGTCCGTTTGTGTACCTGCACGGGTAGGCGGGCGATCAAGTTTTTGGGGAGCGCATCGGCGCGACTACTCAATCTGCGACGTCTACTTCCTGGTGGTGAACCGTTCGCGCGACTGCACTGCGAACATCTTCCTGCATCACGCCTTGATCGACTACATCGAATAGGCCATCATGTCGACTGATGGTAACGGCGCCTCCGGTGTCTCCGGCACTGGCCCCGCCCGAGGGTATAAATCTAAAACTTTTCTGGTGTATTTGTTTATGTGCGCTATGAATATGTTAATAGATGTTTCTGTTAGCTTGTTCGTTAGCGAATATGAATACATCGTTGATAGATCACTCATGCATGTTTATGTCATGTTTTATATGCTGAATTTCTGGATTAAAATATGCCGAAAATTGACTAGATATCCAACATAAATATACCAATTTGTCATCACTAAATGGCGAGAACCCTCCTCACATGCTCCTTCGACTCTGAAGTTGAAAAAAAAGTACTAGAGTACCATTTAGCATTCTTCATCGAAGCACTAACAAGCATATTAATTATTTCCTTGAAACCAAAAAGGTTCCTGACGTGCACGTACGACTTCGCTCTCTAGCTACTAGCATGGATATATGGGTCTGTTCTTTTTAGCTAGAGTTTATAGGTTTTGATTGTGGCTTATGGCTTTTTGGTTGTTTGTGCAAGAGATTACAGAGTAACAGAAACTCACGTGCGGTTTTTGTTGATATAAATGAAGTCAGTACAGTATATATTACAATTAACTAATAGACAATGTTTTAAAAAGATGCTTCGCTTAAAAGTTAGTTACTGTAGAAAAGCTGAAAAACAGCTTTTAGAAACTGAAAAGAACAGAGCCTATAGCAAGAGCTAGCTATATAGCCCGTTGGTAAAATAGCTCGCTTAATTTATTGAATACATCAAAATAGATTGCCATCGATCGATCTGGTGGGTAGTGCTGCCTCAACGAGCTTCTTCGTCATTGGATGTAGTAGTAGCGCCGTCGTCGTCCCCGCGCAGATGCCCCTTGGCAGCGCGATAGCAACTCCTCAGGTGGCTTGCTTGCTCCACGGCCTGCGTGCGCGTGTTTAATTTGTAAGCAAATCCATTAATTAAACGGGGAAGACATAGTATTATAGAACACATTAACTGTTGAGTATAATTGCCCCGCAAAGAACTGTTGAGTATAATTGTTCACGAATTTAAGTATAATGGCTCAGGTCCGAAAAAATATATCTCAAAATTTTGTCGGTAATCGATGGTCACCGGATTTATCGGTAGGTCCTAGTAAAATTTTAAATTAGTTAAAAAAATTGGATTCATCCAAAATTCATAAAAATTGAAAATTTCCCAAAAAATTCAAAAATTTCAGAAATTCAAATTTAAATTCAAAATTTTTGTTTGAAAAATTCAAAAAGTCCGGTAACCGGTGGTTCTATGGTTACCCTCCAATAAAATTTTCAAACCATATATTTTTCGCTGGCGTAGGTACGTACGTACCAGGCAGACGCTCTGGTACATGGCTCGGTTGATGGATCCAAGCGAGAGGTCGTGGAAGGTGGTGGTGAGATGGTGGTGCCCGCCGGTGCCTTCCATGTACTCCAGCAAGCGCAGCAGGTCGCATTTGACATTGGACCAGTAGGAGAGGTGCTGCTCGATCATGTCGAACTCTACGCACGTGCACGGCCTCTCCTCCGGCTCCGGGACAGCAGCTACTGATGACTCCACATCAATATCTGCTACTCCTCCTGGCTTCGGATGAGCGTCGTCCTCTTCGGTCTGAGCAGGAGTAGGAGCGGGAGCAGCCGCCGGCGCACCGACGGTACCACAAGGGGCAGTCGGCGGCGTGCTGTCCGCGGCAACCGTGATTTTTTTCAGGTCCAGCGGTGTGATGTTCACTTCCGGCGGCTGCTGTGCCACCTGTGCCATCGCGTTGATGGCCGGCGTCACGTACGCGGCGGCAACTTTTTCCGGCGAGCCCATGGTGGTCGCGCACTCCATCTGGTGGCTCGATTCCCACGAGTAGATGTAGGCTACCCCCAAGCCTTTCTTCAGGTTGCGCACCATCTCCTGCACATCTTCCTCGAAGCGCCCTAGGCCCAGCTGGCTCCCTTTTTTCAAGCTGGAGGTTTCCTTCAGCTTGACCCACTCAGCCAGCAACCATTCCCCAGCTTCTTTCTGCTTTTCCAACTCCTTCAAGCCCTCGTATCTTTCCTGGAATGTCGCCAGCAAGCTCAGCACCTTGAACCGGGCCATCTGCTGCAGGACGTCCTTGTTGCACCGGCTGTCCTCGTCGGCGACGACATCAGCTGGCCTCTGTATGGACAGTACAGCTGATTCAATGGAAATGGATTTGGCCGAAGCATCCTGGCACAGGCCATCGGCGGTGATCAGCTGCTGCTCACCGGTGGCCGGGTCAGCAACAGGCACGCGCAGGTGGACGATGAAGTTCTTCTTCTCAGCGGCGTAGAGGATGGGGATGTGGATGTCTCCGAACTCTCCGCCTTCTTTGACGTCGCTCTTGTAGCCCCCGGAATCGATGCTCTTGATCTTCACCCCCTGCGCGGCGTCGGCCTTGAGGTTGATGGTCGCCTCGACGGCGACGACCGTCTGGAGCCCGCCCAGGCAGACGGCGAATGCGTCCTTGATCTTGTCGAGGCCCTGGTTGATGAACGAGTAGGTCCCGTCGGAGGCCTTGGCGATGAGGTGCAGCGCCTTGGAGTCGTGGAACTTGCTGAAGCCGAACGTGTGGACCGGGTACTTTCTCATGCCCCAATCGATCTTGCTGATGGTTTCTGGTTGCTCCTCCCCGTCCGACAGGAAGACGATGACGCCTACACGCTTCGTTTTGTCGTTGGTGGTTCGCCCGTTCAGGATCTTCACGGCCTCCTCCAAGCCCGGTCGGAAGGCGGTCCCGCCATTGGGCTCGAGCTTTTTCACACGGTCCAGGAAAGAGGCCCTGCGTTCTTTGGAGATTTCCAAAACCTTGGTGTCGCCCTTGACCTTGTCGTTGAACTCCACGATGGCCAGGCGGTCGTCGAGGTGGAGCATCTCGACGACGAACGTCATGGCCGCCTTGAGAAGATCCATCCTCGACTGCTCCCCCTTCCCCTTGTCGGGGGTTCTATTGTCTGCGTCCGGCACCCAACCCATGCTGGTGCTGACGTCCAGCACAGCGACGAGGTCGATGGGGGCAAACTTCTCGCCCACCTCCGGCGCCTCCACGCGCACCAGCACCTCCAAGTCATCCCGCTCCTGCTCACGTGGCATCGCTGGCAAGATCGGGATGGTGCTCACCTTCACCGCCTGCCGCTGAACCACCGCCGTCGCCGTGGCCTGCATGCCGAACAGCTAGCTTATATGTACGCATTAAAAGGCATGTACGATGCACGAATTAATGGCTTATCTTTCGAAATAGACAACAGCAACACAAATTGCATGCTTTGCTTATGGTCGTTCGAGTCATTCACCTCTACGGCCGCTTCCTGACGATCAGCTCCGGACATGGCTTCTTCTTGCTCTTGCTCTAGGATAGGAGTATGTTCGATCTCAAGGGGGGCGCCCGGGTGGAGAAGATCATGTAAACAAACCAATATAGATATACTGCCCATACGGGCCAGGGCCACTCATGTCAAAACCGTAGTAGGTCTATTCTTTTTCAGCTTTTGGCTTTTCTACGATAACTGATTTTTAAACGAAGTGTTTTTTTAAGATGTGATCTACTAATTAATTATAGTACATACTGTACCGACTTTTTTATATCGGCAAAAATCACACGTAGGTTTCAGTTACTCTGTAATCTTTTACACAAACAGTTTAAAAATCACAAACTGTAGCTAAAAAGAATAGATCCATAGAGAGATGGTACTGTGGCCCATATGGGCCGCAGGCCCCAAGCACTACGTACTCATGACACGTTTAGATACTTGTTTGGACCCTTTTAAATTATGACATATGGCCATGTGATAAGATGGTTGATTTATTCAGTCATGTGTCGTAAGATTGAAATGGTGTAATAAGGATTTAAAGGTGATGACTGATGAGGTTTTATAGGAAATTCTTGCCGCAATGACCTATGGTCACCGGTTATGAGAGGAAATTACTATAAGGCCCATGCATTATTTATGTAAGTCATTGTCGCTTTGTCCCGACCAACATAAACAAAGACGTGTATAGCTTAATAGTACTAATCAATTTTATCACGTGATGCTTTCTTCTTTCCTCCCCTCTTTTTTTTGTTTGTCACAGCTAGCACAGTGGCCCGCACGATTAATTGTGTGGGAAGGCTAGCTTTCTTTCTTGTCTTCAAGGCTAATTCTTGACACCCTCGTTCGCTTGAAGTGGAAACACACTTGTTATCTTTTTGTTTGCAAGAATGCCTAGCATGTTCTGTCGATACTACTGAATGACATTCTACTAAAAATAACCATGGCCAAAGCAAAGTATCCGTTTGCCATATGGTCATATCAAGCATGCTATATATCCTCTATAATTTTCTTTGTCATTTGTCTGACGTCTCCTTTTTTATGCTAGGCACAGCCTTTTATTTAAACTAAAAAAACAAAAGTTAGAATTAATATCCAATAGCCAGAGTCGTACTCATTATTTTTTCCTGTTCTTTTACAATGCATCAGTTCAAAAAGAACAGTTTCATAGTCATAGAAAGAAAAAACTGATTGCAACTGATGTGGGTTCACTACTACTGATGGAGGCACATGGATCACCTGCTGCTTCGTCATTGCCCCTCGCTGGATCTCTCCTGATTTAGGTGTGAACTATATCTATATGTATGTGCCTTAGCTGACTGTTGTGTTCAACGGGTTAGTCTTGGCTAGGGATGAAAACGGAACGGAAATATCCCGTACCGAACCGCATCGTTTTCTACATTTGACCCGATCGAATTCGTATTTTCGGACAAATTCGAATTCGGTTCGAAATACGGAATACCAAATTCGAAAACGGAGCGGAAACGGTTTAGACATTTTCCGACCGTTTTCTACTTTTCTACATTTTATTCGGAATATACCGTATTGTAAATACGGTTTAAACCGAATTTGGCCCACTAGAAGCCCAGGTCTCACCGTCTCACGAGCTCACACCCGAGCACCCAGCGCTGGCCCAATTCCCAGCCAGCCTCTGCTGCCTCTCTGGCGGTTGTCTCTCCCTAAATCCCTAAGACCCTAATCCCCTTCCAGCCTTCCCTTCCTATCAGCCGCGGCGCCGCATCCCGCACGCGACGCGGTGCGTGACTCCAGCAGCGCCGCCGCCCGCGTGCCATCCCGGCGGCCGCTCGCGTCCCACCCCGCCAGCTCCGCCGAACCCCTCCGCATGCTCTGGTTCGTCGTTCTTGTCATCCTCCTCGCCGCCGGCATCACCGCGCTCGTGCTCTACCTCGTCTACCGCCCCACCCGCCCTGCCTTCGCGGTCACCTTCGTCGCCGTCTACTCCCTCTACAATGCCGGCGCCGCCACCGGCAGCTAGGGCCTAGGCGCGGCCGCCCGCCTCGTCGGACCTCGCGCGCGCTTCACCGCCAGCCCGCCACACCCGACGCTACTTCTATAGCCGATACAAGAGCGCCGAGCCGTGGCTCAAGCGCAAGATCCGCAACCACGGCCGGGAAGGAGATCCCGGACCAAGGCCGACCGCGCAAGCTCGACGGCATGTACGAGTGCATCGTCTGCGCCGCTGCTCCACATCATGCCCGCCCCATCGGTGGAACCCGAAGAGTACCTCGGCCCGCCGCTGCTCCACGCCAATAGGTATACCTTGGCATTTCTCATATGCTCTTGATATCGTTATGGTGTGCTGGATCTGTTTGATTAAAGAGTAATGTGTGATTGATCGAGTGGTGCCGTCTACTCCCTTTACAACGCTAGTGCCGCCAGCCGAGCAGCTAGGGCCTAGGGCGCGCCGCCCGCCGCGTCGGACCTCTGCGCGCGCTTCAGCCATTTCGCCACGGCCCGCGCGCCGCCGCGGCGGCTGGCCGCCGACGCCCATCGATGGCGCCCCCCACTGGAGAAGGTGGATCTGGTCCTGCAGCAATGAGGAAGGGCAAGACCAAGACCAAGACCAAATCCGTGCGCCACCTTCTAGCGCCGCCGGAAGCATCGGCAGCGGCAGCAACGGCTTCTCCAGCAGCAGGTAACTAACAGCTGATTGTCATAATTTGTCACTCGATTTTTGGCAAGCTGGAGAAGCATCGGTTTATAAATGCTGTGTAGGCTTCGTGCCATGTGGTTCATGCTTGGAATATATTCCAGTTTATTTGGAGTGAACCCGTAATTAGTACATGTTCAGAAATTCATGTTAGCTAGAACCTTTGCTATCCTTCTGTGAACCTTTGCTATCCCTCTGTGCTTGCACATACACATACCTTTAAATTTTTATGCTTTTGCAGCAGTGGAAGATCTGAGCTTGAATATTGTTGGCGTACTGGCTGTTGATTGTGTTGCATGATTTCAAATCAATACTGAAATGTGACTTCACTCGCATTAGTTTGTCCCGAATCCTGAGTCATGACTGCTCAGCCGCAATACTTGCGTGTATCAGAAGTTAAATAATCTTGTATAAAATTTTCTGTGGTCTACCACAACTCCACAAGACTGTAGGTGGTTGTCGACATTGTTTTGATGCTTGTGCAGTTCTTTAATTTCTTCACGGGATAGTGTTTTTCCTTCATTCTGCTAAAAGGCTTGATATCTCTACATCTCAGCGTGTCTCACCAGTGATCATGGTGGTGTTTCACATTTTCTATATGTAATTCAAGTGTTATTCCCCCCTTACCAGTCTTCAATGCCATTTTTTTGGAGCTTGGTATCTTTTGATTACATGATGCTTATGATGCTTAGTGCTGCTGGTCGTGTTGTTGATCCCTATCGTAGTCGTCTTGATCCCGAGATGGTACAGGCATTAATTTGCACAAAGGATTGGGTTGCTGCAGCAAGAAAAGGTGCTCATTTTATCTTTTTTTTCAGTTAGACACTTATAATTGCAGCAGAATAATGCATTGATTATTTTCCTTTCTTTCTCATTTTTTGTTCAGATTCTAAAATGGTTGGATCAATTGTGAGTGATCTTGAGGTTGAGGCTTTGGCTAATGTTGTGGCTAAACTGAAAATTGAGGTATGTGTATGTTTATTGACTGCTTGCTCTAAAATATGCTATTGCTACATCTAATTTTAATTCACTTTGCAAACTTGTAGGAAAATAACAAGGAGGGGGATGAGGACTCTGAGGAGGACAATGAGGAAGCAAAAGATATGGAAAGCGATCCTGACCTCATGGATGATGCTGATAAACTGTAGATGTTTTGCTAGCTGTTAATTGCTTGTTTTAGACTTGTATTGTATTTGTGTCGGCTATTGTGTTAAACTGTTAATACTTAAGACCAAGGGTCATGTACTTGTTAATTATTATATGCACTTGAACTTGATCATGCACTTGATAATTGTTATGTACTTGGTCACTTGTTAATTGTTATGCACTTGGTCCTACAGGTCGGTATTCCGTATTGAATTTTCGTATACCGACCGTGTTTGACATAATTCCGCTCGAATTGGTTCGTTTTCGAAATTCTCGATATTCCGTAAGTTCGCGTTCGGTTTCGTGTCCGGCTTTACCGCTTTCGCTTTCGTTTTCGTATTCAAATGTAGAAGTAGAAAACAGTTGAGGAGTTTTCCGACCGTTTTCATCCCTAGTTTTGGCTATATATAGACCCGTGCATGCTCTTGTTGGCTAGCCCGTTTAAGTCCTCGAGACCAGCCACCTTAATAAACAAAGACGTGGCTTAATCGGTCGCTATTATTAATTTGGAGGTGGTTTAGGTCTTGTTGGTTTAGATTATCTTTGCTGTAGCCTGCCTGCCCCGAATTTTTTATTTATAATAAATTAAAATTCACTGATCACGAAAGTAGGCAAGCTAGCTTTTAGCTCCAGGCTTCTAAATTTGGGGTTTCGGTCTTTTCTGGTTGTTTCGGTTTTTTCCTCTTATTTTTCTGCATTGTCTCTAAAGATATAGAAATATTTTTCAATTTTTTGTGATTTTTTAATATCTTTCACTTTTTTACTCAAAAATAGCCAACACAATGCTCTGATGTGTTGATAGTCAACAACATGTGCCATGACCAAGAGCCTGCTCTAACACCCTGTTCTTTTCGTCTTGAGATTCTAGTTTCTGACTTATTTTTCATTATTCATAAATTTCATCTTTTATGAATTTTTTGCTTTTTTTGAGCTTTTTGTCAGTTCTTTTTTCCCATATTTGTTTGCATTATATGTGATAGGCTAACATGTTTTTCCTATTTTTAATTTTTTTAAATTTAATTATGCCAAATAAGCCATCATCAATTACAGTACAAAATAAGCCAACTATAGTAAAAATTCAACCATAAAACAGGCTTATTCGGCCTAAATAAGCACAGCCTAAAGTCGAATGGAGCAGACCAGCGCTAACACCCACTGCATCCATGTGCGGACTCTCAGGAGTCAGGACAACGTCCAGGTCTTGGGGGCGCTGTCCGCCGTGCAAGTAGGTGTTTTTAAGTTCAACCACACCAGAAAAAAAAGGCAGAGTATTGGGGGTGAGGTGGTGTGCAGCAGAGAAGTCTACATTGCCGAGTGCCGACGGTGCTGATCTGGTGGCGTCGTCGTTTCTGCTCGCTGCACCATATGCAGAGCCTTAGGGTACTGCAGAAGGATGCAACTTGACACCGCATCACTCTGATTCGGAGATTGTATTGCCTTCATGAAACATGATGCTTGCGAGTTGCCACTGTATCAGACAAAATAGAGTATTACGCTACTATTAAGTGCACAATCAATCGCCAAGATTGTAAGAGTTGATCCTCAGTCACCCAGATACTATTTTAGCATGTAAGAAATACAAAAAATTATCTTTTGTATTTTTATCAAGAGCAACATTCTCCTACATAGCAAAATATATACCCCCTTCTGATGCAACTTAATTCTTGAAAGAAAATAGAAAGACCGACCAAAATAAAATGGAAAGACCTGATGTATGACTTTGGCTGGTGGACGAGTTAGCGAGGTTCTTCAAACTCACCTTGTACGTACTTCCTCTTCTTTAATTTTTGTATCTCAGAGGTTTTAGATCTAGAAGCATGATACTTCTTATTAATCATCATATTGTACAAGTAGCAAAATTGGCGGTTTAGGATTGATCCTGCAGCATCTTTGAAGGGAAGTTTAGGATTGGCGGCGATTGGTTGCAGCGTTGGTGCTGTGATAGGAAGTTGACGATGGTGGTCCGGTAGGAAGTTGACAATGGTGGACAGGGGCGGACCCACAGGGTATGCCGGGTGGGCCACGGCATACCCTGGGGCCCAGCCGTCAGCCGAACTAAAAACCGTTAGCCGAACAAAAAAAACTTACCAGCTGACGGTTCGCCTCGTTACGCACAACGAGGAGGCGGAACAGGCAAATAGGATAAGGCCTCGAGGGCGAAGGAGCAAAACAGCCAGGCACCGCGCGAGCGGCAGGGGCGGACCCACAGGGTATGCCGGGTGGGCCACGGCATACCCTGGGGCCCAGCCGTCAGCCGAACTAAAAACCGTTAGCCGAACAAAAAAAACTTACCAGCTGACGGTTCGCCTCGTTACGCACAACGAGGAGGCGGAACAGGCAAATAGGATAAGGCCTCGAGGGCGAAGGAGCAAAACAGCCAGGCACCGTGCGAGCGGCGATCGTCGGCGAGACTCCGGCGGGGAGGCCAATCGGCGCACCATTGGAGCCGCGCACGGGAAAGCGCGTCCCCTGTTGATGACCGCTCCGCACGTTTGGGGGGGGGCATGGGCGCCCGCTGCTGATTCGTTCCTGCGCCCTCCGTACATGGTTGGGATTCTTCTTCTTGGCTGCGATGGAGGCCGGGGCTGGCTAGTGGCTACTACAACTGCAAGAAGACCGACGACATCTGCGAGGGCGTCTTCGGCGGCGAGGTGAGAGCTTGCCCGCTCCCGTCCCCACGGCCACCTCCCCAGATCTGTCCCTTTCAACCCGCAGCGTGGATATCTCGGTGGATTACCTGGTCCACGAGAAGCCCCGTTCTTGGCGGTGTTTGCCTTTTTTCATCTGTTATTTTACCGTGTTTGGTTTGGGCTAAAAACTGCTTGCTTGATGCCTTGATTGCTCTAATTGCTCTTGTTCGCGCTTCTATTCTACCAATCTCGATGAATATTGGACGTTGGTTTCTTGGGAAAGTTCCGGTTTTGGATTGGTTATTGGTGAGATTTGCCGTGTCCATGATCGGAGGTGCTTACTTAATTGCTTTTGTGGAATCATTTGATTTGCTCCCGTGGTGGAGATGGGGAGAGAGGGATTAGGCCAAGTTCGAATGTTGGATGCTTCTGGTGCTGGTAGAATCTCGCGAGCTGGCCGAATTGGGTGTTCGGCCTAATCCTGGAATCTTTCTTTTTGTTGATGTGAGGTTGTGACAAGTATCGAGTTGTTTTGGCAAAATTCCGTTGTGTGGATGCTGAGGATTCATGCTGCGAAAGAAAATAAATTTACAGGGTGGAGTTGCTGCGAGCAGGATATTTTCTTTGAAGTGGATGAAGATAATATAATCGAGACTTTTATGTCCTTTAGAAAGCGTAGGCTAAAAAGTCAGACAAATTACGGTATACCGAATTACAGTGTAAATTTTACAATTATTTACTGAATTGGCAAATGGTTTTATCGAATTGCATATGAAAATTTTGATGCGGCATACCCTTTAGTAAAATCCTGGGTCCGCCACTGATGGTGGTCCGGAGCTACCGAGCTAGCATCGGCTAGTTCGATTGGGGCAAGGAGGGTCGAGATTCAATTGAGATGGGGCGGAGAAAGACGCTTAAAACAATTTGTTTGGACAGGGACTATGGTAAATGTTGTATGTACGATAGGTATTAGGGGTGAAAACGGGTCGGATTAATCCCGATCGATCCGGCACCGAATCCAATTGGTACCGAATCCGACTAGTACCAAATCCGGAGAAAAAAATATGGGTTAGGATATAGTAACAGTAATATCCGTCCGAATCTGATACGTCTTCAAGTTTGATTTCAGATTAGTGCTACTATTTGACGTTTCATTTTCTTTTGCAATGGTAAAATAAAATCTTCCACATCAGCTATTAAATAGTAACATCAAGTCAGTGCATCCTACTCCATTTACTGCACTGCATGCATTCCTTACAAACAAGTAGGGGTGCATACGAATTGGGTTAATCCCGACCGATCCGATACCGAATCCGATTGGCACTGGATTCGGAGAAAAAATATGGGTTAGGATATGGTAACAGCAATATCTATCCGAATCCGACCCATTTTCACCCCCTAATAGGTATACCTTAAAAAAAGGTGTGTCTAGACATCTCCAGATGTTTTTTTCTCAACAATTATCTAGATTTGAGATCGTTGGATTAGAGATTCAACTGTTCTTTTTAGGGGGATATTTTTTTGGAAGAGGAGGAGATTTTTTTTGGACGGGATGGGAGAGAATTTATGGTCATTAAATATCTAATTCAATAGTAATAAATCTGAATAATAGTTAGAAAAAAAACTTCTGATATTCATCGACATAAAAAAAAATACTGTCATCGATAGAAGGCCATGGACGGACACACGTGGCTTTTATTATATAATAGATGTCTCCAGCACAACCACGTACGCCGTATGTCTCTTTGTCTAATCTATTAATCAACACAATTAAAGCCAAAAAGTCCGCAAATCTGGGCCCTGATCAACTCGGCTTCGGCTTCTGGCTTCTGGCTTATTTTTCACTATTCATAAGTTTCGTCTTTTTCTGAACTTTTGACTTTTTGTTGAGCTTTTTTGCCGGTTCTTTTTTTTCCCGTATTTGTTTGTATTATACGTAATGGGCTAACATATTTTTTTATTTTTAAATTTTTTAAAATTTAATTATGCTAAATAAGCCTCTGTCAGCTACAGTGCTTTTTTCAGCCAGCTACAGGGCATGTTCTTTTCGGGTGCGGCTTATGGCTTTTGGCTGAAATTTTTGAATTTTGGCTATTTATGGTACAGATTACGAAGAGACAGATACCCACTTGCGATTTTGGCTGGTATAGATGTTGGGCTTTTAACGTGTAGATCGTTTAACTTGTAGACCCTGTCTTGAGAAAATACTCCGTTTAAAAGTTAGGTACTGTAGCAGAAGCCAAAGGGCCTGTTCTTTTCGGCTGTGGCTTTTGGCTTTTGGCTGAAATTTTTGAATTTTGGCTGTTTACGGTACAGATTACGGAGAGACAGATACCCATTTGCGATTTTGGCTGATACAGATGTTGAGCTTTTAACGTGTAGATCGTTTAACTTGTAGACCCCGTTTTGAGAAAATACTCTGTTCGAAAGTTAGGTACTGTAGCAAAAGCCAAAAGCCGCCAGCTTGTGAGGTAAAGAACAGGCCCAACCGCTTTTAAAAGCCCAAAAGAACACCCCCACAGTGTTTTCAGCCATAAGCCACGAGCTTTTCAGCCGAACCGATCACCACCCTAATCGGTCTCTAACCTGTTAATTAGGCGCTTTTAGGCTTTAAGTTAATTAACTGGTACGAGACTTATATGTTGTTGCGATTTTGTGTGGATCCTGTTTAACTATCCGGACACCCTGTGTGTCATCAGAAGCTCATTTCAAGTTGAATATGCTGAGCAGCGCAACATGAATGCTGCTCTGAGATGTTGACGCAACTGGTGACGAGACTGCAAAGTCGGATCAAGGGCCATTACTTAGAATAAAGGCTAAGTTGAAAGTTGCTAAATCATCCGCCCATGGAAGCATACCGTGCCCTTCTTGCTCCTGTTCAAGCCCAAAAGAAGCCCTCTGGATCTTGCAAGAATGATGCAGAGGCTTGTTTCCTGACACCATGCACAAAAGTACCATTTAGATTAGTGTAACCTACTCACCTTTTAGCCTGAAGTGATTAAAACATTTATTTTTGGGAACCATCTAGTATTTCTCAATTTGGTTGGTTCTAATAGAATTAGAGGGCTTTTATATGATGTCTATACAACACATCATTAGCCTTTTGCAATAGCTTGACATGGGTTTAGATTCTTATGCTATACGGCTATACAGTATTTCACCCAAGAGAAATGGTGTTCTTCTAACATCAAGACTAGGGGCGGAGCCACCACCTGGTGACCCTGGGCAGCTGCCCGGGCTCACCGCCGTGGAGCTTCTCTGCCGCCAAGCGCTGGAGCCTGGAGGTGAAGATGGATCGCCGCTGGGCACCGGAGGTGTTGAAGGTGCAGTTTCCGTGGGCAAACACTTGCCCTGGGCCTATCTGAGCCACGCCCTGGCGAGATGGGCCGAGCCCGGTGCTGTCAAATGGGCTGTCAGGCCTGGGCTACCCCTCCTCGACTTAACTCTTCAACTGAATCGGCAATCATCAGTTCTCTTTCCTCAGTCACTATAATCCTAGGTGGCGGCGGCCTGGCGACTCAGATGGCAGGGGCGGGGCATCGTGGGCTCTCGACGGGGTGGCAGATGGGGCGGCAGCGAGTCGCAGGGCGCAGGCGTAGGGGTGTGCACAACAGGGCACAGCCGCGCAGGTGCAACCACTCGGCGCCCGGCAAGGGCGCAGCCGCGCAGGTGCAGGCGCGCATGGCAAGGGGGGCATTCCGTCCGTGGCAGCAGGGCGAGGTTGCGGTAAACCTGTAAAAGAACATGCCTTTAGTTTAAACTATTGCGTTTCTCAACTTTGCTGGGTGTGATGGAGAAATTTCGATATTTGACATTGAATACGTGCGCCTCTCAACTTTTAACCCCTAATTCGCACGCTTTTAGAAATTTAACCTTGTCACTGCGAATTCTTTTGATTCAAGGGATTCTCTTCATTTTCGCAGTGACAAGTGTCAAAATAGAAAAGGAGAGAAAATAAGGAGAATCCCTTGAATCAAAAGAATTCACAGTGACAGGGTTAAATTTTCAAAGGCGTGCGAATTGGGGGTTAAAAGTTGAGAGGCGCATGTATTCAGTGTCAAATATCGAAATTTCTTGGTGTGATGTGATGTGTATATGGACTTGTTCGTGTCTATTTGCTGCAGTTAGGCTTGCCTAGGCTTCAGAAGTTTCCTAATTCTGCCACTATGTATGGGAGTGAGCTCGAGAGCCGGGAGTCGCGTGGGTGATGTGCCCAGGCTCACGAAAAATTATGGCCCCGCCACTGCATCAAGTTGCTTTTAGGTTCCTTCTAACCATTCCAGTGGGCTAACTTTTTTTTTCTGATGGTTGTGCTAGCATTGCCATAATTTTTACCTCTTAATTTTTTTGGTAGTTTCTACATTCACTCTTCACTTACTATCCTTCAGGGAGAGGATGATAGTGTTAGTGAGTTCGAAATCTGGCAATGTCTTGCGAATCTGTATTCCAGTCTCTCGCACTGGAGAGGTGCTGAGATATGTTTGCAGAAGGCTAGACCCTGAAATCATACTCTGCTGCAGGACTGCTTGCAGAACGTGAGGCAAACTTCATCACTACTCTCATGCTATTTATTCCATGGAGTAAGCTGCTTAAATTGTGCCATCCACATATCCACCAGTTACCTATTTTGCAATGTCATAATAAAAGTAAATAGAAATGCTTGACTGCTTTCAAAATGTGGACTGCACAACTGACCTGATTTGCAACTAACATCTACTACATTACTATCCGAATTGCGTTAGATTTTAGGCGATTTAGTGTTTGGAAATCAGGAAAGATTTTCCTTGTGGAGCTTAACCAAGCCTCTGACCCCAAAACTCCTGCCTCTGATCTTGTCTCGTTGTCCATAAGAATTTTGGAAAAAGGTAGCGGTCTGCGGTACGTTGCTGGCCGGTAACCAGTGCATTACCTACAACTTAATTATATTCAGCAGGTTATGAATTTTCTTAACTTTGTCGATGTATTGTGGAGCAACCAACAATGTTCTGTATGCAAGCATAGTGAGAAAACTGACTATAATTTCCTCAAATTGACAAAATTGTAGCACAGAGCTTGATATAGCTTTGTGTGAAAGACCATAATCCCTAAAAACGTCTGGTTTACAGACAAGCAAATACCAGTCTTAACTGATAGCATCGGTTGTTTGTGGTAATTGAAAATATTCAAATGCTACAGCTCACCACTACCACCCCTCCTGATTGCACCAACCTAAACTTCTAGCTGTCATTCCATCACCTAGACCTAAGTAACTTGACCTTGTAGTCCCTGCATGTCTTTCAGTGGTTATAGTGGAAATATTGCACTTGTGATTAATAGTTACTTGTTCGAATAGTAGTGAGGTAAAGTAGATTCACATGACTTCATCTTGCTTTTCTGTAGTTGTAAGCATGGGAATTTTAAAACTGGCAGGTTGTACCTCCTTCCTAAACCTGAGCATTCACAATTTCTATGATTTTTTTTAGGTTGACTTTCTATGAATATTGAGACAGGAAAATTCTCTCCATTTCACTGTATGCAAAGTTGTAAGCTAATTCCTGGATGCCACTCCAGGTTACATGCATGAGGCACGTCAGCAGACCAAGGATGCGCTGGCTGCCTATGTCAACGCATTATCGACTGAGCTGGAGCATGTGCCGTCCAAGGCGGCTATGAGTGCACTTCTCTCTAAGCAAGGGCCGAAGTATCTCCCTGCGGCGAGGTGCTTCCTCTCGCCCTCTTGGATGCCCTAAGGATCGAGCCTACAAACCAGATGGCTTGGCTTTACTTAGGAAAAGTCCACAAGTATGATGGGAGGATTGCTGATGTCGCCGACTGCTTCCAAGCAGCGGTGATGCTTGAGAAGTCAGCTGCAGGTCGTATTTAATAATTCTAAGCCTGTCTATCTTTCTTCTTGAGCTTTTGTTGGGCATTAACCAACATAGCAATTTACCACCTGATGGTTTCGTCAGGTGTAAGTGCGGCGCAGCTCCCACTCCCGGATTCTCGTCCGGAGCAGGCTGAGTGCTGCCAAACGCTTCAAGCTACAGGGAGTTGAGAATCGGGAGCGGGTGGAGTCCACGGATGGGTAATTACCCATGTCTTGCTGGAGTTGCCACGCTGCCCTATGCCTACCTGTGTTTCCGGAATAAGGCAGTGGCGGCTGGGAGGAGGAAGAAGAAGGCGGCGGTAGTGGCGAGGAAGAATTAGAAGGCTGTGGCGGCAAGGAGGAAGTAGAAGGTGGTGGCGGTGGGGAGGAGGACGAAGGTGGTGGCGGGGAGGAAAAGGAAGAAGCGGGGAATGGAGGAAGAAGTACGGCGGTGGCGACGTGTGCAAATGGTGGAAGGAGGAGGGATGGAGGAAGAAGTACGGCAAGGAGGTATAAATGGATAATCGTCAATAGACCTAAAACAGGGGCACAATAGACTTTTCTCAACCAAACCACTATTTCAAAATTTTCATAGCAGCCTTCAGCCACATGCTTTCCTCAACCAGGTCCTAATTCTCTCTGGATCTGATTATCAGAAAATCAGGAGCAAAATCTGATTTTATCAGAAGGTAGAGCTCTACCAAACAAGACCATATATTTGTTACTATGAGTCCAGAGTCCGGAGGACATCAAGATTATGGTCAGTTGTGAGTATTGTGAAAATGTGATCTGGAGTCCTACACGATGAGGGCATGCATTGAATTTTATCTTTTTTTTTTGGTGCTTCATTAAAGATTTGTAGTTTGCACTTTGTTTTGGGCGATAATTGTTTTGAAATGTTGGCATTTCTCTCCACTTAGGGCCATAATTAATGGTGTTTTCTGATGAAACTAAGGTTCATTAATAGCGTGAGTATGAACAATATTTAAATTCAAAGTTCTTCGTATGAACCCAATGCATATCTGTTGTTTCCATTTTTCCAGAAACTTCAGTTTCAGGTTGCTTCGGTTCAAGTGAATCTATTAACAAAAATTCAATGATCAGATGGCGGTTTGGGTATTGTAACTATTGTTGCTGTCAATCATCTTGCTGTATCCCACTATTCCTAAAAGTAACCAAATGGGCTCTCGTGGTTGGACTACCCGAAGTTGAAGAGATTCGGCATCACAGGGTGCTGCTATTGGAACCCTTCTTGGGAAGCTTGGAGCGTTGCTGATTGACAGAGTACAAGCTGCTTAGAGGGACCAACGGCGAGATCATGTTCCTCAATGAGCTTGAGAAGATGCATTGATGCATATGGTCTGACGCTTCCTTTGATTTCCTCCGAGTACTGATGCCTCGTCAATTTAAATCAATGATGGCATCTCTCCAGTTGTCTTGTATATAAGGATCAGAAACGGTAAAGGATAATCCATTTTATCCGATATTCATATTCGAGAAAACACAAATATGACAAACAAAATCCGTATTCGAGAATGTTCGTATTCGTATCTGAGAATATTTGTATCCGTATTTAAGAATATTTATATTTGTATTTGAGATCATTTAATTCGCATTCGATCCGTTTCGATCCCTGACGATCTCTCTAGGATGATTGTAGAAAATAATTTTCTGATGAATGAAGGTTCATAAGCAATAAGTGAAAATTATTTTGCATGATTTCTGATGTGACCACGCCACCAACACATATGACCCTAGCGTCCAATATAAGATTGAACTAAAGGTGAATTCGTTTCTTCAGTTTCAATATATTTTAAATAAGAATATGATGTTACCTAATGATGAAAATATATCTTTTTATAGGACCACATCATATTTGCACCAATTCAAGCAAGAGTTCAACTTGGACACGTTTTGGAATCCAATTCGGCCTCCAGATCAGTTCGGATTCAGCACGACGGCCCAACTTCAAATGTGCATAACTTTCACATACGGAGTCCGTTTGAGGTCCACGAGTACTCGATGGAAAGCTTTTCTCGTCCTCTTTCCAATGGATCCAGCCTCATCTCCAAATTCCTCCTGTGCTTGCCGTAATCACTCGATGAAGGTGCTGTATCACCTATTTGGGTCAAATTGGGCCTTGTAATGTTTGGGCCCAAAGAGGAGGTGCTCCCCCACCTAGGCCCATACTGTTCACGTGTAACTATTCACATGAACAGTACCATGAATAGTACCACCCCTTTTCCTTAGTTTTGTGTGGCTTCCCCACCCCTATTTAAGGAGGCTGCACCCTTCTAGTTTTCTTGGATTTCGTTTGATTAGTTTTTCCATTGTGAAAACTTTTGTTCTTCGCTTGTGTCGACTAGACCAACCGTAAAGAACCTTCTGCGGAATCCCACCTTTTGAGCTTAATATAAATATTTGCAATTTGAGATTGCTTGTTATCTTGTTCTTGCGTGTTCTTCGGTTGCATGCAGGAATAGACCTTCGTGGTCGTCAACGCGTTCTTGGCACGGTTGATAACAACTCGAGTGTGGTTTAGCGATTGCTTGGCGTTCTGGTCGTGACCGGTTAGTAGCCGCATCGTCAAAGTCGTTCTCCTCCAAATCGAAGTTATCATCCTATCGGAAGATCGGGACCCCATCGCCTCATCAAGTAGTATCAGAGCTTCAGTTGACCGGTAGGATTTCTTGTATCCCTAGTTAGTAGATTGATTTTTTTATGTCCTATAGTCCAAAAAAATTGCCCTACAAAAAGAGTTTATTTCCGTTGTCCGAACCCCATTGTGCTTTTAGATCTGTTAATTTTGGTTTGCTAAATTGAGTTTGTGTCCGTCTTAGCATTGTCTTGTTGCTGGTCATATTTTTGGTCCCATAAAACTCCCAAAAAAATCCCCACGTCCAAAGCCATCAAAAACACATCAAACCCTAATTTCCAATTTCGGCCAGAAGACTCCCTCTTGTGCAGCCGTCACCAAAAACGCAATAACTTTTGTTTCCGCTATCGTTTTTGAGTGAAATCACCGCCATTAGATCCATAACTTCCTTATCTAACTGCCCCTAAAATTTCGCTTCATTCCATAAAGGCAGTTAAAAGATATCCGCGGTGCAAGTTGACCTAAATTTCTGGATTGAATCTGTAACAGTCTGCACTTGTGATTTTTGTGCGATTTTATCCGTCGTTTTCTAGAACATGGCCCCAAAAGAAAAGTTGTAGAAAAAGCCGTCAGGAAACAGAGAAAAAAAAAGAAGCATTGAAAAAAAAGGCAACTGAAAAAAAGTTACGGCCAAAATACCGACATCTTGTCGAGTGGACAGAAATCTGCCATTCTCAGATTTGGGTCAATCCTTGTGCCTGTCAATACCAGATTGCATTCTATTGAGTTATCTTGTGTTCATCACTCCTATACATTGTTACACACTTGTTTTGGCCTTCTCCTATCCTTGTTTGATCAGCAACATAGGCTAAGTGCTAGATACGAACTATAATTCAATTCTGTGCAAATTCTGAAATTAACTGATTGTTCTCCATTGCTACATATTTAGCCTTCCAAGCTACACCATTTACTAATCGAACAGATCACGTCGAACCGGCCCTTGCAATCGCTATACTCATCACTTGAGTTAGATTTATCATGAACCAGCCACCGGTTGCACCACCTGTTTGCTTTGGTAAGAACTTGTAAGAATTTGGTAAGAGCTTGAGAGATGCGTGACTTGATTTGAGCCTCCATAACCTAGTAGTTGATAGGAACATTTATTTGTGATTTGTTTCCTTGTTTTCTACTAACAATGACAGGCTTGAGAAAATTGGTGGATTATGATGTCATCGCGGGCAGATTTGAACTTGAAGGGAAACAATTACAGATATATCTTGCCACTCACCACGAGTACGTCGTCGGACTACTTCTTGTGGGTTACTATGATGGATAGCTACTTTGAAAGACAAGATCTTGATCCTTATGAGAAGATGAGCATGGCAAGGACAGCGTTGATTGGTGATGTTCAACATTGGTGGTCAAATCTCGAGTTCCACTATATATACACATGGGAGGAGATGAAAAAGAAATTGCGACATCGTTTTGTACCTTCAGCACCCATGGTCACAAGCGAGGTGCAACCTGAGGTAACTGAAAATGTTGTTATTGTTTTGGTTCCTACTCCATCTACAGATATCACCGAGATACTTGAAGAGGTGAAGGATGATCTGGTACATCTTATGCCATTAGAGGAGAAGTTTGAGATACCTACAGAATCTAATGAGGACGATAATGACAAAGGTACTAATTTGGTGCTACAACAAGACATAGAACAACCTTGTGAGTATATACCTGCTATAGTGCAATATTTTAATATTCCTTGTGTTCACTTGAACGAACCATGTGATGATCTAAATTCTCATAATTTTGCACATGTCGAATTAATTACACATAAAGAAGTTTTGTCAAGAATTTCTCCTGCTAATTCATTGTGTTACATCATGCTGGATCTACCTATAAAATTGTCACATGCTATGGAGAAAGTTTCTGAACTTGCATGTTCGAAATTCTTGTTTAGTGCCTACACCCCTGGGTATAAGTTTAATTTGATTGGAGATTATGGTGTAGAAAATCAATTTCTTGTATATCGAATATGCATAACTTGTGATCATATGGATGAATTGAAGCTTACTGTTTTAGACAAGAATTCTTGTGTGTTGAATCTTGTTCAATATGAGAGGGAAGTAAAATTTAGTACTCATCCAATGCCTATGTGTTCATCTCTTTTTGCACCATCTAGTATTGACAATCTAAATAAAGATGATGAATTATGGAAGAACTTACAAATCTCTTCACCCTTGCTAGATAAATTTGTTATTGCTCCTTTGGGATATGATTATATGGATGAACTATGCTTAATTCCAAAAGTTGTAGCTTTGCCCATATGTGCCACCACTGCAAGTTTACAACTTCAGATATTTCAATTGCATAAATGCTTCACTTATATTTGCAAATGTAGTTGCAATAATTGTTGTGTGAGAAATTTTAATTTGGTTATTGACATATATGACTACTATTGGGTTAATGATACGATGAGCTTCTATGATTGCTGCTATTTTCTAATATTAATTGTGCAACAACGAAGAATTGTTAAAATGGATGACATATACATATATCATGCATACACATTGGCTTCTTTGTTACCATACTTTCAACTTATCAAAAGCTGAGGACAGCTTTGTTTTCAAGAAGGGGAGGATGATGAGGACACGACCCCTATGGATACAACCATATTTGCTATGCTTGTTGTTCCAATTACAAGAGCTCCTACGCATCGCTTAAATTATAAGGTGAGCTCGTTTCAAAAAGGTTTTATTTTGTTTGATAAAGAACTTATGATATTATATAATGAGAGTTTGTTGCGTTTGTCATTATGTACCGAGATTTATGATGAAGATCATGCAATACGTGAGGCTACACATACGCTAAAACCGAGGACGGTTTTCTATCAAGAAGGGGAGGATGATGTGACCACGCCACCAACACATATGACCCTAGCGCCCAATATCAAGATTGAACTAAAGGTGAATTCGTTTCTTCAGTTTCAATATATTTTAAATAAGAATATGATGCTACATAATGATGAAAATATATCTTTTTATAGGACCACATCATATTTGCACCAATTCAAGCAAGAGTTCAACTTGGACACATTTTGGAATCCAATTCGGCCTCCAGATCAGTTCGGATTCAGCACGAGGGCCTAACTTCAAATGTGCATAACTTTCACATACGGAGTCCGTTTGAGGTCCACGAGTACTCGATGGAAAGCTTTTCTCGTCCTCTTTCCAATGGATCCAGCCTCATCTCCAAATTCCTCCTGTGCTTGCTGTAATCACTCGATGAAGGTGCTGTATCACCTATTTGGGTCAAATTGGGCCTTGTAATGTTTGGGCCCAAAGAGGAGGTGCTCCCCCACCTAGGCCCATACTGTTCACGCGTAACTATTCACATGAACAGTACCATAAATAGTACCACCCCTTTTCCTTAGTTTTGTGTGGCTTCCCCACCCCTATTTAAGGAGGCTGCACCCTTCTAGTTTTCTTGGATTTCGTTTGATTAGTTTTTCCATTGTGAAAACTTTTGTTCTTCGCTTGTGTCGGCTAGACCAACCGTAAAAAATCTTCTGCGGAATCCCACCTTTTGAGCTTAATATAAATATTTGCAATTTGAGATTGCTTGTTATCTTGTTCTTGCGTGTTCTTCGGTTGCATGCAGGAATAGACCTTCGTGGTCAGGTCAACCGCGTTCTTGGCACGGTTGATAACAACTCGGAGTGTGGTTTAGCGATTGCTTGGCGTTCTGGTCGTGACCGGTTAGTAGCCGCATCGTCAAAGTCGTTCTCCTCCAAATCGAAGTTATCATCCTATCGGAAGATCGGGACCCCATCGCCTCATCAATTTCTAACTCTATATGCTACATTGCTAACTTGTGTAGACATGTTACATAAATTTTTTCTACCGAAATTTTTTATAAAAGTTTTAGGATATTCGTATCGACCAAATTAAGTACTTATTTGATTTGAATTTGTATTAGTTACGACATTTGATTCATATTAGTATTCGAGAATATTCATATTTATATTCGTATTTATTTTAATAATATGAATTCATATTTATATCCATATTCATTTTAAAAATATGAAATCGTATTCGATCCGTTTTGATTAAATTCATTTTTTTAGAAGGGGGCATATGCCCCTTACCCTCAATGTGTAGAAGCACTCTTTCAAGTTTCAAAAAAAAGATGGAAAATGGAAATAGCTCAACTTCATGCATGCAGTACTCTTACCTTTTTGGTCTTGGACATCTAACACATTACCATCTCTTATGGAGCCCGACGGACAAGCAAAATGCAAAGCGGTGTGCGAGCTATACTAGAAATCAGATAAGGAATATTTTGAGAAATATACTCTCTACTTTGTAGCCATGTAGTACACCGACGTGGAAATTATATATGGGATGTGGATGAACTAATCAGTAGACTCCAAGAATTCCTAATGGACAAGAGGCACTCCAGTTTGGAAATGGCTTTACTCAAAAGTAATTTATCACGTGTTTGTTTATTTTCTATTGGAGTTGTTCATTTAAGTTGCTAGTATTCCGATGGCAAAATACCTCCTCTTTCGAGATTTTATATGCATGTGATTGACTAGCTTATTTAATCCCCTTTTATACTTTACATCCATGTAATTTAAGTTTTAGTAATGCAACTAATTAAAACATCAAGTTATATGGAACCTGTTTTATAATTATACTTGTATATTCTAGTTAGTCCTTCAAACCTTGGCTCCAACTGTGATGTGAACTCCAGCTTGGAAGGGATGAGACAAATATCGAATCTCAGCTATGTGAATCTTCCTCATTATGTGAAGCCTGCATGCTATATTTGAGTATTTATCCGGAGGACTATACAATCTACAAGAATAATTTGGCCAGGCAATGGGTAGCTCAAGGTTTTGTAAGTAAAGCTCATTGGTGAGATCCGGATGTTGTTTGTGATGAATCTTAGTTCATTGAGTTAAACATTGCTGGAAGGAAGACTGGATAGCGTCGGGTTGGTAAGATGAGAGATAGGTATAGACTAGGATACTAGAATTTGGAAAAGAGACTAGATTAATTCATCTTCATTGGTTGATTACTTGAGAATAATGATTACAATAGACCTCCTTATATAAAAGGCTCTCCTAACAATTATAGATAAGATCAATCTAAAAAATATCTTTCTTAACTAATAGATATGATGCCAAACAACTAATCCTTATCTTAGAAAACTAGTTACACTTTTTAAGAAATAGATAATTTGGTAAGAAAGAAGCGTTCCTCCTTATAGGCCTACTGTTACAGTATCGTGAGTACTGTTCACGTGCAATAATTCCTGTAGATAACAACTGAGTATGGCGGGTACTGTTCACGCACATGAACAGTGCACGTGAATAGTAGTTTCAGTACATGACAACTTCTCTCCCCTTCATAATAGATCGTTCTCGAGCTATAGTGGTGGCCATAACAGTAGCCTTGGTAACTCCACTTCGATGAGTAATTGTAATACCTTCCATAGGAACTTGGGATGACATTAATGATGGTTGACGGCGAAGTCGTGGGGGCCTTAATGATGCTCGATGTAGAGGAAATTGCGGATGGTGAGGGCCATCGGTGTGGGACAGCAATAGCGCGCTTCCCGCCACAAGAAGTGACGAGGATAGGATAGACACAACAATATCATGATCCCCCGCATGACACCCATCGTGCATCGCATGTCTAATTGCATGGCATTGGTTGATGACATAGAGCAAGCCACTTAACCAATGGAGGCACGGTCATCGAAGGTGATGATGCAGTGCGACCACCCCCCGTGTTACAATTAGCCTCTTTCGCCTTGTCGCTTGTTGTGATCATCTTCCCTAAGATGGTATTCATCTTCTTAACGGTGTACATCATCTTGTCAGTGGTGGCCATCATGTTCTCACTGTCAGCCTTCATTAAGGTCAACAACTCAATAGTAGAAGCCATGGTGAGTGGCTTGGATACCAAATATGATGATTCTTAGATTATTACGGGGTAAACACCGTCAAGGAGGACAGCCAGACGGCATCGGCTTAATTGGGATGAGGAGTAGACTATAGATGAGGGGGAAGAACTTAGAGAGAGCATAGATTAATTCATCTTCATTACTTAAGAATAATGATTACAAGAGACCTCCTTATATAGATGGCTCTTCTAACAATTATGGATAAAATCAATCTAAATAATATCTTTCTTAACTAATAGATATGATGCTAAACAACTAATCCTTATATTAGGAAACTAATTAAATTATTTAGAAAATAAACTTAATAGGGAAGACGCATTTCTTCCCGTAGATCTGAGTACTGTTTATATGCAATAAACTTAATGCAGTACCATGAGTACTGTTTATATGCAATAATTGTAACATCTGAGTACGGAGCATACCGTTTATGTATATAAATAGTACACATAAATAGTAATTGCAGCACGGGTCAGAGGAAAGTGCTTGTTCAATGAGCGCATGATTCAACCTGTATGTACAACTCATTATGATGTTCTATTTGGATTCTTTAATTTGTAACTTGCGAGTCACGAGGAGAAACAGTTCATGATGCTTTGCATTTAATTTATTTCCGTAATAAGCGACAGGCAATATGATATATATCATACTGTAGATAAAGATACGAAGAGATTTCACAACCATATGTATCTATCAAGTTTTAATTTTATTTGGTTTGGTATTGTGCAAAGAGCACCTCATTCTCTAGCATTGCCTTCGCTCCATTGAGCTTCAACTTCTAACTTTTAGTTTTTTATTTTATTTTTTTCTGATCTTTTAATTTTTTGTGGCTTTTTATTTCTTTCTCTTATTTCTTTGCATTATCCAAGATAACATAATTTTTTTAATTTAATTATGATGAAAAAACTAACAAGTACGAAAATAAGCTTAGTACAGTATCAAACAGTGCCGCACAGTATCAAAGGCTGCAGCTCGCAACCCAACTGAGCCGGGCCCGTTAGAGAATATTGATCACATGTGAAAAGGTGATGGGAAAAAGAAGAGCGGTGCGATCGGTCAATAAATTGATGAGAGTGATCGCATTTGTGCGGGGTCTCCGTCGTTCCAAGTGCACTCCAAGAAAGCACAAGGAAAGAAAGGCGATGGCGATTGCACTCCAAGAAAGCACAAGGAAAGAAAGGCGATGGCGATGGAATATTGATCACATGGGACGCTGTGGTTCCTCGAAAGCAGCCGAGCAGCCTGCCGCGCGCACCATACCTCACTTCATTTCACACTCCGACACGGAGTGATATAGTAAGTAGAAAGAAAGAAAGAAAGAAGGAAAGAAACGGAGATCTTTCCATGAGGCCAGGACAATAGCTCGGCAGGATCTGATTAGCACTCTAACTAATTATAATTAATAATAATCAAATATAATTAGCACTACTTAAATCGTTAATTAAGATTGCACAACATCCACCGCCGACCTCTAGAGATCCATCGAGCTCGGTAGATCTATAGAAAAAGCTAGATTTATAAAAATAGATGATTTGATATTAAATTTGAAAAAATAGGTAGGCATTTATATGAAAAGTTCAGGATGTCATCGTGGTCACCCATGAGATTTCTCCATCAAATAAGAAACGGGCAACACCGTATCTCACATTGGAAAAAGCAGAAGAAGAGATTTTAACATCGACATGTACCTATCAACTTTTGTTAGCGTTTTGTTTGGCATCGTGCAAAGAGCATCTCATTTTCTATAATTACGACTTTAGGATTAGACAGGGAGTTAATATTGATGAGAACAAAATAAGAAAGAGAGACCACGTATGCCGATAGGTCAATGTGCGCGGCGCCTCCTTTCGTTCCAAGTGCTTGCTCTGCTTGACTGACTTCCATTGAAATGCATTCCTTTCGGGGCTAGTGCGGGTATAGAGCATATTTATGTTCCGAAGGATCTTTCCGGGTAACAGAGTTTACGCAATACACTGTATGAGTTTTAAGACAACGAAGGACACTCTTCATTCTAAGAAAGAAATCATAGTACAATGGTTGTTATGACCAGTAATATAAATATTTTATCATGAGCTCTCAAATCGGATACCGATGGTATAATATGATATGTATAACATGATAGAATATTTATGTCATGTGGGCAAAGTATACAACTTTTGCAGAGCGTAAGATTATTTTGAATAACCATGTTCACGATTATAAACGACTTGGTGATTCCTCCACCTTATTAGTGTTATGTTTTATAAAATGATTTTGGAAAGATATGGATGGAAAATCCATGCAAGGCATGTTCAGCAAGGTTATTGCCACTGTTTTGGATTTCTGAGGCAGCAAGCCTTTTATTCTAAATTATGCTATTATCACTTTACCATTATTTACTTATCAAATTTAAATACTCTTACAACTTCCGTTTGCAATCTACTATTCATTATTTTAATTAAAAGTATGTTTCACAAATTAAACTAGACTAGATAGCTACCTTTGACTTAATCTGCATACTATATAACTTTGCTTTAAAGTCTTGTAGAGTGCGATTTTCGTACTCATTGTTATTTGTTGAACATATTTAGAGGATGTAGAAGAAGTTCTACCTTGCAGTCAGTGGTGAAGCCAGGATTAAAATTGAGGGTAGGCTAAATTATTTGTCGAACTAAACTAAGTTGACATAAATATAGTCTTATACTCTTATAGAATTTCAAATTTATACAAAAATTATACAATTGGAGTCTTGGAGACAAATAATGAAAAACAGAGAAATACAAAGTATGTACCTCGACAATAGAAAGCGCATACCCAATAATATACAATTATTCTGCTATGAGTACGGAGTAGAAATAAATCACCTGTGTATGAAACATATGAAAATTAGTGATATAATAGAAAATTGTGAATAATAACGAAAATTTAGATCATATGAATTATGAAACATACCACAAATAAGCTAATTTGAACCGTGAGACAATTTGAATCACGGAGCAAATACATTCTACGCGATTTCATGCCTTGGAAGCGGTTTATGATTTTATCATCATCAATGGTTTTCAAGATCTCTCGCTCAGTGTAGCACACCATCAAGTCATTGAGCCACTCATTCGTTACCTCACCCGGTCGCCCCCAGCCCCAGCCCCCCTCCCTCTGGCCTCTGCGTTGTGGCGGGCTGGCAGCGTCGACTGGTCTCTCTGGCTCTGGGTCTACCGCTGCCTGGGAAGTGGAAATGTGGAATATGAAGTGATTGGAGTGGGTGTTTTGGTGGGCTAGATGAATTTGCTAGGTCTCTTTAAGGGAAATGGGCTACCACTTAAAATCTTGGGCTATGCTTTGTGTTGTTTGTTGGGCTTCCTCTGTGGATCGATCGTCGCGCTCGCCACAGGGGGTGCCGCTCGCCGGACGGAGGTGAGGCTCGAGCCTTACTAAGCCTCCCCTGGTTTTGCCCCTACTTGCAGTTACTATTACGCAGTAGGTTTTGGCGATGAGGACACCGATTCCTAGAGTTCTGCTCCAATCAATTGCCTGTGGATGGATTGAGGCATGCTCGCTAGCTTTTGATGCCTCTTTTATCTCCGCTTTCGCTGAACTGTTTTTATTATGTATTCTATTTGGCTAGTCGTCTAAGTGTTGTAAACTTTGTCATATAAGTTTGTGTTCAATCGCTACCTATATACGCTATATTGTTTTAATTTATTGTGTATAAATATGATATAAATATTATTAAATATATATGTTAGCTACTGGTAAGGAGACTAGCACGTTAAGCATATAAGGTTCGCAATGTGAATTCCGGTGCCGACAACGCCTCACTTTATTTCACACTTTGATCGACACACACAGGCGTACTAGTTGGTATAATTAAGAATGATTTGCAACTTGAATGGCACAAATTAAAAAGGCTTAGGGCATCATCATGGCCACCCATGCGATTGACCTCCGTCAAATAAGAAACGGGCAGCGCAATATCTCACACTGGAAAAAGCAAACGAAGAGACTCGACGTCGACATGTACATATCAACTTTTGTTTACGTCTTGTTTGGCTTCGTGCAAAGAGCATCAAACATAATATAGCTAGTAAATTTGCATGAACAATCTCTGTGATTACCTTGCATGGTACACTGCCAACCCGATAAAAAGAACAGTGTGGTGGGCCATGATCTTTGTTACTATACTATTACAGCTAAGAAATACTTTGGTGGGGCATGTAAGAATGATGACATTCGAGAACAGCTGTGATGATGCTTCATCCGTCACTTTCGCTGTCACTTTGTGCAATCCTCAGCTTTCTCTTTTCTTCTCTGATTTCTTTGGAAACAACGGAGGAACTGATGCACTCATGTAATGCAGCAGAGCTGCATCCTCTAGAGAGCAGCTATGTATTCATCATGCACAGTTTCTTTGATCAAATCTGCAAACTTTTGACATGTTTCATTTTATTTTTAGCCAAGCAAAACCATCAGTTTTCACTCATGCAACACTTAACCTACGACTACGTTGAAGCAACACTAGAACTTTACCCAAAGCATATCTGTTGTTTCTATTTTCCAGAAACTTCAGTTTGAGGTTGCTTCGGTTCAAGAGAGGCTATAAGCAAAACTTCAATGATCAGATGACGGTTTGGGTTGCTGTCAATCATCTTGCTGTACCCCAGTATTCCTCAAAGTAACCAAATTGGCTCTTGTGGGCGGATTACCCAAAGTTGAAGAGATTCGGCATCACAGGGTGCTGCTACGGGAACCCTGCTTGGGAAGCTTGGAACGTTGCTGATTGACAGGGTACAAGCTGCTTAGAGGGGCAAACGGCGAGATCATGTTCCTCGATGAGCTTGAGAAGATGCATTAATGCATATGGTCTGACGCTTCCTTTGATTTCCTCCAAGTATTGATGCCTCGTCAACTTAAATCAATGGTGGCATCTCTCCAATTGTCTTGTTTATACGCCGAACAGGATTATTCACCTATAACGTAGGAAATATTTTCATAACATAAACAGTACGTATATTCATTTTTTTTTTGGGAAGGGGGCATATGCCCCTTACCCTCAACTAGTAGTGTACCCGTGCTAACGCTACGGCAAAACATTTAATTATACTACAATGGTATAACCCTTTTTATTCTACAACAGTATAACCGAAAAACCGCAGCAGCAAATCAGGAGTTCGGGACATTAGGCACACTCATGTTCCAAGGAAAAACACTGGGCTTGGGGATGATCATGTATTTATTACGGAGGCAGTTGGTTCCGGAAAGCCAAAGCCATTGGAGGGATCGCTTTCTAGGAGAAAATTTGTTCTAGTACAGAGAAACACATCCCATGTCTAATTAACATGTTGTGCCGTCGAAATTGGGTTAGGCTTTTCGCTAGTTCTCGCCCATTGCGGCTCTGTCCTGCTTCCTCAGCCTCTCACCTTCACGGCAAAGATAGTCCTGGAATTTCTCCTGCCAAGTGCCAACATGTAAGAAAGGATGGTTACAATCAACACGCAGTTAGCATGCAAACTAAACAAACAAAGGGTTGAGATGAGATGAGCACGTAAGTAATCTGACAAGCACAAAATACATGAATTGTCTAATCATCAGAGAGATTCACTTGAAAAGTAATCATTGCAATTTTTCATCCATTAACTGCAATAGTATACCATAGAAAGACTCACTTGAGGCAGTGTCTCAAAATAAAATTTTAGTTTCTCAAGAAGAAACGTGCATATCTAAGTCTACACTGATATAAACAAGATTAAGAATGAAATATAGAGCTTCAAAGTAAGGAACAAGTGGAATTAATATCTAACTGCTTCTCAAATATTGGATGATATAACAAATCAACAGGTCTACCACATGATTTTATTTTTTTAAAAAAAGGAAACTTCAACAGTATTGATAGATAACTCAATTTTGTGCCCAACTATCAATTAAGCCCTCATAATTACACAATTATCAATATCAAAAGCAAGAGCTGGAAAACGAAATAATTTACATGGACAGCAACAAAAAAAATGACACAAAACCATACCAAATTAGAAATAACCAAGATATATGTGCCATCTTACCTGACAACCTCTACAATGTAGAGTATTAAGATGCCTATGCTAACATGCAAATTCATAATCAGTTGTTTTGCTAAGAGGAATCACCTTTGAGACTCTTGTCTTCTTTTCCGCTCTGAGCTTCAGGATAGTCTAAGTAAGACCTTCAAGAGTGCTATCACTGATATTCGTTGAATTTTCCGAGTTGGTTCCATGCAAACTTGGATGCACATCTTTTACCGTCTTTGCAAAATCCATCCCAAGCATGGCGCATAGGCAGTGCACTTCATCCACGTATACGAATACCCTCTGAAGGCGATCAGACTGAACAAAAGGAAGGAGAAAAAAAATTACCTGGTTACCAAACTGCTTCTTAACAATCATCACCTGGTTTTCCATTTATATTTAATAATATTCCATTGTTACATTACAAATGTTAGAAAGTATCATTATTGTTAAAGTAACAATGGAAATAGTAATATGTCGATACCAATTACGGTACTTACGGAATGAAGACAGCACTATACTCTTGGTCAAGGCAGATCACACAAATATTGCTCCTATTAGGTACTGTGCGCTTCTCTCAATCATCCCTACACAAAGCAACATCTACAAATCAGTGGCAAGATAATCATCTATACAACAAATCCAGTGGCAGAGGAAGCAAGGATAAAAGGGGACAAGCCCTGGCTACAACCCTACAACCATGAATAGAAATGAATGCTCTTTAAGTGGTTCAAAATATTACTCTCTGTTCATAAATAGATGTTGCTTCAGACATTGACATGGTCTCCGATACTCATCTTTGACCATTCTTTTTCTCATTTTATGTTAATAAAATTATTTTGAAAATAACCATATGCAAGTTCTTTTGATGACAAATATACCAATATCATTTCCATGTGAAACGTATAAATAATTGTGCGCTTATTAGTGATCAACATTTGATTGTATATCTTCTTAAATGGCATCTATGTGGGAACAGACGGGATAGTTCCTTAAGAAGTGTGTAAGGCTGTAAGAGTGTCACTAAGAAAATATACTACATATGCAAATGCAATAAGGAAACTTTAAACAACAACAAAATTATAGCTCTTGAATGATAACTTGTTAATTGTACAGAAAACATGCAAAACAAACTGTAGATGGAATGCTTTTACATCTGCATTTAAATTTTAAAGCTTGGCCACAAAACCCCATGGTTTGCTTTGCCATCTACAAACAAGCGGGATGATTAGTCACTCCTAAAAGAAAAGGTCACACCCTTCATTATGAATGATCAACGATCATTGTGAAGGCAATGTCGACTATTGACTGGCATTGGTACATGTTCCGAGGACTTTGGTTGTGATCGGACCAAGGTGTCGATTGGCAACTACACCGAGAATGGTCAGTAGGGTGGATTTCTTCATGAGTTGCAGGAAATAATTCTTTTCTTCCACCATCCCCACCATCAGGACATTGTATCTCCATAAATGCCTAATGTAGAATGAAAAATCAGTTCTTGTAGTATTGGTAAGAAATAAAGTAATATAAGGACCAAGGAGGCTATCGAAGGGAACCTGTTCAAATGGTCCAATAAGCTCAATACTTTGTTTTCCATTAGGCAGGCTTAAAAGATTTCTGACCGGTCGAACAAATCTCGCTGGATTTGTTAAAAGGTAGAGGCCAGGATATGCCCCACCAAGACTTAAGGGGACATAGCCCACTTCTAAATCCTCCGGAATCTAATACAAAATTAAACATGCCCCTGAGTTAGAACTTAATGAGAAAATATAAAGTGAAGAGGAAAAATAAAAACCACAATAACGTAACAAAACAGACCCCTGAGTCTGGCAGAAGTTTTAATTTTCGAAGATAGTTCACCTTTTCCTCAATGTTAGCTGAAGCAATAGAACCAACAATACATCCATCCAAATGGACATGTAGGACTTCTGGGGGACCAGTTCGCTCAATCTTCGGCGACAGTGGGGTCATTCCAATACCAACCAATTTTTATCTAAAAGTGAATTCTTTATTTTTCTCAAAATCTTTAATCCCCCCTTCTGAGTGGTAGAAGGATGAAATACCTGGAAATACCAAAGATTAACTGATGTTAGAAAAGGGTAATAGACTATAAATCTTAGCAGAGCTCTCCTCCAAAAAGATACACACACACATGATTTTATTTTTTTAAAAGAAGGGAAACTTCAACAGTATTGATAGATAACTCAATTTTGTGCCCAACTATCAATTAAGCCCTCATAATTACACAATTATCAATATCAAAAGCAAGAGCTGGAAAACGAAATAATTTACATGGACAGCAACAAAAAAAATGACACAAAACCATACCAAATTAGAAATAACCAAGATATATGTGCCATCTTACCTGACAACCTCTACAATGTAGAGTATTAAGATGCCTATGCTAACATGCAAATTCATAATCAGTTGTTTTGCATACTTCCATTAACACATAACATACTTCCATTCTGGAAATTCTTTATTTTCTTACAAAATTGATCCAAACTTGTCGTTGCAGAATTCAAACTAAGCAAGTTAACATTAACACACGAGAGAGACTTGTGCCAAAATGAGAAAAAAAGGGGGGAGAAAGATGCTGCCTGAAAACATGACATACTGCCACATGAATCTGATCATGATAGAATTGATTGATAACAGACACCACCAACTTGCAACTGTATTATCAAAATATGGTTCAGCAAGAACAGAGGAGTCTTGTTCGAGTCTAATCTGGGCAGTACGCTAGTACTCCTGGGAAAGATAGATCACCTGCCATTATGTTGCCTATGTCAAGGCCTTACCTAAGTCGCCCATGTATAGCTTCAGGAGCGTGGACAATCTTAGCACCATGGACAAATCCCAGGGCCTGCAATGGTCAAACACGAGGGCCATTTCAGGCCAAGTTACCACCACATGGTCCATGACTTTCCCTTTTTCATAAGACTGATCCAAAAACAAGTTCACAAGGAGAAACATTGAAAAGGAAACCACCTGGTGGCCAAGGCACACACCCAGGATGGGTATATCTCCACACTCGCAAAGTATCCGCAGACATATACCTGCAAAACAATATACTTCAGATAAGTAAAATGAACAAAGACCTTCTTTTCTTTTCTTTCTTTTTTTTTGGAAGACTGGCCCTTCTTTCTTTCAAAGGATCCAACTGAATTAATGTTGATGTGCGCTCACCTATGTCGCTGGGACAGGCCGGAGATCCAGGCCCAGGCGAGATGACGATGTTGTCGAATGCCCTCTCCTTGTACACCCGGTTGTACACGTCCCTCCACGTCCACTCGTCGTTGCGAACAACCACAGCGCATCGAAATAGAAATGGCCGTTGAAATGTTCACCAATCGATGCAAAGATGTGATCCAATCCATAGAACAAATTAAAAGGGAATAATCGTCATCTCGCATGGCCATTAACGCAAAGATGGCAATTTTAGTTGCGTTCCTTGAGAGAGGAAGGGGGCTCACCGCCGTTGACGACGGAGAGCTCCCGGAAGATGTTGTAGGTGTAGCCGCCGTAGTTGTCGATCGGAGCGTCCTCACCGGTGTCTCCACCTCCTCGCCCCTCTCCCCTGGTCGGCGCGCGCGAGCCGGCGGGGGCCCCGCCGCTGGGAATGGAGCCCCCGCGCGGAGGATGGCGGCGGGGCCCAACTCGCCGCCGGCGGGGTGGGGAGGCGGAGAGCGGCCATCTCGGCGGGGCGAAAGTGTTGCATCCATTATGTTCGGGATTTCTTGAAAGTGCTGCATCGAGCCTCTCCCCGACTCCGCGCTCCGCTCCCTCCCCGCCGCCGCGCGCCGCGGCCTGGTCCTCGTCGATCGCCGCCTCAGGATCCCCAATAACGGCAAGGGGGGCAAAGGCCGTGGGGAGGGAAGGAGGCGGCGGCGGCGGGTGGGGAGGGAAGGAGGCGGCGGCGGCGGGTGGGGAGGGAAGAGGAGGCAGTGCGGGATAGGGAGAAGGCGATGCGGGGTGGGGAGGGAACGAGGCGGCGGCGGGCGGCGGAGAGGAGGAGGCGGGGAGAGGCGGAGCAGGAGGCGAGGACCAGGCGACCGCGCCAAACCCTAGCTCTGCCGTCCGGTTTTTGTGAACGGGAGAGAACGTGGGGGCGCGGGGAGGAGGAGGCGCGCGGCGGGCGGGGAGGCGGCGGCGCGAGCGCAGGCGGGGAGGAGGCGCGCGCGGAGGCGGGGAGGAGGCGAGGGAGAAACCAGGGGGAGGACCGGAGGAGGCGCACGGGCTCGTGTGGGGGAGGCAGCGCACGGGCGGTTGGAGGGGGTGGTGGGCCCACACGTCAGTTTTGGTGGGTTCAATGATGTGCATGATCCGGGTGATTTTGGCCTTAGGATCTTCAATGAGTAAGAGAAGAAGACTTGAGGAGAGATCCAGGCCATTCATTTGTATGAAGTTGGATTACTTTGTACACAAATCTGGGTGGACTTAGATTAGGCATGACTGTGAGGGTGATTGAGGGGGTGGATTTAGTAAAGAAAATTTTGGTGTATTATAGAGTAGGGTAGAAAGATGGAAAATGGAAATAGCTCAACTTCAAGCATGCAGGTACTATACCTTTTTGGTCTTGGACGTGAACAAGTTGCACAAGGAAATCTCAATTACTGATCTTTTTGTGCACATGAAAGGACAGACGTTGGCACATGGGACGGTGTGGTTCCTCGAAAGCGGCCGAGGTAGAAATATGACGCGTCAAAACGACAGAATCAGGATTTAGTTACATCCTGAACTGAGCTCTAACAATCTAAAATTAACGTAAATTTATATTCATACCATGACATAACAAAAATATATCATAATTTCATTATTAATATGAAACTTAAGTTCAATGCTAAACATAAAGTATAATAAGGAAAACATGGCATTATATTAAAATATAAACTATGTAACATAATAAAGATACCATAGTTCTTAGCTCTAGGTTGCTTAAAGAGGAAATAATAAAAATAAAATGCTGCATCTTTAGCAACACTATATTCCAACCAATTATACCTTTCGAACCATGATTGTTTAAAGCTCCTCCTCTGGTTCCCATAATCTTTATGTGGAAATTTATGACCAATTGGTTGATATGGGCCCATTTGCAAATACTCTCTTCTAGTAGCATCTCTGATATTCACATCCAAATCCTCAATTGGTTTCCAAAGTCTAGGATTAGCAACAATATCATCCGGACTGAGTACAACACGAGGATTGTTTTGATGTGTGTTACTAGCTCCTGTTTCTAGTGTTTCTACAGTTGCAAGAGATTAGTGGGAATTGTGGGATTGTGCTTGTGTTGGAAAATAAGATGACAATATTTTCATCCGCTTTATTTTGTATTCACTAATAATTCCTACAGCGAAAATAAGATAATAATGTTTTCGTTAAACCTATGCCTAAAATAATTCCCTATTCTCTAGTAAAAACAAAGCTTTGAATGGTACTTCTATCTTATACACTTATCATGGATGAGATGATAAGATTGACATGCATTCTAACTAAATGCCATTGCAATGCAGAATTTTTTCTAGACACTAAAACACTTATATTTTTTTAAGAGCTAGAGTACAAGAAAAAGCTAGGAATGCATTACAATGTTGATTACATCTAATATGCTTGTCCCTGGACATCAATTCTCTCTTGAACCGACACGTGTCCTGAACATTTTTCATTTTCCCATATGCTCTTAGGCTCTCAACACTCAGCAGTATGAATTTATGATCCACAATTCCACATGACCACATCCACCATAACTCATTTTCAGATAAGTTGCTACATCCTACATACAGATTGCAGAATAACAACTAACAAAAGAGAATCAATGAATCATTACATTTCGCATCCTTTATCAGTTTACTTGAATGGCTGAATCGAAAGGTTTCAAAAACTTTACCTGAAGAGTGGAGCTTGGAAGCCGGGAGGCAGGCGCCGTAGGCCGGGAGCCGGGGGGGCGGCGCTGGCCGGGAGATGGGCAGCGTTGTGACGCAGGCCGGGAGAGGGGGGCGCCGAGCGGTGCTGTCCGGGAGGCGAGTGGCGCAAGCCTGGAGAGGGGTATCGAGGTGGCGCTGGCCAAGAGGTGGGGTGGTGCTAGGAAGGGGTGGGCCAGGAGCATGGCGGCGCTGGCCGGGAGGCGGGACGGACTCGGAAGGAGGACAGGCTGCTAGTGGGTAGTGCTGGTCGAGATCCAAGAGGGGGACGAGGAGTCGGGACGTCACATGAGCCCATAGCGCCAGTGACATCACTTGTGGAGCTAGGGTTTGGAGAGGACTTATTTGGGCGGTGGCGGATGTGGCCTGTGGGACTGGGTGGTGGTCTGGTGGACTGTGGACGAAGTGGGCCGAGAGGGAGCGGGCGGGTTGGGACGAAGTGATGAAGTGGGTCGAGAGGGAGTGGTTTGTACCAGCATAGCGTTATTAGCTACTGGGCTACATGGACTGAATCCTAGCAATACTACTCTGGGTAATAACTGGGCGATACACTACATATTTTTTTACTCCCGGACTAAAACCTATTTTGCTAGAGGTCCAATTCCGCTCCTGCGTCAAAGTAACTTGAGTGGATGGATGGACTCGTTCAAGTCTCCTAGCCCATCATTGGTGTTGCGCATGATCTATTCCCTCTCGATTTCACGCTCGCTTAATTTCGCCTTTCTATGCTCGTGAAGAGAGTCGTGCATGTGCTTGTCTTTAGAATCGTGAATGACCGCAATTTCATAAGAGTGTGTTTGGTTGCTGGGATGGGGTGGGATGGAATGGGATGGTCCCTTTGACCAAGTCTATCCATGTGTTTGGTTTGAGGGATGGGGTGGGATGGAATGGTCCAAAGTGGGATGAACCTGTGCAAATTTAGAGAATATTCTTCTTAGATGCTGGACCATGTGGTTCCACTTTTTTTGTGGAATCATCTCATCCCATCCCCATCCCATCCCATCCCATCCCACTCCATCCCAGCAACCAAACACACCCTAAGTGTCTCTAAAGCCCAATCATGACTATGCACTGTGTTTTAGCAAATATCATCCAAGTGAAATGTCCAGGAGCCAACTTGTTTTTTTAATATTCAAACTTACTTTTGATTTTTGTAAAAAAGGGTGAGAAATGTTTTTTTAAGTAACACAAAGTCTTTTCACTACTGACACATGATGAAGACTGCACCAATAACAAGGAGCCAACATTTGGCCAGACCTTGGCGTTTGGTAAATGGCTTGTCCTCACATCACAGCCTTGTTTGACTGAACAAAGTAGTAGTAGTAGTTGCACCTGCTGTGGATGGATGTGATATGTTGGATCACTTTTTAATTGTATTAGTGTACGACTGGTCCTACAGTCCTACCACCACTTTACCATTGTCTAAAATTCACCACAAATGAAAATTAGTTTACAAAGGTTAATATGATTGGATTACAACTATCTTACGAGGATTGAACTATTTTGTGGGAAATTGCTGAGTTATATGCGCCTGACCTTGAGAGGATGCACAAGCTTCTGAAATGTTTGCTACTGAAAAACTCTAGCATTACAATGCCTTCTCATTCTATCAGCGAGAGCTAGTATATTAATAAAAGCTATCATCTTATATTTGTATGCCTGCTAGCAATGCTTATTTAAGTTTATAAGTTCAGACTTCTGTTTTTTACTCTAGCAACTAAAAATATATTATAGCTATTGTTAGTTTTTTCAACGTAATTAAATTTAAAAACATTTAAAAATAACCAAACTAGATGCAATTATTATACCTCGAAGAAAACCAAATGACCGAGAGCTACATTACCAAACTGTCTCCCCGTATATATATTAGGGGCTGCTCCAATAGCTTTTGATTTAAGATTTTTGATGTAGCTTTTGGCTTTTGACTGAAATTGCACTGTAATGTATGTTAGTTTTTTAAGAAAAAATTGAAAAAAAATAAAAAATGTTATATTGACATGTACAATGCAAAAGAATAAGTGTAAAAAAGACAAAAAAAACCGAAATTAGAAACCGATATATTTCATATGGTTTCTAACTTAAATAAACTGAAAGCTAGAAAAAACTAGAAGCTGAAGCCATTTAGAATGAAGCAATCTAAGTCCTAGTATAAGAAGTAAAAGTCTTCCTCCTTTATTTTTTTTTCTTTGGCGTGTAACGTGTTATTTGTGCGCCTCTCTTATTTTCATTTAGATGTACTTCTGATTGATATCTTTAAGTTAACACAACTTTGGCGTCAAAGAGAAAAAACAAGGACAGCTAAAATTCAGTTAAAGGAATAGTCCTAAGATGATTGAGCATTTAGAAGCGAGAACCCCTGAAAGGATTACACACTACTACTACTACGATATACTTGCTACCCCTATTTCCCGTAATGACTTAGTTTGCTACTTAATTATAGGTTCATTCCGAAGACTTCCAAGTCGTCGATCGTATCTTTTTTTTTTCTTTTTAGAATATATTTTCACGACCTAAAACTTCAAGCACGGCTAACCTAAAATCCTTTGAAGAAAAAGGAAAAAAAAATCTTACATGTATACCGCAAAACATTCCAACGGCAATTACTTGATGGGACAATAAACGCACTGCTTGTCCTATTGTATAGAGGCATCACCGTAATTAGTAGATAAAATAGTTACTAACTATCGATGATGTCCAGACCAATTAGATTTATATGTCACTTGTTATGCACTATTAGTACACTAATCTTCTACACCCTATCATTAGTCGTGTCTATCAGCATGCATAATACCCTATACAAACCCGGGGGTTCCCGGCCGGCGAGAGCGGCCACGTCGCCCCCGCGCGCGCTCTGCGCGGCGCGTGGCCGCTGAATCTTCGTACGGTCTGGGGACCGGTTTTGCGAAAAACCCCTGCGTTTTTCGAAAATTGCTTTAAGGTCCTCGGTTATCGCAAAAAGGTCCTTGGATTTTTCAAAAAAGACCTTGCGCATATTTATTTTTCGTTGATAACGATCCGTAGTTTCCAAAATTACGTATAGGCCCTCGGTTCTTTTAAAACAACCCCTGATTTTTACAAAAAAACCACTCTAGTCTCCTTTTATTGCGAAAAGCCCCTCACTTTTTTTTTTGAAAAAACCCTACGCTTTTTCCTTTAGCTACAAATTTTCGTCTCTTTTACTTCGGTACACACGGTGGCTGGCACGGCGTGCCGCCGCGCCTATGAGGCTAGTTTGATTGACGATATGAAGGATCCATCATGCCAGCCAACACGGGCGATGAAGTCTTTTCGTAGTGTATTTACTGTTGACCAAACAATCATACATGCATTAATTATGCTACTTGTTATGTATAGGCCCATAATTAATGACAAAATCTATTTATTACTAAAAATTGAGGACATGTATTTTAGAGTCGCTAAGAAAAGAGATAAAAGCTAGAAATTCTCATAAAAAGCAAAACATTAGACCCTTAATCAAGTGGATCCTATTAAACAAAACTATAGCAACCATCAGATGTTATTATTTAAAAATATATTTCTTCTTAATTAAAAAAAAGATGATAACCTCTTCTCTCCCAGCCTCCACCCAAGAAACTTTTGGAGACCACGTTGTGGCGAGGGTAGTACGCACCTACACCATACAATAAACATAAACTTTTATTACAACTCTAGTAGATTATTTTCCAGTTAAAAACTACAAAATTGATAAAATTTAAAAAATTCACGGGGGGCTGAGTGCAGTCGCCTAATTGGGGGGGGGACTGCACTGCAAGTCGCTCAATGGGGGAGCGACTGGTTGCAGTCGCCTGAGGGTAGGGCGACAGAGATTCTGTTGGTCCCTGGTTGGGCGATTAGCTCCAGTCGCCTCTTTATTAGGCGACTGGAGCTTATTTTTGTAAAAAAAAATTCACGGGTATATTTCTGTAATTTTGAATAAAAAATAGATTATTCGTACAAAAATTTCGCCACTGGACAGCCTTCATAGCTGCATGTGTCATAAAGCGAAAGCAGTAGTAGTACTAGTTGCACCAGCTATGGATGGATCTGATATGTTGGATCATTTTACTTGCAATTATGGAATCAAAGCTATTTTTGTCACATTTTTGTATCATATTTATAAAAATAACTGTATACATACCATATTGGCAAAAATATTGTTTATGCTGTCTAGTAGGCGAGCGGCAGCGCGGAGTAGACGATGCGTGGCACCTATCACTCCATGAGCAAACTGCCTAATTCGTAATTTATAATTTTTTAAATTTGTAAATATAGTAAATGAGCTCAAAAAATTATGACATTTTTTGTGGAGCTTCCTAAGGCATCGTGGTATATTGTGTATTTTGTAATTTTTTGAAGCCATTTACTACCTCTAAAAATTCTTAGAATGATGCATAATTAATTAGGTGATTAAGTAGTTATACGTCGCTAAAAAGACTTTTAGAGATAGCAAATAGTTGATAAAATTACAAAAATTTTTGTGAAGCTTCCGTATATAGTGTGCTACATTTTGTAATTTTTATGTAATTTTTTGCACCACTTTACTACCTATAAAAATTATTTAAGTGGAGCATAATTAAATCATATGATCAAGCACTAAAGGCTGGGCCTAATGACCTACCGTCTGGCCATTGGACAGTACCAGGCCTGCCATACAGTGGTCGGGCGGTGGCAGGTCATTAACCCTGGCCATCAGTTCTTAATTACCTATTTAATTATGCGCTACTTAAATAATTTTTAGAGGTAGCAAAGTGATGCAAACAATTACTTAAAAATTACAAAATATAGCACACTATATAAGGAAGCTCCACAAAAATTTTTGTAATTTTTTACAACCATTTGCTACCTCTAATAATTCCTAGAGCGTGTATAATTGCTTAATCGCATGGTTAATTATATGTCATTCCAAGAATTTTTAGAGGTAGAAAATGGCCTCAAAAAATTATAAACGAATTACACAATATACCACAATGCCTCAGGAAGCTCTATAAAAAATATCATAATTTTTTAGCTCATTTGCTCTATTTATAAATTTAAAAAATTATAAATTATGAATTAGACAGATAATTAAGCCTTCTAATTAAATTTAAAGATTATAAATTACAAATTAGGCAGGTAATTAAGTCGACTAATTTAGCCGGCTTTAATCACCTGCTGTCCCTCCCACAGGCGATAGGCGCCTGCCGTCTAGTGGGCAGGGGGCGGGTGGCAGGCACCTGCCGTCTGCTCACGGGGCGGCAGGTGCCACGCGTCGTCTGCTCCCCGCTATTGTCCGCCCACCGAACAGTATACATAAGATTTTTTGTCAATATGATAGATATACAGTTACTTTTATAAATACGATACGAAAACGTGGAAAAAGTGGCTTTACCTCTTATGGTACCACTGGTCCTACAGTCCTCCTGTCCAACTACGTCTTTACCATTGTCATTGCCGTGAAATTCACCACACATGAAAATTAGTTTACGAGGGCTAATCTGGTTGGATTATTTACAGTGACATTTTACTAAAGCTAAGAGATCATTAGCAGTGAAGTATGACTAAAGGTGATCGTTGTAATGGTAGAAATATAACGCGTCGAAGTAACTCGAGTGGATGGATGGACTTGTTCAAGTCTCCTACCCACTGGCGTTTCTTATCTATTCCCTCTCCATTTCACACTCGCTTAGGCTGCACTCGTTTGCACTAGCGCTAATCATCTATTCCCTCTCCATTTCACACTGGCTTAGGGCCTGTTCTTTTTAGTTGCGGCTTTTGGCTTTTGGCTAAATTTTTTGAATTTTGGCTGTTTACGGTACAGATTACGGAGAGACCGATACTCACTTGTGATTTTGGCTCGTACAGATGTTGGGCTTTTAACGTGTACTACGTTTAACCTATAGATCCTGTTTTGAGAAAATACTCCGTTTGAAAGTTGAGTACTGTAGCAAAAGCCAAAAGCCACCCGGCTTCTCATGTGCTGAACAGGCCCTTAGGCTTTGCTATAAATAGTTTTAGCTTATAGCTTATTTAAATTAGAAGTTACTTAGAATACATCAGATTTTAATTTTGGCTTATTTTATTTCTTTTTTCTTTTTTAGCTTTTTTGTCTTTATTCTTTTGTATTATTCTTGATGATATAATAATTTTTATTTTTCTTATTTTTTAAATAACTAATAGCAGTCTAAATTAAAGGCCACATATAGAAGTTTAAGTTAAAGCGGAGCCTGCCGTGCATGTGAAGAGTACCGTGCATGTGCTTGTCTTCAGAATTTACATGCCATGGGACGCCTCAATTTCTTTTGCAGACCAAGCGTGAAAATTCTTCGAGTAAGTAAATATACTAGTAGGATAGTAGCACTTGATCAGCACCGAGAGAGAGAAAGGACCGCCGGGTCCGTCCGGCTGTGGTAGTGCCGTTCACTCGAGCCAATGATACTACTGAAGGGTAGTGTTTGTCGTTAACAGTGCCAAACTAGATGAAATTTATTATACTTCGAAGAAAACCAAATGACCGAGAGCTACATATACCAAACTGTGTCCCCGTATATATATTAGGGGCTGCTCCAATAGCTTTTGATTTAAGATTTTTGATGTAGCTTTTGGCTTTTGACTGAAACCGCACTGTAACGTATATTAGTTTTTTAAGAAAAAATTGAAAAAAAAATAAAAAAAGTTATGTTAGCATGTACAATGCAAAAGAATAAGTGGAAAAAAGATAAAAAAAAACCGAAATTAGAAACCGATATGTTTCAAATGATTTCTAACTTAAATAAACTAAAGGCTAGAAAAACCTAGAAGTCATTAAGAACGAAGTGATCTAAGCACTAGTATAAGAGGTAAAAGTCTTCCTCCTTTATTTTTTTTCTTTGGCGTGTAACGTGTTATTTGTGCGCCTCTCTTATTTTCATTTAGATGCACTTCTGATTGATATCTTTAACACAACTTTGGCGTCAAAGGGAAAAACAAGGACAGCTAAAACTCAGTTAAAGGAATAGTCCTAAGATGATTGAGCATTGAGAAGCGAGAACCCCTGAAAGGATTAAGTATCGTTTTATTAAAAACAGCACCTAATTCGAGCAAGAAACATGATCGGATTTTTCTTTGAGCTTTAATTAGCATTTTGTAGGAATTGATACTAGATTCTAATTATCATCATACCAAAGTGGAACAAAGTAATATATCTTAATCAAGAGCAAACACAAACTTCGTACTTGTACAACAATTTAATCGACAGGTAAACTCATTTCATACATAAATAATTCTATATACTATTCATCTACAATGACCGAGGCTAACTTTTTGAATCATATAGATCGTTCGCTACAACGGTAGAAATATAACGCGTCGAAGTATTTGAGTTTGGAGCACTACCTTTCGTAACATGGTATTTGAGTTTCTAGCTCATAGGAACATTGAATCCACTTAAAAAAAACAGATCTGATTAACGCAAAGAATAAGTACCTTGCAGATATACTCAAATATTTCATTTCTTTGTATATTTCACTACTTCACTTATCATCAAGCTTACGAATTGTGTAACACGGTATCATACTGAGCACATATCCTCTCTTATAATCGTTATATATAGCTAATTTGTTGTACTGCACACCACTGTGATGTATATTGTGGTTGAGTACATTCGGTGTACTTGCACACTACTACTATGTAGTGTGGTATGAGTACACACTACTACTACTACGGTATAATTGCTACCCCTATTTCCAGTAATGACTTGGTTTGCTACTTAATTACAGGTTTGTTCCGAAGACTTCCAAGTCGTCGATCATATCTTTTTTTTCTTTTTAGAATTTATTTTCACGACCTAAAACTTCAAGCACGGCTAACCTAAAATCCTTTGAAGAAAAAGGAAAAGAAATCTTACATGTATACCGCAAGACATTCCAACGGCAATTACTTGATGGGACAATAAACGCACTGCTTGTCCTATTGTATAGAGTCATCACCGTAATTAGTAGATAAAATAGTTACTAACTATCGATGATGTCCAGACCAATTAGATCCATATGTCACTTGTTATACACTATTAGTACACTAATCTACTACACGCTATCATTAGTCCTGTCTATCATCATGCATTTGACTGACGATCACGCTATCATTATTCCTGTCGATCATCATGCATTTGATTGACATCTGAAGGATCTATCGTGCCAGCCTACATGGGCAATGAAGTCTTTTTGTAGTGTGTTTAATGTCGACCAAACAATCATACATGCATTAATTATGCTACTTGTAATGTATAGGCTCATAATTAATGATAAAATCTATTTATTACTAAAAATCGATGACAAGTGTTTTAGAGTCGCTAAAAAAAGAGAGAAAAAAGCTAGAAATTCTCATAATAAAGCATAACATCAGACCCGTGTTTTTCATAAAAATCTAGAAAATCTAGAAAAGAGAAAAAAAGCTAGAAAATCTATTTATTAACAGCAGCAGCAACAATTGCGGCCCCGAGCTCAGTATCTATCTCCTCAGAGTTTGGTCGATCAGACATACATCAATGTTGATCAAGTCTCCTTTTTGTTCATGCCATGCTGTGGAAACGAATTAGGAATGTGACGTTTCGAATTAGATGGAAACGTAAATGGTAATGGAAATATTTTTTTGTTCTCTTGGTGGTTACTGTAGTGTCATTGATTATGGCATTTTATAGTCGTTAAGAAAAAAAAGAAAAAACTAGAAATTCTCACAAAAAAGTAAAACATTTGGCTCTCAATCAAGTGGGTCCTAACTAAGCAAAACTATAGCAGCCGTTAGATGTTATTGCTTAAAGATATATTTCTTCTTAATTTAAAAGAGGTGATAATCCTCTCCTTCCCCAGTCTCCTCCTCCCTTGTCGAAACGGAGCTCATGACCACTCCCCTTCCTTCCTCATAGGTTTTCCTCTTGATCCAACCTCACCTCCATGGCCAAGACCAAGCGGGAGAAGAAGGACATCGACTCCTTTACCATCAAGGGCACCAACAAAGGTCATCTGAGTGGAGGACTGCATTCTGATGTGGCAATCGAACACAGACAAGCCGCTGTACGTGGCATGGGTGGAGTGGCTGGAGGCGGACGAGAGGGGCAGCGTACAGGTGCGGGCGCGGTGGTGCTACCAGCTAGAGGAGTCCAAGGATGGCTGACGATAGTTCCACGGCACCAAGGAGCTCTTCCTATGCGACCACTACGACATGTAGAGCACGCACACCATCGAGGGGAAGTACGTGGTCAACTCCTTCCAGAACTACACCAAACTCGACAACATCGGCCCGGAGGATTTCTTTTGCTGATTCGAGTACAAGGCTTCCGCCGGTGTGTTCACCACTGACCGCATTGTCATGTATTGCAAGTGTGAGATGTCATACAACCTGGATGACCTCATGGTGCAGTGCAAGGGATGCAAGGATTGGTTTCATCCATCATGTATGGGAATGACCATCAAGCAGGCAAAAAAATTAGATCATTTCTTGTGTTCAGATTGTGTTAAGAAAAATGACACAAAGGGACCTTCAAATTCATACCCAGCTTCACCAAATTCTGATTCAAAGGATGAGCCAAAAGGCGGAAGAGGTAACTGCTATGACAAGAACCATCCGTGGTGAGGAGATGCATTGTTTAGCTAAAATTTGGAATAGAAATTATATGAAAAATTAGCAGTTGGATTTGTATCTAACCTAAAACTAAAATTCCAAATTAAATAAAAATAAATTTGATATTAAAAAAGAATCCATATCAAATACTGTAAGAAATAACCTAAATTCAAAATAAAAAATTAGCAGCTGGATTTATAAATGAATTCCAACATAAAACTAAAACAGAAAGTCTATAAGAAGTGCAATCCAAAAATATGCAAATATAGAATAAAATTTAATGAAAATTAGCGTTTGTTTTTTAATTCCAAACTAAGTGAAAAATAAAAAAATTAGTTTTATTCAAAATTAAAATTACAAAAATATTCTAATTTAGTCCTACCACCAATTTACCATTTGTCTGAAATTCAACACACATGAAAATTAGTTTACAAGGGCTTATACGATTGGATTACAACTATTTTACGAGGATTGAACTATTTTGTGTGAAATTGCTGAGTTATATACGCCTGACCTTGAGAGGATGCGCAAGCTTCTGAAATGTTTGCTACTGAAAAACACTAGCATTACAATGTCTTTTCATTCTATCAGCGAGAGCTAGTATATAATTAATAAAAGCTATCATCTTATATACATATGCTTGCTAGTAGTGCTTATTTGAGTTTATAAGTTCGGACTTTTGTTTTTTTACTCTAGCAACTAAAAATACATTATAACTGTTGTTATTTCTTTCAACGTAATTAAATTTAAAAATATTAAAAGTAAAAAAGTTATAACATCATAGATAATAAAAAAGAAAAAAAATCCTAAAAACTAAAAAAGTCGAAAATAAGTTGCTTTCAGCCTAAGAAAGAAAACTCGTCGGAGCAGGACCAGATTATACGAAACCATGAACATTTCTTTTTCCTAAGTTAATCTTTAGCTCAATTTTGGACGTGAACAAGTTGCACAAGGGAATCTCAATTATTGATCTTTTCCATCCTGTTTTTTTAATCTTGATCTACACATTTATGCACATGAAAGGACAGACATTGGCACATGGGTAGCACGTACTACGCACGAAAAGCCACAAATTTTGTGTCATCGAAGAAATGATCACACGGGACGGTGTGGTTCCTCGAAAGCGGCCGAGCATCGTGTCCACACTTTCTTTAGCCCTTAATTTCCGCTGCCATCTGTAGCAGCCTCCACGGCAGTCGCACGCACCACACCTCACTTCATTTTACACCGACACAGTGACATAGTAAGTAGAAAGAAAGAAGCAAAGAAATGGAGATCTTTTCGTGAGGCTTCTTGATCTCTAACAGAGTTCTTGGCTCGATTTGAGAGCTACCACAAGCAAGGAAAGGCGATGGAGGCGGCGGTGGTGAGCGCATCGCATGGCGCCATGGGCTCCCTGCTTGGGAAACTGTGTGATTTGCTTTCTGACAAGTACAGGCTACTCAAAGAAGCCAAGGGCGAGGTCAGGTTCCTTAAAGCTGAGCTCGAGAGCATGCACGTGTTCCTCGAGGAGATGTTAGATGTGGAGGAGCCGAGAAAACAAGCAAAGCATTGGGTGAAGGAGGTGCGTGAGCTGTCCTATGACATCGAGGATAGCGTCGACGAGTTCATGCTCCGTGTTGAGCGCGAGTCCAATAGCAAGCCACACGGTTTTAAGGGGTTTATTGAAAGGAGCATGAACCTGTTGACGACGATCCACACTCGGCATAAGATCGCCAAGGAGTTTCAAGGCCTCAAGAGTCTTGTCATGGAGGTGAACGAGCGACGCAGAAGGTACGAGGTTGTCGACGCTGTCTCCAAGCCAAACAACACACCTATAGATCCTCGCATGCTGGCACTGTATGCGGAGACGGCAAGCCTTGTGGGTATCGATGAGACGAGGGAAGAACTAATTCGGTTGATGATGGATGAAGAGGGTGTGCCTTCACAGCAGCTGAAGGTGCTCTCTATTGTTGGATTTGGAGGCCTTGGGAAGACTACGCTTGCAAATGAGATTTATTGCAAGCTAAAGGGGCAATTTCGGTGTTGCTCTTTTGTTTCTGTGTCCCAGAAACCAGACGTAAGGAAGATCTTGAGATATATATACTCTCAAGTTGGCAATGTAGACCCGGAGTGGGATGTGGATAAACTGATCCGTGAGCTCCGAGAATTACTCATGGACAAGAGGTACGCTAGTTTAGAAACGACTTCAAAGTAATTTATCATGTGTTGGCTTATTTTCTATCGGAGCTGCTCTTCTTTTAGCTTGTTAGTGTTTTGTAGGCAAAATTCAAGGATGTTGACACAGCCACTTTCGAGTTTATATTCTTGAGGTTAAAAAGCTGACATCACCCCATTAGCAATGCTTTAGATCTCTGGATGGGTGTTCTACAGTTCTAGTAATGCCGCTAATTAGGACATCAGGTTTCACGAAACCTGTTCTGTAATCCTTCAATTTATTCGATCCTTGAAAACTTTACTGTTAGTACAAAGATCAGAGGAACTATAGAAGCAGTAGTTTGCAAAGTCATAAATCTGACAATTGCTTTTCGTCTATTCCAGAAATAAATTTCCTTAAATCAACATCTATGTTCTCACAAGCACGCCTATACTGTTATTACTTGACAAACCAGCTAGGCGTGTGAGCTACCTTTTGGCCAATTTTTGCACCTTATGGGCTCTTTTGGCATCATCAACTCTCAACTGACATGCATAGTCTCATACGGATTTAGCCCAAATACATATGAACTTTTAAAAATTGATTGAAAAGAATTTTTTTGTTGTTGTTTCTTCCTATGGAAATTCACTTTCAGAGAGTGAGAATGCTTTCATTTATATGTTGCATTTGCCTAATGATTGTTATACTCCATATGAAATTATTTGGCAGGTACATTATTGTAATTGATGATATATGGGATGAAAATGCATGGAATATTATTAGATGCGCTCTTCCAGAAAACAAGAATGGTAGCAGAGTAATAACAACCACACGAATTGAGACTGTGGCTACAGCGTGCTGCTCCAATCACTATGAGCATGTTTATAAAATGAGGCCACTTAGCAACAAAGACTCAAGAAGCTTGTTTTTCAAAAGGATATTTGGTTCAGAGGGTGCTTGTCCGCCGTATTTGAACAAAATTTCGGCTGAAATTTTAAAAAGATGTGGTGGCTTGCCACTGGCAGTGATCACTATATCTAGCCTCTTAGCTAGTCGACGAGACAACCTACAGCACTGGGAGCACGTACGGAATTCTTTGCGCTCCAACTTGGAAGTGAATCGCACCTTGGATGGAATGAGACAGATATTAAGCCTTAGCTACATAAGTCTTCCTCACTATTTGAAGACATGCATGCTATATTTGGGTATATATCCAGAGGATTACACAATCAAGAAGTATGATTTGATTAGGCAATGGGTGGCCCAAGGTTTCATAAGTAAAGCGCCTGGGCAAGATCCCGAGGATGTTGCGGAGGGATATTTCAATGAGCTTGTGAATAGGAGCATTATTCAGCCAGTACGTACATATCCTAATGATGATGAGCTGTCTTGTAGAGTACATGATATGATGCTTGATCTTATTGTACACAAATGTAGAGAAGAGATTTTTATCACTGCAATAGATGACATAGACATTACAGGATTGCATGACAAGATTCGTCGACTCTCCCTCTACTTGGATGGTGTAATAGATGGCACAGCACTTGGAACCATTCAGCTCTCACAAGTAAGAGCGCTAGCGAGATTTGGTACCTCCACATATATACCTCCTTTATTGAAGTTCAAGCATCTCCGAGTTTTAACTCTTGAATTTCCAAGGGGAAATCCGGTGATAATTGACCTCACTGGAATGTGCCATTTGTTCCAACTGAGGTATCTAAAAATTGTAGGTGATGCTAAAGTAGTGCTACCAAGTAAAATTCGGGGACTACAGAAATTGGAGACCTTGGAAATAGATACAAATTATTATGAAAGCATGGTTGAGGTTCTATCGGCTGTTGTTCATTTGAGCCAGCTGTTGCACCTGATCGTTCCTATGGAAAGTTTGCCTGACGGGATTGGTAATATGACATCCCTACGTACGCTGCCGGATATCGGTTTGGACAGGAACTCAATAGACAGCATCAGAGACCTAGGAGGTCTAACCAATTTGAGGGATCTTAAAATACATTTTCCTGTCTATGTGGGGCAATTGTATGACATAGCAAGAAGACAGCGTATGGAAGTTTTGCTTTCTTCTCTTGAAAAGCTTCGCAAACTCAAAAACCTATATATGGGTGTTGGGTGGCGTATCGAGTGGGATGAGTTGAGTTCGCCATCTGCTTGTCCCCGTTTTGTTCAGAAACTAGAACTGTTGTGCGAGGATTCGGGGGTCCCCAAGTGGATCGGTGAACTCCATAAGCTCTACGACCTGACACTTTCTGTTAAGGATGTGTGGCAGGATGATGTTGGAATCCTTGCACAGTTGCCCTCCCTTATCAAACTTGATTTGGACATCTACAGAACTCCTAAAGAGAAATTGGTCATCTGTGGAACGGGGTTCCCTGTTCTGAAGCATTTTAAAATCAGCTGTGGCAGGATAGCATACCTGACCTTCGAGGCAGGGGCAATGCCCAGGCTCCAAAGGCTCAAGATGGAATTCAACGCGAACGAATGGGACAAGTATGGCGCTGCACCAGCCGGCATCGAGCATCTGTCGAGCCTCAAGGAAATCTCTGTAAGTATGGGGGGCATGGGTGCCGAGGAATCCGACAGAAGAGCTGCACAGTCCGCGTTGAGAAACGCCATTGACATGCACCCAGGCCGTCCTACAGCTAACATCGAGTGTCCGCACAATATGGGAATTTGTTATCTTGGGTGGGATGAGGAAGAGGATGAGGATGAGGAGCACAATATGGGATTTAATTTCCGTGAGGAGGAGGAGGAGGAAGACAATAATGTAAACAGCAGCAGTTGATGGCCAACTTCGGGTACGTATGAATATATATATATGTGTGTGTGTGTGTGTGGGGTGTTGTTTTAACGGAAGCTGAATCTGAATGGGATGTATGTTGTCTTGTAGTATTTCTGTGTCAAGCTACGCGGCTTCGATTCTCTCCTCCTTGAGTTGCTTGGCAACGCTCACTTCACTTGAGAGCAACAACGTTTATTTCAGGTCTTCATCAAAGTTATCCGTCTTTGATCCCACTTCGATCCTTCGCCAGTAGTTTGGCTGCTTCAGGTGCTTGCTTCGCTCTTCACGTTTGTTCTTCAAGGCTTGAGGCTAGAGTATATATCATATATGGATTATGTGAACTCTCCACCTTCGATTGTAGCGTGTCTTATCTGGCTAGTATTATTACCATGCATGTATTGGTGACTGGTAATATATTTTCCGTCTCGTTATGCACTTAATGATGTTGTACTGTATTCGTTGTTGATGTTACTATGTTGTGTACAATCCATATAATTTGAATAAATGGATTAGTAGTGGTCGTCTTGTCGAGTTTTTTGCTATTATAGTACTCCCTAAGTATGGCTTCGACAAAACGGTATCCACGTCGTGGGCTTCTCCAAAACGATACCTATTTCGTGTACTCCTCTCTATAATAGTATTCCCAGGGATTTGAACTCAAATTATTTTGATTTTCGAATTTTATCTCCTCCATATGACTAAAAGAAGATGGCTTCTGGAGGCACTAGAGCATGTCTCGAGGGATCGGTAGAAGAAGATGACTGAGGACGACGACGACGACCGCTGCAGCGGCGGCGATAAGTGGGAGAGGAGGAGGAAGAGTGAGAAGAAAGAAAGAAAGAAATGCAGAGCGGCAGTAGAAGCAGACAGACAGTTCATCCGATCCCCAAGCATGCTTCAGCGCCCAGAACAGAGAAGCCAACGCTGCACTGGCCATTTCAGTTCGCTCCAGCCTTGCAAATGCAAAGGGCGTTCCCAATGGAGCTCAAATCCGAGATAAATCTATCCATCCATCCATGGAGGTCTCATCGAAATCATCATCGGGCCAAGGGCAAATCCAAGCAACAAGCGAACCATGGGGATTATGACTAAACTTCGAATTTTAGTCATATGGAGGAGATAAAATTCGAAAATCAAAATAATTTGAGTTCAAATCCCTGGGAATACTATTATAGAGAGGAGTACACGAAATAGGTATCGTTTTGAAGAAGCCCACGACGTGGATACCGTTTTGTCGAAGCCATACTTAGGGAGTACTATAATAGCAAAAAACTCCGTCTTGTCATGCTACTGCAATGAAATCTTTGCTGATGTTAAATCTGCAATGGCATTTTCTAGCTACAGTAGTACAATATGAAATCTTTGTTACCACTACATGAGCTCCAGCTCTTCGATTTATTGAATCAAAGGTATTAATTCACCTTAGTTTTGGAAATCAAGCCAGAAATTCAAGTGTTATATTTCACAAATTCATGAATGAAAAACGACCTGACATTCCAAGTTTTTTCGTATATTAGCTTTTACCGCCTTGAGGCTAATTTTTCAGTCTAACAACATCAAGCACCAAGACAAGATCTCATGGGACCAAAAGCTGGAGATTGCCTCGAAACGGGGCATAAATCCTAAGAAGCATTGAATGGGAAAGCAAGCTTGAGCTAATGAAAATTACAAGATGACATTATGTTGTCTGCATATATGATCACCGTATATCCATAACTACCTTATCTTTTGTAGAACGAAGGAAAAGAAGCTTCCATGGTATAAATATCTGACACTATCCTTTAAGAAACACCGTTGTATTCTTACGACATACAAATATTTTACAGAATATTCTTCTCTAAACTTTTATCAAGTATTCTACTTGAGACAGCAGAAGATATTATATTATCATTCACTGTAGTAATTTTTTCCGATCATTTCAATAGTTAATTTTTTTGGAAAAAATATTCACATTAAAGTAAATAGAGATTATCTAGCACTATATACATTTACTCAAAATTAACCGATCAATGGAATTAACAGAAACACATGAGGTGATAACTGGTTTGTAAAGTTGAAAAAAAGTTAACAAATTACCAACAATGAGAATACCAGACACTAAGAAACATCAAAACTGCATATAAACGTAGCATTTGCTATTCATCTATGCATAGTGTTTCTCTCTCTAAATAGGACACGTACATGGTTTCATAAGAGCTCAACTGCATCATTAGTGGTGCAATGGACTCTTTTTTGACGCTCTTAAGTATTATACACTATTTTGATGTCCTCTTTCCTTTGATCTGCATTATTATTTATTGATATGTGGAGAATTCAACACCAACATAAAGAAAAGTATAGGAATCAAATATAAACATCTGGGTAGCTGCAGATGATAGTCACTACAGAAAAGCAAACACTACACTACCGTGAATGCAAAACCAGACAAATGGAAAGGGGGAGATTCTACCTTTGCTCATGCAAAAAGTAGCATAGGCTCCTCTAGCTTCTTCGTTCTTGATCTTCTCTTCATTCTAACAATCATAATCCAAAATTTTGCAGTCACACAACTAACTCATAAGCATCAATTTTGGATTTCATTCCATGAAAAGGTGTTTTTTTACGTTGGCTCATCGAGCCTAACACAACTCTCCTTTTTTTTCTGGCTTGGGACAGGCTATGTAGAAACTAAATCACAAGCAATTTTCCTAAAAAAAAATTCAAGCCATGCAAAGCACATGCGTCAAATTAGTAATCAGGAATTAGCAAATTATGGCAAAAGGGAACCATTGTGGTGATTAAAACTTCAATGACATACCACACCTTGAACATCCAAAATTGTTGTGCTCAAATCAATGTGCCTTTGCAGCAGCAAGAAAGCTAAGTGAAGGATCAGCACGTTCAACAAACCAGGTTCCTCTCTGGCACTTCGTTGAACATCTCCCGTGCTTCGTTGACCAGCCCCAACCGCACAACCTGCAGACCATTCAGTTTGTTCCTACCATTCAGCCTGCTGCTATATAAAACTATGTCATCCAAATTGCTCCGACCTATCCTTCCTCAATTCTATCCCCAAATTTACTCCTGATTTTTTGTATCTAGTTTTGCTCATAATTCTTTGTACACAGTTCTTGGTTCCTAACATTCTACCACAAACAAATTGGAACACAAAAAGAATAACCTTTCAATGCGTCTTTGTGGTCGTAGATGGCCTCCTACGCGTGCTCTAGCATCAGCCGTAGCATCAGCCGTGATCACCAGCCTCGGCTTCTTAAAAAACTCCTCCACAGCCGCCCTCCAATCCACGGACTGCAGTCAATCACCTCCCACGCCAACCACTGCCTCCCAGCCATCACCGAGCCCTCCCGTACTGAAGCAAGCCCAAGCTCTTGCGCCGCGTCGCTGGGGAGGAGGCGTCAAAGGGGAGCGGTGGGGGCTAAGGCGGCTGTCGCAGATGGACAAGACGAGGGCACTCCGTGGGGCTCGGCCACGGACGCCTCCCCTTCACTTACCATACACAGCCGCCGCAACCTCCCTGCTCCGCCGACTTCTACTCCCCATGCCACCTCCTTGCCATACCACACCCTCTTTTCCTCCCCATGCTGAGGCTGCCACATCCCCGAGCGGCAGGCGATTGGGGCTCGGCGACGACTCCTCTTTTCCTCCCCATGCCGAGGCTGCCACATCCCCGCGCGACAGGCGATTGGGGCTCGGCAACAACGCATGAGGAGGAGAAGTAGGCGGCGGTTGTGTCGGGTGGGAAAGAGGGGTACGGGGGAGGACCGCGGAGGGGGGAAGGAGGCGAGCGGCGATTGCGGAGCGCGAAGCAGTCGACGGGACGGCGGCGGCGGCATGCGGAAATAGGCGGGGCGACCTAGGAGCAGCGGGTGTGGAGCGGGGAGGGAGAGGCGGCGGCGGTGCGAGGAGGCAACGGCGAGGGGCTTGGATACAGGCGGCGACGTCGCGTGCGGAGGAGAAGTCAGCGATTGCGATGGGTGGGAGGAGGCGGGTGGAGAAGAGAGGAGGAATGTGGAGGAGGGATAGTTGGGAGGGAAGGGGAGGGAGGTCACGGCGGCGCCGTAGTTGAGCAGGTGAGGCAGCCGCGGGGGAGGCGGAGGGGCGCGGCACGAGGGTTCGGGGGGACGAGGAGCGGTGGGAATCGATGGAGAGAGAGAAACGAAGAGGGAGGACCTGATTGTAATGGTTGTGAGTGAGTAGAATGGATTCCAAGTTTTGTTGAAGGGCTACGATGATATTTTGTATAGGTGCGATCCGACGAATAATGTTGACTTATGGAGAAATCGGACAGCTGACAGTTAACAGATGACGTGGCTCGGCACTTTTGCAGGAATCCCAACGTGATTCATGTACATAGTTATGCATGTGTTGGTGACTGATAATAATTTTTCCGTCTTGTTATACACTTAATGATGCTCTACTGTATTTGTTGTTTGACCCCACTTCGTGCCGATCCCTGATATTACCATGTTTTACTTTGAGAATTGATGTGTACAATCTACATGATTTGAGTAACCGGTTTAGTGGTCGTGCTACTGCATCTCGCCACTAAGTGTTATTTTAGAATACGTGTAGCTAAACATTTTAAATTTTGATTATTGATATTTCTATAAATATTGAGATTAAACTTATGAAAATAAAATTATAGTCCATCACAGTATTATCTAATGAAACCAAGGTTCAGTAACGGTGTGAGTATGAGCCTGAATAAGGAAGTAGTAGCATGTGAAAAGTATCTATATATTTCACAACACTATGTACTATAGTATGCTGATTGGCACGAACCTTAGCGTAGATATGATGTTCTACATAAGCTGGAATTGATCTCACTGGAAATATGTAATTTTTTTCTCTCTTTTGCTCTTTATCTAAAGAATTTTTCTCTCTTTTGCTCTTTATGCTTTATCCGTGACTTACAGTATCACTTTGTGCAAACCTCACTAGTCACTTATGTTTGTTTCGTTTTTATTTATTTGGAAACAAATGGGGAACTGATGTAACCATGTATTGCAGGACTAGAGAACCTCACTAGTCAATAAAGCACAGCATGGACCTATGAAAGGTTAATTATAAAAGTAAGTTGTTCGCGATAAATTGCATAAGGCACCCACGAGCAGATGCATCCCACCCCCTTCTTGAGGCTGCTGACCATCGCATCGACGTCCTTCTCGAGACCTCCCGAGTTCCAGGTCAACGCCGCCCCAGAGCTGGTGAACTTTCCTGAAATCTTCCCACTTTCCTAACACTAGCCGCATAAGCGCGGCGCACGCCGCGCTAGCTACCGTGTAGACCAAAGTAAAAGAGACGATAATTCGCAGGGAGTTTCATAAAAAAAATCGAGGACACATACGTAATTTCGGAAAAATCAAATGTTTTTTTGTAAAAAACCGAGGACTTGTAAGGACCTATACGTAAGTAAATAAGGACCTATACGTAATTTTGGAAACCGGCGGGGCGCTATCAAAATTTTTTTAAAAAAAACTGGCAGGGACCTTTTCGCGAGAAAAAAAGGACCTTTACGTAATTTCCGAAAAACACAGGGAAATGCACTCGGCCGGCCGTACGAAAATTTCCCCGCCACGCGCCGGCCGAGCGCGCGGGCGGGGCGATGTGGCGGGGCTCTCCTGCGGGGAATCCCCCCGCGCGTAAATGGGGAGTATGCGTACTGTGCTTGACCTTCTTTGTGTAGCTGCTGAGCTCGCTTTGGACGAAGAAGGCCACGATCTCCAGCAGCTCAAATCGGACCATGTGCTGCAGGACCACGGGGGAGGGAAGGGCTTGCCGCCGGCCATCGTCTTCGACGATGACCTCGGGCCTTTGGCAGGGCCGGCCTTGAGGGGTGCCCGCGGGCCCCAAAATCTAGAGGCCCCATATACTATGTAAAGTATATACATGCTTTGGAGATTTATCTTGGGCCTTTTAGCCACCCACTGGAAGTTAATTATTTTTTGTTATGGTTGATATGGCAATCAATTCATTGAAAAGTAGGTTTCAAGAACTCCAAACATTCGGAAGTGTATTTGGATTTTTAATGAGTTCAATAACATTGAAGTCATTGGATCGAACAGAATTAAAAGAATGTTGTACAAAATTTACAGAAACTTTCTTTCTAGATGGTTCATCTGATGTTGAGTTAAATGATCTAATTTCTGAGTTAAGTGTTATGCAATCGAATTTATCAGATAAACCAATGTCTGCTATGGAGATCTTTGAGTTTGTCAGATAAGCGGATTGTTATCCTAATATTTCTATTGCTTATCGGATTTTGTTTACTATGTCTGTGACTGTAACATTAGCTGAAAGAAGCTTTTCAAAGTTGAAATTGTTGAAGAATCATTTAAGGTCAACCATGTCTCAAGAGAGGTTAAACGGTTTGGCAACTTTATGTATTGAGAAGAAATTATTGGATGAGATTGATATCAATACCATCATCAATGACTTCGCATCTAGAAATGTTAGAAGAAAAATTTAAGGTAATATATATAAACTCTTTGATATAAATTTTTCTTTAATACATAACGTATTTTAAATATTTATTGATAAAATTAGATATATATATATTTATTTAAATATTTATATTAAAGCCTCTATTTTTTTGTTTCGTCTTGGCCTTTAAAATCCCAGGACCGGCCTGGCCTTTGGACGAACACGCCAAGTCCTTCGATGGAAACCGCAGCGACACCCGGCACGTGACTGTACGAGCAGCCGACGGCGAGCAGGTACTCCTGGTGATGATAGTGGTGGTCACAGACGGCGACGTCGCAATAACCGCCCTCCACTGACGATGACGCAGGCACATGGAGGTGGACTTCAAAGTTCTTCAGCTCGCCGTCGTAGAGGACTCCGATGGCGACCTCGCCGTCGTAGAGGACTCCGATGGCGACCTCGCCGGAGGCACCGCCGCAGGAGACGCGGCTCTCGTAGGCCCCGGAGTCTCGGACTCGATGCGCTCTATCCGCACCCCACTTCGCTGATGATCGGTGGCCTTGAGGCTGACGCACGTCGACGGCGACGGCGGTCTTGAGACCACCGAGGCAGACGGCGAGGGCGCTGTTGAGCTTGACCAGGTTCTGATCGTCGACGAAGGAGTAGGTTCAGCCAAGTGATCCTTGGGCGGCGGAGAGCAGCGCCTCCAGATTGTGCGCCGCGCCCAAGCCGAAGGTGTACGGGGTACTTGCTGAGGGCGTCATGAATGATCTCGCGGCGCCTGTCGCTCCACATGAGGGTGTGTTTGGTTGAGCTGTGGCTTCTGAAAAAGCTGCTGTGAGCTGTGGGCTGTAGAAAAGCTGCTGTAGGTTGTGGGCTGTGGAAACGCTGTAAGCTGTTTGGTTCAAACAAGTATAAAACTTACCTCCTATCTCTATTTTCCTTGAAACAACTGTGAAACAGCTCTCTATTTTCACCATTTCAGAATGCAGAAAGCCTAAAGCCAAAAGTAGGGTCCAAGGTGCTTTCAAAACTGTACTACCCAAAAGTATCTGCTTCTGAAAAGCAGCTTTTGGTTTCCACCCCTTTGGTTGACTTTTAACTTTTTGTAAGCAAAAGCAGCTCCCAAAAGCTCAACCAAACACACCCTGAATCCGCTCGTGTCCTCCCCATCAGTCAGGACGACGATGAAGCCCGCGCGGTTCCGGCTATCTCCCGGTCGCCGATCTGTAGTTAGATTAGAGATGTAAGCTAGAGCAAAAACAAGTTATGAATGGTTAATTCGTTTAATTAACCGGCTATATATCTCCCGGTCCGTTCTCAAATAGGATGTTGTAAAATGCTTGCCGTCCACCTTTTAAACTTTGACAACTATTATGTAGTAACAAAACAGAAATAGATCTCTTACATGGAAATGGTATTAGCTAGTAAAATTTTGCCACCAAAACTACTTTCTTATCACCATATGTCCATATTTGTGCTTTGGAAAGAACTCAGGGCAGATTAATCAGTTAGTTAGCTAATTGAAGACTTTTAGCCGTACATACTACATACACTGAGTATACGTATGTTTCACATATGTGAAGATATGTACTGTACGTAGTATCTATCTGTACAAAGTTGCACGGGATTTAAGCTAGTTAACTAGTATTGTATATCTTGCGGATATGCATTGCACACGTACCTCCGACTAGCGATATATATCTATGCGGGACTACATATATTTATCTGCGACCAGGAGAGATGATTCTTCCATGTGTTGGAATTTAATATAATCCCTATATTACACCACACCATGTCAGATTTTTGAGAACCCCTCTGAATTTTACGAAATCGTGTACAAGTTCTCCGTTCTTACTGGAAAACCCCTGCCACCTTAGTTTTTTGTGCAAAAAACCCCTCCAATTATTTGCAATTACGTACATGTCCTTGGCTTTTTCATGGAGGCCTTTCCTTTTGCTGGATAGCACCCCGTAGTTTTCCAAAATTGTGCATCGGTCCTTGGTTTTATATGGAAAAGCCTCTAAAAATACGTAATAGTCCTCGCTTTTTCCGAGAAGACCCTCTTACGAATTTGCGGCTTTTAGCGAGCATAGTGTAACACCGTGCTTATGTTGCTAGTTGGATTGAAGCTCTAAGGCTTTTGGGTGGCTATATCTTGATTGGATCAACCAATTTGTGCACCGGCTGTTACTGCTAGCCAAGATTATCATAATTGTGATTATGAATCGGATCGGAGACGCTCTGGTAGGATTGTATTCTGGGATCGAATTGTAGAATCTAAGATGCTACCCGATTCTACTAAAAATATATTTATTCTAATTTATTGTGTATTCTAAAAATGATATGAGTGTTTATTTGGTCATTTGGCATATAATTTGATTAATAAATATATCTTATTCATGACTAGAATTATGGTTTAAATTCTATGTCATTGAGAGCTACAACTAGAAGAGCGATGTTATTAATATTGCCATAATCTAATCATTTTACATAAAAAATAAAATAAATAGATAATTAAATTATTATTTTTTATTTCAAGCCTCCCAATGTTAATGTTTAAGCTATTAACTACTTAGTATTTAACATACAACTTGAATTGATGGATAAGACACAACCAAACACCTAAGTCTTTTATAATCTTATATGATACGTGATTCTACACGATTCTACTATGATTCTACCACAATTCTACTATGATTCTATATGATTATACGACTAGAATCGCGATTCTACCACAATTCTACTAGGCACGACTCAAGATGTGATTTGAATCAGATTAGCTTCATGGGATCATAGAATCATACGATTCTACGATTAGAATTGTGATTTTAACAACCTTGCTGCCAGCCTATTAATTCCTCATGTAATTGCTTCTCCACATTTTGACTAATGGATGTAGTACGTCATAATATGACCTCAATCAATAAAGACCTCACTTCCAAGTGGTTTAATTAAGTCACCTACACTACTACAACAAGGGTGAGACGTGGCAAGGAAATGGGCTACTGTGGTAGGGGCCGACGGGGGAAGCCCTCCCATGGCAGAGCACCGACAAAGGAGGGAGCCTGCCCAGGCCGAATAGGCCAAAGAATTTTTAGGGCTGAGCCCACTGGAAGTGAAAGAAAAGAAGGGGAAAAAGAAGGGTTCAAGCTAAATTTGAAACCTGGATTTTAGGTTTAGGTTTCTATCTTTCAAATTGGAATTTGCATTTCAATTTTAGATTTTTATAATTCAACTTTGGATTTAAATTTGAATTTTTGCTTGTTGTTATTTTGAAGAGTTTAGCTTAACTATCAATTAAGTTTTCAGTTAAGGATTTCCTTCTTCCCATATTTGATTGAATTTTAGGGCTTTGTGCTTATGGGTGAAATTTGATTTTCGAGTTTTGATTTATTGACTTAATTGTAAATTTAAGCTTTCATGTTTTTAATTCATAGATCATTACTTCCAAGTTTTCTACCCTTTTATTATTATGATTGTCATTAACACTTGGGAATTATTCCCGTTGTTAATTTGCATAACACGAAACTTGGGAAAATTCTAGATAAATATTCAAAAGAAATTCAAATGTCAATGAAGACACACAAAAAGTTCTTTTTTTTGCAATTTTGAACATCCGAAATTTCAAGATGTTACAAACCTATCCCCTTAGATTAATCTCAACCCTGAGATTCCAGTATAATAGAAAAAAGATAGGTGGGGTTATATTAGCTAGCAGTAGGTTCTAGAGTCTTGCTTGACGTGTCATTTTAGCTTGCAGAGATAGGAAGGAAGATAATCTTCTAGGGTTAACACTTGAAGAAGTCAAAAGGGAAGAGAGAGAACTTGTTCTTCCAGGCAGGTCGTAGACTTCCAGATGCTTGCTCTTTGACACCGTCGTCTTCACATCTTCGTAGAGTGTAATGGGTACATCGTCCATTGGACTTAGGATGGTTACGAGTTTCATGTTGATGGCTTGGCACTAATGGTCCAGATCTAAAGGGGTAGATGGCCTTAGGGATGCGGATATGATGATGGGGTACATCTATATGGTGGTCTTTTGTCTTTACTGGAATTCCTATCTTGATTTTTCAGCTTGCTACACTTGGTGGTTTTAGTTCTCGATCACCTGAAATTATTACTACCATAAGATTTTTGGCTTAGGGAGTCTTCTTGTACTAGTCTAATTAGTCTTACCATCAATTGTTGCACTTCCAAAAGTAATTACACATCATAGCAGTACCTCCAAAAGTAATTATACATCATAGTGGTTTTTCGACATCTTTGGGGATTCTTGCTACCCCCTTAAATTAAATGACAATAGTCATTATTTGTCTCTTTTAGCTCCAGGCATGACGAGTCTTATGGTGATATGAAGGCTTATCCGTTGTATCTTGGCTATCTTGGCCAGCAACGGGAGCAATTTTTTGGGCAATGGTCTTATCCTTTGCAGGAAAAATATGTGACTTTGCTCATGGGCATTCACCGGGTTGGTAGCCTTGATCGCATTTGAGGCAGTTTGCGGAACATTAACTTTTCTCATGTCCCTTTTCTCCACAACGCCTACATGCTATTAGGTTCGTGAGGCAGATGCCTGGGTAATGGTATTTCTTGCAGTATGAACAATAGGGAACTAGACACTCATAGCAGTAATGTCCGGTTTGCTCGCAGGTGAAGCATGCTCCCTCCCTCGTCGACCACGCCGCCGGTTGCTCTGTGGTGGACATCTTGTTAAAGCGAAGGTACCTGGGCATACACCAAATCGGAACTCAGGCGCTAATACCAATTGTTGGAATTGAATCGCTCAATCCTCTTTTTTGTTACCCTGGATAAACATATGCAGAGGTATATAAATACACACAGAGAATCAACTCCTTGGGATTGAATCACTCAATCTCTATTACCTCTACTATGCACCACTTAATAGAAAATTACTTAGCTTAAATAAGCCTCATGCACACAATAAGGTTACTCGAACTGTACTCCACGCACCCATTAACTTCACTAGGACTTATTCTCATGTCACGAACCTCCTGAATCTCTCCATGATCTATAAGACTCGGTCCTCTCTCAACTACCTATTGACTCAGCCGTTTCTCAGTTGTCCAACACAACTTATGACCATGGCTGCTACTCAACGACCATGGCTACCATGACCATTGTGCATCTATCACACTGTAGCTACGACCGCTCACTGTCGATCACACATTGTCGACTACTACAGTACTCTTACGGTCACTTCAACCACGATCACTTCGATCATAGCCACTTCAACCATGGTTATAATTGTTGCTTCGATCATGCCTTCGATTGCAGTTTTGACCACGCCTTCAGCTGCGATGTCTCAACCACGGCTTCTAGACTCGATGCTTCGACCACGAAGCATCGACTCAATGCCTCGACTACTTTAGCTTTTGGCTGCTTCTTCGACCACGGGGCATCGACTCGAATCTTTGACCATGGTGCTTTGACTCGACACTTTGACCACTACTTCGCGGTTTCGACCACTGCTTTAACTGTGGCTTCGATTACTTATAAATTATCAAGATTAATTCTAACAGTGGACTGAGTAATCCTGGATGCCGTCTGGAATCTGGCTATGTCCTCTTCGTCCATCAGGAGGAGGATGAAGCCTGCGCGGTTCCGGCTATCGGCCGGTCGCCCGTCCAAGATCTGTGATTAGATTATTAGAGCAAGTATAAGCAAGCGCGAAAACAAGTGATGTGAGTGGTTAATTAATTTGTTTCATTAATTAACATTAACTACTTGCTCCCTTGTCAAATAGATGCCGTACTACTAATACACACCAACAAAAACATAGATCCTGTAATACCCAGCTTGTTTGTAGTGCGGTCCATGTGCTTTATGTGAAGTTGTGGTAATAAGATTAGTTTTATATTATTTCTCTAAATTGAGTTATAGTATCATATAATATTTATTGGATCTAAATATTGTACCTTAGTTAATCCTTTCACATGAAACAAGGACGAAAGTGTGAGCGGTGTGCTATGTATGTGTGAGCCTGTCTTCCGGTGGGCTAGGCTTTGAACGAATTTTAGGTTAAGCTGTTATGGGTCTCTGGTAAAAAATGGTGTTAGTAGATTCGTTGTCAAAATTTTTATGTGGTCGTATATTTCTTTCGGCAGCTTCGGCCAGCTCTAGAGCACGTATGTAATAGAGGCTGGCAAGGCTGCACTTATTTTCTTTTCGATTCATCTCTAATCAAGAGACTATCTAAGATCAAAAGATCAACTCTATCTTTTTCTTCGTAAGAGTCCAGCGTGTAAAGTGCTAGATATTATTTAATAAATCTATAGCATATTTCTCTGTTTTTTATTCTTAGCAGCCGTAAACTACCTAGCACTAGCTTTTGTTTTATAACAGATACAGTAATATATGGAGCATCATGCGAATTACAGAGGGAGAGTGCATAAGTAGTAGATGTCACTAATTTCCTTGAGTTTAGCAAGTTAAATGAGGGGCCATTGCCCCTTCTGAACCCACTAAGCTCCGTCGGTCGATAGATAGAACCATATGGCAATCGTCCAGTTTATTGAAAATTATGCATGTCCCGTTGTTGATTACTGCTTCTTCCGTTTCAATATAAACGTCCAGTTTACTAAGAATTACCATTTCAATATAATTGTCCTGTTAAGCGAATCAATATGTAGTTATTGCAGTTTTCACACACTCACTCTCGGCTATTAATGATGTGAAAGTTATTTAGTGATTGAAATATGTTACTCTCTCTTTAAAAAATATGACATCTTATACATAAACCAATAAGATATTAAAAATAACAGACTGCATCCAATTATTATTTCTAAATATTGCATTCAATGCATTGATGCGAGAAATATAAAGTAAAATTGAATATTTATTTGGGTATAAAGATGAATATACTTATTTTACATTAAAATATGAAATATTCTCTACATATATGGACAAAACCGTTCAAAAACACTGTCCTACATTTTTAGCCAGATGGAGTATAGAGTAGATTTTGTGCCTCAGTGGTCTATGCACAACTATAAGAAACGGAGGTAAGTGTATATAAACTGAATCATGAAGGTACATATACCTGTTTGGCGCGGCTGCGGCTTATGGTTTTTGGCTGAAATTTTTGAATTTTGGTTATTTACGGTACAAGTGTATGTTGTTTAACTTGTAAACCCCATCTTAAGAAAATACTCCATTTGAAAGTTAGGTACTGTAGCAAAAGCTAAAAGCCGTCAGTTTCTTCCCTAAAGAACAGGCCTACAGTTTCTTCCCTAAAGAACAGGCCTATATACGCGTGTGGCGTTCCTCTGTTTGTGCTTCGGAAAGAATGTGGCTTTTTCATATGCCGGTCAAACTTTTTGACCTTCGTTTTGGCGATATCTGTGTATTTACAAGCAATTAGTGGCATTTAAGTTATCTCTTTTGCTTTGAAGATCTATAGAATCTCGTAATAATCCTTAAATCAGAGAAAATAATTAAAAAAATCTCTTATTATTTTAGTGGAGCTAAATTATAATGGTACAGATTGATTATGTATATTATTATATCTTTTGTAATTGTATAACATATACAACTGTATTATAAAGATAGTAGAGTTATATAATAAATACAACATATTACAATATCTAGCCGAGCAATTATGCGGAAAATTCCGCTAGTTTCAGAAAAGAAAAACTTAGAAATATTAACAATGCTTTTATAACATATATTTATTTGCTGGTACTCCTATATATAAAACAAGTATCTCATAAAATATATATATATATATATATATATATATATATATATATATATATATATATAAGTAGTAGAAAGAGACAGCAGAAGTCCGTTTGTATCTTCTAGTACTTTGTTGTGTACACATACCTGAACGGCCTTCTGCAAGCCTGACGTGAACTCGGTGTATCCGGTACGGGCCTCGAGTTCGGCTACCTTTTGCTGGGCGTTCTTTCGCCCATCGCCCGAATTGCCCAAAAGGGTCTGACTGTTGGTCGGCCCCACGAAGGCGAGGCGTGAAGCTGCCTGACGATGAACTGATCCATGGACTTCTTCATCAGGTCCAACCTCGACGGCTTTTTCGCCAGAATATTCATGCCGTCGCCGACGTGGAGCACCACAACGAGGTCGATGGGATGGCGCGTCACCTTCGCCGCCGGTGGTGCCCCGACGCCGAACTTCTTTTTTCGTCTGACCCTATGGGATCTGAGCAAAGATCAGAGGGTGGTGCTCACTTTCATCGTCTCCGCGGCAGCACTCGTCACCTGCATGCGCATATGCGAAGCACCAGCAGTTAAATTCGGAAATTTGGATATATTTAGCACTTTTGATCATTAAAATATTAAGAGGCTGTTTGGTTGCCAGCCACAGTTTACCACGCCTAAGATTAGGCAAGTTTGATCAACTCAAGGAGTTGTTTGGTTGCAACCACAGTTATGGCAAAATTCCCTTCCAACAAACTAGGTCCCACACGTCAATGATTTAAAAAAGTATGGCAAGATTCTCTTAGGCTTGCTAAGATATGACAAAGAATTTGAGCATCTCAACTTAGGTAAATATGGTAATTTTTATTGGTAAAATATGGCTAACAACCAAACAACCCCTAATAATACCCCTAATACTAGCATCTAAAACATCGGAATTCTATTTCTAGCCCCTTCCGTGACCGCATGTCGCATGTTTATCTAGAAGCGACAGTATCAAATCGTACGGTGCGGTCGCTGGTACTGTTTGCATGCACTTTTGTCCCTTCGTAGTACTGTTAGCACTGTTTACGCATACTTTTTTCCGCCGAAAGCATGTCTTGATGAAGAAATGAAGAAATTAAGGCACACCTAAAACAAATTGAGGCAGCTATTTGGAAAATGCAAAACCACGTGTCCGTAGGTAGTAGGTACATGTACTGTGCTAGCCTTTGAAAGTGCTTTGAGATTTGTGCAAAAACGTTACAATGATTAGAAGATAGGATTGTTAGTTCGAAATTTGGAAGTTTGTACTTAGGCACATTTGATAGTAATGATTGCACATATATGTATAAATGAAAAGACTATTCTCGTAGCTATTTGGAAGTTCTTGTATATGTTTCTTAAATAACATTAATGTGTCATACATGATATAAGGCCGTAGCGTCTTACTTGTCATCATCCTCATCCTCAGTTTGGATATCATTTTTAATTCATACATCTTTGCGGGGCTACCGAGTGAGCTTTTTCAATAATGATAATTTTAGTGGTGTATAGCAGAACCGACATAGAAAATCCTAAAAAGGATGCTTGTGGAAGAAGTTCAAACCAAATAACGGCGCGTTAGGAGGGAAAAAGGCTAATTTGAGCCTTTTCAGATTTAGTCGGTATTACCAATTAGTCATTTTAAATGTTTAATGCACAAGAAATATTTTGCAAGTTGTTTGGTTCTTATTTGCTACAGGAGAAATTCGGTTTAAGGTAAAGATTGTTGTATTTTGTGATCTGGATCTGGTCAGATCCAACCACTTAAGAATCCAGTCAAGTTCTCTCAAAAATATATTCCAATCATTTCTGATCTGAAATGCGAATTGGACATAGGTTATAATTGGGATCATCTCGTGCCTATGATAGACTCTGCACCAACTTGCACCATCATGGTGTTCAAAGGTGTTTGCGCCGGCTGGAGTTAGACGTGACTACTCAAGATATTTCCGTGTACAACTCTTCACTATTATCGTTTGAGTCCCTGTTTCGTCTCCAAGCGGGGGTGTTGTTTCGTCTCTAAGTATGTTACTGTTCTAGTTTTCAAGTAGGTCTCTGTTTCTATTGACAATTCAGACTCTATTCCTTTCTTGTTTGGGACTCTTATTCTCAAGACTATTTAATCCTCTGTAAGACTCATGATAGATAGCGAAGTGCACACAACTCAAGTTATCTATATATGTAACACACCAATAGCATTTTGTAACTTCTCCTCTATATAATGATTTTACCGATTGTGTGTTCATAGTTTTTTCTGTAAGGGTTTTTCATGTAAAATCATTGTCTCATGCTTCTGATTATTTTTCATTGTTTTTCACATCTCCCTGTGCATTCTATAACAGTCCAGGCTCAAAAGACTCTACACTTGGCCTATCTCCTTGGGTATACCACCAGATAGTTCGTTGTCATTGAGCAATAGCATGCACAGCTTTGTCAAGTTGGTTAAAGCGAGTGTAATGGAGCGAATTTTGGAATTTTTGGCCCTGTTTGGCACAGGAATACCAAATATAGCCCTCGCACCATCGTAATTTCATTTATAGCTCCCTCCCCAAGCGCGAGACTCCGGCGAGCCGACGCGTGCGCAATCGTGTGGTCCGGGTGTGCAGCACTATAATTGTGTGGTAGGGAGTGCAGTACACGGAGATCATGCAGTTCGGGAGAGCAGGACACAGAGACCGTGCAGTCCGGGAGCGCAGGACACGGAGATCATGCTGTCCGGGAGCGCACCACTCGGCACTATAACATCATGTAATCCTGGGCCACATGACTAGCCGTCCCATCCGCTCACCGGAAGGAGCGATTGCAACCGTCGTTGGCGAATTTCTAGCACATTTCGCACAGTTTACAACTGTAATTACAAAAATAGCTGTATGTCCGACATATTGATAAAAATATCGCTTTTGCCATCTAGTGACTGCCACGCTGTCACCGGCATAATTACCTACCCTATTTGTTTTGCATATTATTTGTTTGAATTTTAAAATATAGCAAATGAGCTCAAAAATTAAGCCTAGAGAGTAAGTTATTAAAACTATTGTGCATTTGTGGTAAAATCAAGTTAAAACTATTTTACTTGGGTTCCTTGTTTTTTTTCTAAATTTATATGAATTTTCTGATATTTATTTGGATTTTTCTGCTATTTTCTAGCCCTTATTTGCATTTCTGTGCTCTTCTGAAAATTTAAAATGTAAAATAAAATTACAAATCTTCCCGCCCTCCCCTCCAGGCAATGCGTTGATGGTTTAGATACGCCCACATCGTCGCCCGTGCCTTCCCCACCGACCGACGTGTGGACGGCTCGGATCGAGCCACATCCCATGCCGGCCCCATACCCCTGCTCCTCCCTTTCCTTCTCTCCCTTGATCGTTCGGACCGGTCCAAACGTCCCTCATGACGGATCGGATGGTCTGAAATCCCCCTAACTGATTGGACGATCCGAATCCCTTAACATATTAGACCAGTTTGAACATTCCTACTATCTGAATGGATGACGCGTGGCATGGTGAACGATCAGACTGGCCGAACGGCGTGGGAGAGATGAGATGGGGGATGTGGTGCACGGCTAAGTCGATGGCTGACACGTGGCACGCGAATAGTCAGACCGATCGAACGGCGCAGGCGAACGATTAGACCATCCAAAAAACGATAGATGGATGTCCGACGGGTGGCGATCAGACGCTGGAGTTTACTAGGCCATAGACTTTTTGATTTTTTTTAGGATTTTCAAATTAGAAAAAAGAAAATAACTCCAAACAAATTCAAGAAAATTCCAAAAAATTCTTTTTGAAGCAAAAACCCAAATAAAACACTTCTAGAAAATGTTAATATTTATTTTAGTCATATTAAATCCTTGTAATTAATAAAAATTAATTTTAAGCTTTAATTAAATGTAAAAAGTTCTAAATGGTGAATTTTAATTTTAAAGGCTTGAAACAACTCAAAAAATCAGGATGTTATACGGACCGTCCCATCAATGATGCTTGAAAAACAATTAAAAATAGCAAATAACTCCAAAAAATTCCAGAAAAAATCACATAAATTCATGGAACAATTCTTGACTTGTAAAAAGTATTTCCAGTTATGTTGGAGCGAGATTTTTTACCGAGTGCGTCGGCTGACTGGTACAAATTTCTTTTTGGGGAAATAAAATTGATTGTTTCTAAATTTTAGATATAGGAAATGAGGTTGAAAAATTACAATTTTTTAGTGGAGCCTTCTAACATAGTTTAGTTGGTTGTATAATTATTTTCTAATTTTAAACATTGAGATTTTTTGTCTGTAATTTATTTATGTGTACTATATGTAGGAATTTGTAATATAAAAACAAGGTGGAAATATTATGTGTAGTTGCTTGTGTATTTTTCTCGAAATTTTATATGTTCTGAAGTTGTCTTGGAAACTAAGGGTTTACATGTCGGAAATTAGGACCATACATTTGTAAAATTAGGGTTTCATAATTTCATGTGAGTTTGAATGTGGGAGTTCCATTTGTGTAATTTTGTTCGGTACCTACTTAGCTAGGTTTGATGCTCACTTTGGTCTTGTCACTGCATAAGGTTATTTTATTTGGTCTTGTCACTGTACGAAGCTGGCCTATCTGTTTGATGTATTTTTGTGTCTGCGAGGTAGTTGGTCTGAGGAGGTATCGTCGTGTCATTTCATGCATATGGTTGTCATTTTGTGCATGTGGCCAGCGAAGTGGGTGAGGGCCACTCGTTTGGCGTGGTCAGGGAGTGGCAGTACATAGTAAAAAGTGAAAGTATTTACTATAAAGTACGAAGTGGGGAATTAAAATACACTTTATAATAAAGCTGGGAGTAACAGGGTGCACGCATGAAACAATATCATACACGATGCAACAAACTGAAGTACTCCAACGATACATATATGCCTTTTTAGAATGTAAATAACTTCGACCTTCGGGGACTAGTTTGGAATGACCAAATCTACTGCATAAACCGAGGCCATTTTTTCTTCTTTGCGAGCTCAATGTTGAACTCCTCGGTGGTCTCTTTAGCCTTGGCTACTATTTTCCTCTTTTTCCCGCGCACCCTCTCGCAAGCCTCACACTCCCTATGCGTGCACGCCTCAAAATGAGTTTTCGTCTCCCGACATATACGCTCAGTTTGCTCATCGTTACGGCGCTCCTCCTCCCAGATCTCACATGCCCTTTTGTTATCCCACTCATCAAAGTCGAGAGTCCATTGGTCATATGAGTGGATCTCTAGGTTGATCCACTTACGGTAGCCACATAGCAGTTCTAGGGACTATGAGTAGACGGGAGAGATTGTTAGTGCATAGTTCAATAGAGAAATAGTAGAAGACACTGTAACTGGTCTTTATTGGTTGTTGATTGCTACTTGTGTCCTAACAGCAGTCGGGATAGTCACAGGAGTATTTCGCGCAACCCCAGTAACACATTGTGACACCCCGCATTTCTTAATTAACTTAAGCGCTGTTAATAGCGTTATTACTCGCAATTACTATTAGGGATAAAAGTATTCGAATGGATTATTTTCCAACTGACAACAATTGTAACTCAACACAAGATAAATAGAGAGTTTTATTACAATTAGAATCCATTGCATACATACAGATTACATTCACGAATTGGAAAAAAATAATAATAATTACAACATTTGATACACAACAATATTAAGAGAAAGCCCAAAAGTATATGCACGGACATTTCATACAATAATCAAATTGTCGTCGAGTGCCGTTACATCGCTATTTATTTATGAGCAAATAACTAAGTTTTAAGACCGAAAAAGACCGAACAAAAGGATTAATCGAAATAAAGCGAAGCAAAGAAAGCGTTGTCGTCCGAGCCCTAAGGATTAACTTCGAGCGGGGTAATCCGTTCATGGAGATACCTGACCGTCCGGGGGCCAGTCAGCACCTCTCACAACCATAGACTTATCACACAGTATATGTATATATACAAACCTGATTTATATAAGGACCAACCAATGCAAAGCCAAAAATCCCATAATTCCATTTTCTCAGCCCAAACCGCAACCGAGAGACGCATGCCAAAGTCATGACCGCATACCACAGTATCCACCCAGACAACACACGGCCAGACCAGTGATACCGAGATGGCACCGGTCCAGAAGCCCTCACGGCCAGAACAATAGCACCGCCAGCCAGAAATATCTCACTGCCAATACTTCAACCAGCCAACCAGAGGAAAGAGCACAAGAGACAGAGCGAGGCACGGTAAGCATTCCCCAAACTCCCCAACCATTCCAGACCAACAGAGAAGCCAGCCACCGAGTGGAGCCCGAAGGCCAGGGAGACGAAGGCACGGCAAGCCGACGGGAGCAAGGCAACAGTGACGGCAGCAGGAGAACCGCAAGCCGAACGGGTCAACCCTAGGAGGGAGACGTCACCAGGCGACCACTCCACCACAAGAAAGCGACCACACCAGCCCAAACCCTAACCTCTTCCCGCAACCACTAGTAAAGGTAAACCCCACAAGATCTCCATTAATGTACTACATTCATCCAGTATAGCCAACATTGAACTAGAAACAATCCAAGCATATCACCAGAGGTAGAAGAGGGGATAAGAGGCTTACCGACGAGGACGGCGGCTGCGTGTTACCTCCGGCCGAGCCCACTGCTAGCTGCCACCGGATACTCCCTCGGCGTACGGGCGGCGGCTAGTCGGCAGTGGTCAGCCGAGGCAACCGCCTCCCAACCTAACACTCGGGCAAAACCACACAAAAATAGCAAGCCAAAACCGGTAGATCGAGGTAGGATGTTGAGAGACCATGTGGTCGTGACTCCATGAGAGTGATGAGTAATTGACAAGGGTTTAGGTCAGTTGAGTTTGGTTTGAGTGGTTCGGAGTCGAGTCGTTGCGTGGCGCAGTCGGGCTCGGTCGGACTTGGTCATTCCTGGTCGTATGAGATTAGGTTGCATATTTCGATGATTCGACAGGTTTGGACTTCATCATGGTAAGTATGATGATATTTACGCTTTCATGTGTCGAGCGGTGCTATGTGATGTGTTTCTTGTCTGTGTTGGCTGCAGGACATCGAGACGGAGTCGTGGCGAGACACGGAGGACCGGACTAGGCGCAGGTGGCGCTGAGGTCAGAACGGTAGGGATGTGTCGAAGACGACGTGGACTCGAGGTGGAGTCGTGGCGAGGCACGGTGGACCGGACTAGGCGCAGGTGGCGCTGAGGTCAGAACGGTCGATGTGTGCCGAAGACGGCGAAGCTGCGTGGCTTGCAGGGCAAGGAATGAGGAAGCTTCCTGGAAGGTGCGCGAGGGGCGTTTCGGTAAAAACGCAAAGCTGCACTAAAGGAAGTGGATTGTGGGTAAAGCGCAAAAGCTAATTGGGTAAAGCACTTGGTGAACCCATTAGTGGAGGCTATAAATAGAGAGGGAGATGGTGTGCTGAAATTTGAGAGAGTGTGTGTAAAAGTTAGGGTTTTATTTGTGTCTCTCCATGGTTGTATGAGATAGGGTTGTGTTCATCTCAAGCATGTATGGGGTTTTAGTGTGAGTTTGAGAGAGAGAGAGATGAGCTGAAAACAATTATCATTAATCATGTATGTCTCTGTCTTTTTCGTTAAAATGATATGGTGGTCTATTTTGATGGCATGTGTTCTTTTGTACTGGTTGATGCACTCTCTGTTCTATTTAGCTCTTGATTTTAGTCTTCTCTTTTGAGCTGCTGCGTAGTCTTGATTTCTTCTCCCAGTTAGTTCTTGGTTGAAGTTTCTTTTCTTGCTAAAGGAGGACTACAGATTGCTTCAGCCAAGTTTGATCTTTGGCTAAAAGAAAAGGAGCTAATTTTTGTCAACTTTCTTGTTCTCGGGTGACTTTAGTCTCATCTTGCTAATCAATAGCATCCATTCTTTGCTTCTCCTCTTTACGTACAAGCATTTCTTTTCTAAGTTGCCTTGTCTTTTTGGGTCATCAATTAAGAGCTTTTATTAGCAGCTTGTCATATGGTTTTGTGCCCAAGTAAGAGCTTTTATTAGCAGCATTTTCTCCATTCGGTTACTCCTTCTGGCCTCAAGTCTCGCAGCTCTAGTCTTTGCCTCGGTTGGTTCTTTCAGCAGCAAACTCCAAATCTGGCTGCTATTTTTGTGAGGCTTGTACTTCCGAATAGCCCACTTTGCAGCTACACTTGTCGTTGTGTTTCGGCCAGCACTAAAGATTTCGGCCAGGAGGTAGTATTCATGCAGTCTAGTGCTTTTTTGGCTGCACTGTTAGTACATCTTTTGTGAGCAGCAAAGTGGTTTTCGGTTCAGATTTCAATCTTCCATTGCAGTCCAATCTGGTTGGTCCCTTGCTTTATTTGGTTGTCTTTCTTTTTATTGGCAAAGAGATAACACTTTATTTCTTTAGCTTTGAGCAGCAAGAGTAGTAGAAGTAAAAAGTGGTGCACTCAATCTTTCCTTTTGCAGTTTTTTTTATTTATTATTTGTGGTCTCGGGCAGCAGCTTCCTGCTATTTCATTTGCCGCTGGTTCTTGTTGGTTTTTATGAGCGCCCTGTTTTCTCTTCTTCATAGCTCTTTATAGCTATCGGAGAACCAAAGTTTTCGTGAGTACTTATGAGGGGATAATTTTATTTGTCGACATTCACCCCCCTCTGTCGCCATTTCGGTCCAACAGATGTGGAGAAAAAGCACCAGATCGGCCGGATCTGGCCATGGCTTACCGGGCGGCGCCGAGCAACAAGGCAGAGGCGGCGGCGCGCGGGGGAAGGTGCGTCAGAGGGGCGGCTCAAGAGGGCGGAGGAGGCGCGTGAGGAGGAGCCAAGACGCGGCGGCGGGTTGAAGGGAGTCCGGGAAGGAGAGAGAGAGGGCCGAGCGTAGGGGAGCGCGGAGGCCGGGGTAGAGGCCGGCGAGGAGGAACCGAAGAGCGGCGCCGGGCAAAGAAATCGGGAGGGGGCGCGTGAGTGGAGAGACAGGGAGGCAGAGAGGGAGAGAGAGCCGAGGAAATGAGGAGGCGTCGGGGGGGGGGGATAGAAGGTGAAGAGGCATCGGCGGGGGTGGAAATGAGGAGGCGTCGGTGGGGGACAGAAGGTGAGGAGGCATCGGCGGTAGAAACAGGAAAGAAGAAATAAAAAGGGGAAAGAAGAGAGGAATTAGGAAAGAAAATAAATTAGATAAATAAATGAGCTGCATACTAATTTGCTAAAATCTAGAAATACTTATAAGCATGCATAATAACAAATCTAATGTAGCAAATTTTCCTAAATAATTGAGTGGATACTGCAGATATTATAAATTGTATTTGGCCTATTAATTGCACCTGAACAATAGGCATCAGTAAAAACGAACTGAGATTTAATATCATTCAGTGTAGGGTAACGGAGTGAGAAATTAGAAAACCATTAGCATATTTAGCAGAAGTCTTGTTATCGTCAAACCTGGTACTATTCGACGTCATAGGTTAACCTTAGTTTAAATTACAGGAGAGGGGCTGAATCTTCAAAGGGAACTATATCAGGGTAACGAGGAGACTCAGCAGTTAATATAAACTCAGGCAAGCATTCCTTGATCAAGTCTTCAGAATATATTCATTTAAATAATTATTTTATACTATCCTAGTATCACCGTGCATCAAGAAATAAAAGAAGATTTAAATTGAGGCAATGGTTACAAAAGAAATGAGTAAACGGCAATTGATGGAGCAGTTGACCCTATAAGCACGTAAGAAGGTGGGCGGAGGTCGTCTTGGTATGGAACCAGTGGGAAGGTGAGGGACCTTTGCATAATAATAAAAATATAAGGTCTTACCAACTTCGTCCGTATGAACAGACCGTACCGAATTGTATCAACCAACATTCCGTTTTTCACGGACAATCTGTACTCTATTGAAGTATTATATTCTCCACATGGGTAAGTATTAATTAGGGGATAAACCCACAGGAGCCGAAACAATACCGGAGTGTGGGAAATCCACAGCCGCGCAGAACCCAGAACTGGTATTTAGGCCAAAGGTGGGGGAGGCGGATCGCAAGAACCCAGGATTGGTCTACGACTAAAAGCGGGGTACGCGAAGGCGATATATTACGCAGATGGGTGTTGGGTGAGGGTTAGAAACCACCCCGGCCAACAGTTATATCGCTTTCTGTGGGTCTATGTAAGGGTGGTACACCGCTCCAGACTGCTTGTGAATAACTGGGTGGAGATATAATTACTGAAATAGATGTATTTGCACTGTACTCTGGTCTGGGCACCGCTTCAAAGGAATTGAGGATAACCCGGGAGCCAACATGAGCAGAGTGATGCTGGGTAAAGTGATACAAGCTTGCGCAATGCTATCCGAATCATGAATTCATGCCTGTCTCCGGGAAAGGAGAATTACAGAAACTTATGGGGGTTTTTGCTGTTCATACGTATGTTCAGTAGAATTGGAAAATAATAAATCTGATATTTTATCATCACTTAAAACCCTATTTTCCATAAGCTTGAGTTTGGGGGAAAAGAGCATGAAAATGAGGGACATTGATGGGAAATTTAGCATGATCATCCAGTGCATTTTGTTATATAAGCTTGCTAAGTACTCTGTACTCACCCTTGCTATTATTTCCTTTGTTTAGAGGATAGCCAGCTAGATACAGGCGTTGAGGATGCCTGTGCAGAGGAGTCTTACTCCCCCGGAGAGGGAGATTATATCGAGGATGAGTCGCCTGAGGATTACTCCGCATACGACGATTGGGAGTCGTAGAGACATACGAGCAGCTTGGACTCGACCCCTAGGGTATCTGTAATATTAGTGTATTGTATTTGTATTCTCTTATGTATAATTAGAAGTCTGAACTGCTCTTCTCTAGCTGTGATATTATGAACTGCAGATATTATGTAATGTTTAGCCCTATGTGGCAATATGAATGTATGTAAACTTCTATCTCTAATGATTGTTCTGTTGCAATACTCTGGTTGGCTTATTATTCGTTAAAGAGATGTTTTATCGGCTAAAATGAATAATAATCCGTTGACCAGCATTATTACCCCGTGGTAATAACGTGGGTCGTCACACGCATGCTTAGGTTGAGCTGCTGCTTAAACTTGAAGAACTTACATGAGTCCCTACATCATAGAGGGACGTTGTCTCCCCCTTGGGCGGGTGTTACGACGAACGCTCGGTTGGAACATTCAAGATGGGTTTGCTGTTACCGGGGGGGCTTCATTGCCCAGGACGCAGCAGTCCTTGCTTATTTGTTGCAGGCTACAACAGACCTTGCTAATTCATAGGTCTCTTTCCATTGTTTCTTCTGTCTTTTGTCCATTCGGACGTGCTGAAGCAAGCTCCAATATAGTGTTGGGTTTGTTTGTGCAATCTTCTCTCCCATATCTCTTCCACCACCTTTTATAAGCCAAATGGTTATCATGGTGTTGGGTTTGGTTGTCACGTTATACATTGCAGGGAGTTGTCACATCCTACGTGCAGAGTCATGTCTTCTTCGTTTGAAATGTTGTTCAGGTATAATTGTAACATTCTAATTTTCAAAGCCATTTTGAAGCTTTTAAAATAAAATTCATCATTTGAATTTTTCTGGATTTAATACAAGCTTAAATGGGATTTTTATTAATTAAAAGGATTTAGTATGACTAAAATAAACATTAAAATGTTCTAAAAGTATTTTATTTGGGTTCCTTGCATCTCAAGAAATTTTCTAGAATTTTTTGTGAACTTTGGATTTATTTGCTATTTTCTAGAGCTTCTGTGATTTTAGTTGAATCTCTGAAAATAGAGAACCCTCAAAAATCCCAAAAATAATAATAGGCCAGCCTATTACCGTTCATTTAGCCTAGTAAACATTAGCCATCAGATCACCTTTTTGCCACTTATCAGCAATCAACGCCGTCAGACACTGTTCATCTTCCTTGTCGAAATAGAGCTGTGGTCACCTCGGTGTCTCGATGTTTGTGTTGTGTCCGTCGCAAACACCTCATCGTGACCAAGCTAGATGTCTCGACATTCACGCTATAAAAGCTCCTTGCCCCCCAATTCTCTCGTCTCACAGCACCCCCGCCGCCGGAGTTCGCTCGCGCCGGCACCTCCGTCTTTGTCTCTGGCAGTAAGCGCCTTCATCTTCGCTGCTGCGTCACACTATGTGTCGTCCCGCCGCCGTTCGTAGAGTGCTGCCGCTCGGCGCTCGACCAGGCCACCACCGTTGTCGTCCTCTGTTACCGGTGAGCTCCGCTAGCCTCATTCCGTCACCCTCGTCACGTAGACGGCCGCGTTGTTTGTCTCGCCAACTCTGCCACTGTGCCCTTTTGCCCACCGAAAAGCTAATGACGTTTCATTGCCACCCGCCAATCGTAGGATGCCACCTATCATCCCTTTCAGCCATCCGATCATCGTTGAGCCATCCGATCAATGTTGTCGTTCGGATAGTTCGAACGTTCACAACTCATGAGTCGTTCAATCATCTATGAACCATCCAATCGTTGTCACCGTTCGGACCGTCCGAACGTTTGTACCCATCTAGGCCATCTAATCGATCCCCTACGGCCAAGATTCATCGCACAGTACGTCAAGTCTCATCAACCAAGCCCAGTCAGCATAGCCACGAAAGCAGCGAGCTCAGCCCTATATCCACATGTTGCCATGTGTCGGCCACATTAGCATCTGACCCATTCCATGTGCCATGTCAACATGCCACATCAACTACCACATCAGCCCTAGCCGCCACGTCAGCAAGCTGAGTTGCACATACACTATTCCATACACCAAGTCCACCGTAGACGAGCCTTTTCGTGAGCCGAATCCATAGAACAGTAGGATTTCCTATTTTCTAGCATTTTCTTTAAATTAAATTTCTCAACAGCCCATTATCCTCTATCCTAGCTCCGATTGACCCTGTTCTTTTTTGAAATTCATCTAAAATCGAGCTCTAGCTTTTCATTCTAGTTTTAAAGTTTTTGGAGTTCATTTAAATTTATTTTGTGCCTCAGTTATTTTCTCTCTCGATAGATCACGTCTTCGGAGGAGCGAAAGCACAAATAGTAGATCAAGAGTTCATAACGGAGCAAGGCCAAGACAAGTCGTGTCCTTTGATCATATTGAAGCCAGATTTCAGATCTATTATTTATTTATTTTGTTTTGAACTATTATGCATTGCTATGTTATTACAAATATTTTGTATGATCAAAGATAATCGACTAGAGGAGGTGAATAAGATGTTCTAAAAAATCTTCCCTTCTAAAACTAATTATCACAACGTGTAGCTAGGCAATATTTTAATGCAATTTTAAACCTGCATAATTCTAGCAAGATTGAAGCTCCACAAGCAATAATCTCTGTAAGTATATGTCTAGAACAAGTAAATATGGCAATCTTAGCAATCACACAACTAGAAATATAAGTACGGAAAGTAGAGAGAAACAAGTAACTGAAAGACACACGATATTTTACCGTGGTGTTCGAAAACTTGCTAGTTTCTCCTAATCTATGTTGAGGAAAGCCCAAGAAACTTAGACCGGCTCCACAAATTAAGCATCAACTCCTTAATCCACTAGTGGTTGTCCTTTCTTCACTCTGAAGATGGTGGACACCAAATAACTCATAAGTTAGCACCAGGCCTCATCACAATCTTCTTGAATAGGTCACCTCGCAATCTCCCACCAAGCCGTCTAGGTACTGGCAAGCACCAAGAGTAATGAATCACAGTTTCGCTTGATGGCGATCAAGTGTTAAGGATTAATCTAGAAATAAAATGCACTCGACTTTGCTCAACAAACTCAAATGAATGCACAATGTGAAATTAAGGTGTGGAGTGAATGTTCAATGCTCAAGGATGTTCAATGGAGTCTCTAACATCTGTCATTGAGCTGGTGGAGAAGTATTTATACCCCACCAACCAAATATAGCCATTGCAAAATACAACCCTGAAAAATCAGGGTGAGTGGTAGTACCGCTGTACAAATTGCGAAACTACTGCTCAAGTACTGTAGCAACAATAACAGCTATATCAAAATGTTAGAACTAGCCGTTTAAATTTGTCATGGTACTTTCATCGTTATAATCGCGGTAGTTCCGATCTTCAGAAGTTCCAAAATCTTAGCGTGGTACTTCCGTTTGCTTTTGAGGTTGAAAGTGGCGCTCTCTGGAAAAAATATACTGCTCATATTTTTGAAGCTTCCGTGTTACGGTAGTTCCACTTAAGAGGTGCAGTACTTCCGTTCTACAGTAGCTTTGCTGTTGAAACTCTCGTACTTCCGTTTTCCAGAGAGACAAAATGCCTCCGAGGGTGCTCTTTGGAAAAAAATGTACCACTTGGATTTTCAGATCTTCCAAGATGCAGAAGTACTGCTAGTTGTACATTGGTACTTCCGTAAAGTGGATGTACCGTGGATTACACTCCGGTACTTCAGATATTCTCGTTAATGCACAATTTAGCTATTATTTTTAGTTTTAAGTGCATGCATGATCCTAAATTGATCTAATGGCACAAGAACATTCTATCAAGTTACTAACCATGATTCCTCTTAATAGTACAACATTTATCCTATAATTTGATCTACCATTGATCTGAGCTTTATCGTGTAAATCACATGCCTTGTATGGGATAGATCTGGCTGATTAATTTGGGACATTTTAATTTCAATTTTGCCATTGAGTTGAACATGGTTGATAATTTCTATGAGGCACAAAAGGGGGCAATTATCGACTAGGTGGTTAACCTACTTGACGACGAAACCTTAGCGGGCGAAATTGGGTTGCAATTGAGTATTGTAAAGGCTTTGTTGTGATTTTCTTTAACATGAAGATGATCACATCGTGTGGATACAGTTGTGCAATCTTTGCAGAGTGTAAAACTATTCAAATAGCCATATCCCTGGTTATGGATAATGCTAGGAGATCTCACACGATGGGTAGATATTTTACAAAACTTAGTTGGGATAACTTTGAAAAGTGAATAGATAGTTCACTGGTGGTTTATTAAGTGAATAGGTAGTTCACTTATGGTCTATTTAATTCCTTTGATTATATACTTATTATCATTTTCCCCAAAGTTCGCTTTCAATCTAATTACTATATTTACTTCAAACTATTACTTTCCGCTAAATAACCTTTTAGCCATCCATTGGTAAGTATTGCATGTTATATTATATTTTTTTGTTACAAACGACTTACTAAGTATCAATGTACTCACGACTTTATGCCTACTGTTGCTTAGTTGAAGAAGAAAAACCATATCCATTGGATGTACCTAGAGGAGAATACTTGGACGACTTCGCGGATTATGACTTCGCTTCCCAATCGATTGTCTATGGGTATATCAAATGGCTACTACACTTATTTCTATTTTCTGCTATTAAGTGTAAGCTTGGCCATAAGGTCGTACTCTGATAATTAATAATATTTGAGGCTTTATCTTTATTAATCGTGCATATGGTCGATATTTCATCTATGTTTATGTTGTGCACTAGCATAATTCTGGACTAGTGCGGTATACATAGAGTCCAGATTTATATATTCGGGTCTCGATAGAGGTGGTACCAGAGCCATATCGACTGTAGGACAAGGTGTTGCGCACACACCTAGGCCTTAGCGTTTGCGGTGTGTGGTTGATGGCAAGGCAGAGAGTAGAGCTCGATGAAGAGCAGAGCCTGGCGTCGACCAAGCAGATCCGGGCGGTGCCGCGTAGATCCGAGCGGGTGGTGCCGTGGCGGCCGAGGCCGAGTCCGAGACGGCAACGGCCGAGGAGACGAGGCGGACGGCTAGATCTGGGAGGGTTGGTGGCAGCCAAGGTTGAGGAGCTGGGGCGGCCGCCTTGCCAACTGGGGGCTGGGCACCGTGCCTAGGCCGCTGCCCGTTGGGGGAGCAGCCAAGCTGCAGGGGAGAGGGGAGACCAAAAGTGTCACGTCTAAGGTCCCGAACTGAGATCGTGACCATGAGGCGTGAACTGGGGTTGGAGAAGTTAGGAATGGCCGAGAGGCCCAAGACGCCCACCGTCACGAGGATTGATATTTTAAATTGAGGTCATCAGGCATCCAGCTATTCAGAGTGATACGGCGATAGACACTGGAGTGACCAAGGATAGGAGGCCAAAGTCACAGCCCACAAGCCATAGGCCACACCGCCATAGGGTAAAACTTTCTATTACTCTTTAATCTTTATAGTTTGTACAATTATGCTGAATTATTGACATTGAGCAACCTAAATTCTAAGAGCTAGAGAATAGAGATTATATGTATGTTATATCATACTATTATTGCTATTGAGACTTGAATTATTAGTATCATAAAACAATTCCAAGACATGAAATCTCGTAGACTAAATTTGCCTTATGATTTAATCTTGCATGCAAATAGTGTGTTATATTTTTCTTAAATGTTCATGATCATTAACGATTATTTATCGTATCACTAATTTTACTATTTTTAATATGCAGATGATTGATCTCTATTGACTGGAAGCGTATCTATATATTTTTGGGATATGTTTTCTATTACTGAGGTATTTTTGTTGTATGTCTCTTGTTTTACTTTGTTTCTCTATTATTCATGCATGCTATTATTTATGCATGAATTTAAATTGAACAAATGTAAAATACTATATAGTTGATAATCTAGCTTAGCGCCTTAATCTACACTTCTGTTTTATTTCTGGCTTGGCCACTGGTCCCGGCAATGCCGCCGCACAAGAGGTCGAGGCTCACCAGGGCCGTCAGTGCTGAGAAGTTGAGCCCCTCGGGCGTGTCTCCCAGCCGCGTTCTCGGCAGAGAAATGGCATTGATCATTGAGCGGCTTGCGTATGTGCTGCCATAGACGGAGCCGCATGCTTCACTGCCAATAGTGAGTAGTCTCGCTTTCTTCTGTCGCCCTTGCCAATTTTTTCTTCTAGTTTTATTTGGATTCTTTTCCCTTCAATTAGGCGGTGAACTGGGAATTATTTCAATTTAAAATGGGAATTATTTCCAGTTATTCACGTCTGCTCTGAAACTCCGTAACTCATACAATTGAGCTATCAAGCTTAGCTAGTTAGTGGGGTTTTTTTTAGAGATGAGTTGTTGACTGGTTGTTTTGTTGGGTATATGTGGTTCTCGATTTTGGATTAATTTGGGTATCGTCCTGTCATATTATTTCCTGCAAATAAGTTCATCTAGAAATTATTGAAAAACATGTATCACTACTACAGAAAGCCTCATAGGAGACGCCTCATCACAGACGATTTTGTGAAACCGTCTCTGATGAACACTATTACAGACGGTTGTAATTAGGAGGCCGTCTGTGGTATTTGTGGCGGGAAAATGGATTATCACAGCGGTTATTACTGAGTATCACAGACGGTCTGTATTAAAACCGTCTGTGATAATCTCAGATATCGCGACGGTTTTTAATAAAAACCGTCGTGATAAGTTAGTTATCACTGACGGTTTATTATTAAAACCGTCAGTGATATTCCTGACGGTTTTAGTTAAAACCGCTCGTGATAATGGCTAAGGCATTTATTGCGCCGCTCGCACCGCATCTGTCTTCATTTCGATCCACGATCTAGCTGGTTGCTTTACTCTTTCGCTCGGAGGCAAGCTTGGCGATTTGTGCCACTTAATTTGGTGGGAGGAGGCAGATATTGAGCTTTGAAGCTACTTATATTTTCCGGTTGCTCTAGATATGGTTAGTAATGAATTTCATTTTTCTTTGCATGCATTACAAATTTGCTCTAGATTTGGTTAGTAATGAATTTCATGCTCTAGATATAAGTAATTGGTGAGTGTTATTAATTGAAGATAGTTTGCAATAATAGTTGTTGTGTTTATAATATGAATTGAGCTAGCAAATTAATAAGCCTCAATATAATCCATGTGGCGATATATATGTAGTAATAATTAGTTAATTTAATTTGTAATACTAAGTTGTTATATATGTACGTAACGTAGGACCGAAGCTGGATGTATGCCGCTAGCCGTGTGAGTGAAGAGTACATTAATGGCGTGTCTGATTTTACAAGAGCTGCGAGGAGGATATGTTGAATAAGGGGTGGAATATATGTACCGTCCATGCACCGATCGCGAGAATTTAAAGATGTTTAAGAACCGAGGCAAATTGAAGCGCACTTGATTCGGAGGGGTTTCAAAAGGGTTATACGTGTTGGACCATCATGGCGAAGTCAACGATCATATGCCGCGGATGATATTGCCGGTGAAGTTAATGAAATGCCGCCGGATGACATCGCCGGTGAAGTGAATGAAATGCCGCCGGACGACATCGCCGGTGAAGTGAATGATATGCTGCCGGATGATGTCGATTGTTGTGCGAATTCAGATAGGTTGCACGACGACAACTGGATCGGATGCTTCGCGATGTAGAAGAGAACTATGATGAGAGAGAGTATGTTAAATTCCGGGCTTGATGGAGGACTCGGAGAAACCTTTGTTCACGTGCTGCAGGTCAAAGTACACGCGGTTGTTGGCCGTGCTTGAACTGTTGAAATTGAAGGCAAGCAACGGTTGGTCCGACAAGAGTTTCACAGCACTGCTAGGTCTTTTAGCCGACATGCTTCCGGAGGGAAATGAATTGCCTAAAACCACATATAAAGCCAAGAAGGTTCTTTGTCCATTGGGAATGGAAATAGAAAGAATGCATGCATGTCCGAACGACTGTATCCTCTACCGTAAAGAGTATGCAGACATGCATGTATGTCCGGTGTGCAACGATCCCGATACAAACGTAACAATCAATCGATGACGGCGAGGAACAGAGGCGAAGAAAGGACCGCTGCTAAGGTGGCATGGTATTTTCCTATAATTCCCCGTTTGAAAAGGTTTTTTGCAAATCCAAAGGAGGCAAAACTACTGCGTTGGCACTCGGAGGAGCGGAAGAAGGATGGAATGCTAAGACACCTTGCGGATTCTCGCCGGTGGAGAAACATCGATAGGAGTTTTGCGCACTTCGTGCAGTGAACCAAGGAATATTAGGTTTGGACTGAGTACAGATGGAATGAATCCTTTCAGTAGCATGAGCAGCAGACATAGCACATGGCCCGTGACTCTCTGCATGTATAACCTTCCTCCTTGGTTGTGTATGAAGCGAAAGTATATCTTGTTGTCGATACTTATCCAAGGGCCGAAGCAACCTGGGAATGATATCGATGTGTACCTAGCACCATTGGTGGAAGATCTAAAAGTACTGTGGAACGAAGGGGTACAGGTATGGGATGCATACAAACGAGAGAACTTCACTTTGCGCACCTTATTGTTCTGCACCATAAATGATTATCCTGCCCTTGGTAACCTATCGGGACAGAGTACTAAAGGTGCGAAAGCTTGTACCCACTGTTTAGATGGTACCGAGAGTGTGTGGCTGAGACACTCACGTAAAACTGTCTACATGCGTCACCGCCGGTTCCTTCGGAGGGCTCACCCATACCGCAAGATGAAGAAACAATTTGATGGAGAGAAGGAAGACGGTTCAGCTCCAAGGCATTTAAGGGGAAACGAGGTTTATGATATGGTTAAGGATTTAGATGTTATCCTCGGAAAGGGACGTAAATTGAGGGCTCATGAGAAGAACACTAGCTGGAAGAAGAGATCAATATTTTGGGACTTACTGAACACTGCATCGACGTCATGCACGTAGAAAAGAATGTATGTGACAGCTTGATTGGTCTCTTACTGAACATTCCTCATAAAACAAAGGACAGCGTCAACGCACGGCTTGACTTGGCTGATATGGACATCAGGCCTGAGTTAGCACCGACAACAGATAATGGACGAACGTACCTTCCCCCTGCGTGTTACACTCTGTCCAAGGCCGAGAAAACAGAACTGTGCCAGTGCTTGCTTGGTGTCAAAGTTCCGTCTGGTTACTCCGGCAACGTGAGGAAACTTGTTTCGATGCAAGATTTGAAGTTAAATGGCATGAAGTCTCATGATTGTCATGTGCTGATGACACAGATGCTCCCTATTGCAATTAGAAATATTTTGCCGATCAAAGTTCGAGAGACAGTCATGAGGCTATGTTATTTCTTTAACACAATTGCTCAGAAGGTCATTGATCCCGAAGGACTAGATGCTTTGCAGGACGAGGTGGTGATGACTCTATGTCATCTTGAAATGTATTTCCCTCCTTCGTTTTTCGACATCATGGTCCATCTCATTGTTCATGTTGTGTGGGAGATAAAAATGTGCGGGCCCGTATTCCTCGTAGCATGTACCCATTTGAGAGGTTCATGGGAATTCTCAAGTCTTACGTCGGAATCGATCTCGGCCGGAAGGCGGATCGTCGAAGGTTATGCAAGCGAAGAGGTTATTGAGTTTTGTGTCGATTATATGGCACGATTCAACCGATAGGTGTGCCTCGATCTCGCCATGAGGGGAGGCTGAAAGGTATCGGAACTATCGGAAGGAAAGCAATCACTGCAGATATAGACACGTATACTCAAGCCCATTTCACGGTCTTGCAACACATGATGAAGTGGCGCTTATGTCGACCAAAGACAAGGATGTGCTTCGCAATGAATCCGGAGCGGCGGATGTTTGGATCATGAGACAACACAACGATCGGTTCAACCAATGGTTGAAGGAGGAAATCGCTAGGAGCTCGCCAAGTGAGACGATGACATGGTTGGCAAAAGGGCCAACATTTACAGTTATGACATGGCAAGGATATGACATAAATGGGTACACATTTTATACACAATCTCAGGATGTTAAGAGCACTAACCAGAACAGCGGTGTCCGCATAGATGCGTTCAGTACCGATGGGTCGAGAAACTCGTACTATGGGTTTATAGAAGAGATTTGGGAGCTCGACTACGTGTTGTTCAAGATCCCCTTATTTCGCTGCCGTTGGGTGCATCTCCCACAGGTGAAGGTTGACAAGCACGGTGTCACTACCGTGGACTCGCAACGTGTCGGGTACAAAGACGAACCATCCGCACTCGCCAACCAAGTTGTTCAAGTTTTCTATGTAACCGACCCGCAAATAAGAGACGCCATGTAGTTCTTCGTGGAAAAGGAGAATTGTCGGAGTAGAGAATGTAGTGGATGAGGAAGAATACAATCAATTTGACGAGTTACCTCCTTTTGGAAAAGGCATAAGGGTCGACGACGAACAACGTGAGGAAACTAGTTACGTACGCATTGATCATCATGAAGGGCTAATTTTTAAAGGAAATAAGCAAGTAGAATGATGTATATGTCTTATGTATATGTGAATTGGCATATTTGTATACAATAATGCATGTGTGTGATGTATGTGGCAAATGTGTCAAGAAATACATTGTGTTATATGTTGCCAAGGAAATAAGCAAGTAGAATGATGTATATGTGTTATGTATATGTGAATTGGCATATTTGTATACAACAATGCATGTGTGTGATGTATGTGGCAAATGTGTGAAGAAATATATTGTGTTGTATGTTGGCATTTAAGCTGGTTGGTGTTGTAATGCAGCTGGTAGGTGCGGGTGTAATGATTATCACAGACGGTTCCACACTTTAGAACTGCGTGATATTATTATCACGACGGTTCCACATTTAGAACCGCTGTGATAATAATTTCACGACAGTTCTAAATGTGGAACCGTCTGTGCTAATCCCGCCATATATTCCTCCGCTAGGGTTTTCCGCTGCAGTGATATACATCTAATTAAACTCGCGCTCTCCCGCTCCTCCTCCTCCGTCGCCTGTAGGCCTCCTCCTCCGCCGCCGTCGGCCTCATCCCCGAGCCTCCTACTGTGAGTACATTCAATCCTCCGCCGCCGCCATCCCCGAGCCCCGAGCCCGCCGACGCCGCCATCCCCGAGCCCCGAGCCCGCCGCCGCCGCCTCCTCTCCTCCTCCGTCGCCGCCTCCTCGGACGAAGACGCCGCCGCAGCCTCCTCCTCCTCCGCCTCCTACTGTGAGTGCATTCAATCCTCCGTCGCCGCCTCCTCGCTCTCGTGATGATAATATCAAAAGAAATAATCTGTTGAGTTAGATTTGAGCTCCTTGGTATTTCGGCTATACTTTTAGACCTTATTTCGCTGGGCATATAAGTTTACATCTTTTGAGATCTGTTTGTGATGCAGATTATATTAATCTTGTGATGCAAGATTAATCTTGTGTAGAACAGATCCTTTTATTCAATTGATCTATTTGTGATGCAAGATTAATCTTGTCTAGACATGTATTTTTGTGAGCTCAAATCTTTAATAATCAGATTATTGATGATGAGTGTCGATATTAGCATGAGATGGCCAAGATTTTCAATCTTGCGCAACTCAGATCGAGAGCAAGTCTAAAACAATTAATTTGTGTAATGCTGGATTTAATTGTTTATTTGCTTAGAAGACAGATTGTCATGTTATTTCAGCATGTTGGTGTTTATATTCATTGAATATTTACATGGTTATGAATGGCAAGATAGAATTATATGTTTACATGCAATTTATGTCATTCATGTTATGTTGGAAATATAAATTGAATTTAGTTGGAATTAAATATGGAACTAAGATAGGCACATTACCTCCTCTCTCTGTCCACATCACCCCTCCCTTCTCCCCTCCCTTCTCCCCTCCTCTACTCCTCTCCTCTCTTCATATCATTGAGCATCATGTTTCCTCATCCTGTCCTAATAGAGCAACATGTCTTCCACTCATTCTTCACCATCTTCGCCGGAGGAGTCCGCTCCAAAAGCAAAACGCCAAGGAAGAGGGCTATCGAAGAAGCCTGAGGGCCGATTTATCATCACACAGTCAATGTATCGGCGTGCCTCTCATTCCTAAGAAAACAGAAGCGCATGGAGAAGAATGATCGGCATAGTTGCACGAGAACGAATTGAGATCACATTCAATTCGTGGAAGGACGTGCCTCCGACTTAAAAAAAGCGAGTGTGGACAGAAATTTTGGCGCCGTTTGAGATCCCGAAGAACATCAAGACGCCGTGCAACGACAAACCTTACTAGCGGCGTGCAAAGCATGGAAGAACTTCAAGAGCACGCTTGTCAAGAAATATGTGGAGATGCACGAAACGCCTTATCATAAATACCCATTCTTGGAATCACAATGGGAACAGTTCAAGGCGATGAAGATTACCGACGAGTTCAAAAGTACAAGTGCGGCGCACAAGGCCCTCCAGCAAAAACACCCACCCCACGACTTGGCACAGCTGGGTATGCGGGTAAAATCCTGCAGTGGACGAGGGAGGATGAACTGGCAGCCCAGCAGGACATCGCCCCGCCATTTTCAAATATCCCGGATGACCGCGCTCGAAATTGGATTAGAGCAAGGTCATCTACAACGACATCGGGGGACGTCTCCTTTCGAAACCCTGCAGACCAGCAAGTGTCCCAGCGCCTGGTAAGATATCGAACGAACTACGTAGCTTGTAATTACTCCACAACCTCCTACGAAGTAAAATGACATGTCGTGTTCTTGCAGGAAGAGCTGAGTTTTGAATCTACGCCGATCATTCCAGGACGAAGGAGAATGATATGCTCTCATTGCTGCTGGAAACAAGGAGCACCCAGGCCGTACGAGAGGCCTTGGGCTTTATGTTCCTTGGAAACATGGTTTCCAAGATGACTCTGACCAGTATCGGCGTAGGAAGAGAAGCAAAGCCGATCGCGAGGCACAGCTACGAGAAGAGATCAAGGCATCTCTTAGAGAGGAGCTTGCTGATTATGTTAGAGATGAGGTGCGGAGAATTACAGAAAATCAGCAGGCCGCCGCTCATCGGTCTAGCTAGCCCGCGCAACCATCCGAGTAGTTGTGCGTCCAATCCGCGCAGCGAGGGCGATTTCCGGTGGGCGACATCCTCGTAATAATTATTATCTCTCGAATGCTTCTCCATTGATATGCCTATTAATTGAGTAGCTAATTTTGTATCGTTATGTAGGAGCCTCGGCGCACGCTCCAAGTAAGATATGCCTCCGCTGCGTTGAGCGCGTGGGGCATGGCATATCCGTCTCGTATCGAGCCGGGTGCACAGTCAACCTTTAGCAACAAGCTTCGCAAAAGTGTCGATGAGATGGGGTAAACACCAATTTTGAGGTCGTCCCACTACCAAGCCCACCAACGACGAGCTCGTGACTTTAGGGCAAGCCATTGGATCCTTCATCCGATGGCCCAAAAGTGATATCTGCTGAGGCTTATTCACCGGTGGCGATCAGCAACGCACCGGTGCCTTCTCCACAAGGGCAACCGGAACCGGACCCGCTACCTGAACAAGTGCAACCTCCACCACCGGTGCTACCTGTAAAGTCGACCAACAGTCGGGGCAGCAAGGGCAGCAAGGGCAAAAGCAAAGCAAAGACCAATGATGAAATCTCGTACAAGCCATTAGCTCGCAAATTCGTGCTTGGCGAGCCGTTGCTCGAGGAAAAGGCCCTCCAACGCCTAGCATATAGTTGCGTGCAATTGCACATGTGGTACATGCAATGATCCAATAAACCGAGCAAGAGCGGATCTCAAGTATCTCTATCAAATTCTTGCCGAGTGATTTACATCACAATATGCAAAACGGTGTCTTCGTAGTCACCTTTGATGATTTATTCGATCTTTACACGCCAACACTGGACGCTCTCTCATGCGATCTTTGACGCCGTAAGTGTGTACAATCACGCCTCGATTCATGTCATACCGATAAATTTCGTATAATTTGTTGATTTCTTGTGTATATATGTAGCCACATGCTGAGTAAAGCTAGGGCATCGAAAGCATCGGTTGGTTTATTGGACCCACACATGGTCGCCAAGTATACCATCGACGAGGATAGACCCTTCGTCCAGAGGTACATTGCACTGGATCGCTGGATTACCGCGACCGATGAATACGCATTTATGCCCTACAACCAGAGCTATCATTGGATTTTAATAGTGATTGTACCAAAATGGAACATGGTATATTACCTTGATTCCCTAAGTAAGAATAAAATGGACTTCACACTTATCACCAAGTAATCGATGCGTAAGTACATTTTCTCCATACATACCTATATTGTACTCTTTCTTTCCTTCCGAATGACTAAGGTTAATCTTTTCAATCACGTAGGGCGTTCGAGATGTACGTTGCAAAGGAGGTGACTCCAAGCCAGGCCAAAGGCCCGACACATGCTCGAGATTTTAAAGTATTCGCTATTACACATTAATTAATCCTATGCAACAGTTTGTAGTAATTAATGCCTCTTGAATTGACACATTCTATTTTTGCGGTGCCACCAAAGAATGGCGGGCAACACATGTGGCTACTACGTTTGCCACCATATGGAACTACTCCTCGATTCCTCGAGGATTACCAATCCCAAGGTTTGTTAATCTTCCCATAATTACTTCATACTTATCATGTTATATATACGCACATTGATATTCCTATCGACAGTTGCATTTATCCCGTCATCCGCATTGAAACAAATGACCTTGGCCGAATCGATCGAGTTAGCGTACTTTTGTCGACTCAAGTTATAAAGCCGTAGGACGGTTCCACTCGCGCACCATGAGTTTTTATTGCTCTTATCACTCCGGATTTGTAATTGTATATTTCTAAATGGATATTTTATTTCATTTCAATTATTTGCTTTGTGAAATGGATGTTTTATGTTTGTCAAATGAGTGAGATGTGAAGTGCATGTTTTATGTTTGTGAAATGAATTGAGATGTGAATTGATGTTTTATGTATGTGAAATGATTTCCCATGTGAATTGTATGTATATATCTGCTTGTTTGAGGGCATGGCTAGCATTTCCGAGGCTAGCCATTTAAACAGAAATAGATTTAGGGTAGAAATCAATATCACGAGCGGTTTTAAGTAAAAACCGTCTTCGATATATCAATATCACAGACGGTTTGAAATAAAAACCGTCTGCGATGTATCAATATCACAGACGGTTTGGAATAAAACCGCTCAGGATATATTAATATCACGACGGTTTTTATTAAAAACCGTCGTGATATCGATACATCGCAGACGGTTTTGATTCCAAACCGCTCGTGATATGTACACCATGACGGTTCAAAACCGCTCGTGATAACCTTCGACTATCATTGACCCATAAATTCAGACGGTTCATATAACCGTCTGTGATGACGTTTTTCAACCGTCTGTGATGATGATTTCTGTAGTAGTGTATAATCGCTGATTTGTCCAAACTTATTTGCTTATAAATTGGTAAACATAGGATCAGGTGAATTAAAGAAAGAAATATATACTTATAATTGGATCCAAAAGTCACATGGCATTATATGTGATCAATTGTAACATCACATTACGCCTACATATGACAAAGGTAAAGCAAAGCAAACAGTCATATAGTGATAAAATGCGAGACAATACGAAATTGCTAGCAACAGATGAAACTATGTGCTAGGAAGATTCATCACCTATAAGCACTACTGGGCTGGAATGGTGAGCTCACATTGCAGATAATCAAGGTCACCACATCTTTTGACTGAAGAAAGCACTCTAGTTACACGTTGCATTGTTGGCCTTCGTGAAGGATTAGGCTCCAAGCATTGAACAGCAACACTGAGCACATTAAATATTTCTCTAGCGGTTTCAGCATCCGGTAGTGGGAGTCTGGAGTCCAACAAATCCTTCACTGATACACTTCTCTTGGTTGTGAGCGATAGGGATGAAAGGAAGTTGCCTGGATGGAATCCCATAAATAGCTCAAGAATAAGAACCCCGAAGCTGTATACATCACATTTCTCTGTAACATTCGTTGTATATGCTAGCTCTGCAATATCAGTGTTGAAATGATCAGTGTAATGATCCATATCTAGTATCTATCCATGGGATCATGAATACATAATATACATAGACATAATGACCTGGATAAAAACATTAGCCAAGAACTCTAAAATATACCAATACGAGTTCAATGTACAGCTGCTGGTAGGAGCAGCAAACTTCAGCAGTCTGGTTAGGCCTAGTGTCATTCATAGGTCCTTGCTGGATGTATCTTGTAAAACCTCTTATTCTCTAATTTAATGATATGCAGCTCTCCTGCGCACAACTAGACAACCTGAATGCACCCACACCTATTTTTTGTTTCTGAAAAACCATTTTCACTAATTTGTGTACCAACTAGTTGACACCAGAAGATGAAAGGGTATGTACTATCTAGTGCATATTCATATGTGGGTGCTATCATGCTAACTCCTGACATGGACTGCTGGATGAGCCTTGAGTGCACTGTATTTAGGGAAACGTTGAGAAGCATAATGGACAATTTTACAAATAACCTACTCGCATACTTGGAGAATATATATGAGGCGTCCAACCTGCTCAAGTCTGCTTTAATCCAGTGCATCTAAACCTCATCCAACAATACAAGTGTGTTGCTATGGTAGTTCTCAAATATATATCTGCACTAAATACTTCTCTGAATGTGTTCCCTGGATGTGAATGCTTCAAATTTTGTAACGGAAAGGAAGCAATATATATTGGAAAGTTACAAAAACAAATACAGTAGAAGATAACATTATAAAGCCCAACAAATAATATAGATATGATCTCATTTTACCTGGGGCAATATATCCTTGCGTTCCAGCAAGCCTTGTACAATTCGGGCCATCAACATTCAGTATTTTAGCCATACCAAAATCAGAGATGCAATTAAGCTGTAAATTCTAGATCAAGTAAGATATTGTTGCTTGTTATATCTCGGTGGACTATGGGTGGAGAACAGTCATGATGCATGTATGATAAAGCATGAGCCACATTCATAACAATATCTATCCTCTTTTTCCAATCCAACTCAACTGCCCCTTTCATGCCCCCCAGAGTCGCTGCTAAGCTTCCTCTCTCTACATATTCATAGACAAGAAACTTGCCTCGGCTAGTAGAGCAATACCCAAATAGTTTCACAATGTTTCGATGTCGGATCTGCATTAAGACATCTATTTCACGATTGAAAAGATCCTCATTCATGAAACTCTCATCTTCTAATATGTGGACCTTCTTAACTGCAAATATACCTGTCGGAAGTACAGCTTTGTAGACAGATCCATATCCCCCTGTACCAATGCAATGTGCCTCACTAAAATTCTGTGTTGTTTCAGCAATTTGCTTGAACACGTCTCCCCCATCAAAGTTCCAAACACAAAACATTTTTCCATGCGGCACTTCATCTGTATTATGTGACTTCGATGTCTTTCTTTTATGTCGGAACATCAATAGTGTTGCTGCAATAAGAACAGAAGATATGAAAACAAGGATTGTAGCTAATAAAATAGCTTTATATTGTTTCCTTTTTTTCTCCACTTTGAGTAGGACTACAAGGAGGCAATCCTTTCACTACACCACACAGCAGCTTATTATGCATGAACCATTCAATTGGAGCTTCTTCAAAGAACCTACTTTGTGGGACTGGTCCTTCTAGTTCATTGTACGATACATCCATGAATGTCAAGCTTATCATGCTTTGAAAGGATGATGGAATGGAGCCATTCAATTCATTGTGTGAAAAATTCAGTGTCTCTAGCATGCTCAAACCACTTAGTTAACTTGGTATGACCCCTGCAAATGAATTATGACTCAAATCCAATAGTTCACGTAGGTTGACTAACATCCCTAGTTCGATAGGGATGCTGCCTTTGAAGTTATTGTGACTTAACTTCAAAAGTTGAAGCTTGGAACATTGCAAGATTGATCCTTCTATAGACCCACTTAGGTTATTTGATGACAAATCCAGATACTCCAAGTTGGACAGCGATCCAATTTCTTGTGGTACGCTTCCATGGAGCAAATTGTCTGCAAGGCTCAGCCAGTACAGTTTTTTTAGATTTCCCAGTACACTTGGTAGCTCTCCTTCTAGCTTGTTTGATGAAACATCAAGTTTCTCTAGTTGAGGCAGCTGCCCCATGCTGGTGGGTATTTTTCCCGTGAGATTGTTGTTTGAGATGCGTAGCATGGTAAGATTATGACATGCCCTCCAGTGATGAGATAATTGGCCGAATAATTTATTTGAGCTCATATCCATATACAAAAGATTTGGATAAGCTCCCAACTTAGAGATATCTCCTTCTAGTTGATTTCTTTCAAGACGAACTCTGACTAGGCTTCTGCAATTTATGAAACTTGATGGCAGGGGTCCATTCAGATTGTTGTCAAAAGTAGAGAATTTCTGGAGCAAGCCTCCCGCACACAATTCCCGTGGCAAGGCACCGGAGAGATTGTTACCACTGAGTTGCAAAATCTTGAGATTCATTAAGCTACCAAATTCTTGAGGAATGTATCCAGAAAATTGATTATCATGAAGGTACAAGGTAGTGAGTTCAGTAAAATTCCCTAGGCTCTTTGGAATAGAACCTATCAGTGCGTTGTTGCTAAGATCCAGGTCTTGTAAATTCATTAATTTCCCTAATTCTTGAGGAATGTATCCAGAAAATTGATTATCATGAAGGTACAAGGTAGTGAGTTCAGTAAAATTCCCTAGGCTCTTTGGAATAGAACCTATCAGTGTGTTGTTGCTAAGATCCAGGTCTTGTAAATTCATTAATTTCCCTAATTCTTGAGGAATATATCCAGAAAATTGATTATCAAAAAGGTGCAAGGTAGTGAGTTTAGTCAAATTCCCTAGGCTCTTTGGAATATGACCGATCAGTGTGTTGGTGCTAAGATCTAGGTCTTGTAAATTCATTAATTTTCCTAGCACTTGAGGGATGTGCCCAGAAAAGTTGTTACCCCATAGATACAAGCCTGTGAGTTTAGTCAAATTTCCCAAGTTCGTTGGAATGGATCCTGTAAGTTTGTTCTGTCCAAGTCCCAAACGCTCTAAGTTTACTAAATTTCTGATTTCTTGCGGGATGGATCCAGAAAAGTTGTTAGCCATAAGAGACACAGTAGTTAGTTGTGTTAGGTTTCCTATACTAGTTGGAATATGCCCAGAAAAGTTGTTACCCGAAAGATACAAGGTTGCGAGTTTGTGCAAGTCATCTATATTGCTTGGGATAGAACCTGAAAAGTTGTTTAGACTAAGGTCCAGGTACTCTAGGTTCGTTAATTTTAGTATATCTTGGGGAAAGGGGCCTGCTAGTTTGTTTTGGGATATTGCTAGTTTCTTAAGGTTTTCTAATTTTACTGTAACTCCAGGAATGGACTGATATGGAAAGTTATTGGTAGGATTTTGCATGGATGAGTTAGCTGGACTAAAGGAAACTGGACCAGAAAGGTTATTGTCTGATAGATCTAACTTAACCAAGTGTTTTAGGTGGCCTATTTCACAAGGGATAGGACCGACTAAGTGATTGCTTGACAAGTTTAGGTTCACAAGATTCTCTAGTTCACCTATATGCCTTGGTATTTCACCAGAAACTTTGTTGTCGTGGAGCATTAACGAACGGAGGTTTGTCAGGTTCACCAAAACAGGTGGAATTGAGCCTCTTATCTGATTGCCGTGCAGATCCAAAGCACTGAGCGCTTTGAGGAGCTCAACATTAGGAGGAATTCTCCCAGTAAGCCTGTTGCGTGGGAGCTCGAGAGCCGTCAAGGTTGTCAAGGTCGAGAAGTTGAGGGCATCGAGTGGTCCTCTCAGCCGCATCCCCCGCAGAGAGATGTTGGTAATCACCGAGTGCCTTGCTTGTGTACCGCACCTGATGCCACGCCAGTCGCATGGCCATGTCTTGTTTCCCCAGGATCGCAGGACTTGATTGTTTGGGAGGGTGACTTTCCAAGCAAGGAGCGCTCCTGCTTGTTCTTCAAGCGATGGCAGCACCGCAGCGGCCGAGACAACTGCAGCGGTGGCCATCAGTATGGCGAGCGAGGCAAGTTTTGTGAAAGACAAGGGCTCCATGGCTATGCTAGGAATTGGTTCTAGTTCTGTACCCCTTGAGAGTTCACGGCAGCACCTTAAATTGCCACACCTATGCCGCTAGGGGTGGCAACGAGCCGAGCCGAGCCCGGCTCGGCTCGGCTCGTGAAAGCTCGGTAAAATTTCGGCTCGGCTCGGCTCGGCTCGGCTCGGTTAGGATATCAAGCTTTTTTGTAGGCTCGGCTCGGCTCGTGATGCGGCTCGAGCCAGCTCGAGCCAGCTCGCGAGCCAACAACCACGAGTCCGAATCGAGCCCGAGCCTTCACGAGCCCGAATCGAGCCGAGCCAAGCCTTCACGAGCCTCCACGAGCCGAGCCAAGCCTTCACGAGCCCGAGCTGGCTCACGAGCCCGAGCTTTTTTGCCATGGATGAATGGATGAATGTAGTGGCTCGCGAGCCAAGCTGGCTCGCGAGCTGGCTCGGGCTCGGCTCGTTTAGATCCCGAGCTTTTTTGCTGGTTCGGCTCGGCTCGTTTCATCCACGAGCCGAGCCAAGCCTTCACGAGCCCGAGCCGAGCCCGAGCTGGCTCACGAGCCCGAGCTTTTTTGCCAGCCCTATATGCCGCTGTCTCTTTCCCTACACTAACTGCGGCCATGGAATAGTCTGCACGGTTGAATGCTTGATGGAGATAGCATAGAATAATTGTATACTTCAACGAGTAGTTCCTTCTCTCTCTTTCATTGTTGTGCTGTGGCTTCCAGTTTAAGTTCACGGGCTTCTTAGTTTGTCCTTAGCCCGTTTGTAATTTTTGGATCTGTTTCTTCTCCTATAATTGCCACGCCTATGCCGCGGTCTCTTTCCCTACACTAACTGCGGCCATGGAATAGTCTGCGTGGTTGAATGCTTGATGGAGATAGTGAAGTAACGGTCAACTCGAATAGACTAAAGGACTGTTTGATACGGTTGTGGTTTATGACTTTTGGTTGAAATTTTTTAATTTTAGTTGTTTATGACAGAGATTACGGAGAGAGATACCCGCTTGTGATTTTGGATGGTACAGATATTGGGCTTTTAATATGTATTACAATTAACTTATAGACCCTGTCCTGAAAAAAATACTTCGTTTAAAAGTTAGGTACTGTAGTAAAAACCAAAAACCGTTTTTAAAAGCTAAAAAAGACAGACCCTAACTTCAAGGTAAAGTTGAAGTCATCTATCTGTAAGTAAGCTATTGGAATATTTCAATTTAGTTTCTCTATCAATTTTCAGTCATGAATTGATGCCTTAATTTACCGTGTCATTAATCTATCCATGAGAGAGGGTTGCGGTAGCACGCAATTACAGTTGGGGAAAACCGGGAAATTCGCTGCTCAGATTGCTCGTACACCTTGGAGGAATGGAGAGCTCGTGGTGAAGTTACTTCTGAGTCCTGACTGCTGGGTGAATCATTGTACACTTCATTGAGGAAGGTAGCAAATGTTGAATATCCAAGGGCATTTTGATAATTTCACAAATTGGAAAAAGAAAAAAAAAGAGGAATGGGGCCCACCTGTCAGTGGGCTGCACAAGAGGATAAGGGGGGAAGACCTCGTCTTCCCCGTGCGGCTGTGCGGGCATTGTGATTCCGATCCGGTTCTCCTGGGGGCGACGGCGACTCATTCTGATATCCGAATCCTAGGAGGCGGCACTTGCCGATAGGCTCGGTTCCCCATGCTAGCATCGTCTCGATTGATCCAATTTTGGGGGAGACGGCAGCTAAGAGCAAGGCTAATAATATAGCCTTCAGCTGGCTGTATGGACACTTACAGCCCACTTATCAGTCCATTCATATAGTAGTTTACAGCCAGCTGAAAGCTGTATGACCCACCCCTTTCTCTCACAAAGTTTCTTGGTTCTTGTGCTTCAGCTAGCTGTAAACTTACAGCCCACCTCTCTTCTCTCTCCTCTTCTCTCTCCTCCACCTCAGCATACAGCCTACTAACAGCCTCTTATTATACTTGCTCTAAGGCGGATCGGAGAGGCGGCGCAGGCGGTAGCTTCGACTCTGCCATTGACGACCGTCGCGTTAAGCCTTTCTTCCCCTCGGCTATAAAAGGAGGCCGCTTCCATCCAAGATTATAATCGGAAATCGAGTAAGCTATTTGATTCCTCTCTTCTTCTTCCCGGTTTGTCTCTGGTGCTGGTGTTTGAGGTCATCTCTAAGACGGCGATTGTCAGCCTCGGTAGTGATTCACGATCTCTGGAGCTCGGCTATGAGGCACTTGGCCGGTGCTTCACGTGTGTTTGTGCAGCATCCCCTCTACCTCGACTTTGTCGGCTCGGTGAGTTTCGACCAGTGAAGCTGGGCATTGTATCTCCGTCAATCATGCTCCTCTTGGCGGCGGCATAGAGGGGCGCTATGTTTTTTTGGGTCAGCACTCTCGGGTACGTGTCGAGACCCGAATATACAAATCCGGACTCTACTGTGTATGCTGCACTAGTCCAGGATCACGCTAGTGCACACAGCGCAAACAAAGACCAATATCATCCACATCACGATATTCTAAAGAAAAACCCAAATTATATTAATAACCATCAGAGTACGACCTTATGGCCAAGCTTACAAATATTAGCCTGAAGGGCTTTAAAGAAACTAGCAGTGGAAATCCAAAATTAAGCGTAGTAGCCACTCGACATGCCCACCGGCAATCGACTGGGGAGCGAAGTCCTAATCCGTGAAGTCCTCGTGGTAGCCTCCTTCTAGCAACTCCTGCTGATCTGGTCCCTCCTCCTCAACTGAGCAACATGGGCATAAAGCCGTGAGTACATTGGTACTCAGCAAGTCGTTTGTAACAAATGAATGCAATATAGTATGCAAGGCTTAACAATGGATGGCTGAAAGGTTAGTTTTTGCATAAAGCGACAATTTAAAGTAAATACAATAAATAGATTGAAAAGCGAATTTAACAACAGACACTAAGTAGATAATCAAAAGAATTGAATAAAATCCACAAGTGAACTAACCATTCACTTTCCAGCTCAAACCAGCCAAATTTCATAAAGACTCTACCCCTCGTGTGAAATCACCGAGCATTGTCCATGACCGAGGACACGGCTATTCGAATAGTTTTACACTCTGTAGAGGTTGCACAACTGTACCCACACGATGTGATAATCCTCACGTTAAAGATAATCACAACAAGGCTTTTACAATGATCCATCTCCACCCGATCCCACTCGCTAAGGATTCGCCGTCGAGTAGGGTAACCCCCTAGTCGATAATTGCCCCCTCTTGCGCCACACAACATCAGTAGTAAAACCAAAATGGAGACTTCACAAATTATTATGCCAGGTCTATCCCATACTAGACATGTGGTTTGCACGATTAAGCTCAGATCAATGGCGCACAAAGTTAAGTCCTTAAAAGTTACCCAGGCGAAGCATCCACATCCCGATGTGCATCCAGCACCCCCTTTACTGCACGATCATTCGCCCAAGTGAAAGCCAAGTTTGTATAACCAATGCCCATGACACTACCCATGTCATGACATACAAATTTTATAACTGTGGCTAACCACCACGTTCAAGTAAATCATTAAGTCAAATTAATTAACCACATGTGATGACAGACCCAACATACTAATATTAAGCATGGCTAAGCAATTAGACACAACCCCATGTTACAATTATTATTTTATCACTAAATAATTCCCAAACCTAAGGTGTCAATGGAATCATGGTTGCCAAATTATCATGGAGGGATTTAATCAATTAGGAGTATAACTACCAATACAAGGTTTTAATAATAAATAGCAATGCATGATAATTTGAAACAAAATAATACATAATAGATTGAAAACTTAGGTTCAACATGATCAAGGAATACGACTTGCCTTGGCCTTGCTCAGATGAGGGCTCTAGATCTTCAAATCCAACTTCCGCTCCCTCGAACACGCGATCTAACGAGAGAGAAAACGAGACAAAAAGACAAAATAAATTCAAATAAAATTCAAATGAACTCCAAAAACTTTCAAACCTGAATCAAAAGGTAGAGCTCAATTTTAGATGAATTTAGAAAAAAGAACGGGGTCAAACGGAGCTAGGACGAGGGAGAACGGGCTCTTGGAAAATTGGATCTAAAGAAAATCGGGGAAAAAAATAGAAAATGGCACTGTGCTGTGGACCGGGTGCACGGGGAAACAGGTCTACGGTGGACTCGGCGCATGGAACAGTGCAGACGGCGGCTGCTAACGCAGACGGCGGGGCTGACGTGGCGCTGACGGGGCAGACACGCGTACAGGTAGGGCTGACGTGGCAGGGTGACGGGGCAACCACGTGGCAGATGACGTGGCACGCTGACGTGGCATGTGGGTGGGCTCGGCTGCTGACGTGGCACCCACGTGGCACTGACGTGGCACGACACGTCGGATTAGGGCTGACGTGGCATGCTGACTGGGCAGGGTGACGTGGCGCCCAGGCGCACGGATCTACGGGGCTCGGCTGACGGGTGGGCCCGGCGTGTCAGTGAGACGGCGCACGGTGGACGGCGTCCACGGGATGCGGCGGTCGCGGTGGCGGCGGCGGCGGCGGCTGCGGCGGATCTGGCGGCGGCGGGCGCGCGACGGTTCGCGAGGGGCCCACCGCCGGTGGCACGCAGGCGAAGGCGGCTGCGATGGCGCGCGCGGCGGCAGCGGGATGGGCGACGCGTGGCGCGCATCGAGCGGAGGAAGGCGGCGCGGGCGGGCGTGGCGCGATGCGCGCGCGGGCGGGGCAGCAGGCGGCCGAGGCGGGCTGGGCGGTCGGCTGGGCCGGTTTGGTTTTTCTTTTTCCTTTTTTTTCTTTTTCAGAAATTCAAATAAATTAATTTGAGCTCTAGAAAATAGCAAATAAATCCAGAAAAATCCAGAAAAATTCCAATAAATTCCTTGAGACACAAAGAACTCAAATAAAATAACATTGGCAAATGTTAATGTTTAATTTAATCATATTAAATCCTTTTAATTCATAAAAATTCCATTGAAGCTTTATTTAATTCCAGAAAAATTCAAATGGTGAATTTTATTTTAAAAGCTTCAAAAAGGCTCTGAAAATCAGGATGTTACAGTATGCCTTGCCTGATCTTCTGAGTGGCTTCGAGTGCCATTCGCACTGTGAGTACTTTGGTTCTTTTCAGCAAATATTGTGAGTCATGCTTGTTCTTTAATTTCCTTTACAAGTTCAAGTACTGGGATACAATATTTGCTTGTGGGCTCGGTCCAAATGCTCTATGATGATATGGCTTACTTATGAGCTTGTGTATGAATGTGAGGGTAGATTGTTCTTGAGCCTTTGTAGCTTCACTATTTGCATACCGTGGTCATTAGATTTGGCTATACCTGTTGTTGTCTCTATTTAGTGATTAATGTTCATTGCTCTAGCTATAGCCAAACTCTACTGGTTTGATATAATCAGTGCTGTTCGGTTCATTTGAATGTTAGACTGATTATAGTCTTCACTTATACAGTCCAGCAATTTGTTTCATGATCGGTGCGTGTGGGAGCCAATAGGGAGTTGATGTATATTGGGTCGAACGAAAGGGAGCGATGTCGGTGCGAATAAGGATGGGTTAGCTATGAGGGTAGTGTAGTTGGTCATGATAGGCGAACGGTCATAGGAAATGTAAATTACAGTACAGTAGTACTTTTGTAATGTGCAATACAATTTAACTAGTTGTAACATTAAAAATATTTGCAGGCAGACATCAGTAATTCCGATACTCACTACATTGAAAGTACACTACGGTGTCAGCACTATTCGTAAAGATCCAAATGGTGTTGACTTGAGTAGTTTTGCGTAAGCCACTCTGGTACACCCGGACAACGAGAATGCTAAAATCGCAGATGTCATGCACTGGTTCACCGACAGTTTCTCATTGGACCCTAAGGTGTGCAGCATCATCATACAAAGGCTTTGAAGTCGGTCTCCCATAGACATTAGATGGGAGTTGAGAATATTAGTATGCACTGCTGCATAGAAGGGGTTTGTGCAAGGTTGCCGGCGCCATGGGTACGGATGCGTGCTATTTGTGCAACCATGCCCAATAGAATTTGGACGGCTATCATCTAGGTTGTGTAAGCAGCTTGGGCAGCCAGCATGTTGATCAAAAGGATCTAGAGGCCCGTGTCATAGAGGTTGCGGAGGAAGTTGGTTGTGATAAGGCCGATATGGTACATGGAGGAGAGGAAGAAGGATCACCGCAGGGTGAGGCTACAGGAAAGGCTAAAGTACAGCTCCCTACATCTTTTCGTAGTCACTGCACCAGATGGGACAGCTTTGCACAGTGACATGACTAGACAGGGCAGCTTTGCATAGTGATAAGACCAGACGGACCACCTTTGCGCAGTTACTTGACTAAAGGATGCAGCTTTCCACAGTGACAAGACCAGACGGGGTAGTTTTGCACAGTGACAAGACCAGACAAGGTAGCTTTGCACAGTGACAAGACCAGACAGACCAGCTTTGCATAGTGACAAGACCAAAGGGTGCAGTTCTCCGTAGTGACAAGACTAGATGTGACAGCTTTACACAATTACAAGATCTGACGGATAGCTTGGCGTAGTGACAAGACCAGAATGGGCAGCTTTCCAAAGTGACCACACTGGGCAGCTTTGTGTAGCGATAAGACCATACGAGGTAGCTTTGCGCAATGACAAACCCAGACGCGACAACTTTACGCAGTGACAATACCAGATGGGGCTGCACTCTACCTCGCAGACTACTCACAAGAAATTAACCATATCATACCAACCCTTCGACTTATAAAAAGAGGTGGAAGAGATCTGGGAAAGAATACTACACAACCAAATCCAACACTACACCAGAGCTTGATTCACCACGTCGGAATGGACAAGAAGTAGAAGAAGCAATGGGATGAGACACGCGAACTATCAAGGTTTATTGCGACTTGTGACAAACAAGTAAGGGCTGCTGCGGCCCAGGCCGAACAAATGGAGCGTGCTAGGAGGTTAACTCCCTGCAATGACAGCCTACGTAGCAGCAACCCCGTCCTAAACGTTCCAACCGATGTTCACCGCAACACTCGCTCAAGGAGGAGACGTCGCCCCTCTGTTAGTACAGGGACTCATGCAAGTTCTTCAAGTCTAAGCAGCGGTTTAGCTTAGGCATGTGTTACTGGAGTTGCGCAAACTACTCCTGTGATTATCACTACTGCTGTTGGGACACGAGCACCTATTGGAAGCTTATAAGGACCACTACTTCTCCCGTACATTTTCTTTTTAAAGTACACACTAATAACATCTTTCGTCTACTCACAGTCCCTGGAAATGCTATATGGCTACCGCAAGTGGATCGATATAGAGATCCACCCATATGACCAGTGGACTCTCGACTTTAAGGAGTGGAATGTCAAAAGGGCATGTGAGATCCGCGAGGGGAAGCACTGCAGCGACGAGCAAGCTGAGCGTATACATCATGAGACAAAAACTCATCTCGAGGCGTGCACGTGCATGGAGCACGATGCTCGTGAGAGGGAGCGCGGGAAAAGAGGGAGATGGCGGCCAAGGCCAAAGAGGTCGCCGAGGTGTTCAACGCAGAGCTCGCAAGGAAGACAAAATGTCCCCAGTCCACGCAGTAGGCTGGGCCGTTCCGTATTGCTCCCCTAGAGCTCGTATTTATTTTCATTTCAAAAAGGTACATATGTATTATAGGAGTAGTTCGGTTTGTTGCGTTGTGCACGATGCTCTTTCTTATGCATGTAGGCAAATCCTGCACGTCGTGTTATTCCCAGTTTTATTTTGATGTCTATTTTATTTCACAAAAGCACATCTCATCGTCTTTTTGCATTCAATTGTTGGCGTAGCAATACATCCAATAATATGAAAAACAATTGTCCTCATGTATGAATTCCCAGTTGCATCATAATATCACTTACTGTCGTAATTACCAATTGTTGCTATCTTAATCGTCTTAAAAAATTCACAAAATTTCTTGCATTAGAACAACATACGACCATCGCAAAATATTATTATGTATCTAACAGATTTTGTACTATTCATAATCTATGAAAAATAAAAGAATTGATGAATGAAATCATGTAATGCAGGAGACGTGCGTTCTTGAGAAAGCTACGCGTCGATCGTGTTGAACTTGTTTAACCATATTCAAGGCCTGAACAAACTGAATTTTGCAGTAAACTTCAGTTTAAGCTTGCTTCAGTTCCAGATGTTGTAAGGTGTTTATATTGGCTTCTACTTGTTAAAGCAAGAAAAGAAGTCAGAAACTAATATGAACACTTAACTTTTCAAAGCGATTTCTCCACTCCTCTTACTCTCATCTCGCTCTGAGGATAAAATAGGGCTTCACAAGTGCATCGCACAACCCACTCCTCTCGATTCTATCTCGCGCACATATTTCTTCTTTTTTTCCACCACTTGTGTCTTTCTTCTAAAAACCATTTCTTTCAATCACTATTATTTATTTTTAGCTAAAAATATGAGCCACAGCCAAAATACACCAAAAACTATGGGCCAGCTTTTCTTAAGTGGCTAGCAGTGGAGGTGGTTGTATCCTCAGCCCACCGGGATTTAAACCCCAGGTTTGGTCCTGCGTGTCCCATTTAAGAGGATTTTCTTTCAGTGAAAGGTGATGTGTCTGTCGTAAGCGAGGCGCTGATGGTGAATTCATCATTTATGCGTCAAGCTCCGTTCTTCTAGTCTTTCATAGACGTCGTGTGTGTGGGGAATGCGTACTTGTGTGAGCGTATATGAGTTGTACTAGATACTTTACAAAAAAGAAAAAGAAAAACCCCTAAATCATGCATGAGCATAACTTCAGTCAGGCTGCGGTTAGGGAATTGTTTGCTGCCAACTAACTTAATGGATCGTAAGAGTGTTTCGGGTTTGTTGCAAGAATATATTCATTCAGCAGCAAAAGACTTCAGTAACATTATGTTGGGCCGTGCGTGGGCTCAATCGAAGCGAAGTATTACGACGACTTGAGAAGCCGTTGATGTTGGTGTTCCGCGTGCATGCGCACCTGGTGCGTACGTCGAACACGCATGGTAGGAGCGTGAAGGCGCCCGCGCGGGAAGTAACAAGAGGAAAATTAAAAAGGTTTGTGTACTTAAGCAAGGCGCCATGAACAAGAGGAAAATTGCTAAGGTGTGCCGACCACAGATCTCCAAACGGAGTGAAAGGTTAATTATAAAAGTAACTTCTTCGTGGTAAATTGCATAAGACATCTGGATACCTAGACATCTAAATCAAGATCTGTTCAATACATATGTATGATTATATTCGATACATATTAAACATCGCAATTCTTAAAGTAAATCACACGCAATTCTTAAAGTAAATCACAGGTATTGATTTGGGTGTCTACATATCAAGATACTTTAAACTTCCTAAAAATATTATAAAAGTAGCTTATGGATAAGAAACTTGCAGAAATAGCATATCCGAATAAGGAGGCCATGCACAGCCGGCCAAAGTGGTGGACGTACGCCAAGAGCCGAGCTAATTATTTATGGCCTAACATTGTATGATCGATCACGCGGCTTTGCAGTAGCGTCGCCTCTAGTCGCTCGCATGCAAGTGCATCCAAGCGCATATGCGTCATCCAACAGATTAATTAAGCTTGTTTTTTCTCGTTTCAAAATATTAAGCTTTTTTCTCACAAAAACTTAAGCTTATTTAGATCTTCCAGGATCAGTATATACATATATAGGTTGGATAAGTACCAGGTACATGTTGTTAGATAGTAATCTTGTTTCCTGTTGCTAGTCGCAACCGAATTGGTCTGCGTAAAAGTTGTTTGGTAGGAAAGATTGAGTTTGAGTACGATATGTAGAACTTGCCGAGTCGATTTATGTGTGCGAATCAGTTTGTTTGGCATTGAAGTAGTCTTTAAAAGGCAATGTAGAGTCATAGCAAGCAATGTAATCAGGAGCCAGGGAAGCGTAGAGGTAGCAGCCAGGGAAGCAAGTCGAGTAATGTAATTGAAAGCCGGGTTGCTTCAAAAGAAATAAAAGAGAGGAGCCCACATAGGGCGGAGTGCAGAGTGCAAATTCCAACAAGTGGTATCAGAGCCTATTGATCTTGATGACACTTAAAGATTATGCGTAAGAGGAGTGTGAGCTAATCTCCCTCTAGTACCCTCTCCCGATGACCGATAATTACCCGATGTAGGCAATGAAGATGAAGACAAGCATGTGTGCCCAGCGAGTCTAGGATGCAATCGATCCAAAGAGAAAGGATAAAGAAGTAGACGACAAGGTGAATCAAGCGGCTTTGGCTATCATATACCAAGCGGTGATGCTGAACGAGAAGAATGCAGTTCCTAAACTACGCATAGAGGAAGGCAGCTACAAGCACTCAGATCTGTGTTACTTGGATAATTGAGCATGAAATATATGACTCGACGGAAAGACGTAGTACACGTCCGCGGCCCTAGGTGGAAGGACTCCCTAGAACCTCGCCCACAGGTCTACGCGCCAGCTGGGCGGGACCTCTGGCAGGAAGGCAGCAACTCCCACGAGAGGGAGGCCGAGCAGCAGGGAGACATCCTGCAACGTAGGCACTCAGGGAGACATCCTGCAACGTAGGCACTATCTCCCCAAATGGAAAGTGAAAAGTGTGCGTCTCCGGCTGCCACCGGTCCACCAAAGTTGTCAGTAGGGAGCGGTCGCACGGGAAGCGCCGCAATCGCTCTGCGCTATCGTCCCCGCCCGCAGCTGCCGCCACACCGTCCTCGTCTGTGGCCTTCACCATCCGGGCAAGAGGTATTAGTCCGACATCACTCAGCCTACCTACGATAAAAAAAAAGATTAGTACACAATCTACGTATGATGAGAAGATAACGACAGCAGCTTCAGTCGTCCAACGATTGGGCGATAGGTCCCACTCGCCCGACCATTTGGCGACTACAATTATATCGTCCAACGGTCCACGGACTGCCTACATGTCGCGCGGCCGTTGGGCGAGAGGTTTCAGTCGCTTAATGGTTGGACGACTAGAGGCCAATCTTGTAAAAAAATTCACACAGGTGTATTTCTGTATGTTTGAGTAAAAATTAGATTATTTAAAAAAATCGTTCATTCGCCCAGCGCCCGAAGTGCCCAAAAGGTGCTGACTGTTGGTCGGCCCACGAAGGCGAGGCGGTTCTCGTCGTGAAGCTGCCTTACGATGAACTGATCCATGGCTTTCTTCAATGTTGGAAATCTTACGACCTCCCAGGATCTTTTACGACCGGTTAGAGTCGTTTACGACCGGTGAGGATCAAGTACGATCGATTCCAAGTGCTTACGACCAGTTCCGACCGCCTCAATCTCCTCCGCTTGCTTTTTCAACGTGGTCGTAAATTTACTGTAGCAATTTACGACCGCTCTTCTTTATCGCTGTCGCTGCCTTCCTTCAGCCGCTCGAGATACTGTGATCGAAGCCTTCTACGATCACGCAGTGATGCTGGCGATCACTGTTCACCGTGGTCGAACCCCCCTACGACCACGTTCACTTCTTTCAACGTGATCGGAGTTGCTTCCGATCACGTACTGATCTTCTCGACTTGGTCGCTGCTCCTTACGACCACTTACACCGTGGTCGTAACCCTCTCTGCCTCCTTACGACCACGTTCACCGTGGTCGTAGCCTTCTTGCGTGGTCAAACCCTTTACGACCACGTTGTGCACTCCTACAACGTAGTCGAAGAATCACTGTAGCTTTGCCGTGATCGTAGCACCTCTCGATCACGCCTGCCGACTTTGCCGTGGTCGTAACTCTTCCCGACCACGCTTGCGGTGATCGTGAGTCCTTCCGACCACGTCTTGCACAATCACACGATAACACAACGCTTTGTGTTTGTCCCTCTTTTTGGTATTTTCTCAATTGCTTGGTACCCTTCACCCAATGTGTTGCCGTGGTCGTAGATCCTCCCGACCACGCCTCCTTCAGCGTTGTCGTGGTCGAACACCTTTCGACCACGTCACAGGAACTTTGCCGTGGTCGTAAGTCCTTACGACCACGTCTGCGAGATTGCTCAATAACGCTCAGGGATTGCCCTTTTCTCAACTTTATTTCTTGCAATTGCTTTGCATCTTTCTTGGCTTGGTACATCTTTGGTTACAAGTCTACTCCTCCTTTTATACCCGGTTCTACGACTTTAACCCGGGTTCAGCTACGATTACACCTCGGACTCTGACTCCGCTTCTGATACGACTTCTAATTATGGTTGCAATTCGACTTCGATTACAACCAAACTTTGCACACAGCTTCTAAACAAGATTATTTCCAACATTCAATAGGTCCAACCTCGACGGCTTTTTCGCCAGAATATTCATGCCGCCGCCAACGTTGAGCAGCACAACAAAGTCGATGGGGAGGCGCGTCACCTTCGCCGCCGGTGGCGCCTCGACGCCTACCAGAGTACCAGCACTTGGAACGTTTTTTTCGTCTGACCCCATGGGATCTGAGGGAAGATCGGGGTGGTGCTCACTTTCATCGTCTCCGCGGCAGCACTTGTCACTTGTATGCATATATGGAAAATCACTCGTCACCAGCAGTTAAATTTGGGACGGAAATCTGGTTGAAGAAATTAAGGCACATCTAAAACAAATTGAGGCTGCTATTTGAAAAATACAAACGCACGTGTACCTAATGTCCTAGCCTTCGAATGTGCTTTGAGATTAGTGCAAAAACATTACGACGATTAGAAAATAAGATTGTTAGTTTGAATTTTGGAACGTTTGCATCAATTTGGAGGCACATTTGATAGTAGTGATTGCACATATATGTATATATGAAAAGACAATTCTCGTAGCTATTTGGACGTTCTTATATATGTTTCTTAAATAACATTAGTGTGTCATACATGATATAAGCCCATGGTCTTACTTTGTCATCATCCTCGGATCGGATATCGTTTTTAATGTAGCTGGCTTATTTTTTAATGTAGCTGAGTCAGTTTATTTAGCATAATTAAATTTAAAATTTTTAAAAATAGAAAAAACATGTTAACCCATCACGGGATAATGCAAAGGAATACAAGAAAAAACAAAAAACCTAAAATAAAACAAAATAATCAGAAAAAGACAAAAAAAATTGAATAGTAAAAAATAAGCTGATCGCTGAAACGATAGGGGTTAATTTATACATCTTTGCGGGGCTACCCAGCGAACTTTTTCAATAATAATAATTTTATTGGTGTACAGCAAAACCGACATAGAAAATCCTAAAAAGGATGCTTGTGGAGAAGTACAAACCAAATAACGGTGCGTTAGGAGGGGAAAAAAGATGAACCACGTTATTAGTTGCAAAATAAAAGGGAAAAATGATAGAATAAATACTGCCATCTTTATAATTAGCGTTACTGCAAAGAAACTAAGCATCTATCATTCTCAATATTATTTGTCTCTTTTTGCAAAATCCACACCAAGCCGCGGCAGTAGTCGTGATCTGCATGTATGTATGCAGGCATATATGCAAAAGCACCGACAGTTCAAATTGAGACAGAAATCTTGATGAAGAAAGGCACACCTCAACAAATTTATTTGGGGCCGGGTTAGTCGTTTGGACGTTCTTATATATGTTTCTTAATTGTGATATGTTTCGTTCACACCACCCCCTGTTCTCTCTCTTGCTTCTCTACCTACGTTTCATCGCTTCCATTATAGGTCCACTTTAGTAAATGAAAAACACGAGCATATGAAAAACACACCGGTAGCACTGGAATCACATCGCAATCCTTTAGGAATGCAATACATGAATTGTTCTTGAAAGATGTTTGGATGGAATTTTGCAAGAATTTGAACAGAGAGAAGGTTCATGCAACATACAAAGTAATTTTCTCCGTGAGATCTAATCTGATATTGAATTTCTCTAAAATTCTTATGAATTAAGCCATTTCATAGTAATTTTATCTAGAAGCCCATTCTTTTGTTCCAAAGGGTCATATTGGAAATTTTCCTACAGGAGAAAAGTTCTGATAAATGTTAAGTGATCATTTTTTTTAATTTTTATTGAATTTGAGCTTAAAATTTTATATATAGATAGAGTAAATTTACAAGTGTATCTAGAAATTTTTTGAAATTTTGCATGATGATTCCTAGTTTGATTGCACGTGATTGCATAGCGTACTTCCCGTTTTGTAACTAACGGAATAGCTATGTTTATCTCGATCCATCACATCGTAAACGAACTTGAGTCTTTCTAATTCTACAACCTTTCCATAAAGAATATTTGAAGTACCAGTCTTGCTTCCTTTGCATGGGTGACCTTACAAGGAAGCAAGCACGAAACCAAGGGAGCTACGGTACGTACGTACGTACGTACAATATGCATATACGTACGTACACGGGCTTGGCCCTGAGTGAGTCAGGCACCTCGGCCTCGTCCTTGTCAAGTGGGCTGGGCCGATCCCTCACAATGGGCCCAGAGAATGGTTCATGTACGTTACGTGTGTTGCGAACTTTTGCTACAACAGAAAGCCACACCGACCGATTGGCTGGAAAAGAGACACGTGTTGCCACAAGAAAAGGGTACAAAATGGCAGAAACATTGGCCATGCAACAGCAGTTGATCATCTCTTGTGTCGTTGATTCGAGAATCCGAGTTGAATCATCTTCATAACAGTCGGCAACACCGACCGAACTAACAGCCAGCAGTTGGTAATTAATTTAACCCCATTCTGCACGACAAAAAATGGCCACCGTCCACCACGATGTCATGTGACCATGTTTGGATCAAAGCTATTGCATTTCTTTGTGTGATGGCTAACTGGCCACTGAATTCTAGTACTAGCCTGCAGTGGTCAACAGGGGATCCGTGTATGTAATTGCATTAAGGTCGGATGCTTGTATGTAATTGAATTCTAGTAATTGCATCAATTCTGTGAAATGTTATTTACTTTTTGTCACACCTTTTGCTGCAGCTATTCAAACGCAAGGTATTCTTTGCTGAAAACTAACAATAGATACTTTATCGTAATTGATGATATATGGAAGGAATTAGCATGGAAAGCGATCAGATGTGCTATGCTTGCTAATAGTTGTGGTAGCAGAATATTAACGACGACACGCATTATTTCTGTTGCCAGGTCATGTTGCTCTCTGGATGACAACTATGTCTACAAAATGAAGCCTCTTAGTGATGTCCATTGCAGAAAATTGTTTTATGGACGAATCTTCAGCTCTGAAGATGTATGCCCTTCTCAACTGAAAAAAAAATTCCAATGAATTATTGAAAAAAAAATGTGGCGGCATTCCACTGACAATCATTACTATAGCGAGCTTATTGGCTACTAAAACTAACAGGAAAGAGGAATGGGAGAGGGTTCGTAATTCTATTGGTTTATCCTCGCTTGAAATAAATCCTAATGTAGAAGATATGAAGAGGATATTGTCGATTAGTTATATTGATCTTCTCCACTTTGTCGATTAGGTACAATGACCTTAGTATGTTTCCAGAGGATCAATAAGAAAGTTGTCGAGTTAGCGTGTAACTCGTATCTTTGTTTTTTATAATTTAGAAAGTTATGGTGTAAAGAGTCTTAGATAAATTCTACTAGAATTAGGACTCATACATCTATTTAAATTAGGATTCTTACTTTAATTTGAAGAAGGGGTAGAGAGACGATGATTGGGTTTTTCCCCCCATTTTAGTCGACTTATGCTTATACAGACTATAATAACTAGCTTTTAAACGGTGCGTTTTTTAATGCGGGGTTTATATTAAGATTATAGTAAAAAAATATACTTAGTTTAGCTGTACATACTAAAATCATACGACTATTTTTATATATATACTACCTCTCGTGAACAACGAGAATTTAAATATTTAAGTCATAAATCATAAAATTAAAAGAACCCACCAGATATAAACCATTGGTACACGTGGTAAATTAACTTACCAGCAATGCAGGTATGCGAATTCATGACACATTTGGACCCCTGAACACCCGAAATTCCATTTTTGGACCCCAAACGAAAAAAATTCCGAATCTAGACCCCCCGCCGAGCGCGCGTTCTCCTCGCGCCGCCACCTGTCTGGTCGTGCGGTGTGGTACCGCATGACCGCATCGTAGCACGGGTCGTGCGGTACCACACCGCACGACCGCCCGCTTTGCGCACCGCGCACGACGACCGCCTCGACCGCACGTTTAGTTTTTCTGACCGCACGATTATTATCCGGGCCGCATGACCAAACTAAACGTGCGGTCGGGAGGCGGGTCGTGCGACCGGTGCGCAAAACGGGCGGTCGTGGCGGTGTGTACCGCACGACCCATGCTACAGATGCGATCGTCGCGGTACCACACCGCACGCATCGACAGGGCGGCGCGCGAGGAGAACGCGCGCTCGGCGGGGGGTCTAGATTCAGATTTTTTTTCGTTTGGGGTCCAAAAATGAAATTTTGGATATTCAGGGGTCCAGATGTATCCAAAATTCCAGGTATGCATGCATGCCTAAGCAACGTGACGCGCATCCATGTTACCAAAGCAACAGGCCTCTTCTTTCCTGTTTTTAAAATCAAATTAATTATGATCTATATTAAAAACTTAACATCTGTACCAACTAAAATTATAAATATATATTTCTCTTTATAATCTCTGATGTAAACGGATAAATTTTAAAATTTTGAACTAAAATTATAATCCACAGCCATAACGACGAAGGACAGACCCCTTAACATCACCTGGTAACGTAATTCTACTACTAGCAAATTGACGCAGCACTACTATCCAGGAGTTGACACAGCAATAATGAGTAGTTAGCTGCCCTGGTGCCTGTTCCACGCGTAACACAACCTCTGCACGTAACCGTCCATTTTTACAATACTGCCCTATTCTTGCTCATTGAATTCAGTTTTTGGCGACTTCCAGTTTACTATTCTTTAATTTTTTTTGTCTTTTTAGTTTTTAAGAATTTTTTTATCTTTTCTTGTTTCTCGTATTTCTTGGTATTATATGCGATGGACTAACCTATTTTTTCTATTGTTAAATTTTTTAAATTTAATTACATCAAAACCTACTACTCACCTTTTTAAATTTAATTACATCAAAACCTTTTTTCTATTCTTGGTATTTCTATTTTTAAAATTTTTAAATTTAATTATGGGTTGAACGAACAGATAGAGTAATGATGAGCGGCTAATGATTCACTATGAAGTTCGTTTATCTTCACAACCTAAACGAATTTATCTATTTTATCAAGTACGACTCAGGTCAGGAGTCGGGAAATCAGGTATATTCGATTACCTATTACTCCGGTTGATTAAATAAGTTAATTTCGTTTGAGGTTCGGGGACTAGCTGACGAGGATATAATCATTCTCTATTTAAAGAAATAATTCTATAGTCGTAAGTCTTATTACAGCTATAAAGATTCAGACTTTGCTATAGTTTCCTAGTTGTAAGATTCTACTACGACTAGTAACCCATAAGATTCCTGTGACGAGCTTATCAACTAGTTATCTGTAGGCTACTCGTAAACCTTATTACAAGTAGAAGGCTAGCTACTCGTAAGCTTACTACGATGGCCTAAATCGTTTATGGCCTTCTGGTAAGTCTTACTATGAGAATTATTCATAAGGGCATGTACAACCCACAGACAGATTGCTGTCTATAAATTTTTTCCACTTCATACATAGACAACTGAACAGACAGCTTGTACAATAGGTCGCCTATTTGACTGTCTGCAAACTGTTTAATGCATGCATACAGGCATGATCAAGCATGAATATGATTCCTGTATACCATTGTATTACTTCTTGATACAAAACAGATCAAGCATAAATAAGATGAACATAATTACAATATTTTTTAGAAGCATCAATACAACATGTTCACATACTAGTAGCCTGTTCATACTGCAACAGAATGTGCATAGATTGGATGGGAAAGCTGTATCGGGGACACCCAACTTTGACATGGCGATATCAATGTCTGCCAGTCAAGTTAGCTAGTGCAGGGATCATTGCCAATGAGAAATGGTTAGACAAAACCAGAACACACAAGTTAGTGAACATCAGAACATATCAATGAACAAGGGAAGATGTACAACAATTTAGACCTGATTTTGCTAATTAATGTCTAATATGGTAAGGTAATGAAATCATGAGAAACAACTTAAAGAAAGAAATGGCGAAGTTGCAAAACAAAGACAGACAACAGAAGGAAAAGAGGGTGACAAATAATCTATTGAGAGTATCAGATTGTCAGTTCTAGGCCGGCGAAGCTTGGAAGGACTTGGAAAAAGTCGGCCAACTTGCTCAGAGCTTTGTTGTTTCCTCTGACAAATTAATTTTAGGGTGATGTCATAACTTATAACAAGAAAATTTGTATTGCCTTGCTAGATCAGGGTGATGCCATGCTTGAACATCGTAACTCACCATTTCTCCTGATGAAAGAATGGTAGGATGGTTTCATAATTTATAGTGCAAGACAATTGCATTATCCATTTGTCCTGCTCCAGCATGGCAGCCTCAGAAAGTACTATGTTATTTTGTGCAGAAAGTACTCAAAAATAAAGATGAATGCCGAGCAATTTGGCCGAATTCTCAAAAGAAAATTATCGATAAAAGTAGTTGGAACAGCAATTGAGTTCTGAATTAGACCAACTCGAACAACTCGTGGTGGCCTCAGAAACTCTTTGTCCGCATTGAAACAGAATGCCTGCAACCCAAGTAGATCATTGTTTACATTTTTCACCACAAGAAAAGACGAAAAATCAGCTTTGGTTTGTTAGCTGCTGAAATAACCTGCACATCAAAATTATGCGCTTCTGCAAGGGCGGTTGTGGCCTCAGGCAGTGGGATAGCCTCAAGAGGGCGTGCGCAATTCAGCCCCAACAGCAACCGGCTTGCTTCCTGTCAACAAGTACAAAAAAATTAGTTAATAAAAGACCAATATCAACAAATTGAACCTAAATATCATTAATATATCCTGATACAAAAGCTTAGGATGAAAAAATGAGTCCCAAGTACTAACACCATGACACGCAACTTCACATATGCATAATTCAGACAAATTTGGAGACGATATTCTAATGGGCAAATGGAGTGTCTCGTGTGGGCATTGAGCTGAACAGGGCTAAGTACTTTAGCCACTTCAGAAACTAGACCATAGTTAAACCTCATAGCCTCTGATCCTGTTGACTAACAATACCTTTGACTAGGAACTCTCAAAGGCAAACACACAAATTTCCATAGACAAATGGACAGAAGCGGATTCCGAACTCTACTGATACAGACATGTAAATTGTGATCCATCAGTACCGGTAGCGGTATGAGTCTTCTAGGATGTTTCTTACTGAATGATTTCACTAGGAATGGTTGCTATCTGACATACAGCTGTTCTGTCTTGGAAAACAACAGCCTGAATTATTCACAAGCTCATCTAATTACTTGATATTTACCAACTAGAACACTCCATACGGTTATCTAAATATCTTTCCTTTTAGAAATATATTTCCAAATTCACTTATACAAACTCAACTGCCGCCCGCACGATAACCACCAAGACACTTACGGCATGCCATCCACTCGCAGAACTGGTTGTGCCAGCCGCCAATTTGCCATCCAAGAACCAAGAACAGGGCACGGCAAGAAGAGCCTGAGACGAGTGAATCTGAGCAGCGAGAGATAGTACCTTGAAGAGTTGTGGGGAGAGGTTGGATTCCAGGAGCCTGTGCAGGGACTCGTGCCCACCGATTGACCCCCCCCCCGCCGCCGCCGCCTCCTCCCCTCCCTGCGGCGGCATGCCGTTGCCGCTCTCCATCCTATCTTGGGGATTGGACTTGGGGAGAGAGAGGCGAGTAGGACTCTCTAACCAGTGAGAAATCGCAATCCGCGAGCGCTTGATGCCTCCTCGTCTTTTGACTTCTTGCTCGATTACATAAGGGCATGTACAACGCGCTCGCCGCTTGATTGCTTCTGGAGATGGTGATGGAGCGAATGGAATCCCGGTCATAGAGGGAGGGGCGCTGGTGAAGAACCCTTGGCCAGATCCACTGGAAGCCGCCACCGCCGCGCCATTGCCGCGACCAACTGGGACGGGTGATGACGCTACGCCGTTGCCGCCATCGAAGAGGATAGGTGCCGCCGCCTCGCCGTTGCCGCGGCCGCGAACGAAGGGAATAGATGCTGCGAGATTTGGCGCGCAAAATATATCTCCGCGCGCGCAGCTAGATCCGCGGGCGCGTCGACTCGCGAAGCCGCCCCGTACAGCGCGCGTCGAGCCGGCGACATGATCTTGGAGCACGAGCGCTCGGCGTCGCCTCATTGAATACGGGGAACCAGGATTGTTTCTGCAAAAATGCCGCGACGGAGACGACGTTCCGAGACGCGTTGTACATGCCCTAAACCTACTACGACTAACTACTCGTAAGCTATCCTACGACTAGTTACTCGTAAGCATTCCTAGGTTACTCGTAGTACTAGTCGTAGATCTGTCTGATAAGGCAGTTAGCACATGTGGTTATGCCCAACACTTGATGACTGCTCTCTCTCTGACAATAACCGCTACCTTGCAGTTGCAACACGAACCGTCAAGACGCCTTCTGGCGGGAAACGTTGAGGTGTCTCCCGACGTAACAACCGTCGTTCCGTCGGATATATAAGGAGCATTGTTAGAGGGAGGGAGGATCATCAGATCAAGACTAGGCAATACGGAATATGATCTAGACAATATTCTGTTCATCTTTGTAAACACTCTCTGGAGTAAGAAAGCCATACAAGACATATGATTATTATTCTCTAAGGAGAAGGCTTGAAACTGTCTATATTAATTTTCTGTGTTCAATCTCTGCATGTTTCATTGAGCCTTGAGAAACGTCCCCGTGATACAAACAAATTCGTAAGATCAACTTAATCCGTCAACACTAGTAAATTTATAAATATAATTAATTTATCATGATCTAGTTTGGAATTGGGCATGTATGAATATAAATATTAAGTAAAATATGTAGCCCGCACACCCTCACTGTTTGAAGAATAGTGTCTACACTAATTGGTGGCTCCTCCTGAAGCTCCACGTTAATCTTAGAAAGTAAAAGGTAGAACTTTCTATGTTAATGGATAAAAAGGAAATAGCTATAAATTCCTACGTTAATCCGAAAAAAAAACATCTCAATCCTCCGGCATTTTAATCGATGTAACCAACGTCTTGGATTGTGTTACCTTGTTTCGTATTGGAAAGTTAGTGTCTGATGTGAGCATCGACTGATGCCTAACTCGAAGTCAGACTAAAAAGCAAGTCGCGCCAAGCGTACAGCTAGCCTGAGTCCTGAGAGCAAATCAAGTCCACCCATATATATAACTCGATTCGAATTGGCTTGCATGCATACAAATCTGATACATATATTCCTCCAGGGAAATTAGGCACATACATAGTTGCCTGCTTGCTTATTCATGATCTAACATTAGTTGCACGCACCGATGACATATAACGATCGATCGTGCGCTTCATGGTCCTGGTCGTCACTCGAGGGCATGCGTCTCGACCCCGCATTGACTCAGATTGCTCGCTTTCAGGACGGCCTGCATGCATGCAATTAATTAGAATCGATCGATCGATCCATAGATAGACGCATGGTGGCATGGTGATTACGTACGGAGATGATCGAGTAGGTGACGTTGGATCGGTGCATGCAGATGCAGCTGGCGTTAGTAAATGGAATGAATGAATGAATTAGTAGGATACATACCAGGTACATTTGGCTCATTACTTGGTTGATGGCCTCGATCCATATGTCCGGGTAGGCGGAAGTCAGATTGTAGGTGTTGCTGCCTAGTCCCGACTGCAGGAACTTGGGTGGCAGCGCGTCCACGCACTGGTCGTGGGCCTCGGGGCAGTTCCAGCCGACCACCGGCGTGACGAACACGGCGACAACCTTGCCCGGCGAGCCCATGGCCGTTGGGCGCTGCATCTCGTAGCTCGACAGCCACGAGTAGATGTGGGCCACCCCTGATGAGCCTCCTTGCTTCAGGATGCTCACCATCGCGTTGACCTCGACCTCGAGGCCTCCCAGGACGTCCAAGCAGCTCCAGAACTGGTGGACTTGCACGAACTCTTCCCACGCCCTCTGCAGCTTGTTCCCCAGGTCCGGGCTCCCGAGTTCATTCTGGACGACGAAGTTGGCAACTATCTGCAGCAGCTCGAACCGGACGATATGGTTGACGACCACGGGGAAGGGAACTTTCTGTACGGCGTCGACGCCTTGGGGCCTTTGGATGCACACGACGTTCGAGATCGGTCCAGTGACTTCAGTGCCACCGTTGTAGCTGACACTAACGGTGAGCAGCTTCTGCAGATCACAATCGCCATCCGGTGACTGGGCTCCACCCACATCCAGGCGGACGATGAAGTTCTTCACCTCGCCGGCGTAGAGCGCGCCGATCTTGATTTCGCCGGACGTTTTGTCGTTGGATCTCTCGTAGCCCCCGGACTCGATTCCCTCTATCGTCACAGCACTTGGCTCCGCCGTTTTGAGCAAGACCCGCGTGCCCACGGCGACGACGTTCTTGAGACCGTCAAGGCAGACGGCGAGGGCGCCGGTGATCTTGTCCAGGACGTCATCTTCCACAAAGGAGTAGGTCCCGCGTGATTTTTCGGCGATGGAGAACAGCGCCTTGGGGTCGTGCGCCGCGCTCAATCCCAAGGTGTGGACAGGGTACTTGTTGAGGCCGCCTGGAATCTCGCTGCCGCCCTTTCCGTCCGTCAGGAGGAGGATGAAGCCTGCTCGGTTCCGGCTATCGGCCTGTGCCTTCTCCAGGATCTGTGATGAGCGGTTAATTGGCTATTACAGCATGTACAATACAAGATGCTTATATATGAATGCTTAAAGAGAGAATATAGCTACATCATCAAGCACCCATATAAAAGTTATTTCCTCCAATGCAAGCATCTCTTCCATAGGTGCTTAGATGTTATAGTATTAATTAATAGATATAGTTATACACATAAGTATCTCTCTAAGCGCCTGTATTATACATACTCTTATTGGAGCAAGTATAAGCAAGCGCGAAAGCAAGTGATGAGCGGTTAATTCGTTTCATTAATTAACATTTACTACTAATACAAACAAACAAAAAAAATATATCTTGTACGAACAAAAATAGTACTAGTAGATTAGTCGTCAAAATTATTTTTATATAATCATATCTTTCTTCGGCAGCTTCGGCCGGCTTCTAGAGGATGTATGTAATAGGGGCTGATAAGGTCGCACTTATTTTCTTTTCGATTCATCTCTAAGAAAGAGACTAAATCTATTTATAGTATATTTCTCTGTTTTTTTCCTTCTTAGAGCAAGTCCAATAATAGAGCCAAGTGTTTGGCTATAAGTCAAGTTATAAGAACCAAGTTATACAATAATTTATCTTTTATTTGTCTACAAAAGGTTTTTTATTATTATGTGGTACCATGTCTCACATTCTCTTTCCTATTCCTCTTCACATACATTTATTATCTAGGCCCACCACTGCATAGGCTCTCGTGCCCAGCTTGTTGCTTGCATGAGAGCCAAGCTCTCATCTCTCTCCTCTCTTCTCTCCTCCACATCAGCAAAAATGCTGACTAGCTTGGCTATAAGATCATTAGAGCAAGTACAATAGAAGAGGTGGCTGCCACCTCTAGGACTAGCCACATAAGCAAAAAAAGTACATGTGGCTCATGTAGAGGTAGCTAATACAATGAGTTGAGTAGAGATTACCTCTACTAAAGCACTCAAGCATTTAATATTTCGCTAGAGGCGACCATTGTACTTGCTCTAAGAACTAGCATCACCTCCAAGTCCTCGTATGATGTGCTAGAGGTCACCTCTTGCATGAGGGGCAGCTTGCCTCTCTCTCCTCTTGTCTCTCTCTTCCACATAGGATTGTGCTGATGTGGATTTCACTAGAGGCAACCTAGTCAGCACCATTGTACTTGCTCTTATTGTACTTGCTCTTAGCAGCCGTAAACTACCTATTACTACTAGCTTTTATTTTATAATTATTAGAGCCATCATTAGATTATTAGAGCAAGTGGTGAACGGTTAATTCGTTTCATTAATTAACATTTACTACTAATACACACAAACAAAAAAGATATATCTCTTATAGGAATGAAAATAGTACTAGTAGATTCGTTGTCAAAATTATTTTTATATAAAGAATTTGCTAGATAGTACTCGAGTGTTTTTTGTCTATTGTGAGTGCTTAATTTTTTATCTATTAAATATTGCTTTATTTGTATTTTATAGTTTTAACTTTGTAATTTTTTTTTCTATATTAACAATTTGATAAGAGACTAAGGCCTTGTTTGGATCCCTCCATCTAAAGTTTAGTCACTAAAGTTTAGATCTAAAGTCTCCAAACAGGTGGTCTAAAGTTAGATCTAAACTTTAGCTAACCCTCAAAAAATATTTTAGACCATTAGTCCACCAAAGTGAACTAAAGTGGTCTAAAGTTTTGGGTTCTTAGTCACAAAGCTGTATTTACCTATGCATGTTGGCCTCTCACTTCTCATTTAATGGCTGACGCACGAAACGAGAAAAGGTAGTATGGTCTTTTTGAAACTTTAGTTCTATCCATTAGTACAGGATCCAAACAGGACCTTCGACTAAAATTTAGTGGCTAAAGTTTAGCCAACTAAAGTTTAGTCAAAACTTTAGACAACTAAACTTTAGACCATGGGATCCAAACAGGGCCTAATCAATTTGCTTAATGTATCTTTCTTCGGCAGCAAGATCGCACTTATTTTCTTTTTGATTCATCTCTAAGCAAGAGACTAAATCTAAGATTATAAAATCAACTCTATCTTTTTCTTTATAATCAGAGTCCAGCATATAAAGGGCTAGATGATTTATTAAAAAATTTATAGCATATTTCTCTTTTTTTTCGTCTTAGCAGTCACTATGGGCTTGTGGCTTTTGGTTGCGGCTTGTGGCTTTTGACTGCGGCTTGTGGTTTTTTGGCTGTTTGTACAAGAGATTATAAAGTAACAGAAACTCACATGTGGTTTTTGCCAATATAAATGAAGTTAGTAAAATATGTACTACAACTAACTAGTAGACACTATCTTAAAAAATACTCCGTTTAAAAGTTAGTTACTGTAAAAAAAACCTAAAATCAGCTTTTAGAAGCTGAAAAGAATAGGGCCATACACTACCTATCACTACTAGCTTTTATTTTATAATAGATGGAGCATCATGCGGATTACAGGGGGGCAACCTGAGGAGGATTGCAAAGTGAATATGAGAGAGAGAGAGTGTGTGCGCACTACGTAGATGCTCATTTCGGGGATTTTGGTTTCTAATGTTAATTTCTTAATTTTGTTTTTTTCTAACTTTTTAACTTTATTTGGGTTTTTTGCTTATTCTTTTTTCTTGTATTCCTTTACATTGTCCATGATAGGCTAACTTTTTTATTTTTATTTTTTTAAAAAATTTAGTTACATCAAAAAAGCCACTAACAACTGCAGTGCAAAATAAATTAACTAAGTGTTAAATAGTAAAAAATAAGCCATAGGCCATTAAAAACCCAAATGAGCAGGGCAGCGAGTAAAATGAGGGGCCTTGGCCCATTTTAACCTCACTAATTTCCTCGAGTTTGCTAATTTCCTTGAGTTTAGCAAGTAAAATGAGGGGCCATGACCCATTCAGACCTCACTAAGCTCCGTTGGTCGATAGATACAGTCATATGGGAATCGTCCAATTTATTCTGTTTCAATATAACCGTCCAGTTTACTATATAATTAAGAACTATCATTTCAACATAGTTGTCCTGTTGAGAGAATAGTTATGTAGCTATTGCAGTTTTTACGCTCTCACTCCCGGTTTTTTATGACGTGAAAGTTATTAAATGGTTGAAATATGTTACTCCATCAAAAAATACATGAGGCATTTTGTCTTACATATAAACCAAGGAGACATAAAAAATAACTAAGCTACCTCTAATTATTATTTCTAAGTACTACATTCAATATATGCATATAAAGAATATAATGTAAAGCTGGATATTTATTAGAGATATAAAGAGAAACATATTTATTTTGCATTAAAATGTAAAATATGCGTTGCATTTATAGATAAAACCATTCAAAAAATATCGTACATTTTTAGACCAAGGGAGTATCCAGTAAGAGTATATTTTGTGCCTATATGGTCTATGCCCAACTATAAAAATACGGAGGTAAGTATACATGAACTGAATCATGCAGGTACATATATACGTGTGTGGTGTTCCTCTCTTTGTGCTTCGAAAAGAATGTGGCTATTTCATATCATGTGCCCGCCGATCAAAGTTTTCCACCTTCATTCTGGGATATCTATATATCTACAAATAATCGATGGCATTCAAGGTATCTCATTCGCTTTTGAAGGTCCATGAATCACATAATAATCTTTAATCAGAAAAGGTAAAATTCCTAAAAATTCTCTTATTAATTGAGAGAAAAAGAAAATACCTACACCACTTATTTTTGGTAGAACCAGATTAAACGTATAGATTAATCATGTATAAATATTATATCTATAATTGTATAACATATAACTATATTTTTGAAAGACAATAGAGTTATATAACAAATACAATACGTTACAATATCTAGCTACGCAATTGCTGGGGAAATTCGGTTAGTTTCACAAAAGAAAAATGTAAGAATATTAACAGTGCTTTTATAACATATATTTATTTGCTGAAACTCCTATATATAAAAGAAGTATCTTGAAAAAAATATAAAAGTAGTAGAAATATTCATCAGCAAGTTTAGAGTCAAATCGTATATCAGTGACAGTCCGTCTATATCTTCTAGTAGTTTGTACTGTACACATACCTGAACAACCTTCTGCAAGTGTGGCGGGAACTCGGTGTCGCCGGTACGGGACTTGAGCTCGGCTACCTTTAGCCGGGCATTCTTTCGCCCATCGCCCGAGATGCCCAAAAGGAACTGTTGGTCCACGCTGTTGGTTGGCCCCACGAAGGCGATGCGATCCTCGTCGTGAAGTTGCCAGATGATGAACTGATCCATGGCCTTCTTCACCAGGTCCAACCTCGAAGGCTTCTCCATGCCGCCGCCGACGTCGATCACCACAACGAGGTCGATGGGGAGGCGCGTCTCCTTCGTCGCCGGTGGCGCCTCGACGCTTACCAGCACTTGAAATGTTTTCTTCGTCTGACCCCTTGGGATCTGAGGGAAGATCGGGGTGGTGCTCACTTTCACCGTCTCCGCGGCAGCACTCGTCACCTGCATGTATATATGTGAACCACCAACAGTTAATTTTGTGACGGAAATCTTGATGAAGAAACTAAAGCACACCTAAAAAAACTGAGATAGCTATTTGGAAAATACAAAACCACGTGTATATGTAGGTACATGTACCGTCGTGGCCTTCGAAAGTTCTTTGAGATTTATGTAAGAACATAGCAATGATTATAAAATGGGATGATTGGTTTGAATTTTAGAATGTTTGCATCAATTTTGAGGCACATTTGATAGTAGTGATTGTGTATACATATATATGAAAAAACCATTCTCGGTAGCTATTTGCACGATCTTATATATGTTTCTTAAATAACATTAATGTCTCATACATGATATAAGACTGTAGTATCTTAATTTATCATCATTCTTAGGTTGGATATTATTTTTAATTTATACATTTTTGTAGTGTTATTGGCGAACTTTTTCAATAATAATTTGTTATATAAAAAATTGATAACATGTGTTTTGCAGCTGCTAAAGAAATATAAATACAGTAGAAATTCCCGAGAAAAGAAAAGCACGTGGTCTTCAATCTGGTGGACCCGTGATTGCTCAGTTTGACGGAGAAAATAATATAATCAATCTACCTTGTAAGTAAACAATACAAGTAAGACAATAGGAACAAGTTAGGCTGGGACCCTTTAGACTTAAAGGTTATAGCTTTTAGCTTAATTATCCTATAATAACTAGTTTTTAAACGGTATATCTTTTTAAGATAAGATCTATAGTTAATTATAGTAAACACTATATTAAATTTATCTATATCGGATAAAATTAAGTAAGTATCTTTATTTATATTCTCTCTTACGAACAATCAGAATTTAAAATTTTAAGCCAAAGCCATAACCTCTGCATGCAGGAGTGTGGAAAAGAGGCACGCCAATAGAGGCACGCCCATCAGCCGGAGCCCCATTGACCTCTGACGCGTGATGATTTAATTAAATCTGCGATCAAGAGTAATTCTTGTGTTGGAATTGGATTGAAGCTCCAAGGCTTCTCAGCGGCTATATATAGGCTCGATCGGTTCGACCAGCCTTAATTCCTATTTTTTTGTAGAGCAGCTTATTAATTTCTCGTCTAATTGTTTCTCCCTATCTTGACTAATAGACGTGTATCCTACATGTGACGTTAGTAGATAATAATAAAGGCTTCACGTCCGAGTGGTTTAGAGCATCCTTATTGGCTACGACAGGTGGTTTTTAGCTAAAAATAAATAGCAGTGATTGAAAAAAGTAATTTTTAAAATGAGGGTGTGAATGGTGGGGAAAGTGAGGAAAAAATATGTACGAAAGACAAAAACGAGAGGAATGAGGAGACCGCTTCGAGAAACTAGATATTTATATTAACTTTTAGCTTCTTCAAATAGAAGCTAATACGATTGCCTCTTAATTTCACCTGGTACTACGTTAATAAAGCTAGAAAAGAGAACTGCTATATATGCGTATTACATTTAGTCGAAAGGTGTAGATCAAGGTAGTAGGTGTAGATTCATAGATAGAGTTGTGTGTGGGGAAGTACCGAAGGCTGATATCATTTTGTTGTGCGGATATTCCACAGAAGCAGTTTTATGTGAAACATTTTCCCTACGAAAATATCTGTTAAGTTTTTGAGATTTCTGCCAATTTTTAAAATGGCACAAAAACTTCACAAGAAAAACGCATCACTAATTAGGGCCTGTTTTAATGCTAGAATATTCCTTAATTCTTGCTGGAATTGAAGTGTTTCCTGTGGAATTTCTGAATTCCAAATGAGATGTTATTAAAATATTAGATAAAATCTTATGTTTCAAATAGACCATGTGTTTCGATCTCAAGTTGGGAATCTTTCTGGCGCAAATTGAATATGTATTTGCATACATGACTCAAATGTGATTCCTTGATAAGCCCACATGGCTTGATCCAACACTAGACTCGAGGGGAATTTATTTTAGCTGTGGTTGATGATTTTTGTTTGTGTGTTTTAAACGGTAATAGACAACGTACATGATTTGAAAATTAGAAAGCTGTTTAGAAAATACGTTTCAAAAAACTATCCCATTTGATATCTAACTTTTTTATTTCCAAAAAAGCGAAAGCTGGAAAGAACGGGGCTTAACCTTGTGGTGACTTAATCCATCACATCATTTCTATCGTCCGTACTAATCAATGTCTAATTAAAGCTTGCCATGTCGAATTTGCAGGAAAGCCTAAACATGTCGTACTAATTATTTGGGTTGTGGTTTGTAGCTTTTTTTACTATGGCTGGCTTATTTTACACTATAGTTGATAGTGGTTTATTTGGCATAATTAAATTTAAAAATTAAAAATAGAAAAAATATGTTAGCCCATCTCATATAATGCAAACGAATACGGGATAAAAGATGACAAAAAAGCTCAAAAAATCTGAAAAATCAAAAAACGAAACTTAGGAATAATAAAAATAAATCAGAAACCAAAAACCGACGCCTAAATAAACGGGGCTAAAAGTGGTCGCGTAAGGGCATGTACAAAGGCAATTAATAGCTGGCCCATAGGAGTGCCAACTAGGCAACCTTGCTGATGTGGATGAGAGAGGAATGGAGGAGAGAGAAACACCGTCTCCTCGTGAGACATCGACTCTTACCGCGGAACGAGGCGGAAGAGCTCCTGAGAAGTGTTATTTCTTGATGATGTGGAGTGCTTAGGAGCTTGTGTCGGGCTCAACCCTTGTACTTTCCTGCATTAGTGTTGTCTCTTGATGATGTGGAGTGTTTAGGAGATTGTGTCAGGCTCAACCCTTGTACTTGCCCTAAGAAGGCCATGTCTAATAACGTATCGGTTATTACGAGAAACGTGACTCGCATGCTTCTCGTACTCAAATCTTCTGGGACTCTGGAGACGTGAGACCATGCCTTGTTTGGATGGTCAGGATTTTAGCCAATCCAAACAAGATCCAAAGGATTGTTTACGCTAATCCTGCTTATTTCCCTTTGAAAAAGGATAAGTGCAAAACTATATAAAAGCATGAGATACGCGGGCCGGACCTTCGGCTTGGAGGCAGGAGCAGTATTACACAGGAGCTCTGACAGCTCGAGTTCAGTACGTACTTGAAGATGCCTTCCGTAAATATGGACTCCATCACTGACCGCTACGATGACATCTCACCAAATTGATGCCCCTATTAGTTAGTAACAGTATTACTAGCTAGCAGTTGAAACCATTAATAATGGGCGTACTAATGAGAGTGTTTTTTTATGTTGTAAGCTGTGGTTTATATTTTTTGACTAAAAGAATTGTATTCTTTTGGATTTATAGCTTAAGCTTTTGTATTCTTTTAGATTATTGGTTTACGTCTTATTGCTGATTTTAATGCGTCCACAATGACTCAATTCCGTGAACTCCACCGCGTTTGCGCCCGAACTACGCATGGTTACTCCTGTCTCGAATCCTTGCACCGCTCCGCGTTCGCGGCCGGAGTACTCATGTCAAGTACTGTCGCAGATCCAATGGAAAACCCGGTACGTGCAATGAACGGAGACAACTGGTTTGTAACGGACAATGAGCCGAATATCAGTACCATACTGATGTAACATACTGGTTTGTAACGTACTGCTATTTTTCTTACCCCTAACACCTGCCACGCTAAGCATTGATTCTGCCATTTATTGATCAATTGATGTCTTCAGTCTCTTTCCGTCAGCTATGAGGGATGAATTCATCTCACAAGCATCGTGCAAGCGAGGACTCTTTCGGCCAACTTCACCAATCATCACTGCGTTGGGAATCCTGTGCAATGCCTTGAAGGACAAAGCTCTGGAGCGTAGCTGTCGGACAGAATTTTCGCACAGAAGGATGGGGCATCGGGCATGATTAAGGCCTTCGTCTTTTTTCAGTTTTTGACTTACTTTTTATTTTTCTACAGTAACTAATTTTTAAACGGAGTATTTTTTAAGATAGGTTCTATTAGTTAATTACAGTACATACTATACCGACTTCATTTATATCGGTAAAAACCGCACGTGAGTTTCTGTTACTCTATAATCTCTCGCACGAACAGCCCAAAAGCCACAAGCCGCAGCCACAAGCCATAAGTTTCAGCCAAAAAGAATAGGCCCTAAGAATCGTAGGAATTGCAATATAAAGACAAATGTCCATGACCCGATGCCCTCTCCAAAAAAATACATTTGCACTCGTACTAATTACCAATGACCACAGCCTCCACCCATCAAGAATCGTGCGCATCGATGCAGCCGGTTATCAGATTAATCCCTTAGCCTAAGGCATTGTGCTTCAGCGTGCGCCACTTCATGTAGAGCGCTTTCTTGCTATGCCAGTGGTTTTTGAACTGCTTCTTCGTGTAGCACCTACTGGTCGGTGCTTGAACTAAGTCATGAGGTGGAGGTAGCCGTGCCTGTTGAGGCAAGTGGCGGTTATTTGCAAGGAACTCTTCCCAGCAGATCTCCAGGAAGGCCACATCAGCTTCCTCGTCATAAATCTTTGAACCGGCCATTGGTGCATCCATCTGCAAAAGAAGTGTTGGGAAACATGGGTCTAGGCTTGAGGCCTTGGCCCATGGTGGGCATCTTACCTTGTAGTATATAAATAGGGGGTCCCATTGGCTATCACCTTATACCTTTTTGGAAAGAGAAAGAAATAAAGACGAGAGTTCTCCCTCTATCTCTTTGGGTGTTCAATCTATTATTTGCATTACCTGTGTTTGTCCATCTCTTTTGCATAAGAGGAATTGATCGGACTGGACTTGCCAGCGACAGTTCCTCAACACATTATCAGCATGACCGTTTCGGTGGATTGAAAGGTAATCGTCGAAGCACTCGTAGATTGAATTATCTATCTAGATCGCTTTAAATTCCGCAAAATTTTTGCTTTCTAGATTTTTTTTCTACGGTGTAAATCCACTCTAATCTACAGCGAGCAGACTTGAAGTCGCTGCCACAATGTCGATTGATAGATTACATGAAAGAGTAGATGTTGATGCCGCCGGCATGATGTGCTGCCGTGCGCCGATCTTGGCCCTGGGTGAGGCTGCTGTCGCCCGAGCCCCGCATGGCCACCGCCAGCACACACGACAGCTCCGTGCGTTGAGCGCCGCTGGCCAGCACGAGCATCGCTGTCAACCCCAGGCTCCCCATCGGCATTGCCTTGCACAGACTCGCGTTGTGCTGCACCTACCTGCCACGCTCGCTGCCCAACCACTGCCCCGGCTGCTCGCACGGCCGCCGTCACCTATGCACACCTTGGCCGCCAACCCCATCCATCCGCCGTCGCCTGCAGTGCCCTTGGCCGCCAACCCCATCTGCCCGCCGCGCCGCACACCTTGGCCGTCGGCTCTAGCTACCCACAGCGCCACGTGTCTTGGCTACCGGCCTTCCCACACGCGCCGCCACTATATGAATAGTGGTAGGGGAAACCCTACTCCCTCTCTTTTAATTTGGCTGACGTGGGCCATTGGGGTGGGCCGATAAAAAAAGGATGGGCCGGGGAAGGCCCGGCCAGGGGGATGCTTGGATTTTTGCAAAAAGGCCCTCAAATAATCAAAAAATTATATGAAAAATTTTCTAGAAATTGAGAATTAACAAATGGGCCTTTGAAAATTGTATAATTCAGTGAAAATTCATATTCTAGTGTAAAAGGGCCTCAGAAATTCAAATTTTGAATTGTTTTTAACATTTGAAGCATGTTTAGCACTACTATTATTACTTCCTATGTTGTTTTGTATTTATTTACTGTTTTGATTAATTGTAATTATTTAAATTGCCTTTAATCACCAAAATTAACAGTAAAATTTATAGAAAATGCATAGAAAATTTTGGAACATTACAAGAACCTTTTATACCATTGTCCAATTTATTTTATGCATACTTACCTACAGTAAATTTACATATTCCTTTCATGCACGTGTAGATGACAGGCATCACGAACCAGGAATTCGAGGAGCTGGCTCAGCATGACCAAAATTACTTGATTTAGGCTTGTGATGTCGAGATCATAGTTAAGAGCCAAGAAGCTCCGCGCTGCCATTGGGATTGGTACACCACAGGATGCCAAACCCACATCTGAGGAAAATGATCAGATACTTCACTTCCTTAGGCACCACCTCTGTCTCACTCCCAGGAATGAATACATGGCAGAGAAGAGCGCACTAGCATCCCGGACTGCCATTCAGGAAGCGGTTTGAGAAGCTAAAGTATACTGTTCTTCCTCAGGCAGAGCAGGAATGGATTCGACTTATGTTTGCTAATTTCAAAATGGTTGGGGGGTACGATTCTATTCTGCATAGAATTTGACTAATCTTCAACTTTGTGGCAGGCAGATAATAGATGAGTAGAAGATTGAGAAGACTCTCTCCACCTTCCACCCCAATATAGTGCAGTCTGCACGCAACTATCATCAAGATGGCTATAAAGAGTATGCTGAGTTGATTGATATCATGCAGGTTGCAGAGGCTCAAGATGAAGTTCTCCACAAGAACTTTATCGCATAGCCACCTCAGAGCTCCGCTAGCCGTGAGCTAACACTGGAATCTACAAGGTGCGAAAGCCTATAATGAAGAAAAGGAGAAGGAAGGGCAAGGCTGCAGCCCAGAAAGGCAAGTTAAATGCTCCACAGGAGAATAAGGCCAGCAAACCAAAGAGGGATGACAAGCCATATGGTCAGCAAGATCAAACCTGCTACAAGTGTGACAAGTAGGGGCACAGGTCGTGGATCTGTAAAGAGCCATAACACGTCGTCGATACCTTCCAGGCCAAGAAGAAGAAGGGTGGCAAAGGGCAGCATGAAACCCACTTTGCTTTCGTTGACTCCACTCCTACAACAGCGCCCCCTCTTGACATTGCAGCTGTCGCCATCATGATTTTCCAAGAAGAGCATCTCACCCCTGAGAAGATGGCAACAGAAGTCTATGGCTTTTTAGCAGATTTAGTCTAATGCACAGAATGCATTTATACTTTAATTATTATTTATTTGATGTGTGAAAGGAATAAGCTAGATTTTGCATTGTCGGTACTCAAACAATTTATTTTCTCATGATGGTTGGATGATATTGAATAATTCATTCATTTATATAGTTAATAATGGCCACAATCATCGATCTTGATCTAGAGCCTGCATAGCTCGCTGAATGCAAAAAAAGATTAGATTGGGAGGATTGGAAGAAGGTAATAGAAACTGAATTACTATCTCTGACTAAAAGAGAGGTGTTTGGGTCTATAAGCCGTAAGCCTCCCCATGTGCACCCTGCAAGGCATAGGTGGGTATTTATTCGAAAGAGAAATGAGAAAAATAAAATTGTAAGATATAAAGCAAGACTTGTTGCACAACATTTCACTCAACGTCCAGGAGTTAATTATGAAGAAACTTGTTCTCCAATCATGGGTGGTATAACCTTTAGATACTTAATCTCAATGGTAGTAAATCTAAATTTAGAAATGAAATTGATAGATGTGGTAACTACATACCTTTATAAGAACTTGGATTCAGGTATTTATATAAAGGTACCTGAACGCATCCCTGTCCTGAACCAAGATAGAGTAAATAGAAACCTGTACAGTGTAAAACTTAGAAAGTCACTGTATGCACTTAAGCAATTAGGCAGGATGTGGTATAATCGCTTAAGCAACTTTCTATGAAAGAAAGGTAACACGAACAATGAGAATTGTCCCTGTGTATTTATACGACTATCCCAAAATAGATTTTGTATAATCTCAATATATGTAGATGATCTGAATATTATCGGAACCTTGGAAGATATAAAGGAGGCGAGTTCTTAACTGGAGTCAGAATTCAAAATGAAAGATTTGGGTAAAACCAAATATTGCCTAAGCTTGCAGCTTGAGCATGTTTCGGAAGGAATATTAGTACATCAATCCGCATACACTCAGAAGGTGTTAGAAAGGTTCGGCTTTAAAAAAGTATACCTTTCAAAAGTACCAATGGTCGGGAGATCTTTGCAGCAAGACAAGGATCCGTACAAACCTAGAGAAGAGGGGGAGAAAGTCTTGGGACTAGAATTCCAATACTTAAGTGCAGTAGGAGCACTTATGTATTAAGCAAACTGCATTAGATAGGATATTGCATTTGCCGTAAACTTATTAGCAAGGTATAGTGCATAACTTATCAAAAGGTACTGGCAGGGAATAAAGGACATCTTTCGATACCTCTAAGGAACCAAAGACCTTAGACTATCTACAGAAAGAGCCAAGACTTAAATATGACTGGTTATGCAGATGCCGGATACCTGTCAGACCCTCATAGAACCAGGTCACAAATGGGCTATGTATTCCTGTGTGGTGGAACTGCATTTTCATGAAAATCGTCTAAGCAAAGTCTTGTATCGACTTTGACGTGAAGAGTCATCTCACAAAGCATATCAACCCCAAACTCTTCTATGCCCATGAATTGCAAAAGATAGACGAAATTAAGATACTGCATGCTAAGTCATATGAAAATCTTGCAGACTTATTCACTAAGCCCCTTCCAGCATCTATTTTTAAAAGATGTGTACGTGGAATTGGAATGATGAGACTTAGAGAAGTGCAGATTTCAAGGGGAGACTTTTTTTGAGCTCACTATTAAAACTTGATCACGAAGATCGAGTACCCAAAGAATAAATCTTGTAGATTAAAGAAAATTGGGTTGATTATACTCTTTTTCCCTTAACGAGTTTTTCGGAAGTTTTTCAGCTAAGGTTTTTAATGAGACAATTCGTGCAACACAACATAACATGTATTATGTATTCTTTCACCAAAATTTTCCTACAGGGTTTTTATGGAGTTTTGATAAGGTATGAACGTGTCAGATGAGTGCCCAAGGGGGAGTGTTAGAAAACCTGGGCCTGAGTCTTGGTCCATGGTAGGCATCTCATCTTGTAGTCTATATATAGGAGGTCTCATTGGCTATTATCTTGTATCATTTTAGAAAGAGAAAGTAATAAAGAAAGACATGAGTTCTTTCCCTTATCTCTTTATTATGTTCAATCTATTATTTATATAACCTATATTTAATCCATCTTTTTTCATGAGAAGAATCGATCGGACAGTCCAGCGAATGGTTCCTCTACAAGAAGGACGTGTAAGACCGCATCAGTACTCATGTAATCATTCGTAATGGTAGCATGCCAGTGTGGAAGAGAAGCCCAAGTTTTGTGTGGCATTATAGATTCGACGTGATGCGGCATGCGAACAAGTGAGAAACCAAACGTGAAGGACTACTCAATTTGGGAAGGCACAGTGTCACAAACTTCTGCATTCAATTTTGCTACAACATGTGCTACGGGAATACGCCGTGCAAAACAAAGCCAGAAGGCTACATTGTGTTTGGTGGTTGTGCATCCCTTGGGCAGGAAAATGTGTGATATCGGAAGCTCCGACTGTTGCATACCACAGCATGCGTAATCTCCTCCGGCGCTCACTACATTGATTCGTAACCGCTATGGATAATCGGAAGCATTGCAACAAGGTACTGCAGGAACGAAATTACATTGCGGTTCGGAACGGGTCGTGGAGCTTACCTGACCGCCAACGCGCAAGGGATCTGTGCCGGTGCCGCCGAAGGCCTGCAGCAGAGCGTGCACGTAGCCGGGTGAAACGGCCCGGACGATGGCTTGCGCGAGGGCTGGGGACGCGGCAAGGGCTTCAGAGAGAGCGCTCACCGTGCTTCTTACCTCCGAGAGCCCTCCTTGTGCAGTGCCGGCGTCCGAGGACGTGTCCGAGTTCTACCCGGTTTTTGAGCGAGGGGATGAGGCAAAGGCCTCCGACGCGGCCACCGAGACATTCACACAGGGTGCGTCTGGCCGTCGGCGTCGGGGTGCAAGGGGGATGCGCGGAGAACGGGGGCAGTGAGGGAGAGCGGAGGGCGCCGTCGCCGTGGGAGGAGGAGCGGGCGGATCCGAGGGTAAACGGGGATGCAGTCGTGTGAGTGGGGAATATCTCCTTTCCGAGCAGCCAAGCCGTTCGACCATGCTTACGAACTCGAATAATACCAACTACAAAATACTAACCACTTTGGGCAATGGTTTATCTCCCAGTTCCATGCTCTCTGCTCTCTGCATGTGTCGTTAGCATGGCTCGAAGTATTTTGTGCTAGACTAGTAGGCTAGTATCATGCTTCGAAATCATCATGAAAAACTTGAGGAGAGGGAGAGTCCGTGAAGAAACTGAAGGTGGTAGCTATTGTGGGCTTTGGAGGCTTAGGCAAGGCTACTCTTGCCAATCAAGTTTACAGTAAATTTCGCGGTCATTTCGAATGCCAGGCATCTGTATCGGTGTCCCGTAAGTCTGACGTGATGAAGCTTTTCGGAAAGATACTATCGGAGGTTACGGGACAACAGCATATATTGGAACAAGCGTATATCAGCCATACACAACGACATATACATCCCTACGAGGCTACGATGCACAGGACCTCATCAACGAGCTCAGAAGCTACTTGCTACATAAGAGGTATTACCACTAGATGTTATTTTTTTTCGGTTTTGATATTTGTAAGTTGCCTGATTTTTATTAAGTACATGCCGTGTTCTTGGCCATTGCCTATTATTTTCTATGCCTCCACCGCTAGTAGTGGTTGTTGATACTTGATACGGTGAAACAAAATAACATGGCCAGCTAGCTAGTATTGTTGTTTATTTTTTTTCTAAGGAAGTTTTGACCAACTGTTTACCTTCCTAGTTATAATGGAAAGAATGCACAGCCAAAAACAACAATAGGAACAGAGGCAATTGGTCAAAATTTATTTGATTTATCTAAAACATCTTTGAAAGCTTGAGGTTTTCTGTAATCAGTTCCCATGTAAAACTACTTGATGTAACCGTGATTTCCTTTTCCTTTTGACCACGTTACTCAAAAAATTAGTGGAACTAAAATGCTGTAGATTATATTCAAGTGAATGCCAGCAACATCTACACTACAAACAAACTACATCATTATGAACTTCTCAATAGAAACATGATAGGAACTATATACTCGTATCTTCGTGACGGGGTGGAGGCTTGTAGAGTACATGATAATGCTGCTTGATCTTATCATACAAAAGTGTGAGGAACAGAAGTTTTTTGCTTTAATAGATGATTCCCAAGGTATGACAAGACTGCATGACAGGATACGTCGACTCTCACGAACAAAGGATATTACTGTTATTTTAAATAAAATTAAAATTATTTAACCCTCCATAAATAATGTTTTACTTTCTTGGCTGATTTTCTATACCTAACGATCTCTAAAAAAATTCTAATTATTTTTTTTGTAAAATTGATGTAAGTTTCTTCTTTAAAAATTTTCCCCACGACGATGTCACGCTGCCTGGGACCGCGCCAGCCCTCTCACGTGGCGCGTGGGCATGCCACCACGACTTGCGTGCTTTCTCGCCACGCTTGGAAGCCAAAAACGAAAAAGCCTGCCACACGGGGCTGTTGAGGAACCGACGCTGGCGACCAGTCCGAGCGATTCCTCTGTTTAGAACAAGAACGAATCAATCACAGAATTACAGAAGAATAGATTGAACACACAGAGAGATAGAGAGAACTCCTGGTCTTTCTTTATTGCTTTCATTCATGTGTACATAATGAGGAGGTATGGCTCTCTATTTATAGACTACAATGAGGTGCCCACCATGGGCCCTGGGCTGCCGGCCCAGGTTTCTTAACACTCCCCCTTGGGCACTCATCTGACACGTTCATGCCTCACTAAAACTCCATAAAAGCCCAGTGGGAAAAATTTGGAGAAAGAGCACATGATACATGTGACGCTGCGATGCACAAATTGCCTCATTAAAAACCTTAGTCGAGAAACTTCATGGAAAACTCGTTAAGGGAAAAAGAGTACAATTCACCCAATTTCATTTGGTCTTCAGGACTTTATTCCTTTGGGTACTTAATTTTCATGATCAAGATTTAATAACGGGCTTAAGAGAATTCTCCCCCTGAATTCTGCACTTCTCTAAGTTTCATCATTCCAATCCCTCACACGCACCTTTCAAAGCTAGATGTGGGGAGTGACTTAGTGAACAAGTCTACATGACTTAGTGTGCAGTACTTTAATCTTGTCCATCTTTGCAATTCATGAGCATAGAGGAACTTGGGGTTGATATGCTTACATAGTCCGTCTGCACTTGTGCAACGCAAGCTGCATTATCTTCATGGATAATTGTGGGGGTTTGCACAATGTTCATTCCACATGACTGCTGGATGTGGTGAACCGTTCATCGGAACCAAGCGCACATTCGTGCGGCTTCATACAGTGCTATAATTTCTGAGTGGTTCGTCGAAGTAGCTACAAGGCTTTGCTCAGACGATTTCCAGGAAATTGCAGTTCAACCACACAGAAAAAACATAGCCTGTTTGTGACCTTACGGTATGCGGGTTTAACAGGTACCCAGCATCTGCATAGCCAATCAAGTTCAAATCTTGATTCTTTCTGTAAAACAATCCAAGGTCCTTGCTTCCTTGCAAGTATCGGAATATGTCCTTTATGCCCTGCCAATGCCTTTTGGTGGGCTCTGCACTATACCTTGCTAACAGGTTCACGGCAAATACAATATCCGGTCTAGTGCAGTTTTGCTAAGTACATGAGCGCTCCCACTGCACTCAAGTATGGGAATTCCGGTCCCAGGACTTCCTCCCCCTCTTCCCTAGGTCGGAAAGGATCTTTTTCTTGCTGCAAAGACCTATCGATCATCGGTACTTTCGAGGGAAATGCCTTCTCGAAGTCAAACCTTTCAAGCACCTTCTGGGTGTAGGTCGACTGATGTACCAAGATTCCTTCAGGGACATGCTCAAGCTGCAGGTCTAAGAAAAACTTGGTCTTGCCCAAATCTTTCATTTCAAATTCTGACTCCAAGTAGGAGCTTGCTTCTTTTATGTCTTCGGCTGTCCCGATGATATTCAGATCATCTACATACACAGAGATTATACAGAATCCATTCTGGGATCGCCGTATAAATACACAAGGACAGTCTTCATTGTTCGTGTAGCCTTTCTTGCAGAGAAAGTCGCTCAAGCGATTATACCACATTCTTCCAGATTATTTCAGTCCATACTGTGACTTTCTGAGTTTCACACTGTACAGATTTCTATTTGCTCTGTCTTGGTTCGGGAGAGGTATTCCTTCAGGGACTTTCATATAAATCTCCGAATCCAAGTTACCGTAAAGGTATGCAGTCACAACATCCATCAATTTCATTTCCAAGTTCAAGTTCACTGCCATTGAGATCAAATATCTAAAGTTAATTCCATTCAAGACTGGGGAGTAGGTTTCTTCATAATCAACTTCGGGACGTTGAGTGAAACCTTGGGCTACCAGCCTTGCTTTGTATCTCACTACTTCATTTCTTTCATTTCTCTTTCGAACAAATACCCACTTGTGCCCAACGGAGTGTATGTGGGGAGGTGTGCGGCATACGGGCCCAAACACATCTCTTTTATTCAGAGATAGCAATTCAGTTGCTATTACCTTCTTCCAATCTTCCCAATCTGATCTTTTCTTACATTCAGCGAGCGATGCAGGCTCGGGATCAAGATCGATGATGGTGGTAATTTTCTTTGCGAAGTAGATATCGATATTAGCGGTTGTCCTATTCAGGGACTCTCCCGTGTGCACATAATTTATAGCTATTTCTTCATGAGTTGCTTCTTCTGGAGCGATTGCTTCTGCTGGAGCTTTACCTTGCACATCGCTTCTTTCAATTGCGGTGGCAAGTCCCTTTAGTTTTTCGGCTCCGATGTGTGCGCACACGTCCATGCCGATGGGGATATTCAGATCCGATATGCCTTTTTCTGAAGGTGTCGTACTTTTGCCAGGTCTCAACTGGCTCCCCTTCTCATTCTGGGGGACTTCAATGATCGGCTGTGATAAATCCCTCTTACCCTTTTTCGCCAGGCGTCCCCGGTTACTAAGGATTAGAGGAACCGGAGTTCTCGTCCTCTTTTTTATTTTTCTGAGGCCTCTGGATGAGATTAGGGATACCTTCTGCTTTCTTTGGTATTTCAACCCTCTCGGTGCGAAGCGTGCGAGCACATGCGACTTAGTCACGCTCTTCAAATCACTAAAGTGATCAGGCAGTTGATTTGCTAATGCTTGCAAATCTATTGTCTTCTAGACTTCTCTTGTCTTCTGGACTTCTCTTGTCTTCTGGACTTCTCTATTCGCTTCACTAGTGCGCGGGTCATCTGCATGGATTACCATGGCTTGCCACGTAATTTCCCGACATTCTTCATCAAAGGGTTGATTTCCTCCCCCTAATGTTGGGAAATTTTTGGTAGTGACCCTTGCGCTAGTTGCATATGTGAATGGATGTTGTAGGCCGAAGGTCTAAGGTTAATGAGATTCACTGCATGAAGGACTGCGTGTCCCCAACATGTAGCTGGCAAATTACTTTTATGCAAGAGGGGTCGGGCAATAAATTTGATTCTTTTAATTAAAGCCTCTGCCAAACCATTCTGGGTATGGACATGCGGTACTGAATGCTCAACTGCAATTCCCATCACTATGCAATAATCATCAAATGCCTTTGAAGTAAATTCTCCGGCGTTGTCCATTCGGATGGACTTGATATGATGATCTGGAAACACATTTCTGATGCGAATGATCTGCGAGATCAATTTTGCAAAGGCGTGGTTTCTTGTGGACAACAAACCCACATATGACCGCTTCGAAGAAGCGTCAATGAGCACCATGAAATACTTAAACGGCCCTGAGACGGGCTGAATGGGACCGCAAATGTCTCCCTGGATGCGTTCCAGGAAAGCAGGGACTTCATCCTTCACTTTCAGAGTAGAGGGTATAGTAATTAGTTTCCCGGTGGCACATGCAGGGCGCACAAAATCTTCATGATTCGATAAATTCTTCACATTAATATTATGCCCATGCAAGTTATTTATTATGTTTCTCATCATCCTAAGACTTGGGTGGCCTAATCTGTCATGCTAGAGATAGAAGAGTTCAGAGCTTCTAAACACTGTCTTCAGAACAGTGTACGCTGCAGGCGCTTTAATTGTGGTATAATATAGCCCAGTTTCAAGTAAAGGAAGCTTTTCTAATATTCTTTTGCCATTCTCTTCGCGCTTCGTAATGAGCAGGTATTCCTTACCGTACTCTTCGTCAGTCTCAACGTGGAAACCATTGGCGCGAATATGCTTAAAACTTAGGAGAGTTCTAGTCGATTCTGGGTAAAATAAGGTTTCTTCAATGACCAAAGTTTGCCCATTGGAAGCATAATTGTGGCTCTTCTGGAACCGATTATACATGTATCGCTTCCGGCGATTGTCGTAAGGCTGCCAGTGCTCTTACGAATCGACTTGAAAATTCTTAGTCTCTCTTAAGATGGTATGCATTGTGCCGCTGCTAGCTAAGCACGCTTCCTTTATAGGGCGCTACACTTGTTGTAATATAGGGTATTTTATTAATATGCATGAGAAGGCAATTAACACATAAACAAATACACCAATATCAGAACATGTGATGCCATCATAAACTGAATAAGTGAATGAATTCTTCAAATATCATCCAACCATCACGAGAAAATAACAATTCTTAAGTACCATCCATGCAAATTCTAACATATTCTTCCACACAAAATAAATGACAATTAAAGTCGAAATGCATTCAGTGCACTAGACTTCTTCTGCTATTTCTCGGGGGTGACGTTCTCTTCAAGAGAAATCATAGCGGTGGCTACTTCTAGGTCGAGAAGGGGTGCTGCTGTCGTGATGGTTTCAACCTCCATCGGTGCAGGCAGCTGCTCAGAACTCTCCCCCTCAACCGATGCAAATTGGGCTTCATGCTGCCCTTTGCCATCCCATTTTGGCTTGCTAGCCTTATTCTCATGTGGAGCGTCTGATTTGCCTTTCTGGGTTGCGGTCTTACCCTTCCTTTCGCACCTTGTTGCTCCCGGCGTTGGCTTCACGACCAACGGAGCTCCCAGGTGGCTGAGTGATGTAGTTCTTACGGAGAACTTCGTCCTGAGCCTCCGCAATCTGCATCATATCAATCAATTCAGCATATTGTGTGCGGACGATAATTGCGTGCGGATTGTACTTCATTTGGGTGGAAAGATTTTCTCAATTTTCTGTATTGGGGTACAAATCCTGTGCAAGGCAGAATTGTATTCCCCGACCGTCTTAAAGTCGGCAAACATCAGTCTGATCCACTCTTGCTCTGCTTGAGGAAGAATGGTGTACTTGAGCCTCTCAAGCCGCTTCTTGAGTGCGGTCCAGAGTGCTTGCGCGTTCTTTTCCGCCATATACTCATTCTTGAGAGTTGGGCAGACGTGGAGCCTGAGAAAATGAAGTGCCTGATCATTCTCCTCAGGTGTAGGTTGAGCGTCTTTCTGTCCGCTTAATCCAATAGCTGCGCGGAGCTTCCGGCCCCCAAGTACAATCTCGACATCGGATGCCCATGTCAGATAGTTTTGGCCATTCTGGGCCAGCTCCTCAAACTCGCGGTTTGTGATTCCAGTCATCTAAATGTGTGTAAGTCTACTGCTGGTAGACATGCACGGAATAATTCACTGCGGGTAAATAAATGGTACAAAAGGTTCTCGCAATGTTTCATAATTTTCTGTGCATTTTCTATAATTTTACTGCTAATTTCAGTGATTAAAAGCAATTAAAACAATTACAATTAACCAAAATAGTAAATAAATACAGAAAAATACAGAGAATAATAATGGTATAAATAAATAAGCTTCAAATGCTAAACAAATTCAAAATTCGGATTCCCGAGGCCCTTTCATGCTAAAATATGAAATTTCAGCAAATTCTGCAATTTCAGAGGGTTTTTACGCAAATTTTCAGTTCAGAGAAAAATCCGCGTAATTTTTTGATTTACTGAGGGGTTTTATGCAAAATTCTGGACCCATACGTAAATCTGAGAACCTATCGGTAATTTTCAGAACTACCGAGGTCCTTGTGCAAAATTTCGGGACTCAAATGTAAAAATTAAGGGCTCATTGGTGATCCACCCCTTTTATGCTAAAATCATGACTTCGGGCCCCTTTTGTGCAATTTTACCACAAAATCCACCCCCCACCAGCCCATCCCTTTCCCCCGGTTTGGGCCAAATTCCAGCCCACTCCCCCCTCCTTTCTTTCTTTTTTTTATTTCTCTCGGCCGGGCCTCCTTTCCCCTTCCCCTTCCCCCGGGCCCATCCCTTTCTCCTCCTGGCCGGCCCATCCCTTCTCCCCCCGGCCGGCCCATTACACTCGATGGCTAGGGTTTACCCTAGCCATCCCTCTGGTGGCGGCGGCTCTTCTTGAGCAGGAGGCGGGGCTTTCGGGAGTGGGCGGCGGGAGGCGTCGGCCGCAGGCGGCGCGCGGCGGAGGCGTCGGCCGTAGGCGGCGCTCAGCGGAGGCGCCAGCGCGCGCGGCGGCCGGGCCGCGGAGGCGCGCGTGCGAAGCGCGTCGCGGCGGCGAGTTAGGTGGAGGCTGCGTGCGGCGGCGAGAAGAAAGACGGCGCGCGGAACGCGGAGGTCGGCGGCGCGTGCGGGCGCCTGCGGGCTGGCGGCGCCGTGCGGATGCGATCGCGACCGGCCGATGCGGAAGGGCTGCGGCGCGCGCGCGCGCGATCGCCGAGGCGGCGGTGCCGGCGGCTGCGAGCCGGTGGCGCCTCGGCGACCTCTGCTGCTGGCCGGCGGTTGGGAAGGCGGCGACGCGGTGCATGCGAGCACGGTGCGGCACGGAGGCGGCGGCGCGCGATGCATGCGGGCACGGCGCAGCGCTGGAGGGCTGGCGGCGGCGCCGATGCATGTGGGCATGGGCGCAGCGCGAGAGGCCGGCGGCGCGCGCGATGCATGCGAACACGGGCGCGGTGGGGCGGCGCGCGCGCGCGTCGCGCGCGGCGGCGCAGCCTTCCCTCTTTTTTCTTCCTGTGTGATATTTTGCAGATGCGAAACTGAACAGAGACAATGCAAATTTCTCGTGCAATTATCAAACAGAAAATAATGAATAAATTTCCTGTTTCTACGATGCAATCAACATCTGCCCTTTTTCTGAATCTACCGATCGACATTGTGCCGGCGATTTCAGATCTGCTCGCGGTAGATTAGGACGGATTTGCATCGTTCTACAGTGCAATCAACATCTACCCCGTTTCATAATATACCGATCGGCATTGTGCCGGCGACTTCAAGTCTGCTCGCGGTAGATTAGGGCGGATTTGCACCGTAGAATTTCAATCTAGAACGCGAAAAGAAAATACAGATTCAAAAGCGATCTAGAAAATTCAATCTGTGCTTCGATGATTACCTCGTTCACCAGAGCGAAGTCGTGCTGATAACGTGTTGAGGAACCGACGCTGGCGACCAGTCCGAGCGATTCCTCTGTTTAGAACAAGAAGAATCAATCACAGAATCACAGAAGAATAGATTGAACACACAGAGAGATAGAGAGAACTCCTGGTCTTTCTTTATTGCTTTCATTCATGTGTACATAATGAGGAGGTATGACTATCTATTTATAGACTACAATGAGGTGCCCACCATGGGCCCTGGGCTGCCGGCCCAGGCCCAGGTTTCTTAACAGGGGCAACGTCTGGAATTAAGTTGCCACAGGGGGTCAAAAGGGGCTTGAAGTCCAAACACTATCCTTTCGCCGCGTTTGTCGCATCCAGTCCTTCCATGTAAGAATAAAGATGGGTTGCCTGAGGAAATTGGCAGAATGAAGCCCTTCCGGACTCTGGAAAACTTTGATTTGGCGGGGAACACATTGAACAATATCAAGGGTCTCGGTGAGCTAAGCAATCTAAGGGATCTTAGTGTTTCATGCCGAAACACGGAATCCGTAGGTGACACGGCGAGACATATGGATGCCTTGCGTTCTTCCCTTGAAAAACTCGCAACCTGCAAAGCACTACGTCTGCGTAATGTGGGTTTTCCACCGAGTATCTGCGGGGATGGCTTGATGAGTTCTTTGTCCCCAATTCCTCAGCATCTTCATACTCTCGATATGCGCGGTTGCTATTTTTCCAGGATGCCCGAGTGGATTGGCAAGCTCCACAGCCTCCGCAACTTGACAGTCATGCTCATAGAGGTGTCAAAGGGCGATGTGCACGTTCTTGCAGGGTTGCCCGCTCTAATCAGCCTTAATATGTGGGTCCGGTATGCTCCTAAAGAAAGGTTTGTCATCTGCGGTACGGGATTCCGAGTTCTGAAGCATTTTCTGTTCATTTGTAAGACCCCGTGCCTGACCTTGGAGGCGGGCGCTATGCCCAGGCTCCAGACAATCTTCATAGGTTTCATTCTCAAGAAATGGGAGCAATACGGAACTGTACCTGTCGGCATCGACAACTTGTTAAGCCTAAAAAAATCGAAGTAGTTATGGTGTGCGCCCACGCCGAGGAATCCGAAATCCGAGCCGCAGAGTCAGCAATGTGCAGCGTCGAATGTCCTGGCAGTGTTCCTCGCGCCGAGGTGAGGTTGAGTGATGGGTGGTATCGTTTTTGTGATGAAGATTATGAACTGAAGGGGAGAATGAGCAATGAGCAAAAGCAATTCAACGCCACGCGCTGGTACGTAGGAATCTTTATTCCTAAATCTAGCAGCAAATCTACATTCACCTTCTTGTTTGCCCCTTTTATTTTCTCGACGCCAGTTCTGTTTGTTTCGACTTAAGTTCAACATATTATATATTTGTTGTGTTATTATCTTCATTTCATTTATTACTTGTTTCGAAACATGTGGCATTGGCTTTGCATATAATTGCTTGTGCTTAATAATGATCGACTACAGTTCATTTGTTTACACGTTCTAGTAGAAAGCAAGAGTTGGGAAGTACCCTCATGTCACCACTTTTTTTTTAATTTGTTTGCAGAAACAATTAAAGAGGCGACCTGGAGCCCAGAAGAGCGTACACATACTTGTATTGTTCTCCTTTCTTCACATCACTTGACTTGGAATTGTTGTGTTTACTTCATCATGCCCAACTCTTGAGTCGGCCGTCTCAAAGAAGATCGCAGAGGCGAACCATGTTTGGACAAATCTCCGGAGCTAAAGCTCGATCCGGGTGCGAGTGATCATCCAAGATTTTTTTTATCCAGCACCTCTGTAAGCTTATGTCAGAACCGAACATATTTGTGTGTTTATTGGAGTCAGTCACTTTCCAGTCTACCGATAATGCAAGTGTAACCTTATTAAGAGGGCTTGACGTCCTCATGGTTATGTAAAGGAAAAATTGCTCCTTTGCCCTAAAGTTTAATAGCGTTTGCTCATTTACCCCATGATATCTCACTAGCTTGCGTTGACATGTATATGCCACTTCAACTCGCAGCGTTGGCATCAAGATGGGCCGGACGGCATCTCACCGTTATGTGGGTGGGCCGGTTCTAACGAATTTGATAGTTTAGCCCATTAAGTTGACTCTATATGGGCTTACATGGGCCCGATGCCTTGCATCTACGCCAGAATTCTGTTGCGCTGCCGCTGTCGCATCTGGTCCTTCCATGTAAGAATAAGATCAGGTTGCCTGAGGGACTTGGCAGAATTAAGTTCTTGCGGACTCTGGAAAACTTCGCTTTGGCGGGGAACACATTGGAACTGAGCAATCTATGGGCCGTTCTTTTAGCTACGGTGTGTGGCTTTTAGCTGTGACTTATGATTTTTGGGTTATTTGTGTGAGAGATTATAGAATAACTGAAACTCATATGTGGTTTTTACCGATATAAATGAAGTTAGTACAATATGTACTGTAATTAACTAGTAGACTTTATCTTGAAAAGACACTCTATTTAAAAATTAGTTACTATAAAAAATCAAAAGTCGAAGAAAATGCCAAAAAAGAACAGGTCCGGGATCTTAGTGTCTCATGTGTCTTCACTTCTTCCCTTGAAAAACTCGCAGCCTGCAAAGCACTACATCTGCATCATGTGGATTGGCTACAGAGTATCTGCTGGGATGGCTCGATGAGTTCTTTGTCCTAAATTCCTCGGCATCTTCATACTCTCGATATGTACGGTTGCTGGTTTTCCAGGATGCGCGAGTGGATTGGCGAGCTCCACAGCCTCGACAACTTAACAGTCATGGTCACAGAGGTGTCAAAGGGTGATGTGCATGTTCTTGCAGAGTTGCCTGCTCTAATCAGCCTGAATATGTGGGTTCGGTATGCTCCTAAATAAAGGTTTGTCATCTGCGGTACGGGATTCCGAGTTCTTAAGCATTTTCTGTTCATCTGTAGGACCCTGTGCCTGACCAGTATATTTTATCGGTAGTTAAAGAGTGGTAATAGAAATTAAATCTAATAATTGATTTATAAAGGTATAATAAACTTTTCTTCAAACCATAAGTCATAGATTAAAAAGAAGGCTCAGTCTGTCTTCCTTCCGTGGGTGACGAGTTACCGAATTTTTTCTATTTAAGCCCTTTTTTTGAAAAATATTCACATTTAGACCCTTGGTGGTTTTAATTCCGTTTTTGGACCCAGGGGGTCGGAGCCGTGGATCACGGCGCCGAGGTAACACGTCTCGGCGCCGTGATCCATGGCTCCGAGGCCCCAGGCCGGCACCAGCGTGGCGACCCGCGTGGTGCCGACGTGGCAGAAGCTCGGCGCCGTGATCCACGGCTCCGAGCTCGGCGCCGTGACTCGTGGCTCCGACCTCGGAGCCGTGGATCTTGGCGCCGAGCTAGCGGCATTTACCCAGGCCAGGCCGAGCCATTTCGCGTCGCGTCGCCTCGCCCCGACTCCTGCCCCGCCGCCTCCGGCCGCCACACCTCCCGGCCGCGCGCGCCGCCGCCTCCGCCGGCGCCTCCCGCCCGGCCGCCGCCTCCCCTCCCGCCGCCTTCCTGGCCCCGCGCCTCCCGCCCACGCCGCCTCCCGCCCGGCCGTCTCCCGCCGCCTTCCGGCCTCGCCGCCTCCCCGGCGGCAGCGCCTCCCGCCCACGCCGCCACCGCCTCCCCGCCCGCCACCGCCTCCCCGGCCCCCGCAAGCGTTCAAGGTGAATCTCTAGTATATCGTGAATTTTTTTCCACATATGTTACACACTGTCGCTTAATGTTCACTCCATATCTATGGTACCTACGAGAAGGCATAATGATTTTAGACTTTTGGTGTGATTAATACAATATCTAGATAAATATTGGTGGTTCTGTTTGACTCCAAAAAAGACATTGTAGGCTGCATATTATAACTGAAAATCTCATGTGACTATATCTGGATCGTATTAGATATATAGATGTTTGAATGGGAAAGGGTTCATTTAGATATTTTATTGCTTAAACAAGTATGCATGTGATTTATCCAAAATTTCGCTTAAAGGTATTGAGTTTGGTTTTGTGTATGAACTAGATGGACAACGTAGTAACCCTATATCATGGAGGCAGTGTGACAAGTGATGATTATGGAAATGTTCAATTTGTTGAAATGCAAAGGGTGCCTCTGATGTTCAGTGATCGGCCGTCGTTTAGTGAGTTGGTTGCTAGGGCCCGGGAGAAGCTACATTGTCATGGAAACGAGGAGAGCATCACAGTTGAGGGGTTACTTCACTTGGTTCGAAAGACACAATTCTCAAAGTGTTGATCTTAATTGGTTGTGAGGATGAGTGGGACAAATATGTCAAAGTGGTTATGAGGAATGAGTTAAAATGTTTGGACCTTGTTGTGCGGAAGGTGTCCATTGAACCAACCCCTCACGGTTATTCACCGTAACTAGGTGATCAGCACCCTTGACCCTCCGCATCGGATCTTGCGGTGGATGTGCAAGAAGTGCCCGAGGTGCCCGATGCTCTATCTCGCCTAACGAGGTTCGATTTCTCAACCATTCGAGTTGAATGTCGGATCGATGATGTCGTGGCGCCTCGTGAGATGGGATTGACCCGAATCATCCCGATAAGTGTCGAGCAACACTTTAGCCTTTTGTCGTCATTGCTTTTTTTGTCTCAATCCCATCGTTTCGTGCTTATGATGCGGGAGAAATTCACGATAATGTTGGTGTTCCTCCCGTTGCTCCATCTAGCAACGTTGAAGAAGTCTGCAGGGACTCCAACAGTGTGGATGTTCAAATTGTGGATGATCTGCAGCCTTACGAGATCGCAAGGGCCGTTGAATCGACGATGACCGCCTTTTGGAGAGCTGACCAAAGTGATATTGAGTCGATCAGCGTTATTGCTCTGGCCGATCCATCGGTTCATGAATTCAGCGATCTTAGGCATTCTCATGGGGCTTATGCAGAAGGAAGGGATGACGAGCTGCTAGATGCTCCTGAGGCCGGTTCAAGCATGACAATTGAGAAGGGCATGATGTTTGAGGACTTGTCTGCATTGAGAAGGTGGTGCAGGAGTATTCAAAGATTCGTAAAAGGCCATTCAAGGTGAGGCATTCTTATGTGGAGCGGAGGTACACAGTTGTGTGCGAGAAGGAAACATGTGAATGGAGGGTTTGTGCTAGGAAATGAAGGACACGGAAAGTTCAAGATCACAAGAATCGTTGGCCCACACACTTGTGCCGGGCGAGCTCAAACAGAAGCATCGGCAGTTGACCTCTACCATTATTGCGAAGTCACTGTGTCACATAGTAAAGGGAGAACCCAATATGAAGGTGAAGACACTTGCTGGGATTGTTAAGGAGAAATTTGGATACGAGATAAGGTATGGAAAAGCACGGAGGGCAAAGCAACGCATCCGGAAGATGATATATGGGGACTGGAAGATGGGTACTTGCGCTTGCGGACTTTTCAATGCAATCAAAGCGGTTAATCCAGCATGCATTATGAGTATGTCCCAAACCAAACGAATGGACTCAAGATGGGATGCGATATTCTTCCGTGCTTTCGGTGCTTTGCTCACCCATCGAGGCCTTTCGGCATTGTCGTCCCGTCTTCTCCATTGACGGACGCTTCTTCTTGGCAAATACCGGGCACACTTCGATAGCCATTTCGTGTGACGCAGACAACACGTTGGTTCCTTTGGCGTTGCTTTGGTTGAGAGGAGAACAAAGACACCGGGGATGGTTCTTGCGGCTCGCTCGAGGCACGTGGTCGGCCCCGTAGGGAGGTGGGTGTCATATCCGATAGACACCGGGCATACTTGCTGCCGTACAAGAGCGAGATACCGGGTATCCACCTTTGCACCACCGTTGGTGCACTCGGCATCTTGCCGAGAATCTACTCCGTAAGGATTGTAGGAAGGATAACTTTCTCTGCTCGAGGAGGTCGCTCGAATGCTTGAGGTCAAGTTATTCCAGGAGAAGTTGGAGCAGCTTAATACTGCAACAACCGCAGAAGGTAGACAGTGGTTGTCGGGATTGATGAGAGATGTAGACAAATGGACAAGGGCTCATGACGATGGTGGCTGGAGGTACGAGTTTCAGACAAGCAATATGGCCGAATCCTTCAATAACTTGCTTAGGGGTATACGTGGTATGCCCGTCAATGCTATAGTATCATTCACCTTTTACAAGCTTGTTGCCTGGTTCAACGAAAGACACACACATGCAATGGCGCTACAGAGTAAACAAGAGAGATGGGCGCCAAAACCGAAGCGTCACCTTGAAAAGGCAAAGGCGAGGGCTGAGGCACATGAGGTACAATGTTTTGACAACTCCACGGGCACTTACGAGGTTGTAGAAAGGGGTGGTACAACGACCGATGGAGAGCTCCGGCCGACGAGGAGGCATAAGGTTGTTCTTATTGATTTCTCATGCACATGTGGTAAACCGAGGCAGTACCACTTTCCATGTTCTCATTATGTGGCAGCAGCGAGGCATCGCAACTTTGACTACGAGAGCAAGATACCTCGGGAGTTCAGTGTTGACAACCTTGTGCTTACGTGGTCTCCCCGTTTCGAGCCTTATCGGGATGAGGGAGAGTGGCCACCGTACACCGGGCCCAAATACATTGCGGATACGGGTAGCCGTTGGAACAAACGTGGAACCAGGAAAAGGACGAGACACAAGATGGTTATGGATCAGCTTCAAGGAACAACGAGGCGAGGGAGAGCAACCCCCTTTCTTACTAACCCCGAGCAGAACCAATGTAGCAGATGTGGTAGACTTGGCCACAATTCACGCACATGCCATTGGCCACTTAGTCAAAAAGTAGTGCTTGTTATTCGTTATGTTTCATAGTTCGTCTAGTTATTTTTTCATATGTAATTTGCTATGTTTCTTATTTAATTTCTTATTCTTTCCATATTTTATGCATGTTCAATTTTTTGTTTACTTGTATGTTGGACCGACAAATTCAATTTTTTTGTAGGATGGCGCAATTCCACCTGCTAGACCAGTACTACGAGGAGAGCCACCGAGGACGGCTCACCGCGGAGGGGGGGTATTGCCTTCATCACTTCCTGTACAATTTGAGTTTATATTGATGCATTAACTACATAAATTGGTCTATTCTATACAGGAGCTGCCCATCCTTCGTCCTCGAACCCATGACGGGTTCCTGGACATGCGATGCGACGAGAGGTACACTCCTTCCCGGAGAGGGCTGGCCTAGACGCCATCTCTTACTGTGTTCGCCGTGGGTTGCTCACCTTGAACCCCGGCCATCACCGCACCGATTGATGTATTCTCCTAAACCATTGCTCCACTTGCATGTTCATTGTTGGTCGGCTATGTGCGCCTCAAATTCTCTGACATGTAGTCCTCTTTTTTGTATCATGTAGGTGGAGGCCGGAGACTCACAGCTTCCACCTCCCTTTCGGTGAGATGACTATTACGCTCCGGACACTCGAAAGATACTTGGTGTCGCCATTCACGGCCGTCCAGTGATCGGACCGTGCGTGCCTGCTGGTTGGAGAGCCCGAGTAGAGGCCTTCCTCGGGACAGAGCTTCCTGCTGAGGCAGTCCATCGCAGTTCTGCAGTTATGATCACATGGCTCCGGCAGACTTTCGCAGAGTGTCCTGCACACGCGGACGAGCAGACCGTTGCCTACTACTGCAGGTAGGGGTGGACAAAGCCACTTACAAAATTAGTACGTAATATCTTCGTATCTTGTTGGTTAACAAAATGTTGGATGACAGAGGCTAGCAGGTCGGCTACGTCGTGCGGCTAGTCGTTGTGGGTGCAGCACCGGCGCGGGGAGGGACGTAGACGTGCCTACGACACGACTTTCAGACCCGACGCGGCGAGGGTCTTACACGGCACAGAGCTCATCCCCCACGAGCGACACTTTCCCTGACGAGGGGGGTGAGGACGACGACGAGGTGGAGCAGCAGACTTACGATGAGATAGGCCCGTCTCAGCTCGTAGGCGCTCCTGAGACTCAGCCTTCACAGCCTGTACCACGCAGACGCCGCCGGGAGCCTAGCCGTTACACTCCGTGCACCGACGCCTTGGTAAGGGTAAGGGTAAGGCTAGGAGGCAGTGATATTTATGTGTAGGCTTGTGGGTCGTGTTGTAATGAGCTACTTGTTTGTATGTATGTGTATATGTTATATTCATGTGATATTTGTGTTCGAATCCGTAGTCTGTACTTTGTTGTTCTATAATTCCTGCAATGAATTTATGTTTACTGCAAACGACTGCAAATGATACGAACTATGAATTTTTTACTTATGAATTTATGCTTCCTGAAAAAGCACAATCGGCTGAAAAGGCAAACGACCTAAAATAAAACAGCTTTGCCTACCACAACACGAAACAACACATAGATTGTATGTACATAAAATATAGCAAGTACTACAACCATCAACACAAAGAACGACGGTAAACATGGAGGGTACCAAAAATGACAACACAACCAAGTACTACACCATCAACACATCAACGAACACAACAACTAAAACACAACACAACCATACACCTTCTTACCTACATGCCAAACGAGCCTCGTGGCACCCACATGGAGAAATGCTGAGGGGGTCGCCTCGGACGTGGTTGTCCATCGTGGTAGTGGCATGCACATATGCAGCTCGGGTTCGCGCAGCAACATGTGGGATCATAAGAGCTTCCTATATTCACGACCTCCTCGTTGCCCCTCTCGCGTTGCATCTGTTCGCGGAGGTCGTTGTTCTCCTCAGTGAGATTCTCCATTCGGTACTCCAAGTCCCATATTCGAGCCCATAATGTACCCACATAACGATCAACATACCGTTCGTGAGGAGGGTCGATCTAGTGGGAGAAGTTGCATTTGGCCATCTGCACAAAAAATGACGGTAAACTTCGAGGGTCCATAAGCAATACAAAATGTAACATTACTAATTTGTACCCCGGAGCGTGAGCATCGGAAGAAACGTCGCCCGCCATCGCTCGGGAATCCAAGATCCGACGACCGCGTACTCATTGTGTCCGCATTTCGCCACGGTGGTTGAGCACGCCGGCTTGGTATCAATCGGCATCGCGGACCGAACATATCCTCGCTTCTAAGGGAATGTCGTCCTTCTGTGACCCAAATCCCACCGCCCTCGACTTCGACATGGTATGTTTCACCACGAAAGAGAGGGTACTACTTTGTTCGATTCACAATGTCATGGGACCCCAACCCCGCTACTTATAGCCAACAGGCAGCTTAATGCAAGGATCACCAAAAAGAGGCTTTTGCTCGGGGACATGACAACACGCCCTGCTTTGCTCGTGGACATGACACAAGAGGTCAGCTTTGCTCGGTGAGATGACAAAGAGGGCAGCTTTTCTCAAGGACATGACAAAAGAGTTCAGATTTTGCTCAGTGACATGACAAAACGAGGCAGCATATGCCAGCTTTGCGCAGTGACGGAGTAGGCCTTTAGCCTGTACACATATAGGGCGTAGGTCTTTAGCCTTTACAGGAGTAGGCCTGTAGGCCTGTACACATATAGGGGCGTAGGTCTTTAGCCTTTACAGGAGTAGGCCTGTAGGCCTGTACACATATAGGGGCGTAGGTCTTTAGCTTTCTAGGCTTTGAATGGTCCAATCTCTGAAAAGGCTACACTGGAATTAGGAGACTATAGTCTCTGAAAAGCCTACATAGGGCCATTTATTGCTACACTGGAATCCAGGAAAAGCGAAAATATCCTCTCCATGGACTATGCCCACTGCACCAGATAACCTGCCTACATAAAGGCCTCCCTCCTATGTCTTCCATACCACATCTCCTCCTCAAGGCATCACAATACTACTACACAACAATGTCTTCCTGGAGGTCCGACTCATTTGGAGTGCCGGAGTGGCATGAGCGCCCGAAGTGCCATTGCGGCTTTAGGACGATGTTGGAAGTCCGGATCGACGAGTACAACGAGCCAAATACGGCCGTAGGTTCTTCAAATGTCCCGACTGGATGACGACTTCGTGGTAACGACCACAACTAAATCATTTGTTTCTCGTTATCTTTTTCAACTTGATCGATGACATCTACCACGCCACACATAGGCTTGCGTTTCATCGAATGGGTGGATCGGTGTCGCCGGCATGGCCAAATAACCGGCAGAGGAGGTGGAAAACAAAGCACAATACTTTGTCAAGATGACTCAGCTCGCGAGGTGGAACGACAGATGCGGCTTGACCAAGAGCGTCGCGTGAGGGTGGACCAAATCCGTCTGAAGGGCAAGAAGGATGAGCTGCAAAGGAGGCGGGAGCAGTTTAGTCTGCGTGAAGCTGCCATCAAGCGTCAGGAGGAGGAGCTCCAAGCTCGGGAGGCAGCTCTCAAGACCAAGAGTGACAGAAGAAGGATGCAATGAGCCATCTTCAGGGCGTGACAAAAAGGGGAAACAACCACGCTACACCCAATAGACAAAATGTAATAGACCCAGCAAGTTATTTTCCCTAAGGCATGCATGTTAGGACTAGTGGTGGAATTCTGAACATTAGAAGTACAGAGTTGTACACATGCCACATGCCTGCCATGTCAAAATATCACTCACCTTCGAAATATCACTTACCACTATATGCATCGATATTTCTACGCTCAATCCTTCGGCAAAAAAATTTAGCTTAATTTGGTTTGCATGTCCAACCTGCAATGAACATAAATTTTTATTACGACTTCATCAAATTCGTTCCCATATTACAACTACAAAATAACAAACCTTGCAAAAACCACGGGAATCAAACCTTAAAAGACACTTACCATTTTATATATCGACCGTTCTACGCACAATCGTTCCTAAAAAAAATTACCATATTTGTTTTTGCATCTACAACGAGCCAATCAACATAAACTTGTTTTACAATTTTTTCAAATTGTTTTGTAATTCACAACTACAAAATTAACAAAACTTATAATCATTATAGTTCAAATTAACAAAATACAACTAGTAATTTTTTTTGCGACAACGTAAAGCCTGATCGGTGCAAACCCTAGACGCCGAGTGTCTGCAGACGTGGCAGGGAGCTCGGCGCCACGTGGCAGGGAGCTCGGCGCCACGACCCACGGCTCCGAGCTCGGCGCCACGACCCACGGCTCCAAGCTCGGAGCCACGATCCACGGCGCCGAGCTTCTGCCACGTCGGCACCACGCGGGTCGCCACGCTGGTGCCGGCCTGGGGCCTCGGAGCCATGGATCACAGCGCCGAGACGTGTTACCTCGGCGCCGTGATCCACGGCTCCGACCCCCTGGGTCCAAAAACGGAATTAAAACCACCAGGGGTCTAAATGTGAATATTTTTCAAAAAAAGGGCTTAAATACAAAAAATTTGGGACGAGTTAAGCCTCCCCTCGCCTCACTCTCCAAATCCCATGGACACGATCTTGTCTAGTAGACCGTGAATATATCGATCGTGACCAAATCTAGGTACCATCACAAATATACTAAGCATATTCACCTAGGATGGAACTAGAATTGAGTTCAGATAAGCCGACCTTGCAAAAGAAGACTGACCAATGAAAATCCACCGCTCATCATGGTAAGGCATGAGGTCGCCATTAATAAACTGCGACAACCTCCATCGATTCAACAACTTGAACAAACTCGCTTCAAAAGCCGCGACGACGACCGAGACGCTGGCCGGCCGCCTATTTAGCTAGCTCGGTCAGGCCCAGAGCGCGCGCGCCCATTTGAGTTGGTGTAACCGAGCGAGCGAATTAGCCATGGAGAGGAGGGCGCACGCCATGCTGTTCCCGTTGCCGTGCTGGGGGCACATCAACTCGACGCTGAAGCTGGCGGAGTTGCTACACTCGCGGGGCACGGAGTACAATCACGAGCGGCTGCGGCGGCGGGCCGACCGCGCGGCCGGGGGAGGGGGGGTTCCGATTCGAGGTCATGTCCGATGGGCTGTCCGAGGCGGAGCATGGGGCGGTCGACGCCGAGGAGCGCAAGCGTGGGCGCCCATTGTTCTTTACAATTTTATTTTTTAGATTCTACTATTAATACTATTGGTGATAGTAGAATTAAATTTTAACTAATCTAATCATTGGATAAAAAAGAATAGATAGCACATATTTAACTCTAGCGTACTGTAAAAGAGCTCCTAGACAATCCTCACATGCCAAGAATTGGTGGCAATACAAGGTGATGATAAATTAATTACCCTCCTTAATTTGCTTGTGAAGTATGTGACATCTATTGATCTATATGCTTCCTCTGCGACGTAGGTGCGGTTTCTCGACGAAGCCCACAGTTCGCTTCGGTCTTTCTCCGTGGGTGAGGCCATCACGTAATATAGCCGCGCGGACTTTAACTCGGTTCTACGGCCCAACCCCGTGAGGCGAACTGGGCTGAAGGGGTTGAGTTTCTTCCTTTCTTTCTTACTTTTGTTTTGTTTTGTTTTGTTCCTAAAATATGTTTAGATATCACTTAAATATTTTCTTCCTAATAATTATCTAGATTTGGCACTGTTAGATTAGAGATCTAATGACCCTTTTTTTTTGGAGGAAGGCGAGATTTTTTTTGGAGGGTGTGGGGGAAGAATTCATTGCCCGTTGGATCTCTAATCTAATAGTCATAAATCTGAATGATAGTTAGGAAGAAAAACATCAGGTGATGTTTATCAATACCCTTGTTCCTATATATATATATATATATATATATATATATATATATATATATATATATATATATATATATATATATATATATATATATATATATATATATATATATATATATATATATATATATATATATATATATATATATATATATATATATATATATATATATATATATATATATGAAAAATATCTTTTACACCTGTGTAATTACACCCACCTCTAATATACCACCTAAACGAACTTAAAAATACTCCTTTATCATTTTAGATATACTCGTATACTAATTATAAGATACTCCAATGTGAACCACAAGAAAAAATTGTAAGGAAGACCATAGTTTTTAGCATATTTTGTAAATACCTTCATATACATACATAAAAAGGAGTATGTCTAAAAAAATGTACATACCACCTAGATGGTCTTAAATACTCGTATACTACACGTATATACCCTTTATTACGCGAGATACTCCCTACGTTGTGAGATACTACATAGGGTGTAATAACACCGGTGTAGAAAAGAGGCTTATATATATATATATATATATATATATATATATATATATATATATATATATATATATATATATATATATATATATATATATATATATATATATATATATATGGGGAGCTGAGCTCAAGGAAATCGCCGCCTTCGTGATGTACCTCGGTCATCCTCCTTGGCATCTCGCGAGATATCCGCCCACTGCACCGCTCGCCGTTGTCGTGCGTGCAGATGCACTTCGTCAACACCGCTGCTCGCACACACCCATATGCATTTGAATGGATCGCCGCCAACAGGGGCGGAATTGGCCCCGGCAAGGTAGGCTAGAGCCCGGGCGTGAAAAATTATCAATGTATAGCCCAGTGTCACCTAGGTATTTTTGCTATTATTCACCCGTAGCCCATGCGGCCCGCTCGTGTGGCCTACTCACGCGCAGCGCGCGCCGCTCACGCGCAGCCCGCCACGCGCCGCCTCGCCACTCGCCCACCACGCGCCATCTCCACGCTGCCGCCGCCGCAACTCGCAAACCCTAGCCAGCAGAACCGCAGAGCCGCGACGGGCGACGCCGAAGGCGACGCCGCGCTCGCCGCTGCCGCTAACGCCGCCATCCACCGCCTCGCGTCGGCGTCGGCGCCTCGTCGCCTCCGCCCTCGCCTCGCCGCCTCGCCCTCGCCTGCGTCCGCGGCGCTGCCTGCTCACCTCGCTCAGATCTCCGCCGACTGCCGCCTCCGCCTGCCACGCCCGCCTCGCCGACCGCCGCCTGCTCGCGTCGCCCTCGCCTCGCCGCCTCGCGGCCGCCTGCCTCGCACTCAGATCCCAGCGACGCCTCTCGCTCTCCTCGATCGCGCGCGCGCCGCCACCTCCCGCCAGCGCGGCGACCGGCGTCGCCCACTCACCCCTCTGCTCGGCTCTCGCCTCGGCCTCTCACCGCCGCTGCTCGCCATGGAGTGTGGAGTGTGGAAAACTCTCGGTGAGACATTGTGCAAAACTGAAATTTGATTGCCATTGCCATGGAATGTGATGAATGAATAATCGATGATTGATTGATTGATTGATTCTAGATTTCTAGGCTTCTAGCTAATATGTTGAAATGTGATATTTTCCATGGAATGTGACAATGTGTGATATTTTCCATGCAAAACTGAAAATTCGATTGCCAATTTGCCATGGAATGTGTGATAATTGATATCATTCTTGTCTCAAAAACTGAAAAATATTAGTGTTTTATGCTTTAAAAAATATCTGAATTTTCGCTGAAGGAAACTAGGAGTTATTAGTCAATACAAAATGAAGCGGACAAAGACATTGTCATCTTATTTTTCAACAGAAGCACAATCGAACGAAACACCAGAAACAGGAGCTAGTAATACGTATCAAAATAATCCTCGTGTTCAAGGGATGAGATCACGCAAGAAACAATTATCTCATGCTAGTGGTAAGTTAGCTTCTTATAAATGTAAACTTCGTGTTGTTCGTATTTATTCATACATTGTTTGATTTACTCTCATGTTGTCTTTACAGGTTCTGATTCATGTCCAACTATCAATGAAGAAATGACAGGATAGGATAGAGAGCAAATCTTCGTAATTTAGGTACTCAAATTGTATCTCTATTATGTTATATTTTTTTTATATTTTGTTATCATGCCATGTTTTTTTATTATGTTTTATGTTTATTTGTTTAGTATTAAACTCAAGTTTCATATCAGTAATGCAATTAGCCAATTATGATATACTTTTGTTATATCGTGGCATGGGTATAAATTGGCGTTAGTTTTAGGTTGTTAGAGTTCAGCCCGGGGCGTAACCAAATCCTGGTTCCGCCACTGGTCGTCAATACTAATAGTGACATGTAAGCTGACATTGTAATGCATATATCCTGTGGTTATAACTCCAAGTCTTAATATTCTATTAAAAAGTTGAGCGCAAAGTGAAAGTGGAAAAACACAAGAGAGCGCTATATCATCACTTCTCTTCTTTCGTCGTGCGATTTTAGATCTGACACACACAATTATATATACCTAAACTAGACATTTATACACTATAGAACTCACTATTCAGTCACACCTAAGCTAGACACTGAATGCACTCTATAACCTTTCCTTAAGATATTTAAGTGGAGCTAAAATAGTAAATGTTTAGTGCAAAATAAAGCATAAGAGAGCGTCACATCATCACTTTTTTTTTCTGCCATTCATTTTTAGATCACCGAACACAATTGCACCTAAGCTAGACACTCATACACTGTAGAACGCTCTATTAAGTTGCATTTGAGATAGATACTCATACATTCTACAACCATCTATTGAGATATTTAAAAGCTATTAAAATAGACACTAAAACTGGAACCCACTTTAGATATATGATATATCTAAAGGGTACACATTAATCAATATAAGAAAGCAATTTTACCTATTATATCCACATTATCTTCCTCACCACTCTTCATTCTGAAACGTAATCTCTCAACAAACATTTGAGAATTTAAATTGTAATGAGTAGATGATGGCACATATATTTACTAAAAATTATTTTTTTAGTGGACAAACTTTCTTTTCTTACAATCTTTTCAGCTATACATCAACCTATACTTAATTAACTTATTACATAGGGTTACAATCATACAATTTTATTTGGCTAACTAGCTACAATACTTTGGGCCTGTTCTTTTCGGCTGCGGCTTATGGCTTTTGGCTGAAATTTTTGAATTTTGGCTGTTTACGGTACAGATTACAGAGAGACAGATACTCATTTGCGATTTTGGCTGGTACAGATGTTGGGCTTTTAACGTGTAGATCGTTTAACTTTTATACCCTGTCTTGAGAAAATACTCCGTTTGAAAGTTAGGTACTGTAGCAGAAGCCAAAAGCCGGTTTGAAAAGCCCAAAAGAACAGGCCCTTTATCTAAACATTCTATTCAATAAATTATTATTAAAAAAATCCTATATTAAATAAAATATAATATAGTTTCCACGACAATGCGCGAGTTAGTTTAGCATATTTTAAAGATGAAATTAGTAAAGGTAGATCAAGAGAATTATTTTAAAGATGAAATTACTAAAGGTAGATCAAGAGAATTATTCTTTGCTAGAGTTTTTTATATCAATATAAATGTTCTGAACAACTCAATAAAGTTTCATATGAAACTAGAAGAATATGTGGTGGTTTACATAATTTGTAAGGGTGATTTAGTGAAACAACGCATTGTTAAAGGTTTCATTAGTGCAATAGAAGGGAATGACATAGAGAAAGTTGTAAGTTGTTTCATAAAATGGGGAGAGCCTTGGTGATCTCAGCAAACTTAGCAAATGTGCAGAGCCTTGGTGACCAATATTCATCCCGACCATTTGAGAAGCATCATGAGGTGCCTGATCTCTGTTCTTGGGGAACTCAGCAACCTGGCTCCTCTACTACAAATGCTTCTGGAGATCGGCAAATTTCGTATGATTTGAGCTGTGCATCCTCTTCTCCTATCCCTTCTGTAGATGCTTGAGTTGTTGCCACCGATTTTTGCATCTTTTCCTTCCTCCCCAAGTGGATCAGCGAACTCCACAAACTTTGCATCTTATTAAAGGAATGAGGCTGTCGAGTAATGATACTGATATTCTCAATGGATTGCCTGTGCTCGTAGTTCTGTCTGTGTATGTCCGTGTTGCCCTGCTAGGAATCAAGCAGCAGTACAGCCCAGTAAACTTTGAGCACTTGACGGTCTTAAGAGATCTCTGCAAATTGGGATGGCTGGTGCTGATGTGTCCGACAGAAGGGCTGCGGAGTCTACATTGGTGGCCGCCATTAGCAAGCATCCAAATACTCCTAGTGCCAACATACAATGGGTGTATTGGATTTTTCATGGTGAGGAAGATGAGAGTACGCCATACAAGGGCAAGAGCCAACAAGCTGATGCACCTATTCTTCTGGCTATGATTTATTAATCTAATGAATAAATCATAATCTAATGAATAGTGTTTGCTGAAAGAAGCCGAAACCAGAAGCCGGATGAAAAGCAGAAAAGAACGGGCAATAGCAGGTGAACATTTTCCTTTGGATTCCAGAAGGAAGGCACTCAGGTGAACATCATGCAATTCGAGACGTACGTGGAAGGGTTCTGTCCGAAATGTGTCTTGGTGGTGTCCTTGGACTGAAGAAAGTAAAACTGACATCTTCTCATTATTCATCATGAAGTCATGCATACTGGTTTTTTCAAGGAGAAAGATAGCATGCACGTTGATTTTGGCACCAAGAGTTGCTATACATGTTTTCGGTAGTTGCGGCCGTGGTGAGCGCATGGCAGGGGGTATGGGCTCCCTCCTTGGGAAGCTTGGTGATTTGCTCGCTGACAAGTACAAGCGGCTCCAACAAGCCAAGGGCCAGATCATGGACAAGCCTGACGAACAAGTGAAATCATCGCGAGGTATCATGCTGCTCCAGAACCAGATCCCCTGGATTTTGCTCAAGAAGGCCTTGATGGAGTTTAGGACGCTGCCTGCTGCATCTGTGAACAGGCTGCTAATGGATCGTCGTCCGCAAGGCGTTCTTCTAGAACACACACACACACACATCGTTACGGTACTGTGACAGGCTGCTAATGGGCCGCAATCTGGTCCAAATCCAATCCACATAAAAATAAAATAGAGAATGATGCGATCCAGTCTAGCCCAAATCATCGTTCACCTCATTTAAATCTCAGACGCTAGCTGGCTGGATTTGTCATGGACGTATGGGAACCGTGCCTTCGAGCACATCGACCATCATGTTACACCTGAGATCTCCGACTGCTCGATCATCTCAACGGCGTGCAAATGATTTGCCATCCATTTTGGCGAAAATGCCAGGCTTAACTGGAAGGAGGCAGCCATGGCCATGCGGCACAGCAGCTGCTGGCTGAATGTATCTGGCTCTGTTCATTTTTAGCTTTTGACTTTTACTTTTGATTTTTTTATGATAATTAGTTTTAAACAGAGTACCTTTTTAGGATAGAGTCAACTAGTTAATTGTAGTACATACTGTACCGACTTCATTTATATCGACAAAAACCATACGTAGGTTTTTGTTACTCTGTAATCTCTCACACAATCAACCCAAAAGATATAAACTACAGCTAAAAACTATAAGCTATAGTAAAAAATAATAGGTCCAGAAGCAGTATCTGGCTTTGTTTTTTTAGTTTTCGACTTCTGCTTTTGATTTTTTTACAGTAATTAGTTTTTAAACAGTGTGTCTTTTTAAGATAGGGCCTACTAGTTAATTGTAATATATACTGTACCGACTTCATTTACATCGATAAAAACTATACGTGAGTTTTTATTATTCTGTAATCTCTCACATAAATAACCTAAAAATCATAAACTGTAACTAAAAGTTTAAGCTTCAGTCAAAAATAACAGGACCAGAAGCAGCCAGCTGCGCCATAATTCTGCACCGCGTACCGCTTGCTCACTCGTTGTTCGTACTGACTGTACGTTTTTGCTTCGGGCCAACCGGTTTGGTGTGTGGGTTACATGCTTATATCAGGCTTGTGCGTCCTACTGCAATAGCAAGTAGGTATGCGTACGTGGACTCTCCTGCAGCCTAGGTATCCTTGGGACAACTCTTGGGCTCTCTTTTATCCTTTGACCTTTACTAGACCCATCAAGTCGGACGTGGATCAACCAGCAAAATGGGAAAGATAGGTGCAGCCCAAATTTTGGGCCGAATTTGGCCCATTATCTCTTCTATGTGCTTTCTTTCTTTTCTTTTTCATTTATTTTGCCCCACACTAAGTAGCTAGAACCTATACGACCCAACTAACCTATTAATAATACACGTTTCTTATTCAATGTGTACGAGAAGAGTCACCACACGTTTCCGATTAATAGATACCGAGCCTGTTCTTTATAGCCGTAGATTATAGGTTTTGATTAAAATTTTTAAATTTTAGTTATTTATGATAAATATTATGAAGAAAGAGATACTCGTTTGTAATTTTTGATAGTATAGATGTTGGGTTTTTAACGTGTATTATAATTAATTTATAAATCTCGTCTTAAAAAAATACTCCGTTTAAAAGTTAGGTACTATAACAAAAGCTAAAAGCCAATTTTAAAAGCCAACAAGAACAGATCCACAGTCAATACAAACCTACCAACCCAAGCTAATTCGACCGATGTACTACTCTATTTAGCTATATTGTTTTTCACGCCGGTGTATGTATGTCGATCAAAAAATTGATTCTATCGAGGACTCGCACATCCATGCATAATAGTAATAGAAGTAGCTAGATGGATCAATTGTTTGACGAGGCCAAGTGGTTAGTCTCCCAAGGAACATTAGTTTTTGCCCGCATGGACCGGTGAAGATTCCAAGCTGTCGAGACGTACTTGCCTGCTGGCCCCTCTGTAATCTCATCTATGGTTGTGATCAAAATGGCTTGAGCTTTTGGCTTCAGCTTATTTTTGCACTATTCATAAATTTCGTCTTTTTCTGAACTTTTGGCTTTTTTTTGAGTTTTTTTACCGGTTCTTTTTTTCCTCGTATTTGTTTGTATTATACGTAATGGGCTAACATGTTTTTTCTATTTTTAAATTTTTTTAAATTTAATTATGGTAAATAAGCCTCTGTCAGCTACAGTGCTTTTTTCAGCCAGCTACAGTGTTTTCAGCCATAAGCCACGGGCTTTTCAGCCATTTTGATCACAACCTATATGTGGGTTATTGTATCGATCAAAACGATCAACGAATGTACTTAGAATATTGACCCATTTGATCGATCGCATACAGCGGCTGATAAGATCGATGTGAGAGTAGCAAGCTGCACCCGCCCGTCCGGCCGGTGCCTGCATCGATCGAGGTCCCTTCAGACACTTGAAAACTAATAATCTATCGGTCGCTAGCTAGCTTGCTGCCAGTGGTGATTGTCACAGCAAACGGATGATAATTTATGTATTCGATGCCTAGAAGCAATCTATCAACTTTCTTGTCGATCGACGAATGTAAGAATTAGCTTAAAATATTGACCCAGATATATCGCACACAGCGGCTGCTAAGATGGATGTGACAGAATAGTAAGCCACAGAGGAAAACAAACTGCACCCGACCGACCGGCCGATGTCTGCATCGATCATGGTCTCTTCAGATACTTGAAAACTAATAATCGATCAATCGGTCGATAGCTAGCTTGCTGCCAGGGTGGCGATTGTTAAAGCAAACGGATGATAATTTATGTGATCGATGCCTAAGAACCATCGATCAACTTGCTTGTCAGTTGTCGAGATGCCGTCTACCAGATGATAGTTTAAACTGAGATGCTTAGCTGACGTCAAGTATTGGTTGAAGGCCTGCTTGCCGGCGGTGAACTATAGCCATACTTAAACCAGCACTGCGAGTGGCGATTGTTAAAGCAAACGGATGATAGTTTATGTAATCGATGATAGTTCATATCGAAATTCAAAAGTTTCAACTCAGAAGTAAAACTATGAAATCATAATTTCAACCTTCAATTGGCAATTTGAAGACGTTTCAAATATTCAACTTTTAATTGATAATTTTAAGAAGTTTCAAATACTGGCCCCCATATTTACAGCGTGAACCATCCTCCTCTCTTTGCAAAGCAATATGGGACTAAAGGTGCTAACAAGCCTTATTGGGCATGTTTAGGTAAGTGTCCATATAACGAATTATTCTACAACAATTTTATTGTTACTTTTGAATACAATAATGAGTTAAAAGCATATTTCAAAGATCGAGTTGTAACAACGAAAAAACGCAATATCGCATCACAACACATCATCCGAAGAACAGGCGCACACCTTTTTTAAATCTGAATAAGTTTGGAACTTGTGCTAAAGCGACTTTTTGTGGCTAAGGACCAAATAAGAATTCTCAACGGATGGGGGGCAGTATTGCAACGTACCGAGCCCTGATGATAATTCTGCAAAGTTGGGGAATGTATATGTAATCAAACTCCGCAATTTCAAGAAAGTGCTGGTCTGCTCCCACGAAACGTACCTAAAAATACAATTTCTTGCTTGCCATCGTGAAGTATTTGCCTTTCCTTCCATTGGCCGAGGCAGATCCAAGTCTAACAACTCCTACAAAATTTTGCTAATTTCAGAGTAAGATTAAGTCAAGAACAGCTAACATACCACGCAACACCTTATCCTGTACTGATAAGGACATCTTAATTGGACCGATTAATGAAATATGCACTAAAAAGATTAAATATGCAACAGGTAAACTCGCTTCTTGCTAAGTTACAATTTAATTTATATATATAAGAATTTGCTACTATCTAATACTAGTGTTGGGTGGAGGAAATACGGGCCAAAGTATTCGGAGGAGCACAAAGCCGGTCAAGTCCATATGCCTATGTGTCTTTTCCTTGACCGAGATCAATCTGGACTAGCATGCGTGCATGTATGGAGCTATGCATGGAAAGTAACAAAATGTGAGGAAAGTATTCGTCAAAGCAGGTAAGGTCCTGTTTGGATCCTTTGGGCTAACAACTAGTTGCTAAATTTTAGCCTTTGAGGATCCAAACAGGAGGGCTAATGGGTGGGCTAAAGTTTAGCCAAAGCCCTAACTAGTTGTTAGCCAACTAGTCCATCAAACCCAGCTAATGAGGGCTAAAGGACCAGTCGGATGGAAAAAAGACGTTGATACCCACGCCAACCCTCTCAGACCACCATGCATAGGGGTATAACAGACTTTGCACTGAGATAATAGTACTTATTAGTCCTTGGATCCAAACAGGACTAGGCTAATGTTTAGCCAGCTAACTACTAGTCAGCTAACAACTAGTTCTAGTCCATCCAAACAGACCCTAAGAGAAGCAAGGCACGGCTCTACTGAAAGAAAACAAGGAACAAAATTTAAGAATCAAGAATAGAAAGAATCAAAACAAGAATCAGTTTCAACAGCAGGTTTCCGAATAAGAATTAGCTGTATGTTTTTTTAAGGAATACATGCATGCAATCCGAATTGTGTACGTTTCAATTTTTGGAACCGGTTTCTAGTTTTCGGCCTTAGGACTATATAATCTAAGGTGCTGCGCAACATGAGAGACAGACCAAAGAAATCAATCTATTATTTTCAGAGAGCTATACGCTTATTCTTCCTAGGGTTTGGCATATACTGCAACCTAAAGGGGAATTGGGCGTTCTCAACCCCGTTGTTCTTGTGATTCCTTGTGATTTGCAGGAGCGACGACATGTCTACTTGTGTGGTCGGGTAGACGGGATCACGAGCGTGTGGTTGGGTAAATTCTTTTGTCGCGGGTTGCAGTTCTAATAGTGGTTGGCGTCATCGGTTCGTCAGGTTGGACAGATCCAAGTTATCATCATTGATTCTACGTCATGAAGATCGGTCACCCTATATCATCTTGGTATCAGAGCACGGTTGACACGGTAGGATCAATTTACTCGTAGTTAGATTTATTTTTTCCTATACATAAAAAGCCAAAAAAATCTAAACCCTAGTTTCTGCATCTATTATTTTCGTGAGTTTTGTTAAGTTTTTGTCCATTAGAATTTTGTGTTGTTTCTTTGCGTCACTTAATCGTTGTGTTGTTCCGTTGTTTTATTCGAATAAGAAAAACTAAAAAAGAGAGTAAATTACAATTGATTCTCAGCCTAAAATTCCTTACTGTTCAATCATGAATCGTTGCATTAGCTTGCTGTTCTGGAACTCAGCCTAATCCTATTTGATCTCCAGCGTGTGGCTCGGCCGGTTGGAAACCCAAGTGTTTTGCGCTCAAAATCGTTGTTGAGTTGGTGTGGCTGAAGTTTCATCTGCTTGCACATGGGTTGGAAGCAAACTTCTTTTTTAGCATCCGAACTTCACCAGAGAGAGTTTGTGTTCAGAACGCTTCCAAAAAAAAGGTGATGTAGTCGGTTGTTTGGCCAAATACATTCATATTTTTTTTCATCAATTGAGACTAGTCTTTAATAATTACATTAAAGACTGTTCTTGGTATTAATTAACACTTGCTGAAATTTTATTTCTTTTGCAAGGAAAAGCTAAGCCTTAGTGCTAACCACAAGTAAAAAAAGAAGGCAACCGACAAAAAAAAAAGAGTGTCGGCAAAAAAAAGTGTGCATTGGCCAAATTGGGTTAGCTATTTCTAATATATAATTTCAGCTTGTATTTAATTTCTTTAAGCAATCTTGTGCCCTTATATTCATATTATTGCAATTGGCTAGCGTCTCTCCAAGTACTTGGTGCAAAACGAGCTATTTATCTGGTTAAATTACTTTTCAGCGTTATAACCGCTTACCTTATCACTGGGGTGACACCCAGGGCAACACAAATCAGGACTTTTCACTACCCACCTCTTTTCCAATTTCACCCACAAAGTTTTTGAAATAGAACTATATCTGGTTAAGTTGCCATGTCCGTCCTTGACCGTGGGCACAACTATTCGAATAGTTTTCACTCTGCAGAGTTTATACACTTTACCCACAAGAGACAATCCGCTCGTTGCTCCACACGATTCCTTAGTCATGCGGTTGAGTAGACCATCACAGTAACTTTTCAAAATACATCGCCCCTTCCATCATCTCACCTATATGGGCTTCTCCCACTTGCGGTGGGTCCCATAAGTTGTGCGAGATGTTCTACCTCTAGTAACTAGCAGCTGGATTACCCACATTGACTAGCTCGCCGCAACAAACTTCACCCTCAATGAGTGTCCCATTCAAGCTGTCACATAGACAACCACTTGCACTACCCCTCTCCCCCATCGATGAGATGACTTTCAGGGTCCAGTAAATTTACTAAGCCAAGTTGTAATTTACAGACTTGTGGTTGTACTTATCTTACATAGGAGGTCATGACAAGATTCAGTCCTTAGGGTTATCTAGGTAGTTCTAACACTAACCACGCTCTCGTGCACCACTGCACTAGCCCCGTACCATCCGCCCAGATATTTAAGCAAGTTGGGGTTTTTTCTGGGAGCATAAAATAATCATATCAAAATATACTAGTCATTTCCACCTATGATTTTCCAAATCAGTTTCTCATGATTGAAAGTGATGCTTGGGCATTTTGGCGCCCCCGAGTATCTAAGCAGTACTAAGCATGGCAAATAATAGACTTATTTTTTGAAAGGTTACCATTATAATTTTTCTAGGGTGACAAGGCTCAAATATTCAATGTTTCAAAGGAAGTGTAATATAAACAAGTCAAATAATGGGCATATAACTAGAATATTAAAACAAACATATATTTGCATATGAAATAACAACATGTAATTTGATAATTTAAACAAAAGTAATTTGCAAAAAAATGTAGGTTCAACATGATCAAAATATTGACTCGCCTTGCGCAATTTTACCATAGTTTTGAGCTCACTCAAAGCTTTCTCATTCGATGGTCTTAAGCCACTGGCCTTTATCTCCATCTGGATCTTGGTCTCGTTTGATCCATTGAATCTTCAGGGCTCCAATTTCTAATTACGCGTTAAACAACTGAATCCAAATAAATGCAAATAACTCAAAACCAAATAAGTCCAAATAAACTCAATTTAGCTTTATTATGAGTTAATGGGTGGTTTGAGACAAGGTTGATTGGGCGCGAAGTATTGACGGAGTCAAAAGGGTTGTAGCGAAGTGATAAATGGCTAAGGGAAATCCGTCAAGACAGATGCCAAGGAAGGCTTATGGTGAAGGAATATTCACGGGAATCTTCTGCTTCAGATTTGAGGATGGCTAGGTTTAGCCGACTGTTGAATACCATTTCTTGACCCCTTTATTTAATGGCTTCTTTTATAATTTTCTATTTATTAAGAAAGTTCCATGAGTCAAGTTACACCTATAAATGGATGTATGAGTTTAGTTTATTAAATTAATCTTTAGAGTATGTATTCCTGGCAACTTGAGTTGTGGTATTTTATGGGGTTCTATTTAAAAATTATTCGAAGTATTCACCGAATGATTAGTTTAATAATTCATTGAAGCACGAGAGTATTTAATTATCCAATTGATATTTAATAGTTAATTTTAGTATATTCTTATTTACTACTCGTCTGCGACTACTGGTGATAATATTATATTGTTTTTTAGATTATTCATTGGCAAGATTATTCCAATGTCCGATGATCCAAGGCCATTATTTTTTAATACCTAATTATGATAATTTAATTGAAGATATTTTTGGAATTAAATACCATTGATATTTTATGTACTCTTAATTATCACTTGGCATAGTTTAATTTGGATTAGGATCTATTTATGCGGGTTCTAGCTTGTTATATACAACTATATTTCACTATCATTATTAACTAAATCTACTGTTGAGATTTACTTATCGACGACGTGCTAATGGCGGGGATTATATTTGAAATTATGACTTTCTAATTTAAATGTGTATTTCATTTTAAATGGTTACGACATATCGGTTAATTAATTTTACGAAGCAGTTTGATTTGTCATTCACCTTGTTACCTTCGGGTTGGGATTTTTATTAAGTTTAGACATTTCACCAAAGCCATGTTTTATTAATGACCTTTAGAAATAATTAGATTTTAAATAAATAATCAAGCCACATTAGTTACTCATATATGATAATTAATCCAATATTAAATCTTTAATAATCTTACTTTGCATAATACTTTACTCCATCCCTATAATTAAATTCTTATCTCTTATTTTAAATTAAATTTATGTTAATTACTTAAATCTCACATAATTATTTTCTAGTAAATGAATTGATAGATATAAACTTGTCTTTACATGGATTATCATTTGAATGGTCACTAATTAATTGAATTAGCACTTGGAAGAGGGCCCACCTGTCATTGAGAGGAGAGAGAGAAAGAGGTGGGTGCTGCTCTGTTCTCTGTTTTCAGCCAAAGAAGGGGAGGAGGCGAGCGATGGCCAGAGGAAGGGTGGAGGTCGGCAAAATGGGTTGCTGTGGAGGTGGGTATGCCAGGGGGTGCAGCCGTGTAAGCCGGGGAGGAGCAAGGCAGCTCGGGCGGCTGCTTGAGCTACCGACGGCGAGGTGGCCATGGGGCGACGGCATCGTGGTGAAAGAGAGGGGAGGGTAGGGGGAGCATGGGCTGGAGGAAGGAGTTAGCAAGCTCACCGTGCAGTTGGCCGAGCCGTGTAGGGGGAGCAAGTCGGCGTAGGGTGACGCGAGCCACACAGCGTGCGTGCGTGTAGGTGGGGTGCAGCGTCTGCGACGCGGTGGCACCACGGTGCTGACCGGCCGAGCAGTGGCTGGCACAGGCGTGGAGGCGATGGGAGTAGTTGGCACCAGGGGAGGCAGGGCCGGCCGGTCAGGAGCGAAAACAGAGAGGAGGGAGGAGACGAAGGAAGAACGGAGGGAGGAGGAAGGCTGCGCTAGGAGAAAAAGCCAAAGGAGGGAGGAGAGAGGGAAAAAGGTGGAAGGGCCCACATGTAAGAGAGAGGGAAAAAGGGAGTGAGTGAGAGGAGAGAAAAAAGAAATAAGAAAAATTTGAAATTTGGATTTTTAATTTAAATTTTAATTTACATTAGGATTTATTGATTTTGAGTTTTGCATGATATTCAAAATTTGAATTCTCAGTTCAATTATTTAGATGCGAGTTTTTAATATTCCTTTAACCATTGCTTTTCTTTACCTATTTAAATTGAATTTCAAACTTTTATTTCCATTATCTAATATTTGAATTTTAGTTTGTGTGTATATCCTCGGATTTTCCATTTCTTTTATTAACACCATTATTGTTATTACTTGGATATTATTTCTCAATATATTTATTTGCATGGCACAAAACTCAAAAGATTTCAAATAAATATTTAGACGAAATTTGAATGCTAGCAAAATGCAAGAAAAAGTTTTAAAATTCCATATTTTTGAACATTCGAATTTTGGAATGTTACAGATAGCTATTTCAACAGCTATTTTATTTGCATTTCGGTTAACCTCAGCATATGCTAGCCATGCCCTCTGAAAACAAGCAAGATCACGTATATATAGCACAAAACAATCATTACATAAATCACATAGATGAATGAAACAACACAAGCAAATCACATATATAGCATGACAATTGTTACAAAGATCTCACAAATGAATTAATTGAATGAATTGTTTGATTAAGCACAACTGAGTGATTATAATTGAATTACATATATAAGTATTGTCAATTCTAGAGGCATTATAACTAAGTGTGATATAGGACTGTTGTATTGTATCGGGTACCGGAAATCACGTTCTGTGACGCAGCGTGTCATTGGATTCCTTGTGTCTCCCTCTCTAGGCAACATAAGCAGTAAATGATCTACGTGATTCCAAAAAAGTTAGCCTCGGCCATTGCAAACAAAGGAAAGATTACAATAGAGTTATGTGTGGAGGAAATGAGTTTACCTGTTAATTGCTTCTTGCACATGACTGATGTCGTGGTTGCTCATAAGTAGGGAATCAAGGTATATTACCTTGCTCCACTTTGGTATAATCACAATCAGAATCCAGTGAGACCTAGTCATGTGTGTCACCATAGCGATTAATTCTAAGTTCATGTTGCGCATAAAATACAAATAAAACTTGTGTGGCAACTAGTGAATCACTTACCCTTGGTTGAAGGGTACCATGATGTACTCCTTGTCACTGTGAGCAATCAATCTGCTCGTAATGTAATCTTGGACGAAGGATGTATTTTCGTTGATGGATTGCTCAGAGACTAAGTGTGGGTCGAGGAAACCCACCGGTTGTCGCTATCACTGGATTTGTTGAATCATGTATCTATACATAAGTAAAGAGTAATGATATTTATCGGTATGACGTGAATGTAGAACTTCATTATACAGTACACTTATAGTGTCTAGCATCGTAGAAGATATGTGTCGAATTCATTGATGTTGAATAATAAGAATAAGTCTTCAAAAGTCACAATGAAGTAGCCCGAGTCATGGAGGAAATACGCTTCTGTGTATCTCACAGTGAACCCACTGTGACGGTTTGGTTTCATGTTGGACCTCTACATGTACCAGGTATGTAATATATTGCAAACCAGACCAAGCTGGGGTAATTGTGACTTGGGGACCAACGACACTCCGAGAATGAACTTCCATTGTTCGAGACACACCTTAATCTTCTTTGGTTGGGTCTTAGCGCCTCACTTATGATACATTTTTGGCGGTGTCTCCACGGGAGCTGATGCAATAGGCTTCAGAACCAGAGCTGGAGGTGGATCCACCGGAGCCAATGTGATAGGTCCAGGGCGATGTCCCTCTTGGGCCACTTGATGTGGAGATCGTGGCACGGACGAATCGAGGGCGATGTCCCTCTTGGGCCACTAGATGAATGTGTGGACGGTATCCCCTAATATCATAATCTCTTCGTTTGAGGGCTTCTCAAGAGGGACGGTCCTAAAAACATCATTAATTATATCCACCTGAACCTTCACAAAACCAGTCTCTACTTGGCACCATGCACCAGCGTCCCTAACATCTATGGATCGCCATCCCCCGCCCAGCATCAATGGGAATGGAGCCAACAAGCTGGGCTCTAAGGATGCAAGGCGTGGGTTCCTATAACAGCTTAGCTGTTTATTTCAAAATTTCAGTAAAAAAAAGTAAAAATAAAAATTAATTTAATTTAAAATAAAATCAAGTGTTCTTTGATTGCCTAAATTTTGGATATTTTATTTGCCTGTTTTCAGCTTTTAAAAAAGCTTTTCTAAAAAGTAATTTAACTAAAAATATAAAAATATTATTAAATAATGGATATTCTGAATTTTTATAAAATACTATTTAAAATTAATTATTTTAAAGTATTTGGCTTTTATTTGGATTTTTCTGTGATTTTCTAGGATTTTAAAATCAATTTCAAAGATAGAATGCATTTTTGTAAAAATTTAAAAGCCAAATTTAAGTTGGAAATATTTTTCCTAAGTCTAAGACATCTCCAGGATTTTTTATGAACTTTTCTGGAATTGTTAGACATTATTTACTATTTTCTAAGTATTTTAGAAGCTTTCTGGTATTTCTAAAAAATTTAAAACAAAATCCATCCCGCCCCTTAATTTAATCTTGGCTGTCCGCCACCACTTACCCCTTCGCTTTGCTTGAATGACCGAGATCACCTCTTCGCCACGCGTCTTTATTCCAGCCGCCCGTCACTTACTCTCCCCTCTTCTGTCACCGACAAGCGGGCCCTACCTGTCATGTTCATGCCCTTCCTCCCCCTTCTTCCTTGGCTTCTCTCTTCCTTCTACCTCCCGCCCGCCGCCATTAATGCCGTGTCTGAGCTCCAACCCGGCCGTTCTGCTCCCCGAAAACCACCTTCTTGGGCTCCTCCCTCTCCGCCGCACCCCCGTTGACCGCTTTTATGTCCCCGCCCCGCCCGCATTCGCACTAGCTAGCCGGTTTTCCCGGGTTTTTTCGGCGAGCCACGCCACCCCTTCCCCCTATAAAACCCCCCTCAGGGCGCCTCCTTCCGCATCACCTCTCCCCGCTCCTCCTTTCCCCCACCTCGGTGAGCCCCTCGCCCACCCGAGCCCGCCGTCTCCGAGAGCCGCCGCCACCGCCGCTCCTCTCCCGCCGCCGCCCTTCCTCTGGCCACCCCTGAGCCTGGCACCGGTATGAGCCGATCTCCCGCCGCCTCCTCTCCCTCCTCCACCTCTCGTTGGCCCCCGCTAAGCGCCTGAGCTCCGGCGAGCTCACCGCCCCCATGCGCCGCCGCGTTTGCCCGGCCACGTCAGCGCTCTGGCTTGCGTGGCAGCCCAGTGGCATGCCACGGCTGCGACGTCAGTCGGCCCAAGTCACGTCAGCTTTTTTATTCAAAAATAATCCCGTTGAAAATTAAAAACCCTGCGACGTCAGTCAGCCCAAGCCACGTCAGCTTTTTAATTCAAAAATAATCCCGCTAAAAATTAAAAACCCTACTGACATCATAAATGACCTTTTTCAGTATAAAAATAATTCTAGAAATTAGCCTTTTTCATTTTCTCTTGGCGTAGCATGTCCTTATGCTCTTCAATATATGGGGTCACTTCAGTCATGTGTTGTAAAATTGTGAAATGGGCTTGTGCATACGTATTTTGATATGAAGTTATTGCTTTCCTTCAGATAGTCCCGATACCCTCTAGCCTCCCCTCGTGACGAGATAGAGGTACACCTGTGGACTCGACTGAGCCATGTAGCCGATGCAAAATTCAATGACCTCTTCTGTTGTATAACCTTTGATGATGCTACCCTCTGGTCGAGATCGATTGCATACATAGGACTTGAGAATTCCCATGTACCTCTTGAATAGGTATATATGACGTAGAAACACGGGGCCGCATATCTTTATCTCTTTCACAAGGTGGACAATGAGATGGACCATGATATCAAAAAATGATGGAGAAAAATATATCTCCAGATGACATAGAGTTGTCACCACCTCGGTCTGCAAAGCATCTATTCCATCGGGACCAATCACCTTCTGAGCAATTGCGGTCAAGAAATAACATAGCCTTATGATTGTCACTTGAGCCTTGTTCGGCAAAATACTTCTAAGTGCAACAGGTAGCATTTATGTCATTAGCACATGATAGTCATGAGACTTAATGCCAATTAATTTCAAATGTTCCATGGAAACAAGTTTCTTCATGCTGGTGGAGTGACGGGATGGAACTTTCACACCATGTAAGGACTGTTACAGTTGAGTTCTCTCGGACTTAGACAGAGTGTAGCAAGCTAGGGGAAGGTATGTCCGGCCTTTATCAGTCTTTATCGGTGCTAACTCGGTCCTGATGTTTATAGCGACCAAGTCACGCCTTGCGTTGACACCATCCTTTGTTTTATCAGGAATGTTCCGTAAGAGACCAATCAAACTGTCACATACATTCTTCTCTACATGCATGACATCGATGCAATTGCGAACTTTTAAGTGCTCCCAATAAGGCAATCCCAAAATATTGATTTCTTCTTCCACATGTTCTTCTGATAGGTCCTCAATTTACGTCCTTTTTCAAACACAACGTCGATATCCTTGACCATATCATACATCTCTTTCCCGCTAAAAGGCCTTGGTACTGAGTCATCCTCTTTTTTCTGTCAAATTATTTCTTCATCTTGCGGTATGGGTGATATTTTGGAAGGAACCTATAGTGACGCATGTGCACAGTTTTGCGCGAGTTGTTTTACCACACACTCTCGGTATAATCTAAGCAGTGTGGACAGGCTTTGGCTCCTTTTGTACTCAACCTTGACAGATTACCAAGGGCAGGAAAATCATTAATGGTGCAGAACAACACGGCACGTAGAGTGAAGTTTTCTCATTTGTCTGCATCCCATACATGTACCCCTTCGTTCCACAGTATTGCAAGATCTTCCACCAATGGTGTTAGGTATACATCAATATCGTTCCCAGGTTGCTTCGGCCCTTGGATAAGTAGTGACATCAAAATATACTTCTGCTTCATGCACAGCCAAGGAGGAAGGTTGTACATGCACAGAGTCACAGGCCAGGTGCTCTATCGGCTGCTCATATTACCAAAAGGATTCATTCCATCTGTATTCAATCCAAACCTTATGTTCCTCGGTTCCACATTGAAATCTATAAACATCCTACTATGTTCCTCCACTGGTTAGAATCAGCAACGTGTCTTATCATTCTATCTTTCTTATGCTGCTCACAGTGCTAACGCATCAATCTTGAATCCTTGTGGTTTGCAAATAAACGCTTCAAATGGAGAATTACAGGAAGATACCACAACACCTTAGCAGGAGGTCCTTACTTCACCTCGATGCCCTTCCCATCATCGGAGTCATTTTTACGCTTGTATCGGGATGCTTTGCACACCGGACAAACATGTAAGCTAGCATGCTCTTTACGGTACATGATACAATCATTTGGAAATGCATGCATTCTTTCTACTTCTATTCCCAATGGATAAAGAATCTTTTTGGCTTGGTAGGTGGTTGTTGGCAACACATTGCCCTTTGGAAGCATGTCGCTAGGATACCTAACAATGCCGTGAAACTCTTGTCAGACCAACTATTACTTGCCTTCAATTTTAGTAGTTTTAGAACTGATGACAACCTCGTGTATTGCAGCCTGCAGCCCAGGAACAAAAGTTTCTCTGAGTCCTCTATCAAGCCCTCGAATTTACCAAACTCTCTCACACTATAGTTCCCTTCTGCATCATATATCATCTGATCCAAATTGTCATCCTGCGACCTATCCTCATGATCGAAAGCACAGTCCACAACCGGCATATCATTGTCTCCCTCAAAAATGTCATAACTACCTTGTTGTGTACTCTTCTCTTCACCGTGACTGGTCCAACATTGGTACCCCTTTCTGAAACCCCTTCGAATTAAGTGAGCTTCGATCTGCGCTGAGTTGCTAAACATCCTTAGATTATCACAATCAATGCATGGACAGTACATATATTCCATCCTCTTCTTCAACATATCCAGCTCGGCAACTCTTCTAAAAGCAGACACGCCATTAATGTATTCTTCACTCACACGGTTCTCAATGTACATCTAGCTTTGGTCCATCTACGCTACGCATGTAACAAATAAATGTCAAAAATGATTATTAGCGCTACAATATATATATAGCAAATCAAACTAGCTAGCTATACTTACACATAACATCTAAACAAAAACCTATCTATCATCTCTTTCAATTACAAAAGCATGCATATAAGTTATTAGAAGCAATTGAGTACTAACCTCTGATCACTAAGAAGACGGCGATATGTTTTCACCAACCTCCCTAAAGCCGGCCGCCTCGCTCCACCGATGCAACGTAATGAAGATAGATCTGTGTCGAGGCCAGATTATCCAAGTATTTAATACCACAGATTATCCCAGACGGTTCCAACCACAACTGGTCTATGATACCAATATATCACAGACGGTTCGTATTAATAACCGTCTGTGATAATTCATAGACGGCTATTAATACGAACCATCTATGATGTCCGTAATATCATAGACAGTTTGTTATAAGAACCGTCTATCATGTCTAGAATATCAGAGATGGTTTTTTATATGAACCGCCTGTGATGTTCGCAACTTTCACAGACGGTTCTTAACACGACCCATCTATGTTGTCTCAATTATCACAGACGGTTCGTGTGAATAATCGTCTATAAAAATATCACAAACGGTTACTACTATAAAACGCCTGTGATAGTTTAAGCACAAACAGTTCCGGATTAACCGTCTGTGATGTAGCCATCCAGTATAGCCTCTTTTGTAGTAGTGTAATTTACTAAAGAATCAATAGATGCTGAAATAAATGTTTGAAACATGGGACCGGTCCAATTCTAACCAAATAAAGAACAAAAAACAAATAGTGGCAAGCCATAGTGCTGAAAACTTGAGTGCTCCCACCCATGCATGATGTTATCACTCTACTGGCATTTTACTTGACAATGGAAAGAGCAAGCGTGAGATTTGGAAATCTCAGCAAGTACCCAACAACGGTCACAACACAGCGAGTAAAAGACAGGTAATGCAAACAAGATAAGTAACAGACAAGCAAAGCAAGCGAGCAATTGATACAAATTAAGTGCAATGAAGCCAAGTTATCGAAAACATTGATATAGACTAGAGGTAGCCATGTTTGTGATGAGTGATTGACTCGTGTTCCGGTAAGTTTGAGTTTGATTTGGTTGGTTCGCGCCAAGTCGGTGCATGGCGTAGTCTAGTTCGGTTGGACTTGGTCGATCGTGGTCGGGAGTGCTTAGGACGCTTGATCTTTTCTCGATCAGTCGATTTGGGTATTTCATGCTTGAGTACCTTCTTTTGATGCTAATGTTGGTTATACTGTTTTCGAGCGGTGCTATGTGACGGTTTGCTTGTCTGTGTGACTACAGGACTTCGGAGCTAGGTCATGGTGAGGCGTGGGAGGACCGGGACTAGGCACAAGAGGTGTTGAGGTCCAGACGGTCAGAGATGTCGAAGATGATCGAGGCTGCTGAGATGGTTGCGAGTCGGGAGACGAGGAACCGGAGCTGGAGCTACCGGTGGTGGTCACGATGGGCAACGGCGAGGAGGACCAGGACTAGGCTCAGGGAGGAGCTGAGGTCCAGACGATCAGGATGCTGGGTGCGGTTGTGCGAGCAGGAAGCTTCCAGGAAGTTGCGGCAGGGGCATTTCGGTAAAATGTGCAAGGCTGCGAAATTGGAAACAGGTTCAATTGAAGATAACAGGTTGGAGACCCGTTAGTGAAAAAGAGGGGGAGTTTAGGATTTGGAGGGTATGTGTGTTTTCCCTCCATCCTAATGAGGGTCTTTGACTTCTTGCCTCTTGTGTATGTGAGTATTGGAGTGGAGAGTGGCTGACTCTTCTCGATTTCCCATTTGTGGGTGTGAGCTTTGCTATTTAGTCTATAGGAGCTCAGGCAAAAGAAGCAAGGCAGTAGTTGAGCTCTGGGTGTGTGCTTTCTCCTATGTGAGTGTGTTCAGGAGAGAAGCATGTAGTGAGATGGGTAGAGAAGAACCTTTGTGTAATCATTCCTCTCCATGTAATTGCCCATGTCTCTGTATCAATATGAGAAATCTTGAGCTGGAGATGTTATGGTTTCTTGAGCTTCTTTTGTGATTTTTAGTTCTTGCTCTGCTTACTGCCTTCTTCCTGTTCTAGTTGTGTGTTGAGCTTGTCAATAAGAAAATGCAAGATTATCTGGCTCTGAACTGGGAATATCCTCAAGGTCACTTGGCCAATTCATTCCTGAGAGCAAAAGACAGATTCAATGCATATTCTTCTTTTTCACTCATGCGGCATACTTCCTCTGTTTTGCTTGGCTTAGGGTTTGGAGGCAGGGGAACCCTGGTTCTCCCTTGATTTCCAGGGAAAAGGCATTCTAGCTCCATACTTTCTCCTCTGAGGATGGTTATCTGATGTATTTCAGAGATTCTTGTGTAGAAGTCTAGAGAATCTTAAGCAAATTGCAATTTGTCTCTCTGACTATCTGCTTTTCAGTAAGAACTGAATTTAACATTATGTGTGGATCTTGTCTGCTTATTCCTCTTCTAGAGGACTCCTTGTTGTTTAGCTTGTTATCCTATTGAGTTGTCCTGAGAAGAAGCATCAAATTCCACAAATTTCCTTGTTGAGGGTTGTGCTCAGTATTTTCATTTTCGGTTCAATGTCTACTTTTCTGCTGAACTGATCATTTGCCTGTATTTTCCTTTTATTGAGATTGCCTTGCTATTTAATTTAATTTCCTGATTAGCTGGCCTAAAATCAGCAGTAAGTAATCATCAATTTTCATGTTTTCGGTTCTGCATCAGTTCTTACTGTGCAGTCCGATCTCAGTCTAGATTTTCTACAGTCAAGTTTTTTAGTTTTCAGCTTTTCAGTTGGTGTTCGGTTTGTACTGTTTCGATCGGTTTCTCTGTGTTTCTTCTTGCCGTCTGCAGTCTGAAATTCTTCCTTTTTGGTTTTGCTTCCCAGCCGTTCTGCTTCTCATTCTCTCAGCCAAAACAGTGATGCTGCTGTTCTCATTTTCAGTATGTGCAAACTGTTTTCAGGCAGCAGTCTTTAGTCATTTTCAGATTGTGTGACTGTAGTTCCTTTCGGTTTTGCTCTCCATTTCAGTTTTCAGCAGCAGCCTTAGCTTTTACTGGTTCTTTCTTTCAGTCTGTTTTCAGTTTTTGAGTAGCAGTAAACTGCATATTTCCTGCTCCTTGTTTTTCTTTGCCGATTTGATTTTTCAGTCTATCTGTTCTGAACAAATTTGGGTCGTCTATTTAGGTTGAAACTCTAATTTCTTTGGCCTGTGAAGAGCAACAAAAGGTCGTCAAATTTCTTTGTTTTCAGCCGAATGCCCTCAGTCTCTTGTGCAGGTTTTCGGCCAAGCTCTTTTCAGCTCTGTTTGTAGTTACCGGCCCAGTTTGAATTCTTCTAGTAAAGCTCGTTAGGTTGAATACTTGGGGTGATTTTTGAAGGCACAATTCACCCCCCCTCTGTTGCCATTTCCAATCCTACACATATCCTGAGTAACGAAAGTGTACGCCCCCGTACGTTACTAGGTGGGTGGAAAATCTCGCCTATATGTGGATGACCCCAGACCAGGTAACCATCATCTGGTCAATTAGATAAATGTTATTTAGCAAGTTGTGGTAAAGGCACTGGCGATTACTCCCGACATACCCTGTTATACGAGAATAGTTAGGCACGCCATCATCCTCGACTGTATAACCACCGATGGATATAATATCCTAAGTAACGAAAGTGTACAGCCCCGTACGTTACCAGGTGGGTAGAAATCTCTCCTATATGTGGATAATCCCAGGCCAGGTAACCGTTATATTATTAACATGTTTTGTGGTGTGAATTTAAGGAACTAAGAGATAGTTAAGATAATATTAGGAAAAGTGAAAGGATTTGCTAAGGTTGGAAATGAAGAACATAATTCCCGATATGAGGATGATAGGGGATGATAATATGGTGATAAGGTAATTGATACATCATGGACATATTATATGGTATGAATTTAAGGAAACTAGGAGATGACAAGCATAAGGCTACGATAAGATTATGAGAAGTGAAAAGAGGTGCTAGGGTTGAAAATGGAGAGACATAGTTCCTGATATGTGGGCGATGTAGAATAATGATAAAGTGACAGTGATATAGGAATTAACCTAAAGAGGTATTATAATATAGCTCACGCAAAGTTATCAACCAATCAAGTTTTATTATGTGATAAGTGATTATTAGTCCGATTAATAAGTTTAATACATACGTCCTTCGTGGCTCAAATACAACATCGTACAATTATTGGAACATAATATTAGGAAACTAAAACATAACAGCCCTAATATCAAAAGAGTGTTAATAATTTAAACCTAAGTTAAAACATGTTCATATGCTACCCCCCATTAATGATTTAAGCATAGATTCTAAAACATTAATTAAAAGCATGAACTCTAGAACATTTTATCTGAGTATCCTAATAAACATAAAAGCAGGTGAAGTAAAATAACCTAGAGCATCACGGTATGAATAAATATTAAAAGTCTATAACCAGGCAAACATGAATGATATGATAATAACCAGACAACAATAGTGATATGATATTGACCCGATAAGCTTTAGTGATATGATACTAACCAGGTAAGGTTTTGTAATATGTTAATAGCTAGGTAACTTTAATGATACGATGTTGGCCAAGTATCGTTAATGATATGATATTAGCCAGGTATCATTAGTGATATGATATTAGCCAAGTAAGCATGAGTGATATGATAATTACACTCAATGACAAAGTGACAAGTAATCTAGAACTACATGATATGCGAAATGGAAAGGTCACGGCCGCGAGGTACTTGCCATGAACATGCTCGACGGACACAATGCACGATGGATCCGAAATGCGCAACTGCCCAACTGCTACCTCAACAGTTGCGTGCGAACCTACAAGTTGGAATGGAAGGCCATCGATCAAATACAGATGAATTTGATAAAGGAACGACAGGAGATAAATTTGACTGGAAAGGAAACAATCGTTCGGCTGAGCGAACAACCGTTCGGCTGTGCGAACGCATGTTCGGCCATGCGAACGGCCGTTCGGCCAAGCCTCTGCCCCCTGGCCATTGGCTGCTGCCGCCGGCCACCGCCGGCAAAACCGTGTGTGTGGCACGTGCGCCATGGCACCGCCGCACGCCGGCCGACCGCTGATCGCCGCCGCTGCTGCCGCGCCATGGCAGCGCATGTGGCGGGCACACGCGCGCGGCGGCGCGCGCGCGCCATCACGACGCGTCGTCGCCGCACCATGGCGGCGCGTGCGTGCGGCGCATGCACCGCCGCCGTCGGAGCCCCATGCGGCTGCACGGATGAGAGAGAGATTAGATGTAAACGGGAGAGAGAGAGAGAGATAGTTAGTTAAAAATAGAGATAGGACAGAGAGATCGGTTAGGGTTAGTTTAGTTTTTCTTTTCTCGTTTTTGAGGTAAAAGGCCAGTGAAGATATAGCATCTCACATGGGTGGGAGCACTCGAGTTTTCAGCACCGTGGCTTGCTACTTTCTATGGAGTTTCATTTATTTTACATTTGATTAGAAGTGGACCGGTCCCATGTTTGAATCCTTATTTCAGTTTTCGTTTTTTTATAATAGAGTGTTCATAAAGTTAATTTGTTCTCTCTGTTCATTTGTTACTTCTATTCTTTATTTTTTTTACTTTGGCAATGACGTTTCATAGTAGTAGCCTAGATTGTCTATATGTGGGGTGCTACACTTCTAGTTTGTCTTTCGCCATTTTTGGCCATATATACATGTCTGTTGTCATCTTGTTTGAGTTCACTGTGTGTAATGCATTTATTAGGTAATTGTACCATCTTATAGTCCAAAATTCGCTAAAAGCGCTGCCCTACCCACAGGGTAGGCATGCATGTGTAGTACCTTTCTTGAGCTTTCGTCCTCGCTTTGCCTAAAAGAGTTAACCTGAAAGTATTACGATTGAGCTTACAGATATTATATATATGCTAGTGTAACTCAAAGTAAACTATCAATGTGGTCCTAAAAGACGATGTATTACAGTAATGCAATATCGGGAGTTTATTTAAATCAGGTGAAGCTTGAAACGGGAACATCCCATATCATGTTGGGCCAGTCTAGTTTGGTGCCTATGGGACGAGCCAAAAGTTTTCCAAGCCAAATTTTGGTAACATTATTCTAATTTGGTAGCCATTTGGTTTGGTACCAAAAGTTTTGGTAATATTCTGTTTGCATTGGCTCTCTGGTTCACTTTTGAGCCAAGCTTTGCCAAAATCTGGAAGGTCGATTTGGCCACTTCGATGTTGGTAACACCCATATTTTGGCTTGGTTTTCATTTGCAATTTTGGCCATCAAACCAATTAGCCCTGATATGTATGAATCATGATTGTTATTTAATGCAAATTTTGATTAAAAAAGTGTATATGGAATGATTTAGTATGTTACTTCAAAATATTTATGATTTTTAAGGAAGTGTAATTTCAATTTTCATCTGTAGTAACGAATGGGCATTTAGCTAAGCTTGAAAAGAAAACAAATCTCAACCATGTGCCATACGCTCGTACACAGCTGTCACCAATGTGGTTAGGAAACTAGCCTATTCGTAGGGTTGCAATCGAAGCGGATACGGACAGATATCGTTTATCCTATATCTTATTCCATATTTTTCCTCAGAGTCGGAGTCGGATACAGATAATACCAGATATCTATTTCTCCATTCCGTGTCCATTCCATAATCTTTCGGACAGTCGATCAGATGGAAATTATTCGCTTCTTTGCACAGGACATTGGATAGTATGGTACAATCAGAACGAACATGGAGAGACTAATTACTGAGATGTTAAAAGAAGAACATTCAGTACTCCCACTTGTTTAGATGTGACAATTTGCCTATATATTATTTTGTTCCTAGGTAAAGTCACAACAGACTTCCTCATATCACTTGACATACTGATATATACGGACGGATATCACTTATCCCGTATCCTATTCCATATTTTTTCCTCGGAGTCGGAGTCAGCACGGATAGTGCCGGATACCCATCTACCTCTTCTGTATTCGTTCCATATACCTTCGGTCGGTTGGATGGACGGAAATTATCTGCTCCGTTTGCATCCCTACTGTTCAGGTGAGGTTTTCGAGTCCCACTGCCACCCACAGATGCCGATTTCAAAAACAAAAAGAGCTCCCACGTGTGCCAATTTATCTTTGTAGCTTTTTTCATTTTCGCTTGCTGTGGGATCTGTTAGGAAACTGGGGTCTGGGCCAGAAGTCTTGGCCTATGGTGGGCACCTCACCAGTAGACTATAAATAGGGAGCTGTACTGGCACTTTTGTACATGCATTCAAAAAAGCAATAAAGAAAGACTAGGAGTTATCTCTACCTCTCTATGTTTTCAATCTATTATTTGCTGTCTTATGTGATTGATCTCGTTTCGCATTAAGCAGAGAAATCGATCGGACTGGTCGTCAGCAACGATTCCTCAACACGTTATCAGCACGACTAGCTCTGGGGATGCCCAGTGAAGAAGAATAAGAAGGACTTATCACAATCGATCACTGAAGTCCCTCAGAATGAGAAGGGGAGCCAGTTGAGACCTGGCACGAGTATGACACCTTCAGAAAAGGGCATACCGGATCTGAATATCCCCATGGAAAAAGAAATCGGCATGGATGTGTGCGCACACATCGGAGTCGAAAAACTAAAGGCACTTGCCATCGCAATTGGAAGAAGCGATGTGTAAGGAGAAGCTCCAGAAGAAGCAAACGCTTCAGAAGAAGCAACTCATGAAGAAATAGCTATAAATTATGTGCTCACAGGAAAGTCCATGAATAGGAAAACAGCCAATATTGATATCTACTTCGCAAAGAAAATTACCACAATCATCGATCTTGATCCTGAGCCTGCATCGCTCGCTGAATGTAAGAAAAGATCAGATTGAGAAGATTGGAAGAAGGCAATAGAAATTGAATTATTATCTCTGAACAAAAGAGAGGTGTTTGGGCCCGTATGCCGCACACCTCCCCATGTGCACCTTGTAGAGCATAAGTGGGTATTTATTCGAAAGAGAAATGAAAGAAATGATGTAGTAAGATATAAAGTAAGGCTGGTAGCACAAGGTTTCACTCAATGTCCAGGAGTTGATTATAAAGAAACCTATTCCCCAGTCATGAGTGGAATTACCTTTGGATAATTGATCTCAATGGTAGTGAACTTGAATTTAGAAATGAAATTGATGGATGTGGTAACTCATTCCTTTATGGAAACTTAGATTCAGAGATTTATATGAAGGTCCCTGAAGGAATCCCAGCCCTGAACCAAGACAGAGCAAATAGAAATCTGTACAATGTGAAGCTCAGGAAATCACTGTACGAATTGAAGCAATCTGGGAGGATGTCGTATAATCGCTTAAGCGACTTTTTATGCAAGAAAGGCTATACGAACAATGAAGATTGTCCATGTGTGTATATACGATGATCCCAGAATGGATTTTGTATAATCTCAGTGTGTGTAGATGATCTAAATACCATCAGGAGAATGGAAGACATAAAAGAAGCAAGTTCTTACCTAGAGTTAGAATTTGAAATGAAAAATTTGGGCAAAACCAAGTTCTGCTTACGCCTACAGCTCGAGCATGTCTCGAAAGGAAAATTAGTATATTAGTCGGCCTACATTCAGAAGGTGTTAGAAAGGTTTGACTTTGAGAAGGCATACCCATCAAAAGTACTGATGATCGGGAGGTCTTTACAGAAAGAAAAAGATCCTTTCCGACCTAGGGAAGAGGGGGAGGAAGTCCCGTGACCGGAATTCCCATACTTAAGTGCAGTAGGAGCACTTATGTATTTAGCAAACTACACTAGACCGGACATTGCATTTGCCGTAAACCTGTTAGCAAGGTATAGTGCAGAACCTACCAAAAGGCATTGGCAGGGAATAAAGGACATCTTCTGATACCTCCAAGGAAGCAAGGACCTTGGATTGTTCTACAGAAAGAATCAAGATTTGAACTTGATTGGCTATGCAGATGCTAGGTACCTGTCGGACCCGCATACCGCAAGGTCACAAACGGGCTATATATTCCTGTGTAGTGGAACTGCAATTTCCTGGAAATCGTCTAAGTAAAGTCTTGTAACGACTTCGACGAACCACTCAGAAATTATAGCACTATATGAAGCTGCATGAGAATGCGCTTGGCTCCGACGAATGATTCACCACATCCAGTAGTCATGTGGAATGAATATTGTGCAAGCCCCATAATTATCTATGAAGATAATGCAGTTTGTGTTGCACAAGTGCAGACGGGCTATGTAAAGAGTCATCTCACAAAGCATATCAACCCCAAGTTCTTCTATGCTCATGAATTGCAAAAGATGGACGAGATTCAAGTACTGCATACTAAGTCATGTGAAAATCTGGCAGATTTATTCACTAAATCACTCTCTGCATCTAGTTTTGAATGGTGCGTACGAGAAATTGGAATGATGAGACTTAGAGAAGTGAAGAATTCAGGGGGAGAACTCTCTCAGGTCCTTTATTAAACCTTGATCATCAAGATCAAGTACCCAAAAGAATAAGTCTTGAAGATTGAATGAAATTGGGTGATTGTACTCTTTTTCCCTTGACGAGTTTTTCTGAAGTTTCTCGACCAAGGTTTTAATGAGGCAATTCGTGCATCACAGTATAACATGTATCATGTACTCTTTCTCCAAATTTTTCCCACTGGGTTTTTATGGAGTTTGACGAGGCATGAACGTGTTGGATGAGTGCCCAAGGGGGAGTGTTAGGAAACTTGGGCCTGGGCCAGAAGCCTCTGGCCCATTGTGGGCACCTCACCAGTAGACTATAAATACGGAGCCGTACTGGTACTTTTGTACATGCAATCAGAAAAGCAAAAAAGAAAGACCGGAGTTCTCTCTACCTCTCTATGTTTTCAATTTATTATTTTCTGTCTTCTGTGATTGATCTCGTTTCGCATTAAGCAGAGGAATCGATTGAACTGATTGCTAGTGACGGTTCTTGGTCCATTCTTTCGGTTTGAGCAAGCGATGGGATCCCCAACTCCTCCCAACGAGAAGCTTTTTTATCTGCAAACCCCGCCAAAGCCGCTGCCAAGGAACCGCCAGAGTATGGTATGCGTTTTGATCTCGTCATCTTCTGTAGATCAATGATCTTGTTCATGTAGTTTTGTTTCGTGTTTAATTTGGCCTTTGAATTGTAAATCGGTTTGAAACTCAAATGGGAGTTTAAATTTTCATACTTTTTCTGAAATTTTCTGAAAATAGGAGAGGTGCGAAATTTTTTCCTCAACGAGACATGTTTTTCCATCGGGACTGCCGCAGACTCAACCACGAGAGATATTGCACGGCGACCTTCAGGAGTAAAAGCCATGCATAACAAGAAGCTAATTAATGTACTAAAAAAGACAAGTGCCAACACATTAGCTCTGTTTGTATTAATTTCTAAAAGTTGTTTTTCTATAATAAATGATTTTTTTTACAGTATCTAACTTTTAAACGGGGTCTTTTTAAAACGAGATATACTAGCCGATTGTAATACACGCTGTAACAATTTCATTTAAATCAGTCAAAATCACATGTAAGTTTCTCTCTCCCCGTACGGCTCGCTACAAGATGTTACTATTATAAGCTAGAAGACATCAATAAAACCCAATATGTATGAATCCTTTGCAAATTACTCACTCCATTCTTTTTTACTTATCATTTTAAAATATTTGCAATCCATTTTTAAAACTTTTATCACAAATATACATAAAAGTATTTAGATTTGTCACGTGAAAATTATACTAGTAGGATTGTCATAAAAATACTTCTAAATCATTACATCTTTTATAATTTTTCTAATGATAGCGCTATTCTGCGCGCGTGTGTATTTTGCATGTAGTTTTGAGTTATCAACGCTTGTACTAAAAGTTATCATTGACTGCGAAGAAAGTTATCACCAGCTGTGTCCTAGCGCGTTCGGCGGTAACTTCACTTGCTACCGATAGTAACTTCATTCAGAAATAACAGTGACTTTACCCGGTATTTTACACCTATGCGTTGGTTAGTATTTCTATTTTTCTAATTTATAATAAGAAAAATACAATGGTTAATAAAGTGTATTAAAGACCATGTGGATGTCCAAAACGGAAAGTAAGAAAATTGAGATATACAATAGTATATTTTATTTTCATAAAGCACAATCAATATATTGTAAAAAAACATGACAGTTCTGACATAATTACCCTGAGCGGGAGTAACTACTATAGTTTACTGCTCGACGCGCTCAAAGAGCTCAATAAATGCAGCCTTACCAATTATTTATAAGTTCTTTTATATTTGAGCGAAAAGGTCGAATGAACCAAAATAGAGAAAGAAAGAAAAGGAGAGGAACATTAACGAATCACACACATACACTAAGTACTGTTGCTCCACTAATTATGCTGCGTCGTTGATTGGTTGCTTCTTCACAGAGGGCCTCTTTCGGTGCTGGATTGCTGCTCGTTTCCAAGCTTCCATCACGGCGTCACCAACAGAAGGATGGAGTAGTACCTCGTTGAGGCGTTGAAGATGTTCTATGCCCGTGACGCCGAGCCCGTTTGCAAACTCCGGGCAAAGCAGCCGAAGGGAGGTGAGCTTGGTCATGGCTCCTTGTTCGATCTGCACTTGTGGAAGATTTGGGGCCTCAAAGCACAGCCGCTGAAGGCTTGGGAATCCATCCCTGTGCACAACGAAGGTGCCTTCCCCAAATTCGTGACGATCCTCTGCCAGCTTCAGATATTCCAAGTAACGTAAGTTTTGCAGGACAGATAAAGCTTCGCTGCTAAGACCAGTTGAGAAGAGGTGCAGCTTGTTGAGTTTACTTAGCTTACTTAACGTGGTAGAGTAGGGCAAACTTTCCAATTCTCCCCGTAGTTTGATAGAACTGATTGCACAAGGAGCCTTTAGAGAACCCATAAAGGCCTTGGAGAGGTCACTGGAATCAATTGACACAGTGTCGAGAGCTTTGCTGCCGATAAAACGCTCCTGAAGCGACGATAGGAGCGAACTAACGGTCGAGTTGATACGTTTTGCCTTTTTGTTGGGGTGAGTTGAGTTATTACCTCGAGGGGTAGTGTTGTACCATATCTTAACCTTGCTTAGTTTTCTCGCGTGAAGCATGATCTGCTCAAATCCTCTGCACTCCTTGTCTATGACAACTCCAGCCAGAGTCTGCAACCTACCTTCCTTCAGCTTATCGCTTAATTTTTCGGACACGCGAGACAGCTCAAACCGGCCAAACAGTTGAGCTAACCGTGGCAGCATGATGACTTCCACAGGCAAAATTTTCACCTCTGTCTCCCGAATGTCCAGCGTCTCTAAATCGTATAGTTCTCCCATTCTCGTGGGAATCCTGCGAACATCACTGCCCCTGAGGCTGAGATACTTGAGAAACAGCAATTTGCATATGACATCGAGAACGCGCTCGGTAATCCCATTGCAACCTTCCAGATCCAAGACTCGCAGCAGCTTGCAGTCCTTAAAATCGAAAATATAGTCACTGCAAATCGTTAGTGACCTGATAGAAGTCAAGTCGATTCCCCTTGCAACCTCGCCACCTCCTTCATTGCTACTGTACTGGACAGAGAGTCGGCGGACACGGCAGATAGGCTCATTGTTAAGTTGGGCCTCATCCTTGTGAATCAGATTGATGAAGTTGTTGGAGACTGACTTGTGGATGATAAACTCCAGCATTACGCTGTGAACTTGACACCTCTCAACAACTTTGTTGGAACCATTGCAAACCAGCACTGGCTCAATGATACTCCGGTCAATCAATTCGTCGAAACAGCCATCGGCAAATTTCTCCTCGGTGAGTCCTTCAGCTATCCATCTTCTGATTAGTCTCTTCCTGTTAATCCGATGACCCCTCGGGAAAAAGCTTACAGACAGCAAGCAGGACCTGTGGTCATGGTCAGGTAGGCTGTCGAAGCACTCCATAAGCGCTCTTTTCATTTCCCCAAAGGCGCTCTCTTTACCACCTGCCAGGCAGTAACCAAGTTTTTGGCCCACCTTTTCACAGTAATCTCTCGTCAGTTGTGGCCTTTTCCCATCCAAATAGTTAGCTACGCTAATCAGAGCCAGTGGTAAACCATCACATTTATCAAGTATGCTTTTTGAACCATCGACCAGGGAAGGTGGAAGTTCCTCAGGGCTATAAAACTTTCTCCATAATAGTCGTTTTGATTTGGCTTGGTCAAGATATTGCATTGTGTACACATAATTGCCAGAGCTGCAGGCATTAGCGACGGAACGAAGGCTTGTGGTCACAATTATTCTGCTACTATTGCCATTTTTAGGGAACGCATGTTCTATTTCCTTCCACACTTCTGCTCGCTGCACATCATCAACAACAACCAAGTACCTAGCAAGGCGTAGTGAAAAGTCAAAACACAGTTTTCAGGAAAACATGCATACAAGTCACAAAATAAAAAAAAAGGAAAAAGAAACATGCATATAAGGTCACAAAGTAAAAAAAGGAAAATAAAACATGCGTACAAGGTCTCAAAAGGAATAAAAATAAAACATGCATACAAACTGCACATGTTTTCTTTTTGCCCGTAGCAATTGTGAAAATATGAAAACTAGCTCTAAATGATACATGCAGTTGTGCAGCGTCATACAATATGAAAACAGAAAACAAAGTCTACATTGCATAAACCCTAGGTATTTGCAAAAGTAAAAATGCTACTCTGTGACGGCCCATGGGATACTTATCCTGTAGATGCTTAGCCATTCAATGTAAAAAAGCATCGTGGCCCAAGCGGTTGAAATTTTGAATCACCTAGGTGAAAGTTCAAATTTGATTTTTGCAATTTAACCTTTTGTGAATCAAAAGTGTCAATTGCCGATTGAAAGTTTGAAAGGTTATGTTAGAGCTTGAAAGTGGTTGTAGGGATGGCTATCATCCCTCTTCCGTTGTCTTGCAAAGCATCAATCCAATGGAGCAGGGCGGACCGAATGGTGGATCAGCCGGGGCTAGAATGTGGATACCTTCCTCCAGCACCGGCATCCATTCATGGAAAGAGAGAGTCGTTTGGTTTGAAGGTAGAAGATCTCCTCGACAAGCACCTCCTCTATCTTAGTCCTAGGTCTGCCATTGCAAGGTGAGCCTGTACATTTGGCTCGAGGGCCCCACCCACAGCAAGAAGAATCAACCTCGGGAATGCTGAAGCCATAGGCGATAGGATCTGTTATCCTCACCCTGGATGCTCCACATTGTAACTTTCTCTCCCCTCTCCTTTGGGTCTCGTTCCAAACAGTTTCAGCTTCTAACTTTTAACTTCTTAGTTTTGTATTTTTTTTTACTTTTTGGCCTTTTTCCTTATTTCTTTGTATTGTGCTTGATGATATAATTTTGTTCATTTTATTATATTTAAAATTTTAATTACACAGAAAAATCTAACAATAGCTACAGTGCATTTTCAACCGCTACAGTGAAAAAAGCTAGAAACCTGAACTTATAAGCCCTTTAGAATACTACCTAAGTACCACATTGTAACTTCCTCTCCCCTCTCCTTTTCCCTACAAATAGCAAAGGCAGGGCAAGAGGGAAAGAGAGACTACTCCGTAATCTCTACAATCTACATATTATATATATACAAGCATCCTCTACCGGTTCCACAGTTCTCCAAGGCTTCGAGATCCACAACCCCGTCGAAATGAACCTGGGCCTCTAAGCCTTCGCACTCTACAGTTTAGTTGTTTTGTAACAACAATAAAAGTCGAATCTATCTAACCGAATGGTAAGTTTTTTAGTTCAAACCTATAGAATTCAAATCTTGGACAGAGGCAGGGAAGCCAGGGAGGTATCAGCTGGGAAACCAATTTCGGTTAAAAATCTGTCCAAACGATCATGAAAAATGCTGGTGTGCGTGCGCGTGTGAGATAGAGAGTACCTATTATCCTTGAGAATGTCATGGAGCTTCACATGGGAGGTGGTCTCGCCTGCTGCTGCTGGACGAACTTCAACGAGGATCTCCGCATCGTTGCACTCCGACGCCACAACCCAAGCACGGCAAGGGAATGCATCGGCGACAACAGGGTCGTCATAGACTGCCCTTGCGAGGGCGGTCTTTCCCAGGCCGCGACATCCCACGATGGAGATCACCCTCAGCTGCCGTGGTTGTCCATCGGCGACCGAGAGCAACTCCAGAAGCTCATCTTTTGCTTCGGCGATGCCAACGAGCTCATCTTTTGGTTTGGCGATGCCCTCGAACTCAGCCGGAGGAGTACAAGGAGAAGAACTGGGTTGCCACTTCCGTACATGCTCGATGCTCTCCTTGAAGTGGTCGATGCGATCCAGATCTTGAGGACGGGGGTCCAACCCTATCGCCGTGAGAATGGGGCCGGATGCTCCAGGTTCCCAGAGACCATCTATGAAGTCCTCAATATCATAAGCCAACTCCTGCAGTAGCAGAAATCTTGCTTTCTGTGGCTCCCCTTGGTTGTTCACCTCCTTTATATCGGCGATTATCATTCGCACCTCCCGCTTGATGGATTCGAGGCCATTCTTGAGTTTGCCTTTGAGCCTCCTATGTTCCGTGATCACGCCGCAGATCTTCACCAGCACAGACCCGACTAGGTTGAGAAGTTGAATCACCTCTCCCCGTTTCATTACGAAATGGTCATCTAGCGGAGTGGATCTACACGTACAGCAGAACGGCTTTCTATGTCAATTTATAAGGTCTGGAAAACATGTTCCCGAACCTATGGTTTTTAGTCAATACCCCCCTGGTTTAAAATAAATATTTTTACCACTATGCACATGTAACAAGTGAAGACTTTATTCCTTTTTTTTGGGCGTATTTTATCCCATTAATTTTATAACTACCTCCGTGACACTCATTATGGGGTGGTTCTTTTCAGCTGCGGACTATGGTTTATGATTTTGGTCCTAACACGAGCGCATTTCAGAACAAACCGAATATCGGAAAGCCAATAAGCCGTCTCAGAAAGACTGTCCGCTCATGGTTTTTGGTCTTAACACGAGTGCTTTTCGAAACGAACCGAATACCGAAAAACCAATAATATAAGCAGCTTCGAAAAGACTATCTGATAAGCCACTTTGAAATGGAGACGAAAAAATCGTCTCGTTTATTTATTCGAGGGATGTCATAAGCTAAAAAGAATACATCCCTGATAAGTGCCATCTGCTGCATAGTCTAACACGCAGTGTGACACCATATATCTTAAGTTCCTCCAAACCACAGGTTTATATATATATATATATATATATATATATATATATATATATATACTATAGTTTTTCCTAAAAAGATAAATATTTGCAACCAAACTAAATTAAAATGCATCTAACTCGAAAAAGAGGAAGAAGTTAATTTCAATACAACTGCAACGGGAAGTGTTTTTTTATCTCAAGTTTACTTAATACCATATTTTGTTAAAATAGATTTTGGATCTAACAACCTGAAAACCTTGCTTGATCAGCTAGCATAAAACCAAAAGAACAAAATTGATTTTTTTTTCCAGAACAGTAGTTATGAGTGTTATAAAAAAACATTTCCACTCTGCTTGAAATAAAATATTAAAAAAGGAATTAGTACAATAATTGAAAGGCAAACAACATTTTCGCTGAATACGACTCTGTGGAATAACAACTTAAAATCTGGATTGCTAAATTGCACACAAAAAAATTCTTTTTTTTTTGTAAACTCTATTAGCAAAATCTGTTATCACCGCGATCTCGAATCTCGGTGAACAACATTTTTTGCAGGATTGCTAAATTGCTGAATACGATCTTTTTTTAGTCTTATGGGACCGTTCGCCCGTTGGCCAATGCAGCCCCCACAATGAGTACTAACATGTAATTCTTAGATAAAATCACGAGCAATCCTGCAAAAGCGTTTGAAATTATGCATCCAGGGACATCTTGTAATTGTGCACAAATATATTATGCCTTAGGGATCATTATGCGAAATGGCACGTGAAGACATTTCTCGGCTTCTCGCCTCTATTTCTTGCTGAGAGCCTCTCGATTCTGAATACACGATTAACGCTTCACATTAATGGGGGCTGCTTCTTCCCTTGTTGCAGTGCGCTCACATAGTCAATATATACTTGGTTGCTGATTTGTTGAGCGGGAGAGAGATCATGGAGGGTGGCCCTATGGTGAGCTCTTCCACGGGAGCAATGAACTCCCTCCTCGACAAGTTTCCCTCCCTCCTCGACAAGCTTCCCGAGCTTGAAAGCATGCGGCAGGATCTGGAGAGCCTGAGAAATGATGTCTTGGAAAAGTTTGCCGGACGAGGCGTCATCAGAGGCGCCAAAATCAAGGAGTGGATGGAGCAAGTCCGGGAGGTGGTCTACGACATGGAGGACTGGATCGACCTTTACGTCCATCCTTCGAAGCCGAACAAGCCAGAGCCGGCAACGAACTTCGGGCGGCCTGATGACATGGAGGACTGGATCGACCTTTTCATCCGTCCATCGAAGCCGGATAAGCCAGAGCCGGCAACGAACTTCGGGTGGTCTGATGATATAGCCGAACAAATCGAAGAATTCAAGGCCCAGATCCAAGAAGCACGAGACCGCTGCACAAGGTACGGTCTTCTCGATAAACTGCCCACTTCTGAGGCCGACCTTGCAGATCTTGGAGTACCCCGCAAAGTCACCATTGATCCTAAACTGCTTCACGGGGAGGAGCCTGGCCTCGTCGCTCTGGATGGCCCGACAAATCAGCTTGTCAACCATCTGATAGACGAGGAGCAGGAGCTGAAGGTTGTATCCATTCTTGGTATTGGAGGCCTTGGTAAGACCACTCTTGCCAAGGAAGTATATCGACGGCAGCAGCAAAGCGGGTTCGAGTGCCTCCGAGCTTTCGTCTATGTTGGCCGGAACCCATCCATAAAGACAACTCTAATCAATATACATCATCAAGTAAGCCCGCTGAAACAAGGCGAAACGGATTCTTGGGATGAACCGCAGATCGTCGCTGATCTTTGGGAATTCCTCGGCAGCAGGAGGTACTAACAATTATAAGCTCTCGCAATCTCTCTCCAAAATGGCCGTATCTAACTATTATAAGCTCTCGCGGCGCAAAGTGGCTGTTAAAATTTCAGAAAAAATTGGAGAAAACTGGTATAGCTGGACATCAATACGAATTATATTTTAGGTGAAAGGACATTTACCCATCATTTTTTGAAAGTTAATAAAGGCACTATAACCTAGTCGTACGTAAAACTAGCCGAATTTCTTACACAATTCCATGACTAGATACTACACTATATATACTTTTATTTGAAAATAGCGTTTTATTTGTTATATATACAACTATGGTTTCTTACATTTGAAAATATAGTTATATTTCTTATATAACTCTAATGTTTATAGTTGAAGATATATATGCATTTCTAATGTCGTAATCTAGACCCACCAAATAAATAGCATATCTCTTTCTCGTTTAATGTGGAAATTTTTAGCCTATCAAAGTAATAATGGAGGCTTTTTTAACATAGTTGTAATAATAGTATATAATAAAGAGATACTCCCTCCGTTCTTTTTAAGCACCTTTTTATTTTTCACAGTTTACGAGATGTGACTTTAACTATTACTTTTTGTAATTTTATCTTATTATATATTAATAATATTATAATATATAAAAGTTTTTAACGAATCTAATGATATAGTTTTCATGTAGCTAATCTTGATAATTTTAAATATATTAATGGTCAAGATATGGATTCTAGGTTGTCACTTAAAAAAGTGCGAAGGGAGTAGATGATATTCTAAATAGGTCTAAAGAACCGTAAACAAAAGGTGACAGATTCAAAAAACATAGGCCTGTTTGGTGAATTGGTGACCTCAGCGACATGCCTAAGGAAAATGCATGTCTGAAAGCTGCCGGAGATTTTGATAAAATGTGCCCGACCAGGCATGTCTAAGCCCCATTTTGTTTGATTGGTCACCTGGAGAAAACTTAAATATGAAATTACTCTTTGATAGTTATTGTGTTATAACCTCTATTACTTTGGTAAAGTTCAATTGATATGCTTTAAAGAATGCAGTAATAGTGAATTTTATCCTTGTTACGCAGCTATCCATCCCTATCCATACTGTCTCCATCTTCTTTCTGTCCACACAAGCCCTAGCCAAAGCCACCAAACAAAAAAGAAACAAAGAACATGATTAATCTCCAATCTTTGAAAACCATCGAGCAAGGAAGAGGCAGAGTGTCATGTGACCATGAGTGCGCAGCGGCGGCCATACTAGCTTCACGCGGCTGCAGCCAAATAGGCCCCCTGCAACTTTGATGGAGGCAAAAAGCTCTCGCCGGCGGCCGGTGTGGTCCTCGCGGCAACGATGGAGCTACGTACAGCAGTGGCGTGGCATCAGATGTGGCTCCCCCTGTGGCAGCATGAGTATCCGCGACCGGTCTTCGTGCGTGAAGACGACGACGTAGATGGCTCTAGGTGCAATAATGTCTCCATCCGGGTCACGTGTAAGCGACACATGCCAGTGTTTGCCTGTTACAGTGACTGGGGAGGAGGTACCATGCGGGGGCAAGCTCATGCCCGTCATCCATATGGCGTGACACCATGCGGGGCAGGTTGGTGAGGTTTACGAGTGACCAAAACAGCTTACCGATGCGTGCAATATATATAGCAATCAAACTACTCTTCTAACCGGTGAGCCCATGCTATCATTACCATTGGCACAGATGATGTGTGGTTTATGATGATAATTTGACCAATCTTTGTGTATATGCAATAGTTTTTTAGGAGTATGTGTCAATGTAGACCTGTTACATAAACATTGGTACCATTGGACACCACTTACTCTCGATAGTTATTGTGCTCTAACCTCTTACATTTCCAGGTAGACCCGTTACCCGCCAATAAATTGGTTCTCTCACAAAATCTTATCCAACATTTACGATCTTGACTCCATCTTCATGTTTTCTTGCTTGCTACTCCATCCACCTGATCTCGACACCCCCCAAACCACCTGACCCCATGACTGGCTCATGCCTTACAATCGAAGCTTCGTCCTCACTTGCCATATTTCTCTTGATTCTCTGTCTCTTCCAAACCGCCATGACTTCCATATTGTAGGATCGAATATCGTAATCAGTGGGGGTAAATGATGATACAGTTTTTTTTGCAAATTACTAAGGATGGTCTGCGTTGGATTGAACCGATGACCAAAGACACCTGCGTAGCACGCGAGATCATGATGTGTTAGCACATCGGCCGAGGACACAGGAAGATGATGGCTCTCCATGTGTGGACTATAGAACACACATGTCACCTGTGCCGGCACGCCTGCCAAGGAAGGTAGATGAGGGATAAAGTGGTTGTGCCTGTGCATGGTGCCTCCGAGTTGACGTGCTCTAATATGTTCTACTTGCCGATGATGTTGGCGACGATTGAGTGGACTACTCGGCGTATGATCGAGGAAATTGAAGTCAACAGAGGAACACTATCTCGCCACGCTCTGGTCGGAATGAGAACGAGTCAAAGACGACGCCCAGGAAAAACATGCCGCTGGCGTTGACTAATTTTTTCTCAGAATAGATCTGATCTTTTATTTTTGAATCATGTTCTGTGGCTATAAAGTACCATTACGGCACCCCTCAAACCATAGCACAAAAAAATCCAAACCATCCTCCTTAAAAGCCCACTGTTAACACTTAACCTCTCCCTACTTTTATATGCTAAAGCCCCAAACTGTGTCCTCATCAATAAGGACACGAAATTCTATCTGATTCCAAAAATCAAAGGACCCGAAACACTTCTAAACATGGATTTTCTAAAATTTCTAAACCTTCTAATTTTGGACACCTTCTATAATTCCTTCCAACTCATCACATGTCGAAACCTCCAGGACCGCACCTCCCGTAGCTTCTCAACGCATCATCCACTTTTGATCTTCACATGCCCCAGTGTGAGCCCGACCACCTCATGACATTCTCGACCGCCTGAACCTCAGATTTCCCCATCCTAGACTCGGTCCTCCTTGTCATCGACCATGACCATTTTCACACCCAACCTGCACATGCAAAGACCAAAGAACTTTTTCTTTGGCACAAGTTTTCTCCCACTTGACCAATCATCAGCCCACACACACAAAACACACCCTAATCCATCAATAAACACAAACCAAATCATCCAAAATCCCAATTTTTACACTTTCCAAAAATTAACCCGAGACAACCCAGAAAAATAGGTCTGACCACCATGTATAGGATGATTAGAACACTGGCTCAACACCAGTACTCAGGGATTATGAGTACTCGAGGTACTCAAAGGTCGCAAGAATTGTAGTACTCGAAGCTTACGACTACCAACCATCAACCAGGCACTGTAGCTCCGACTATCGACTATGCACTATAGCCCCAACCATCGACCAAGTACTATAGCTACGACAATCGACCAAGTACTGTAGCTTCGATCATTGACCAGGTACTGTAGCTATGACCATCCTGGTTGAAGCCAACGACTACCGACTAACGATCAAGGTTGAAACCTACGATTATCGACTACCAATTGCTTCCGACTTTCGACTCCAACTACTTTTGACTAACGACCTAACTCGGTGAACCAACCTCACTACGACTACTGATCTTGGTCGAAGCTGAGCGGTTGAAGCTTTCATCTGGTATTACCGGTTAGACCGGCTAACCTGAATATTCCAGCAATTTTCACTTTTACAATAGTGCATCGACCGAAACTTTCACAAACATAAATTTCAATGCAACCCAAATGTCAATTATTCATCATCACTGTAGTCACGACCTATTCACATTGTCTAACAATCTCCCCCTTGATGAATACATTGACAACACATCAAAATCTTTTGAATGAGTTATACTTTTTTTAAAAAAAACCCAAAATTTGCAAAAAGAAAGTTTCAAAGCTGCAAATAAATAAATTTGACAAACCACATAAGCAAACTCTCAGCAAAACTCATAAAACTCCCCCTCAACACAAAAGAGCAATTTTAGCAAATTTCTTCAATATCTCTTCCTTTGGCAATGTAATCATCAAGAAACTTCAGAGAATAAATAATTCTAAAAAGGAGCTATGAGAGTAAAAAATCCAGAAGCTTTTGTAGATTATTCAAGTCACTTTGCATTGATTTAATAATTTAACCAAGCCATCTTTTTCAGTAAAGCTACCTACATCACATAAAGTCATATATCATATAGCAATGTAAAAATAAGTTTTTCAACATGATTAAGCGATTTATATCAATGACAGGCATCTTAACAATGACCAAACCAATTATAAATAACACAATGAGATATCATAATGAAAAGTAAAAGACTAAAAGTGAATCAAACCTTAAATCTAAACAAACTAGCAGTCTCATGTAACAACCTATTGCTCCACACTTACACTTTTGTGCCCCCTATTATATATGTATGTGTGTGTGTGTGTGTGTATGACGCTGAAATGGGACACCAGGGTGCCCGGGGCACCAAGCCTCCCTGCCTTTAGATTTCTTTTAGATGCGTGCAAGTGCAATGATATATAATATCAGGATGGAAAGTCTTAATTATGAATGGAAAGCCTCAATCATGGATGGAAAGTTTTAATCATGGAGTCTGGACACCATGGTGCCCTATTATTTATACTATATATATATATATATATATATATATATATATATATATATATATATATATATATATATATATATATATATATATATATATATATATATATAACAATGATATATAATATCAGGATGGAAAGTCTTAATTATGAATGGAAAGCCTCAATCATGGATGGAAAGTCTTAATCATGGAGTCAGGCACCATGGTGCCTATTATATATATATATATATATATATATATATATATATATATATATATATATATATATATATATATATATATATATATATATATATATATATATATATATATATATATATAGGAAACCGCTTTTCTACTCCCGGGTGTAATTACTCCCTATGTCGTATCTCACAATGAAGGTAGTATCTCGCGTAACGGATGGTATGTACATGTAGTATACGAGTATTTAAGACCATCTAGGTGGTATGAACAATTTTTCAGAGGTGATATATACAATTTTTTTTGATATACTACTTTTTATGTGCGTATATGAAGGTATTTACAAAGTACGCTAAAAACTATGGACTCCTTTGCAATTTTTTCGTATGGTTTACATTGGAGTATCTTATAATTAGTATACGGGTATACCTAAAGTGATAAAGGAGTATTTCAAGTTTATTTAGGTGGTATATTAGAGGTGGGTGTAATTACACCCGGGAGTAAAAAGTATTTTTCCTATATATATATGGCATTCTTGAAACATACATCTTTTTAAATGTCTCTTTCTTATTTTTTTTATAACATGCCAAATCGAGTGAATGTAAAAAGATTGCAATATGAAATATACGAGCCTCATAGCCAAGATTTAAAATAAGACCCAATCTTGGATATGACCCTCATAGATAAACATCGCAAAGTACTATCTATAATCAATCTAGCCAAAGTATTCTGCCATGTCATATTTTAGTTCAAGTATAGCAAATTAATTACAACTAGTCATGATTAAAGGTACATAGCATATGTATAAACATGATAAAGAAAGCTCTACAACTCATTTGATTTCAATGACTTGGCCTTGATGAATTAGTCGACAAGTATAATAAACAAAGCTTCTGAAATTTTTAAACAACAAGCTCCCCCTCAGAATAATCCCATAGGATGCAACACACTCAATTCACTTCACAAGTGAGCAAAATGTGAAGAATCAAGCGGTTTTGAGAGAATATCAGTAACTTGAGAATTTGACTCAACTAGGTGTAGACAACATCACCTTTTCCATATGGTCTCTCAGAAAGTAAAATCTCTTAAAAGCCATCAAAGAAAGTGAAAAACCATCAAGTGTTCCAATCAAGCAATGACGTAAAAAACCGAAACCCAATCAAGCTCATGTTTTCTATCCTCATTAGCAGTTCTTACATCACAGGAAACATCGGTCTCACAGTACTTGGGTTATTGAAATAATATTAAAGAATCCAGTATTGAGATACACGATAAACAGGGGCAACAGAAGGTAACGATAATGATTGAGCAAAAATTTTAGCATTTGCGCGCTGCCGGTCTGACCGCTATTAAGAAACCAATCTAACCTAAGGCCGGTCTGACCGCAAGTCCAATGACGGTCTAACTGGTCCTATCGCAAAAAGTCCAAAATCTACAGAACGTTGATTAGAGGGACCAAAACGATGAGAAGGAGCTTGCACATATTCCAATCTAGAATGAGAAACCTTTCATAACCTGTCTCTCTTTTCTTTCTTCGCTTTTTGGAAGCAAAATTAAATCAAATGACTATCTCTACCACAATAAGTGCATTATATCTGACTTGATAAAAAGTCGTATTTGTTAACTTCACAACACCCACTTTGATAGAGGGGTCCTTGGCTATGCCAGCAGATTTAAACACAATTTAGTTTGGTTTAGATTTACTTCAATTTTTTAGGTTCAAGAAGTTTAACTATCTTTGGAGGATTATTCTTGGTAATCTCAATAAAATTAAATCCTAGATCATGATTTTTCACACTTGTTTTTGACTTGTCTAGAATCACATTCAAAATTTTCTTACCAAAAGAAAAATATCTCTAAAGTATCCTTATGGAACACATTTTTTTAGCCAATGAGGGACAAATTGTGCACTTAATAAGTTCATTCACTAAATCTTTCGAAGCACTAGATTGAGCCAATCTTTTTTTCAGCAAAATCATTCAATTGCCTAGTTAAAGCATCAATTTTAATATTTAACTTAGGACAATTTGAGCAAGACAGGTTTTCATGTAAAGCATTTGTTAAATAGATTTCTAAGATGAATTAAGCCTAACTTCTATCAAATTACAATTAGAACAAGCTTTAGAAGAATTAAACTTGAGCTTTTCAATTTCATCATTAGTAAGTTTTAATTTTTTTATGACAAGAGTCATGTGCCAATCTTAATTCATAAAATTTAGCAGTTACATCCCTAAGTTGAACCAAGTTTGATACATTAATAGATCTAGTAGTTTTCAACTCAGAATGTAAAACTTGATAAGACTCACATGATTCATCATCAGAAATATAAGTTCTAAGTCTATTAATTCCAAAATTTAAGCTTTCAACAACACAATTATTCTCTTTCAATTTCTTTTTTGTCTTTTTCAATTCAATAGCAAGTTTAATCAATCCATCCTCAAGCTCACCATATGATGGTCTTATCTCATCGGGGTCGATATTGTCGTCGTCATTCCTTGCTATGAAACACATACCAATGAAGTCATTGTTCTTTTTTTTACCTTTGGAACTATCATCATCGTCGATGTCGATGTTGCAACTCTTAAAGTTCCCATCACTTAAATCAAGACGCTCGATAGCTGATAGGACCTTTCAACAAATTTGTGATGGAAATTGCCACCCTTGGTGTTGTGGCTCAAGCTTAATTCGATAGCTGATAGGACCTTTCAAGTTTAGAAGAACACTCTTTTTTATATAGATTCTTACGCACTTTCTTAATTTTAGTGGTTCCTTCATGATAATCGTAAAGAGTTTTTTATATTAAGTGGGCGAATTAATATAAGCTACACAATCAAATTCTTTGTGAGAAATCCGTTCAAATAACAAGTTAACAAGTTATAAGCTTGAGCATTTAAATCAACATCAGTTTTATTTAGATTAATAACAGTAGCAAGAACCACATAAGGTGTAGAAAATTTGTTCCAAACATCATTACCTTGAGCCCGAATGTAAACTTGCATATGACACTTTCAAAAAGCAAAATCAGTGCCATCTAGTATGAGGATGGTTCATATACCTCTCTGATGCCATAGCAACTTGCTCTAATACCACTTGTAGGATCGAATACTATAATCAGAGGGGTGAATAATTGTATTGGTTTCTTTGCAAATTACCGAGGACTACCTGTGTTGGATTGAACCGATGATCGAAGACACTCGCATAGCACATGAGATCGTGATGTGTTAGCACACCGGCTGAGGACACAGGAAGACGATGGCTCTCCATGCGTGGACAGAAGAACACGCATGTCACTCATGCTGACACGCTTGCCAAGGAAGGTAGATGATGGATAAAGTTGTCGTGCCCATGTGTGATGCCTCCAAGTTGACGTGCTCTGATCTGCTCTGCCTGTCGATGCTGTTGGCGACGATCGAGTGGATAACTCGGTGCACGATTGAGGAAAGTGAAGTCAATGAAGGAACTCTATCTCACCACGCACTGCTTGGAATGACAACGAATCAAAGATGACACCCAGAAAAACATGTCACCGGCACCGACAAATTTTTTCTCGAAATGGATCTGATCTTTTACCTCTGAATCATGTTCTATGACTATAAAGTGCCCTCACGGGACCCCCTCAAACCCTAGCACAAAAATTCCAAAAACTTTCTCTCCAAAAGCCACCGTTAACACTTAACATCTCCCTATTTTTATATGCTAGAGCCCCAAACCATGTTCTCATCAACACGGATACGAAATTTTATCCGATTCCAAAAATCAAGAGACCCAAAACCCTTTCAAAACATAGGTTTTCTAAAATCTCTAAACCTTCCAGTTATGGACACCTTTCATAACTCCTTCCAACTTATCACATGTCGAAGCCTCTAGGACCGCACCTCCGTAGCTTCTCCACGCATCATCCACTTTGATCTTCACGTGCCCCAGCGTGAGCTTGACCACCTCGTGACATCCTTGATCGCCTGAACCTCATATTTCCCTATTCTAGTATCGGTCCTCCTTGCCATCGATCATGACCGTCTCTATGCCCAACCTACACCTACAAATACCAAAGAACTTTTTTCCTAACACAAGTTTTCTCCCACTTGACCAATCATCAGTCCACACACATAAAACACACCCTAATCCATCAACAAACACGAACTAAATCATCCAAAATCTCAATTTCCACGCTTTTCAAAAATCAACACAAGACCACCCAGAAAAATTGGTTTGACTGCCACGCACAGACCGGTCAGACCACTGGCTCAACGAGGACTCGGGGACTCAAAGGTTACAAGAATTATAGCACTCGTAGCCTACGACTGTCGATCATCGACCAGGCACTATAGTTCTGACCATCTACCAGACGCTATAGCTCTGACCATTGACCAGGCACTGTACCCTCGACCATCTACTAGGTGTTGTAGCTACGACTATTGACCAAACACTGTAACTCCGACCATCAACCAGGTACTGTAGCTACAACCATCCTGGTCGAAGCCTATGACTACCGACTACCAATTACTTTTGACTCTGACTGCTTCTGACTAATGACCCGACTCGGTGAACCAACCTCACTACGACTACCGATCGTGATCGAAGCCGAGCAGTCGAAGCGGTCATTGGGTATCACCGGTTAGACCACCTAACCTGAATATTCCAATAATTTCCACTTTACAATAGTGCATCGACTGAAACTTTCACAAATGCATATTTCAATGCAACCTAAATGCCAATTATTCAGTATCATTATATTCACGACTTATCCACATGATCTAACACATGCAACCGAAACAAGTATCTGTCTCTTCCTAACCTTCTAAACCGCCTCCACACTTGCACTGATGTGAGTCACTCACCGCACCACCTTGCAGCATCTCGGTCTTGACCATGCCTCTGCTTGAACCAGGTTGACAACAGCATGCTTACTTCACCATCCAGGCCTATGAAGCATTTCCTAAAGTTAACCAATTGTTTCTGACACAACAAAAAATCAGTCTATTTGTTGAATTGTGCTTTCTTTTTCTTTTCTTTTTTCTAACCAGCAGCTAGTCCAACTAATGTAGTACCCATGTCGGCCCACATGTCTTGTGACTAAAAGTCATGGTTCGAGTTCCAATAACTATAAGTTACGTGGGTGTAATTTTGGATTTTTTTTCGCATCTTTTATCCAGTGACTTTTCTGCTGTAAATTTCTAAGTAACTGTGACTTCTCTGCTATAAATTTCCAAGTATCAAGGATAATTGTGATAACAAAATGTATCTATTGTGGGGTTGCTCAACCTCTTAGATCATCACGAATGCCTAATGGACCTTAAGGTAAGCCAATGAATAAACTAATATACACATGAAGTAATGCATCAATATACCCTCACCTCTATGCAATAATAAGGGGCAAGATAGGAAATAGACACCCTCACCTCTATAAAGAGCCGCCGGGGGGCATGTGAGGACATGGGATTTATTTTTTCCTCACTTGTTTCTCTCTCCACTTTTCCATTCTCACTACTCTGTTTGCATGGTTCGACTCTATTTTGTGTCCTTAGAATTTCACTTGTTGTAATTTTGTAGCTACAATAGTATATCTTCTCAAAGTATCTTTCATAAACATTTTCACTTATTGTAATGTCAAGCCTAGTATGATAATGTCTACCTTCTCAAATTTATATGTTAGGTATTTTATTGTACTCGATGATATATGGACCATAAGGGACTGGAAGGTAATCAGTTGTGCTCTCCCCGATAATGATTTTGGGAGTCGGATATTGACAACAACTTGCATCATGGATGTAGCGAAATCTTGTTCCTTACATCCTAGTGATGTTATCTACCGGATGGAGGCTCTTAGTGAAAATTACTCCAGAAGGTTATTTCGTAGTAGAATATCTGTTGAAGAAAAAGAAAGGCCGGCTGATTTTAAAGAAGTTGCCGATGACATGTTGAGAATGTGTGGTGGCATGCCATTGGCCATAATTGTTACAGCCGGCTTATTAGACAGGAAATCTGCAGAATTGGGACCATCGAAGAAGCTTCAGGAATCTATTTATTCAGCATTGAACCAATATTCCACGTCACAAGGGATAAGAAAGGTACTGGACATGAGTTATGCTGATCTATCTCTGCCATTGAAGTCTTGCTTTCTGTACTTGAGTGCTTTTCCAGAAAATTATACCATCAAGAAGGATCATTCGATACAGATATGGATAGCTGAAGGATTTATCCCTAAAAGAGATGAAGAAAGCTTGTGGGAAACAGGGGAGAGCTACTTTAACGAGCTTATCAGTAGGAGACTGATCCAGCCGGTGTTCGACTACGATGATGTTCAAGCAGTGGGCTGCACTGTTCATGGTGTGATTCTTGATTTCATCGCATCCTTGTCAAGCGAAGATACCCTTGTTACAACTGGTGCAGAATTGAGGTCTGGACCATTTCCACGTGACACGATTCGACGATTCTCGTTCAACTGCAGTAACAAAGACGAAGAAGATGATACCTTGGCCTCAAGCACCGTGCACTTATCTAGAGTCCGATCCCTCATATTTTTTGGGGATGTTAAAGGGATGCCTGGTGAAATTTTGCACTTGAGATTTCTACGAGTGCTGGATCTCGAAGATGCTGGCAATTTGAGAAGCCACCATCTTGAAGGCATCCAACGAATGGTTCTACTCAGATACTTGGGACTCGGAGGGACTGGTATCCATGAGCTACCAGAAGAAATTGGAGAGCTACAGCACTTGGAGACCCTAGATTTGCGACGGACCTTCCTGTGGGCCTTGCCTGCATCTATAGTTGGATTGCGAAAGTTGGTGCGTCTACTACTTGGCGGACTTGTCAAACCGCCGGAAGAAATATGGAAAATGCCAGAATTAGAAGAAGTATCAACCATGGATGTGGGTAGTAGCAGCTCACTGAATTCGGTGTCAGAGCTGCTGATTAAGTCGAAGCGGCTGAGGATGCTAGGCGTAAGATGTAATGAATATGGATTTGAATCTTCCGACGAACGGAGTGCCTTCGTGTCTTTCCTCAACGAGGTTGGAAAGTCAAGCCTTCAGTCACTACTTCTCAAGGGTTACTCTCATGATTTGCTTGACTTACTGCTGGATTCGTGGGTCCCTCCGCATCACCTCCGAAGATTCGAGCTGACAATCTCACGCACCCTTTTGGAAACAGGAGGAGTCCCACCTAAGATGGCCTCACTCGTAAACCTCACCCACCTGCGTGTCCAGATTTATCGCATAGAAACGGAAGACCTCTGTGCCCTGGGGGGCTTGCCTAATCTGATCCTTCTCGACTTACATTCAAAATATTCTGGATTTGAAAGGCTCATCATTAGCAGGGATAGATTCCGGTGTCTCGTGGTGTTCTCGTACGTGTGTCCTAGGATGCGGCTGCAGTTCACACGAGGGGCCATGCCGCAGCTCCGAAGGCTATGGATTGAATTCAACACAGTGGAAACACCGTCTCGGTATGGAGATTTTGATTTTGGCATCCAGCACCTCTCTTGCCTCACGCAAGTCCATGCCACCTTCCTTCTTCGTCGGGGTACAAATCCGGAGTTGGATGCTGCGAAGGCTGCCATCAGAGAACAAGTATCTATGAACCCCAACAGTCCCGTATTGGAATTGAGCACAAAATCTGCAGGCAGATGGTAAAGGACCAAAAGCAGCACTTTTGGGGCGTATTTGGATCGGTGGGATTTTGATTCGAATTAAAAAAATTCCCAAAGAAATCACCCCCCCCCCCCCCATCTGCTTAAATCAGACCGTTTTAACTCTCTCAAGACATGTATAGAACTAAACTTTAGCCACTAAACTTTAGTCGAAGGTCCTGTTTGGATCCTGTACTAATAGATAGAACTAAAGTTTCAAAAAGACCATACTACCTTTCCTCATTTCGTGCGTCAGCCATTAAATGAGAGGTGAGAGGCCAACATGCATAGGTAAATACGTCTTTGTGTCTAAGAACCCAAAACTTTAGACCACTTTAGTTCACTTTGGTGGACTAATGGTCTAAAGTGTTTTTTGAGTGTTAGCTAAAGTTTAGATCTAACTTTAGACCACCTGTTTGGAGATTTTAGATCTAAACTTTAGTGACTAAACTTTAGATGGAGGGATCCAAACAGAGCCTTATTTATATGGTCGTCCTTTTTCTCAGTCGACTTCGTGTTCTTCTCTACTATGTGGTGTGTGCTCTTGTTTTACGTGTTGCAAGTATACTATTTCCACCTGTAATCTTCATTCGGAACACTGAACCTGTTTGTCTATGTTTTCTGTTTACACGCGTTGTTGTTTCAAAGTCTTTAACTATAATTCCAGTACACTAATAATGCAAGAATGCAAGTGTAATCTTATTCAATTAGATGTCACGTCCTCATGGTTATGTAAACAATACTGCAAGTTATATTTAATCATGACTTTCTATTTTTCTAAGATGCAGCTAGATTTGAACTTGGAGATTGCATCACTCAATATACCCGTTACCTAGCTTTCCCCACGGATTGGTGTATCATATCTGGCTTCTTCATATTTCTTGCAAACTACTGCAGAGTGCTAGTTGTGCTGTCGTATCGTACAGACTATATATAGTTGCACTTTGGTTTCAGCATGGCAAATCTATAAAAAACTGTAGCATCAATGGGATGCCCTGATCATCCGAGGAACTCTAGCATCAATGGGATGCTCTGATCATCCGAGGAACTTAACTTTCAAACAACTTAATCAACATGAGCATAATACAATCCTCAAAAGTTGAGGAACAATTTACAAACATCTTAATTCTGTGAAGTTGGACACCATGCATGTATGCAACTCCGAGAGTTTCCGGCCGTACGTACTAGTGTAGTTTACATTACACATGCACAGTTGGTTTCCTGACGAATCTAACAAACAAGCGACGTGAAAAGTCTATAAGGCCCTTGGACCTGAAATATTTGTTGGCCCGCACCAGGATTAATTCAGGCCCAAACCAATTCGGTCGGTTGGCTCTCGTCGGCCCCAAACAAAACTACACTCGGCTGCTCGTGTCGTGAGATCGCAACCAAGCTCCACCATCAAATTGGGGAGACAAGTTCGATCACTTAACTTTTATGGATTGTTCATGTGCATGCCTTATATCATGGAGTTTAGTTTCTGTTTCTTCGAGTTCTCGCTTAAATTATGGGCTAATCCTGACGATATAGTTAGGACCTTATTGGAAATTCCAAACCGTTTCGACTCAGATACTTGTGATACTTGTGTATTGATGCATGTCACGTGACTCTGGAACTCCCAATCCAGGTGCAACAGCTAAAAGATTTGATGGCATTGGAAATAAAAGCAAAGTAATTGCAGTTTCATTAGATATCATTGATCTGCTAGGCTTGTACGGTTGTACCTCTGTCTTCCTAGTGAGACCAATCTACCTACTGGTATTGGCCACATGATATCTGAAGGACCATATAAGAAGGTTCAGGATATTATTGTAATAAATTATTGTAAGGTTTATGAAGTGGTCAAGTGGTTTTGCAAATATTGCAATTGCTTTAAGCTGTTTTCTGGAAGTTCTAGAAAAATCGAAAGTACCGCGGTTGTGAATACAGTCGTACCGTAGAGCGGTAGTACTACAAGGCAGTAGCTCCGACTGTGTGGTGATACGTTTTTCCAGAGAGGTCCAGTCAAGAGCAGTAGTACTGGCTTGAGGCGCGGTAGTACCGCAGTGTGGTAGTACCAGCTTGTAGGTGCGGTACTACCTAACTTCTCAGAAAAACAGGGTTTTGGGATTTGAGTCATGGATTGAGCTGGGTTGACCCAGGTCCTTGGATTAAGATTGCATGATACATATCTTGGCTAATGTAGGTCAAGTTGTGAAGAAGTTATGCTTGGAAACGTTTTATTTGTTTTTGGATGTGCAGGATTCCTTGGAGTCAACTGTGGTCAACGGCGATGATCGGGGCTAGGCTCATGGAGGAGTTGAGGCCCAGAACGATCGAGGATGCCGGGTGAGACGGTGAGCTCAAGCATGATAGGACAAAGGTGGAAAATGTTAAAGGTAAGTTCGAACGATGGGATGACGCCATGTGGCTTGCATGAGCCAAGTGAGCCGTGGTTCGATGGAACCAGGACAAGAGAGACTTGGTGATACGTGGCAAGCTAGTGGTACACCTACATGTGGCAAGCATGACAATTGTTTGCAGTGGTTGGCAATGACCAGGTAAGAAAAATTATTTTGGTAGTTTGACCAAAATACTGAAAACCATCTTGGATCAAAACCACGGCACATGGGCGATGCGTTGAAGAGCAGTTTAGGTCAAGGTAGAGCTAGTTTGATCAAGGCGGATCAAGGCTAAGGATTTAACAGATTCACACTTATATACTTTAAAAAGCGTGCATAAATGAACTTGTATGAGTAAAACCCGTATGTGTGTGGTTAACAGGTTTTCCCTATTATAATAATGGATAGTATCTACTAAGGTGAATAGATAGCTGGCTACCCATCTATAAAAGGGAGTTGGTATGGAGACATGTGTTAACCATCTAACCGATCTCTTGTGCTTTCTTCTCTAGGGTTAGGGTTTGAGAGTAAGTGACTTGTGTGCTCTTTGTCCTTTAAGATGGAATGGCTACAAAATCTACCTTCTTAAGTAAGCAATACATCAATCGTTATATAACTCTTTTGTCTCTCTTATCTTGATTGATGTGATTTGATTTTGGTTGGTTTTGATCTCTCCTCTTCCCTTCTCGTGATCTTGCTGTGCAAAGACATGTAAGAGATGGAGATATATCTCCATCTATCTAGGAACTTTGATAGCAAGACTCAAGAGAAAACCCGGTTTTACTTGACTTTGGTCTTTATGATCATCTCATGATCCAGAGGTTTTTGGCTTGATTTTTTTGGTGATCTAACTTGTTGTGACATGTGGGAATACCTCTACACCCCTCTTGGTCATCATCTACCCACGAACAAGTTGTATTCACTGGATTTGGTTTTGACTTGGGTGCGTGCACTTTGTCCTCAAACTGAAAAAGATAGCAAATTTGGCCATGTTTTCATAATCGTTTGTTGGAATAGACTCATAATATCCTAGAGTAGATCTCTACCAAATTCCATGTCATTTGGATTACGGGTCAAAACTTCCGTCAATTTAGCTTTTAAGCTCAGTCTGTTTTCTCTGTTCTTGAGGGAGCAGTAGTACTGCCCGTGTAACACCAGTACTACTGCACATTGGTAGTATCGCAGCAACAACGTCGGTAGTTCCAATTCTCTTGATTTATACTGCTAAGTTTTGTGTTGGCTGTTTCTCTTAATCTTCATAACTTTCTAACTATTGGAGTTAAGAATAAGTGAATACTTAGAAAAATTTTATTAAGACATCATTCACTCCCTTTGTCACCATCTTCAGTCTTTCAACATTTCTTCACGCTCTAGGGCATTTCGATCTCAGCAACAACTTGGTAGAAAATGCGCAGAGCCTTGGTGAGTTCACCAATCTACGAGGTCTTCATCTTACCTATTCTACTGCGCTGCCCGACAGTGCATCATGAAGTGTCCGAGCTCTGTTCTTGGAAAACTCAGCAACGTTAGGTCTCTGACTCTGCTAACTGGCTCATCTACTATAAATACTCTGGAGACGAGCGCTTAAGCATTAAAACTTCCTGTGACGTAGCTGTCTATCCTCTCCTCCAGCCCTTCTTGAGACGCTTGAGTTGTTGCCGTGGATTTGCATCTTTTAAATCCTCCCAAATTCGATCAAAGAACTCCACAAACTTTGCATCTTAAAGATTGAAGTAACGCGACTGTGGAGTACTTCAACGTTTCTGCTCTTTAATTAGTTTCTAGCTAGCACTCCCTGAATCGTGATGTAGATGATTAATCGCATATATTTGCACAATGTATTGTATGGAGACACCGATCATGTTTGCGTACATGCAACTTTTACTGTTGTAGCAACCTCCGACCGGTGTCTTGGATCTGCCCAAATTAGACCGTTTTAACCCTCTGAACTCTGGAGCAACATGCATCAAGAACCGGCGGCCACACAAGTTATTTATCTGGTCCTCCTTTTCTCAGTCCATCCTGTATTACGCCTTGCAACCTTACTATTTGGACGTGTAATCTCAATTCGGAACTGAACATGTTTGTGTGTATTTTCTATTTTACATGCGTTGTTGTTTCCAAGTCTTTAATGTATTGGAATCGGTTAATTTCCAGTATACTGATAGTGCAACTCAGCAACTGCAACCTTACTCAAGCGGATGTCATAGCCACGTGGTTACGTGAACGACACTTCATGTTATATTGAACCTTGACCAAATGTGCAACTAGATTTCAACTTGGATTGCGTCACTCATATATACCTACCTGTTACCACGCGAATCAAAGCCAGTTTTGACATCATTTCACACTGTATTTACAAAAATAACAATATACGAGACGTATTGACAAAAATATCATTTTTTTTGCCGTCGACGGGCTGGGCGGCAGCGCACGCGTGGCGGTGTCTCCTGGGGCTGGGTGGCAGGTGGCCTATCGCCCAGGGAGCAGGTGGTAGGCCAGCCTGTCGCCCAGCCCGCAGGCAGCACGTAATTTACCTGCCTAATTTTCTTTTCCTTTTAGGTTTGTTCAAATTTTCAAATATATCAAATGAACTCAAAAAATTATGACATTTTTAGTGGAGCTTTTTGAGGCATCGTGGTATGTTTTGTAATTTTTTGAGGCCCTTTGCTACCTCTGAAAATTCTTAGAGCGACGCATAATTAACCAGACGATTAAGCAGTTATGCGTCGCTCTAAAACATTTTAGAGGTAGAAAATAATCATGAAAAATTACAAAAATTTTTATGAAGCTTTCTGATATAGTGTGCTATGTTGCATAAGTTTATGTAATTTTTTACACCATTTTACTACCTCTAAAAATTATTTAAGTAGATGTATAATTAAACATATGATTAGGCACTAATAGCCATGCCTAATCACCCGACTCTTGGCCACTATAGCCTGCCGCCCAGTGGCCAAGCGGCGGGTGATTAAGCCCAACCATTAGTGCTTAATTAATTATGTGCTGCTTAAATAATTTTTAGAGGTAGAAAAGTGGTGCAAAAAATTACGTAAAAATTACACAACATAGCACACTATATTAGAAAGCTCCATAAAAAATTTATAATTTTCTTGTAGCTATTTTCTACCTCTGAAAATTCTTAGAGTGACGCATAACTGCTTAATTGCCTGGTTAATTATGCATCTTTCTAAGAATTTTTAGAGATAACAAATGGCCTCAAAAAATTACAAAACAATTACACAACATACCATGATGCCTCAGAAAGCTCCACAAAAATGTCATAATTTTTTGAGCTCATTTGCTATATTTACAAATTTAAAAATTATAAATTATGAATTTTATATGGTCCAAATTTACCACGTTTATTCGGATTAACTTATCCAAACAAACATGGCTCAGATCGCATAAAATTATCATAAAATTACATAATAACTATTACTCAATTGAACAATTGTGTCATATTATATAGTGTTAAGTCCTCAATTAAGGCTACCATCTTTGTATATTAGGATAAGATGTTATCTTTGTATACTAAGATATGTTTGCTGGGATTTATTCAACTTGGTTTTAGGACCTCACATGGGCCCAAACAGCCCCGTCCTATTGTTAGATTGAGAAGGCATGCTCGTGTGCGACGGAAGATAAGATCACAAACAGACAGGCAAGCGCAGCGAGAAATAGCAGTGGCTTAGAAGAGTGAGCCATATCGCATCCTGTGATGTATTTTTTTTATAGTACTGTAATTACTTTTAATTATACAAATTTATAATGTATCAAATTGTAAAAAAGTGAAATATTCGTTAAATTCATGGTTAAGTTAATTTGAACAAATGTGGTTAATTCGGACTGTATAAAATTTCCAAAAAAAATTGCATATTAACTATTACTGTATCGGGAGACTTCATATAAAATTTCATAATTTTGGAGCTCATTTGCTATATATAAAAACTCATAAAAATATCAAAATTGTACGAATTTTTGAGCAACATTCGTCATGGATAAAATTCTCCAAAAATTACACTGCAAAGAAAGTTGTGTTGGGAGGCTGTACATAAATTTATAAAAATTTTAAGCTTATTTGATATATTTAAAAATTCAAACAAATATTAAATAGAAAAAATTAGAAAAGTAATTAGGTTAGCTAATTAGCCAGCCTAATCACCACTGCCCGCGGGCTGGGCGACAGCTTGCTGCCGCTTTGCACTGGCGACAGCGCCTACCGCGGGCGATAGCGCCACGCGTCGCCTCGCGGGCGCTGCCGCCCGGCGCCGACGGCAAAAATGATTTTGTCAATACGTCTCGCACACTGCTATTTTTGTAAATACTATATGAAACAATTCTAAAACTGGTATTGATTCCTTACCTAGCTAGCTTCCCCCGTACTGCGTTGCTGTACCTAGCTAGCTTATTCACATTAGTTCCTTGCAGACTGCAGCATGCTAGTAGCACTCTTGTATCGGCCAGATTATACGCTGCACTTTGATTTCACCATGGCAACTCTAGATCATCTGTGCAGCCTGCTGCTTGCACTGCCATACCAGTTCAACTCGCATGTGCGGTCAGTGGAACCAACTTGACACGGGGTGTCGACAAGTTACATATGTAGTCAGTGGAACAATCACATCACACGCAACGCGCAAAACAACCTGAACACCATTGTGGCACTACAGCACCTTGTTTCATCACAAGTTCACGACGGCTCAATGCGAAAGGCACCATTTGGCAAAGGGAGTGTCTATGCACTTGTTCTTTTTAGTCGCAGCTTGTGGCTAAAAAACTGAAAAGCAGTTTTTAAAAGCTGAAAAGAACAGGGTCTATACAACAAGAGACTGCCACAAATATACATTTGATCATTTATCAGTGTCACTGATATTCATTGGCCATGTGATCATGATCCTGGTTTTTTTTAGTTTTTAGCTTCTACTTTTGATTTTTCTACAGTAATTAACTTTTAAACAGAGTGTCTTTTTAAGATAGGGTCTACTAATTAATTATAACTATACCGACTTCATTTATATTGGCAAAAACTGTACGTGAGTTTCTGTTACTCTGTCATCTCTCCCACAAACAGTTTAAAAGTCATAAACTATAGCACAAAATTATAAGTCTTAGAAAAAAAAAAGCCCCGTGTCCACTTTATCGAATCTCAATTGTGTTAACAGCCTCGAAGCTAGCAGCCTAGCACGCACGTATCGAGCAGGTACGAGTAGTCGTGCCGCCCGTAGAGATAGAGCGCACGTATGTTGCCTCATGCTAATAAGTAATAACTCACTGGACGATGAGGACCCAGCTAAATTCGGCCGGAGTTGGAGCTTTTTTCTAGAAACATCCCCTAATTTATATTAATAAAAATATAAAGATAAAGTGCATGAATACCTAATTTTTATATTAAAGATATCCGATGAACAACTTATTACTATTAGATCCTTGATTCGATGAATGTATTGACCATTGATGATGACCAACACATGAAAAAGCGAACGACATGTATAAATTGTTCTTTGGCTTTTTTCAATCCAACAATTCAGATGCATCAAGGCCCAGGCAGATAAAGGCTGTTGGTAGGGGTGAAAACGGATCGGATAGTTTCCAACCGATCTAGACAAAAACGAATACGGACTGCCTCGGATCGGATTTTATTCGGATAATTCTCCGATCGGAAACGAATACGAATTTTTTTGTCGAAAACGAATACGAATACAGTAAGCTTGGTATCTATCGAATACGAATACGGATTATCCGGATAATAAAGAAGCCGGATATTCGGGATTTCAGCCCAAACTCCAATAGCCAATAAGCCGAGCAACCAGCCCAAGTCGGCCGACGACCCATCAGCCCAACCAGCCATAGCCCATAAGCCTCCATTAGACCATTGCCATTAGGGATTTAGGGTTCCCTGCAGTGCCGTCTGCCACTCAGTCGACTGCCTGCCCGACTACTGTGTACCTTTACAGCTCTACCAAATCGATGAATCCCACCATAGGTCCACAGGCCACAGGCAAGAGAGACACGGTGGCCAGAGCTGGGCTAGCCAGAGTGAAGGGGCAGTGGCCTGGGGGCCAGGCCTAAAGATGGCAATGGGTCTATACCCATTGGGTTTCACCACCCCAAACCCACCTCCATTAAGCAAAAACATCCCCGCTGGAGGACCCAATAACACAGGCGGGTACAACATTTCCCCCAAACCCATACCCGCGCGGGTGAAATAAACCCGGCGGGTGACCCATACCCGAGACATGATATACAAGATTAACGTCGACGTCCCTTTGGGATGGGGTGGGTTGATTGGATGCAGTGGTGACTAGGGTTAGTATTAAGCTTCCTGCAATGGAAACAAGGGTTAAAGGTGGCGAGGAAGCTTCACCGACTGTCGTCGTTCGTCGAGCTGGAGAGTGCCGCCATGGGCGACGGCGGCTTGGCAGATGGGTGACGGCAGCGGCTTGGCAGAGTGCGGCGGCGGCGGCTTGGCAGAGGGTGGCGAGGATGGCTTGGAGGGCAGCGGCGTCGAACGGCGAGGGGGGCAGCGGCGCCGAACGGCTTGGAGGGCGGCGGCGGCGGCTTGGAGGGCGCCCGAAGCCCCGAACAGCTTGGAGGCTGTGAAATGGGGAATTGGGGTCTGGCGGCCGTCTGGGGAATAGGGTTAGGGTTTTAGTTTACATCTATTGGGCTGGGCCAAATACAATTATTTGTTCTGTGGGCTAGGCTACAAATAGATGGCCCATAAATACTCGGGTATCCATTGGGTAATGGGTATGGGTAGTGTCAAACCATACCCACACCCGCGTACCCATTGGGTCCTATTTTTCTCCATTAGTGGACCCATGGGTAGACATTTTAACCCATATATGTACCCTAATGGGGTAATTACCCATCGGGTTTTGGGTTATGGGTACCCATTGCCATCTTTAGCCAGGCCAAAGGGAGGCACAAAGGGAGGAGGCGTCGAGCTGCAGGAGAGGGGTGGAGCTCGTAGGAGGCGGCGTCGGGAGGTTGAGCCTGCCGAGGGCTGAGCTCGGGGACGAGTCCAGGAAGAGGCCATGGTTGAGCAGTGGCCTAGGGGCCGAGCCGTCAGCCGACGCCAGGAGGCCAGAGGCGGAGCTGGGCAGAGGCGGGACTGGAGCACTGGGACGGGAGGTCAAGGGAGGCGCAAGTGCCAGCCAGTTTTAGTGGGGGACTTAGGGAGGAGGAGGAAGAGTGAGGAGAAAGGGAGAAGAATGGGAGGAAGAATGAAATGGAGAGAGGAAGAACGAGTGTGCAGCAGAAGGCTTCGGTCAGAGGGGGAAAATGAGAGAAGGGAGAGAAAAGAGAAAAGGAGAAAGAAAAAGTGCGTGAAAATAAATTTTATTCAGGAGTTTTTATACTGGGTACTCTGTCATTCTCGTGGTGTGGTTGACTTATTTGATAAAATTTTATAGTCATATTAAATTACAAACACCACTAGCAAATATTTATGTTTATTAAAAATAAATTTAGTATCATCAGTATATTAAAATTTAGCATGTACCAATTAAATTGATGTACTGCCGTTTAAATTATTCTGATGCAAATTTAAATACTTAATTAATTTATTAGTCACATAGAAATTATAGAAACCCATCTAGAATTATTTATAGAAATTATAGAAACCCATTAAGAATTATTTAGGACTTTAAAAAAATTAATGCCATTCGAAGATTTAAAATATATACAATGGTATGACTGTTATGGATAAAAAATTTATGCTTGTTTAGATTTCATAAATGTTTTGACAAGACAAACTATTTATGTATTTTCATTGATTTTGGATGTATGGTTTAAGGGGTTTTCATATTCCGATAAATATTTGTGACCGTATTCGTTTCGATTCGTATTCGCTCCGTATCTGTATTCGATATTATTCATATTTGTATTCATGTCCAAGGTATTCGTATTTATATCCGCATCCAAGAAAAAATATGAAAACAAATATGATAGAGATATTATCCGTCCGTATTCGATTTGTTTGCATCCCTAGCTATTGGTTCAGAGCAAAATCTTAGACAAGTGAATCCCAAATGACATGGGCTACTTAAAACCCGATAAAATGTTATCGGTGAAATTTCACCGGTAACCGCCGATTACCGGCGGGAATCGGTAAAATTTTATATCAGGCAAAAAAATTTGGATTCATCTAAAAATAAAAAATTCAAAATTTTTTGGCCAAAAATTTCCAGTAACCGGCGGTTTCTGCCGTATAATTGACCTCTGATAATTTTTTTGACCGATAGAATTTTCCCTGCTTAAAACAACTAGATCAGTCGGATGTTGTTTGTTCCTTGAGGAATCCGCACTTTAGTATGGTTTAGCACGCTAATGCATAGGATTGATCGCTATGTGAATGACCAAATAAATTACATGGGCCTATGATGAATTCAATTTTGTATATATGTTGCCTACTTAAAAAAACGCAATTCATGCATCATAAGAAGAAAACAGGGTACAACTGAACCAACAAGTTTTCAGGTCAAAGACCTGACTTTTCGGAGACACTATGTTAGTATATCATGGGAGGGGCTCCAGCGTTGGCCTTCCTCCTTGGTTGGCCTCGCGACCTTGATCTGGAACACTTGCATTCCTTTCATTCCAATTACTCCAAGCTACTATGACCAACGAGTCAAAAAACTGAAAACCCTTCCTCCTGTGCGTGGGAACTCTCTTCCTAGCATCTGGCCACCAATTTTGTAACGAGGACGTCCAGTGGTCTCTTTTCTTCGTGGCAAAAAGGGCAGACTCCGTGATTCTGCAGACCTCTTCTCTGTAGTCTACCGTCGGTCCAGCCCTTTCTTGCCATTGGAGGAAATGCTTGCTCCAAGCCGGCCAGTGGCTAGGGATTAATCTGACGAAAATTAAGCCCATGGCAAGAAACGAAATCAGGCACACTAGTGGTAATTACTGAAACAGGGGTAGAGGAACATTAATCTGGAGCTAGCTAGCAAGCGATCTATGGAAACTAATCACGAACGGATGTGAGACTGTGGGTGCGTACCTCTTGGTCTTGGTCAGATGAAAGCATTACATCTTCATGTAGACTTGTCGTTTGAAGGGTGGGACGGTTGGGATGGACTGCGGCTGCGTGCCTCAACGCCGCCTCTGCTTCCTCCACCTCCGCAGCACAGTCATTCGAACAGCTGATTCTAGCGGTTACTTTCTGAACCAAAGGGAGGCTCCCCAAGCCAAAGCTTTTCAAAACCAAGGTTGGCATCCTTCAGGAACCGCACATAGACATTAGAGATAAGGGCTTCAATGTAACACCCTGATTTTCGTAATGCAAGTGATTCTTACTAGGGGAGGACATTTTAATCTCCTGATAAATTCCCAGATTTTCCCGTTGGTCATTCTCGTTAGTAGAAAGCCCTAAACTCGATAATCTTTTAGCTAGTGGCATTGCTTAGACTTAGTTCAAAACACCTTAATTCACTATAGATTCGATACCTTAGAATACTCTTAGGGTGTGTTTGGTTGCTTTTGGGTAGTGGAATCGTATATTCTGGATGAGGGGAAGCTAGATGAGGAGGGCTGTATTTTGAAAAAGAAGAGTGTTTGGTTTGATGTATCTGTAGATACAGGCTGAATGAGTCTGTGATTGGTAGGCTGTATATGAGGCTGTATGAGCGGATACCGTAGGCTGAGAAGGTGTTTGGTTGGCTGTATAATGGGATATAGTGACCCCCGAATATGAGAGGTGGTGTGATTACCCCCTTCACATATTTTTTCATTTTTTTTGCACATTTTTTTATTTCTCCTACTTTATTTTACCTTTCCCCTTTTTCTTCCCTATTTTTATTTTTCTTTCCACTTCTCTCGATTTCACCGACGCCTGAGCTCCTCCCCTTCTCGGCGCTCTCTCTCCCCTTCCGATTCTCCTCACCCCGGCGCCGCCCTGGGCCTCCCGCGCCTCGCCTCACCGTTCGGCTCCCCCTTCCCCGACCTTCGCGCCAGCGGCGGCGCGGGGAGAGCCGGCCCGGATCCGGCCGAGGAGGAGAGAAGCCGGGGAGAGAGGGCGTCGGCGGCGCCGCGGGTGGCGGCAGCGGAGGCAACCGCGGAAGCGACGGCGCGGGGAGAGCCGGCATGGTGGGAGCGGCGGCGACTCCACCCGCGGGAGGCGGCGGCGACTCCAACCCGAAGGCCTTCGCCGGATCCGGAGGAGGGAGGAGAGCGCGCGAGAGGTAACCCTAGCCCGCCCTTCTCTGGAATCCCTCGGTCCTGGACTGCTAGCTTCGGCCGAAATGGCCTTCACTAGGGATCCCGGATGAGACCGTATGCTGGACGAGCGGATCCTGGATGCTACAGTATATTCATCCAACCAAACATCCATTTTTTTTGGCAAAATACGGTCCAGCTGGTATCAGGCCATCCACGTTCGGGTAACCAAACACACCCTTAGTTGAAAAGCTACAATGGACATGTACGCTTGCGGTAGTTAATTTTATTGGACGTATTTAGCGTCAACACGCCTGTGTGGAAGAAAAATGCTAATTAGATTGCTTCAATTCAGCTCGGAACAAAACATCTCCTCGTTTGCGCTTTCCTCATCCATCCCTCTCTTCTTCCTGGACAACGGTGAGCACCCCGGTGTGCAGGGGCGGAGACAAGGGGGGGCGGGCAGGGGCCTGGCCCCCCCCAATGGTCCACCAAATGTATTAATAGGACCCCTTAATCACCCTTCATCACAGTCAATTAGTCAATTAGGCCCCTGCATTTCTAACACAAAATCATTGCTTAGTGACTTGAGAAATGATGGCTGGGAACCACTTCTTGAGGAGGTGAAAGCCTTTTGTGACAAGCACGAGATTGAGATTTCGGATTTAAATCGCAAGTAAGTTATTATCTTACCTTCAGTTTTTTAATATGAGCACAAATACATATTTTTTTTATTCTTATGATACATATCTAACTTGTTTAACTACATGTCGCAATTTGTAGGTGTGTGGATGTGACCAAATCTCGGAACAAAAATGATAATACCACCACTCTTCACCATTATAAAATAGATGTGTTTAATGTTGCGGTCGACCAACAATTGATTGAGTTAGAAGATCGATTCAGTTCTCAAGCAACAGAGCTTCTATCACTTTGTGCCTCACTAGATCCAAGAAAAGATGGCTTTGACATTTCAAAGATAAGTACTCTGGTGGAAAAGTACTATCCCGCTGATTTTTCAAGTCAAGATCAAGCTCAATTGGAGTGTCAACTACCACATTTTCAACTTGATGTATGCAACCATCTAGAGCTAAGTACATTGCCATCACTTGCTGATCTAACAAAGGGACTAGTGAGATTAGGTAAAAATTCTATTTATCCAATAGTCGATAGATTGCTAAGATTAGTCATAACTCTTCCAGTATCAACAGCAACCACTGAGAGAGTCTTTTCAGTATGCTAGACGTATGCTACATTATTTTGCCATATGTGTTATGATTGAATTTGTATGACAATATATATGCGTATGTTTAATTATATATGTGTATGTCTAATTTTGCCGACACACGGCGCCCAGGACCATGACGCCGGCGCCTTGGCGGGTCGGCCCCCCCTTTGTCTGGATCCTGGCTCCGCCCCTGCCGGTGTGTCACTGTCTAGCTCGGTTTTCACCTTATCCATCGCTGCTGCCAATCGTGTGTACAGTGGCTCCTAACTACCTTCTCATGGGCATAGATCAAGAAACTTCTGCCATTCTTGATGCTCCGTCGCGGTGAGCGGGAGGTGGCGGTGACGGCCGGGTCGCAGTGAGCGAGAGATGGCGGCGCGGAGCGAGCACAGCATGGGAAAGAGGCGCGAGGAAGACAATGGGCTTGGTGGTTCGGGTCTGACTCGACCGAGGAAGCTAGTTCAAGTTGGAATTAGATCCAGGGGCAATTTGGACATTTCACTTTGGGAATTTCGGTTTGAAAAAGGAATGATGGCAGAATATTGATTTTGTGGCATAAGCGGACTATGTCAATGAATAGCGTGGCAATTCGTAAAGAGCAACATTTGATTTAGCATTTTACGAAGTGGCGATCTTTTGGCCACAACGCAGCAGGAATTAAATGAAAAGCACACAGGAAGGGAAGAAAGAAAAGGAAATGGAAAGTAGCGAGTTGGAAAGATGGACCGTGCACAGAGAAAGTCCAGGAGCGGTTTACCGCAGCAGTAGGAGTCGAATGGCTTTTGGGCCTCGACTGAGTACTTTCACGCAGCCCTGCGTCGAGCTCAAAAGAAGGGTGTCCAGTCCACCGTGGGCATATAGCTTTTCCGTACGAACTCTGCAGGCCGCAAAAGTTGACCGGTCCAACTAATTCGGCGAGGAGCCCAACTAATCATAGGCCGTGCGCCATCGTTTCGGATCGCATCGCCCCCAAACAAAGAACACTTGGATGCTGCCCCCTGGACGAAGTGCCGCGGCAAGGAAGGCCGAGGTGGATGCTCGTGTGTTCCCCGTCTCGACGTTCTGTGGATTTTCAGCCCTAGTTTTGGGGTTTGGTTGCTACGGCGAAATCGGAGAACCCTTATCTAATCTCTGTGTGCTGCAGCCTGCAGGGACGGAGAGATTCGATCAGCGCTTCGCAGGGCGTCATGCACTCCCTTCCCGCGAAGCTAGACTCGTTGCTGCTGCTTGACTCCACGCGCAGGCGGCTGCGGAAGGGGCAGAGGAACAAGATCCGCCTCCTCAAACGCGATATCGAAGAACTGATGGCCAAGTACCTCATGGAGCCCTCAGAGGTCAATTACCCTGCTGCGACCGCCGCGTGCTGGGTGCTGGAGGTGCGCCAACTGTCGTATGACATTGACGACTTCGCGAACGAGCTCGTCCGCGCCACCGCCGCCGATGCCAGGATCACTTTGCCCAAGAAAAGATTCCCCTTCAACATCGCTCGGGTCCGCGAGACGCTGAGTCTGCGCCGGTTGGTCACGGACGAGGTCTCAAGATTCAGGACTCGAGTCATCAGATATCGTTGATCTGCCAGGCTTTGTACCTCAAGTCTTCCTAGTGAGACTGATCTACCCATTGGTATTGGCCGCATGACATCTCTTCGTGCTTTGGGGCATTTCGATCTCATCAGCAACTCGGTAGAAAATGTGCAGAGCCTTGGTGAGTTGACCAATCTGCGGGATCATCTTACTTGTTCTATAGTGTTGTCTGGTTATCGGGAGCGCAACGTGGAACTCTGGTACCAGCAGTCTCCTATCATCGTTATGCTTTGTACGCAGCAGGAGCTTCAAGAATGAGTGTTTCCTGCGATGGCTCGGGAAGCAGCGTGTCCTCTCCTCCTGCCCTTCTTCAGAGATTTGAGCTGCCGCCGCGCATTTGCACTTTTTCCATCCTTCCCAAGTGGATCAGAGAACTCAGCAAGCTCTGCATTCTAAAGATTGCAGGACAGGGAGCTTTCGATGAATGATGCTCCTATTCTGAAAGGACCGCCTGCCCTCACTTCTATGTGCTCCTGCTTGTATGAGTTTTGTCCAACCTTCAATGGAACGGGCTCAGGTGCAGGCCCCTGCACTTAGCGCCGTGTAGAGATGCCCAAGAGGTCGACACATGTCTCCTAAAATTCAAAAAAATTCCGAAAAATTAAATAAATACTTAAAAATCCGAAAAATTATAAAAGTACTTAAAAATACTTTTTAATAAAAGTAAAAAATCAAAAAAATTCTTAAGTATTTAAAAAATAGGTTTTACTTTAAAAAGTACTTTTTACAATTTTTAGGAATTTGTAAGTATTTTTTGAATTTTTAGATTTTTTTAATTTCAAAGGATACGTGTCGGCCTCTTGGGCACCTCTGCACAGCGCTAAGTGCAGCTCCCTGCACCTGAGCCCGTTCCACCTTCAATGAGTGCTAAACGGTTGTTGCTATCAGGATTTCTCTGTCATCAGAATCCGCTTCGCATATGCAAGCAAGATCGAGGTAGTCGATTGTACAGTCCAAAAAGTTTCATGGCCATGTGCACAAAGTACATCTTTTTGTCTTGCATTTTGGGTTACGATATTTTCTGATGCATTTCTCTTTCATTTATCCTTTCCTTTTTTCTATTTGGAAAATGTTATGTGTCCCATCTCACTTGTTCATATCCGGGATCAAGGGGGAGATGAGGAAACAAAAGGCACGAGAGGAAAAGCACCAGACGCAAAAGAAGTTTACTTTTTCATGCTTGTCTCTCGAGGGGTGTTAGGAAAATGCTCTGGTAGTGTTGCTTCTACTGCTGTGATGTCGGTTCTGAGGCTCAAGCGTAGAGCTAATGTCTCTTTTGTTTTCCTTGCACAAGGCTGAAGTAGTAGAGCTGTGTCTCTCTCTCCCCTCGAAAGATCTTGCCTTTGGCTTTGGCGTATGCGTGCTACAGTAGCTAGCTTTTAAATGATACGTTTATTTTAACACGAGTCAATAGAAAAATTATAGTAAAATATATACTGAGTTCAGTTGTACCAACTAAAATCATACGCAATTATTTTTCTCTACATACTGCCTTTTGTGAATAGCTGGAATTTCAAAATTTAAACCGTAAATCATAATCTAAAAGAACTCACCCTATAGTATGCTATCCTGAATCGTGATGTAGCACTTTAACGTTTGTGCACTTTAATTAGTTTCTAGCTAGCACTCCCTGAGTCGTGATGTAGATGATTAATAGTATATATTTGCACAATGTATTGTATGGAGACACCGATCATGTTTGCGTACGTTCAACTTTTACTGTTGTAGCAACCTCCGACCGGTGTCTTGGATCTGCTCAAATTAGACCGTTTTAATCCTCTGAACTCTGAAGCAACATGAATGAAGAACCGGCGGCCGCTCAACTTATTTATCTGGTCCTCCTTTTGTTAGTCCAATTCGTGTTCTCTGCTATGTGGAGTGTGCTCTGTATTACGCCTTGCAAGCTTACTATTTGTACATGTAATCTCAGTTCGGAAATGAACATGTTTGTGTGCGTTTTCTGTTTTACATGCGTTGTTGTTTCCAAGTCTTTAATGTATTGGAGTCGGTTAATTTCCAGCTGATAGTGCAACTGTAACGTTATTCAAGTGGATGTCACGGCCTCGTGGTTATGTGAACAACACTTGATGTTACATTGAACATTTGACTATCTTCCAGATGTGCAACTAGATTTCAACTTGGAGATGGATTGCATCACTCATATATACTTAATCTGTCCAAATTTATAAGACGTATTTTCTATTTACGCATGAACCAAAGAGATAGTAAAAATAGCTATATTACTCCTAATTATTATAGTTGTGCTTGGTTGGGCTGAATTTTGATGGCTTATAACTGAAATTTCACTGTAATTGGCTGAAATTATACTATAGCTGATGGTGACTTATTTGACATAACTAAATTTAAAAAATTGAAAAAACGGGTCAGCCCATCACGTCACGTATAATGCAAATGAATACGGAAAAAGAACAAACAAAAAAGCTCAAAAAATTGAAAAGTTAGAAAAAAGATAAGATTTAACAATAGTAAAAAATAAATCAAAAATCAGAAGTCTAAGTCCAAACGAGCGGGACCTATATCTAAATAGCTATATTATTTCTAATTATTATATCTAAACAGTATATTTAATGCACACACATAGTCCTTGAGTAGTTACTACCGTTGATTGGAAGAAGCTAGCTAGCTTCGAGGTATTATTACCTCCTTTCAGATCCTTGGAGCAAATACAAAGAGAGGAGGGGAAACAACTTGACACGGGGTGTCGACAAGTCACGTATGTGTCAGTGGAACAATCACATCACACGCAACGCACAAAACAACCTGAACACCATTGTGGCACTACATACAATACAAAGCACCTTGTTTCATTACAAGTTCACGACAGCTCAATACGAAAGGCACCATTTGGTAAAAAGGGGCTGGCACGGATGTACATTTGATCATTTATCAGTGTCCCTGATATTCATTGGACATGTGTCTCAAATGTGTTAAGAGCCTCGAATCTAGCACGCACGTATCGAGCAGGTACCTCATGCTAGTAAGTAATAAACCACTTAACGATGAGGATCGAACTAAATTCGGCCGAAATTGGAGCTTTTTCTATAAACATCATCTGATTTACATTAATAAAAATGCAAAGACAAAGTACATGAGTACATAACTTTTACATTAAAGATATTTGATAAACAACTTAGTACCATCAAATCCTTGAGTGATGAACGAGCTGACCATTGACGACGACCAACACATGAAAAGCGAGCGGCATGTAAATAATTATTCTTGGGCTTTTTTCGATCCAACAATTCGGATGCATCAAGGCCCAGGCAGATGGAGGCTCCTGCTTCAGCGCAAAATGAAACTAGCTAAGCTAGAATGGTGAATCCCAAATTACATGGACCACTTAAAACAACTAGATCAGTCGGTGTTGTTTGTTCCTTGAGGAATCCGCACTTTAGTATGGTTTAGCATGCTAATGCATATGCATTGATCACTATGTGAATGCCCAGATTAATTACATGGGCCTATGATGAAGTCAATTTTGTATTATATGTTGCCTACGTAAAAAAAACACGCAATTCATGCATCATAAGAAAACAGGATACAACTGAACCAACAAGTTTTCAGGTCAAAGACCTGACTTTTCGGAGACACTACGGTAGTATTACTACAAACAGTTCACTGGACACAACGAACTACAAATTAACTGAAAAAAGTAGACTATCATGGGAGAGGATCCAGTGTTGGCCTTCCTCCTTGATTGGCCTCGCGACCTTGTTTTGGAACACTTGCATTCCTTTCTTTCCAAATACTCCAAGCTACTATGACCAACGAGTCAAAACTGAAAACCCTTGCTCCTGTGCGTGGGAACTCTCTTCCTAGCATCCAGCCACCAATTTTGTAACGACAAGGGCTGCGAAGGGGCGACTCCATAAGAAGACGACCAGCGGTCTCTTTTCTTGATGGCAAAAAATGGCAGACTCCGTGGTTCTGCAGACCTGTTCTCTGTAGTCTATCGTCGGTCCAACCCTTTCTTGCCATTGGAGGAAATACTTGCTCCAAGCCGGCCTGTGGCTAGGGATTAATCTGACGAAAATTAAGCCCATGGCAAGAAACGAAATTAGGCATACTAGTGTTAATTACTGGAATAGGGGTAGAGGAACATTAATCTGGAGCAAGCTAGCAAGCGATCGATGGTAATTAGTCACGAACGGATGTGAGACTGTGGGTACGTACCTTTTGGTCTTGGTCAGATGAGAGCATTCCATCTTCATGTAGCCTTGTCGTTTGAAGGCTGGGGCGGTTGGGATGGACTGCTTCCTCCACCTCCGCAGCACGGGGGTCATTTGAATAGCTGATTCTAGCGGTGACTTTCTCAACCGAAGAGAGGTTCCCCAAGCCAAGCTTGTCAGAGCCAAGGTTGACATCCTTCAGGAACCGCACATGGACATCAAAGATAAGGGCTTCAATGTAACATCCTGATTTTCGTAATGCAAGTGATTCTTACTAGGGGAGGACATTTTAATCTCCGATAAATTCCCAGATTTTACCGTAGGTCCTTCTTGCTAGTAGAAAGCCCTAAATTCGATAATCTTTTAGTTAGTGGCATTGCTTACACTTAGTTCAAAATGTTACAAATATGGGCAATATTTTAATTTCAAGTTTTATTAGGAGACAAAAACAATAAGCTAGTGATGCAAAACTTACAACTAACAGCAGGCTACTCATCTCATCATACTTTAGAATATACTCAAGAAAAATATAGTAACAAAGTCGTACGTGCGCGCGAACGACTTACTTGTTACCCTGATGAAGAACAGGAAGCCGCGCGCAGGCTTGACGCAGTGCAGGGCTTGATGTAGTGCAGAACGCAGATGACGCAGTGCAGTGAGCGGTCGCGTAGATGCGCTGCCCAGAAACTTTATTGCCACCCCGTGTAGGTACTCCCTGCGGCAACGGTTCGAAGATAGCCACTCTCCCTCCTTCCAGGTGCATGCCGGGAAGAAAGGTCGACGAAGTTCAGACTGCACAGCACAACAGCACAACAGAAGAGCAGAAAGTAGAGGAAGAATGGAGGTGCAAAAATTCTCTCTTTTTTCCTGGACGTCTCCAGGCCCTTTTAAGGGTGCTGCAGTTATTCACTAGTAACTGCTGCATTTCAAACAGAATTATGCACTGGTAACCGATGAATTAAGCAATGTAAATTCATTTGTAACTGCCTCATTCAAATGTTTGAATCTTATTCAAACAGAGAGAGAGTGGTGCAGGGTTCAGCAAAAATAAAGATAGACTTGGTCTGTCAAGTGGCGTGCCAAGTCATAAGTCACGCGAAAATACGTGAATACGCGCGCGTGCGTGTGTGACACCAACACACGACTAGGACGTGGCTAACACACGACTAGAGTTGGTGTCAGCTAATTGGAAGCTTGGAAGGAGACGTTGATCCAGCACAAAAACATGCCAAAAGTAACGGGAGGCTTAATCAACATAGAGGGTGTTTTTTCCCCGCAGCTTATAATCTTTAACTATGATTTATTGGTCTAATAAATAATGGTTACTAAAAAATCGAAACCAAAATTGTGAGGCCTATTTCAGGCCAAGATCTCCGTGAGCCAGAAATTTAAACTAAAATTTTGACCAATCCATACGAATGGACCATGATTTTGGTCCATCCAAACATGGTATTAAAGAATTACCTTTCGTTTATACTATCTGAATATCTGTGCTTAAAAAATTATATTACTTCATCATGTCAAGTTGACTGTCGGGATCAACCTGTCTGACCCATGCCCTCGGCTTCACCTTTGCGCTCTGCCATGTCGTACCTCTAAACTCTTAGCTCTGTCGTACACTCGGTAGAGTTCTATTGTTTTCTTGCTAGCAAAATTTTAGGGTGGTGGAATTTGTTTCTTTAATAGATTATTTTTTTGTTTTTATTAGAGATTTTATAGAGAGACGAAGGAGTTGAGATGTGTAGATAAATCACAACTGTTGTTATTGACTCTTACTTTTTACTACTTAAAGATGATCAAGATGCATTGGAGCAGTAGACTTGTGTAACTGACTTCAGAAATCGGGGGTGCTGTGTGCCGCTCGCGCGGGACTTGATTGCGTACCACACACCCCCCTTCCTAGGCGCGTGGGCCTCATTTTGGTGCGCCCAAATTCGCATCACAAGATGTTAGGCCGAGGCCAAGCCCAGTGCAAAAAAAAAAAAAAACACACAACGCAGCAGGTAAATGCGTGCGCTGCGCACTGGGCCATGGCCGCGTCATGGGCCAAGCTATGTTTTTTCTTTTTGCAATTCAAAATTTCAAAATAGTTATATTTTAACTCGAGTGTCTAATTCATGATTTGTTTGTACCATCATGTTCCTTATAATGAGATCTTGAAAACAAGACCACCACTTGCATATATTTCACCTTATAATTATGTTGTGCGTTATATGTTCCAGTAGATAAAACAAATGTTCCATGCATTAGTTCATAATAGGTCCATTATTTCATGGATGATGTTCCAGTGAGTATCTTTTGAATTGGATAGGGGAATAAATCAGTTGAGTGTTGGATCTTTCGGTGGGTAAAATGAAATGTTTCGCACATTTGGTGTTGCTGTTCTAATAGTTTTATCGATGATGTTCTAAGCATTAAGTTATATATTACACATATTTGGTTTTGATGTTCCAATAGTTTTATGGATGATGTTCCAAGCATTAAGCTATATATTACACGCATTTAGTCTCAATGTTTTAAAACTTCATCGATCATGGAATTTTTTGTACGGATAATCCATTTTTTATTCGAAATTACAGAAATATACCCGCGGGAAATTTTTTCAAAAATAGGCTCAAGTCGCCCAATGGTTGAGCGACTGGAGCCTTTCGCCCAACCCAGCAGCGACAATTGGAAAATCTCCTAACCGTTGGGCGATTAATTACAGTCGCCCAATGGTTGGGCGACTTTCATGCAGTCGCCCAATGGTTGGGCGACTGCACTCAGGTCCCCCGTGAATGTTTTAAATTTTTTCAATTTTGTAGTTTTAAACTAGTAAAAAATTTGCTGGAGTTGTAATAAAAGTTTATGTTCATTGTATGTTGTAGGTGTGTAAAAAATTTTGAAATTTTTTTAGGAACGATTGACCGTAGAACGATCGGTACGTACGATGGTAAGTGATATTTTGATGTTACTGAGAATTCATGTCTTTGGGCTAGGATTGGGTTGAGGAGGATCGACGGGTCCAGCGGTCAAACAATCGGTAGAACGATCGGTACATACAAACCGTCTGTAATACTCTCTATCACAAGTTTTATATACCGATACAATATAAACAACAAGTCTCAAAAGATAAAATAGCAAAGTTTTATATGGCTTATATATACTCGTTTGAAAGGTTTCGATGAGATCTACAACTTTTCAGTTGAAGCAAAATCCAAATTCCAAAGGGAAGACCAAGAGAAAAGGCAAAAACAGAAACCAAAAACTTGCGACGCGGGTTTAGGTCCAAAGATGACAGATTTTCGAGGTCTTGGAGGGCAACGAGCACAAGCTGGTCATTTTCTTTGGATCGGGCTCGTCGTTAGCTTTCCAACGAGTACAAGAACGTCGAAAATGGACACCGTATGCAAAAGTTATGCCCGTTTTACTGAAGGTGTGTCGGAAACGGACTTGAATTCATTTCGACCTCAATTGAAACTGCTATAACTTTTGATCCCATGGCCGAGATTGCTCAAATTTTTTTCTAGAAGCTTTTGAATGTATGAAAAACAGCTCCACCAATTTTCACTATTTTTGGCGAAGGTTTGATGCATTTTCCAAATTTCGGCAAAGATGGACTCTTTCCTCTCTTTTTCTATCTCTTTTTCTCTTTTTTTTCTCTGTAATTTTTCCAAAATTATTTACACACCTCCAACATACAATGAACATAAACTTTTATTACAACTCCAGCAGATTTTTTACCAGTTTAAAACTACAAAATTGTAAAAGTTTAAAACATTCACGGGGGACCTGAGTGCAGTCGCCCAAACATTGGGCGACTGCATGAAAGTTGCCCAACCATTGGGCGACTGCAATTAATCGCCCAACGGTTGGGCGATTTTCTAGTTGTCGCTGCTAGGTTGGGCAAAAGGCTCCAGTCGCCCAACCATTGGGCGACTTGAGCCTATTTTTGTAAAAAAATTTCCCACAGGTATATTTCTGTAATTTCGAATAAAAAATGGTTTATCCGGACAAAAAATTCATCGATCATGTTCCAACGGTAGGCAAGGTGGATCTACTAGATAGGAGACGAATCAAGGCAATTAGCTAAAACAAAATAAAACATAGTTGAAAAAATAATGGGAAAATAAAAAATAGGAGAAAAAAGACCTATTACAACAACAAAAAAGGAATTAAATGAAAAACACACAGAAAGAAAAGAAAAAAAGGAAAGGAAAGTAGCGAGTTGGAAAGATGGACAGTGCACACAGAAAGCCCATGGATCGGTTTACTGCACCAGTAGGAAACGAATGGCTTTTGGGCCTCGCCTGAGTACTTTCGTGAAGCCCTGCGTGGAGCTCAAAACAAGGGTGTCCAGTCCACCGTGGGCATATAGCCTTCCCGTAGGAACTGCAGGTCGCAAAAGTTGGCCAGGCAGCCTAGGCCATGAGTTCTTTTTTGACTTTTTTGTTTATAGCTTGTGATATATGATTTCTCTTGAATAAATAGAATAATTTTTGTATCGCTGTTTTGAAGCCATCTATATACATATAATTATCTATTACATGCTACTGTTTATGGCGCATTGTGTCTACGTTCTTTCTAAAAACTGGATGCTTTGCTATGTGTCATCTCTATTTATCTGTAATCTTACATAGATGTCACTGAGATTATCAGCCGATATTGTTGGATTGTTTCCACCAATTTTGGCCGATAATCGATCGGTTCAAATTCAAATTTCATTTGAGTTTTTGGCCAGAACAATGTTGAAAAAACCAATTAGCGATATTACCAGGAACCCTCTGATAAAATTAACATACCGGTGACGAGAACGCCGCTTGGAGTGTGAAATGAAGTGAGGTGTGGAGCGACTACCGTCGTGCAGCTTTTTTGGAGTGCATTTTGATCGAGGTCAAGTCAAACAAAGCAGGCATTTGGAACGAAAGGAGGTCCCGAGAGCATTGCTGTGTCGGCAAAGTCCTAATAATCGAGAATGAGATGCTCTTTCTTTTTATTTGTTCCCATCACCTTTTCATATGTGGTCAATATTAACTCTATCTAATCCTAAAGTCCTAATAATCGAGAATGAGATGCTCTTCCTTTTTCTTTTTGTTCCCATCACCTTTTTCATATGTGGTCAATAGTAACTATCTATCTAATCCTAATGTCCTAATAATGGAGAATAAGATGCTCTTTGCACGATGCCAAACAAAATGTAAACAAAAGCTGATAGGTACATGTCGATACCAAATCTCGCTTTTTCCAGTGTGAGATATCGTCCTGCCCTTTCATATTAAGGTGTTTCTTTTCAGCATAAAAAGCCGCATTCAGTTTTTTTACAGTAACTAATTTTTAATTAAAATATATATTTTTAAAATAAAATTTATAAATTAATTATAGTATACACTTTAATTACTTCATTTATATCGGTCAAAACATTATGTGAGTTTCTATTACTCCGTACTTTCTCTCATAAATAGTCCAAAAGTTATAAATTATAGTTAAAAATTATAAACCGAACTAAAAATAACAGGCCTAAGTTACCTACCCAAGGTCAAGTCTTGCTTTCATATTGCTCACGTAACGATCACACTGGTAAGCTATGATAATGGAAAATGCAACTTGTGCTTAAAGAGTTGTTTAGATTCCAATTCGACGTGTCATCAACTTGTGTTTGTCTTCGATAAAGAGTCGCCATCACTGACGATTAGATAGAGGCTAGATCTTTTTCACAAGACTAGATAAGTCTTTTCTTGACACGCACCAAAAGTTATGTACAAGAGAAAAAGAAGGATGTAGATGTACAAAATAAATGAGTAAACACTGCTACAGACAGCCCTATCATAGACAGTTCGGAACCGTCATCACAGACGGTTCTTGAACCGTCAGTGTCTAGATGTCAGTGATAGTTGTGGTTATCACAGACGGTTCCCAAGCCGTCTGTGATAACTCACATTACAGACGGTCTTTATTACTAACCGTCTGTGATATTCGAGTATCACAGACGGTTTTTTATAAAAAACCGTCGGTGATAGTTCAGTATCACGAGCGGTTTTAAAAACCGTCTGTGATACGAGACTATCACAGACGGTTTTTTATAAAAAACCGTCTGTGATACTCGAATATCACAGACGGTTAGTAATAAAGACCATCTGTGATATATACAATATCACAGACGGTTTTTAATACTAACCGTTTGTGATATTTTGTATATCACAGACGGTTTTAATTACTAACCGTCTGTGATATTGTGTGTATCACAGACGGTCAGTAGTAAAGGCCGTCTGTGATATCATTCACACCACAGACGGCACTCTTTGAAACCGTCTGTGATATTGTATCACAGACGGATTTTAACAACGAACCGTCTGTGATACCCAGCGCATCATCCATTTTATTTGATATTTTTTGGCTAGCCTCAGGATATGCTAGCCATGCCCTCTGAACGCAAGCAAGCAAGCAGATTACAGATAAATGACAGATATAAGTTAATTGCAACTCATAGTAAATTACAACAAAATTCATACACAAAGGATCACATACATATATATATATATAGAATAAAAATCGTTACACAAAATCTGACAAATGAATTCAATTGAAGGAATTGTTTGATTTGTATAGTTGAATCCAATGTTTCAACATCTAATTATCACCATTGCCGGCGTAGAACTCTCCCGTCCTACTTATGACCTCTCCTAGCAAGAATTCGGAGATGATTGCACGAATCTCGATGAGATTGTCAAGATCATATGCACTTTCGTCGAAGTGCACCCGCTGTCGCTAGGAGCAATGTTAAGTCATTAATTAGCATGTGTGTGTAATATAAATACATATATATATAATCAGAAAGTAATAATTATTGGAAGGACCTGACAAACCTCTGGATCATTGATCTTAGTAGCAATGATTTCCTTCATATGGCGGCAAACGTAGAATCCACATACGTTGCCCTGTAGCTGCTGGTGGCACTGCAAAAATAGAATTACATACATCGGTATTGTCAATTCTAGAGGCATTATAACAAAGTATGATATAGGATTGTTGTGTTGTAGCGGGTACCGGAAATCGCGTGTAGTGTCGTAGCGTGTCACTGGATTTTTTGTCGTGTGTTCCTCCTTGAGCAACATAATCAGCAAACGCCCTACGTGATTCAAAAAACTTATCCTCGGCCATGGCAAACAAAAGAAATATTACAATAGAGTTATGTATGGAGGAAATGAGTTTACCTGTTAAGTACTTCTTGCACACGACTGAAGTCGTGGTTGCTCCTAAGGAGGGAATCAAGGTATATTACCTTGCTCCACTTTGGTACAATCACAAGCAAAATCCAGTGATGCCTAGTCATGTGTGTCGCCATAGTGATTAATCCTAAGTTCATGCTGCATGTAAAGTACAAATGAAACATATGTGTGGCAACTAGTGAAGCACTTACCCTTGGTTGAAGGGTACCATGATGTATTCCTTGTCGGTGTGAGCAATCAATCCCCTCATTATGTAACCTTGCACGAAGGATGCATCTTCATTGATAGATTGCTCAGAGACCAAGTGAGGGTCGAGGAAACCCACCGGTCGTCGCAATCGCCGGACTTCTTGGATCATGTATCTATACATAAAGAAAGAGTAATGACATTTATCTGTATAACGTGAATGTAGAACTTCATTGTGCAGTACACTTACAGTGTCCAGCATCGTAGAAGTGAGGCGTCGAGTTCGTCGAGATTGAATAGTAAGAATAAATCTTCGAATGTCACGACGATGTAGCCCAAGTCGTTGAGGAAATGCGTGTCGTTATATTTCAGAGTCAATGCACTCTGCCGGTTTGGCTTCATGTTGGACTTCTCCATGTACCAGGCATGCAATCTATTGCAAATCATACCAACCTGGCGTAATTGTGAATCGGGCAATAATGACACTCCTAGAACAAACTTCCATGGCACGGGACGCGGCTTAATTTTCTTCGCATGAGCCTTGGAGGCCTTGGAGCCTCGCTTACGATATGTTCTCGGTGGCGTCTCGGCGGGAGCCGATGCAACAGACTTTACTGGATTTGGAGGTGGAGGTGAAGCCACCGGAGCCGATGTGACAGGTCCAGGGCGACGTCCCTCTTGGGCCACTGGATGTGAAGATTGTGGCACAGACATGTCGAGGACGATGTCCCTCTTGGGCCACTGAATGAATGTGTGGACGGCATCCCCGTATGTCTTAATCTCTTCGTTTGGGGGCTTCTCAAGAGGGACGGGCTTAAAAATATCATTAATCATGTCCACCTGGACCTTCATGAAACCGGTGTCTACTTGTACACCGTGCACGAGCGTCCCTGGCAGCAATGGATACACCATGCCGCGCCCAGCATCAACGGGAATAGAGCCAACAAGCCTGACTTTGAGGCTGCAAGGCATGGGCTCCTACATAACGATACAAGATGAGTTAAGGCATCCACCAGAGAGATTTATGTACCATTCTAAAGAGGTACATTACCTGAATGTCATCAATAGGTAAGTGGGCGTCGCTATATTCAGAAATTGGTGTGGACGCGCAGCTACTGCGACGTTGAGGGGGACTGGGTACCGCAGTAGTAGGAGTGGGTTGCGATTGGTAGCGAACTTGTCTCAATTCTTCCCGCAACGAATCTATCTCTCCTCGAAGTGAGGCAGTCTGCTCTTGAAGTGAGGCAGATAGTTGTTCCTCAAGTTGAGCACGAAGCTCCTGTTTTATTTGTTCGCTGCGGTACGCCTTGGATCTCTTCCTACTCCTATATGTGTCGGAGTAATCTGGAAATCCGTGCCTCCAAGGTACATAAACCCCCATGCCTCGTGTGCGACCTGGGTGCTCCTTGTTTCCCAAGGCCTATGATAGTAAATCTATCTCCCTATATTCTTCAAAGGAGCCACGAGAAGATTCGGTAGTCAATGATTGCTGCAAGAGGCAATTAATCATGTTATTTTTGAACCCATAAAGTTCAAGAGGTGTTAACAACTATGTTGTTTATAACATATTTTACCAGGCGTTGGGACATGTCCTCATCTGCGGGGTTTTTGAAAGAGACACCCGAAGATGTGGTTGATGACCTCGCTCTTAACCAGTTTCGAGCGCGCTCGTTTGCGATCCCGGCAAATGGCGGAGCGGCCTCCGATCGGATTGCGATCTCATCCTCCATCCTCCATTGCGGGATTTTACCCGCGTACCCAGCAGTGCCAAGTTTGTGAGGATGCGTGTTTTGTGATTGGAGAGCCTTGTGCGTCACACTTTGTTGTTCAAATTCGGTCGTCGTCTTCATCTGCACAAAGGCCTCCCATGTTTCCGGCGACACGAAAGGATACTTCGTGAAGGGCGTGACATCCTCGGACACGTACTTCGTCACAAGAGTGCTCTTAAAATTCTTCCATGCTTTTCCCATCGCGAGGCGCGCCGCGTTGCACGAGTCCTCACTTACCTGGGAACGCGAACGAATTTGTAAGTTCCTCCCATAGCTGATTTTGTGATCCTTTGTCAAATCTTTCCAGCTTGCTATGGTGATGGGGACCGTTGCCTTCCAATTATCCCGCAGTAGTCCGAAATGATGACGCTGCATTCTTCGGTTCCAGAGGGATCCCATCCGGAGAGACCACCGTGATGGTCATTCGGCCCTCTGGTCTTTTCGATACTCCTCGGCCACGTTTAGTTTTCGCAATCTTGGGAGCATGAGACCCAGATGACGACGACGAAGACTGTGTGGACGCCATCTCTCTTATAAGAAAAAACTAACTGCAGTGAGCTATGGTCCCAGCTTGTCAAAGTTCTATGAATCACGTGACACAAACCAGTGCATCAAGTTCATTGAACAAGATACACTGGAGTGTGTCACTTGCTTTATGCCCTTTGCCAAAGTCTAACGATTAACTAACTGCAGGGAGCTATGGGCCTTCCAACATGTGAAGTATATAAAATGTGAAGCATATAACATGTGAAGCATATAACATGAGCATATAACATGTGAAGCATATAACATGTGAAGCATATAACATGAGCATATAACATGTGAAGCATATAACATGAAATACATGTGAAGCTCGGAGGGAGCGGCGTCGGAGGGAGCGGCGTCGGGAGGGAGCGGCGTCGGGAGGGAGCGGCGGTGGGAGGGACCAAAACCTAGCTAGCAGGCGCGCTGAAGAGTGGAGACAACAGAGTGCGCGAATGAGGACTCCGCAGACCTAGCTGTGGGTATGTGTAGGAAGCTATCACGAGCGGTTCTATAGATAGAACCGTCAGGATATTGACTATCACGCATTTGCTCTATCTATTGAACCGTGCGTGATAGTCTAATTATCACTGCACGGTTCTATAAATGGAACCGTCTGTGATAGTCTAATTATCACAGACGGTTCTATAAATGGAACCGTCTGTGATGTGTTATCACAAATGGTTTTTTTGATAAACCGCCTGTGATAGTTCACTATAGAAACCAGCAGCTATCTAGGTTCCTATGTCATTTTACAATTACAATGGAACATACATACATTTATGAAAAACGCAAGCATAACCATAAATATAACTGTTTCTTAGTTCCTGAGTCATTTTACAATTACAATGGAACATAGATACATTTATGAAAAACACAATTGCATAACCAATATAACTATTTCATAGTTACATAATTGATTACACTTGGCTATATCATTTAAAATAAAGCCCTTCACGATGATCGACACGCATATAGCTTGCTTCATCGCCTTGTTCTTCCTCGAGCCTGATGCCATCTCCAAATGGAGGCAAATCATCAAATTGATTGTACTCTTCCTCATCCACAACATTCTCAACCCCGACAATCCTTCTTTTTCCCTGAAGAACTACATGGCGCTTCTTATTTGCCGGGTCGGTTACATAAAATACTTGAACAACTTGCCTTGCGAGTACGAATGGTTCGTCTTTGTATCCTACACATTCGAGGTCCACGGTAGTGACGCCGTACTTGTCAACCTTTACACCCCGTGGGAGTTGGACCCAACGGCACCGAAATAGAGGAATTTTGAACATTACGTAGTCAAGCTCCCAAATCTCCTCTACAAGCCCGTAGTACGAGCTTGGGCCAGCGGTACGGCCGTGCGCATCATAGGCATCTATGCGGACACCTGAGTTCTGCACTGTGCTCTTTCTATCTTGATCTGTTGTATAAAATGTGTATCCATTAATGTCGTATCCTTGCCATGTCACAATTGTAAATTTTGGCCCTTTTGCCAACCATTGTAGTGTTTCACTTGACGACCTCATAGTCAATTGCGCCTTGAACCATTCGTTGAACTGACGGTTGTGTTGTCTCGTGATCCAACTTCTGACTGGCTTGCATTCTCATGACGTAGCATGTCCTTGTGCTCTTCAATATATGGGGTCACTTCAGTCATGTGTTGTAAAACCATGAAATGGGCTTGAGCATACGTATTTTGATCCGGAGTTATTGCTTTCCTCACGATAGTCCCGATACCCTCTAGCCTCCCCTCGTGACGAGATAGAGGTACACCTATTGGCTCTACCTGAGCCATGTAGCCGATGCAGAATTCAATGACCTCTTCTGTTGTATAACCTTCGATGATGCTACCCTCCGGTCGAGATCGATTGCGTACATAAGACTTCAGAATTCCCATGTACCTCTCAAAAGGGTACATATGACGTAGAAATACGGGGCCGCATATTTTTATCTCTTTCACAAGGTGGACAATGAGATGGACCATGATATCAAAAAATGATGGAGGGAAATACATCTCTAGATGACATAGAGTTGTCACCACCTCGGTTTGCAGAGTATCTAGTCCATCCGGATCAATGACCTTCTGAGCAATTGCGTTGAAGAAATAACATAGCCTTATGATTGTCACTCGAACCTTGTTCGGCAAAATACTTCTAATTGCAACAGGTAGCATTTGTGTCATTAGCACATGACAGTCGTGAGACTTCATGCCAATTAATTTTAAATGTTCCATGGAAACAAGTTTCTTCATGCTTGTGGAGTGACCGGATGGAACTTTCACATCATGTAAGGACTGGCACAGTTCAGTTCTCTCGGACTTAGACAGAGTGTAGCATGCTGGGGGAAGGTACGTCCGGCCTTTATCGGTCTCTATCGGTGCTAACTCGGTCCTGATGTTCATAGCGACCAAGTCACGCCTTGCGTTAACACCATCCTTTGTTTTATCAGGAATGTTCAGTAAGAGACCAATCAAACTGTCACATACATTCTTCTCTACGTGCATGACATCGATGCAATTGCGAACTTCTAAGTGCTCCCAATAAGGCAAGTCCCAAAATATTGACCTCTTTTTCCATATGTTTTTCCTCAATTTATGTCCCTTTCCAAACACAACATTTATATCCTTGACCATATCATACACCTCTTTCCCGCTAAAAGGTCTTGGTACTGAGTCATCCTCTTTTTTTCCGTCAAATTGTTTCTCCATCTTGCGGTATGGGTGATACTTTGGAAGGAACCTACGGTGACGCATGTACACAGTTTTTCGCGAGTTGTTCAACCACACACTCTCGGTATAATCTAAGCAGTGTGGACACACTTTGGCTCCTTTTATACTGAACCCTGACAGGTTACCAAGGGCAGGAAAATCATTAATGGTGCAGAACAACATGGCGCGTAGAGTGAAGTTCTCACGTTTGTCCGCATCCCATACATGTACCCCTTCATTCCACAGTATTGCAAGATCTTCCACCAATGGGGCTAGGAACACATCAATATCGTTGCCAGGTTGCTTCGGCCCTTGGATAAGTAGTGACATCAAAATATATTTCCGCTTCATACACACCAAGGAGGAAGGTTGTACATGCACGAGTCACGGGCCAGTGCTATGTCGGCCGCTCATGTTACCAAAAGGATTCATTCCATCTCGTACTCAACCCAAACCTTATATTTCTCGGTTCCACACGAAATCTACAAACATCCTATCGATGTTCCTCCACCGCGAATCAGCAACATGTCTTATCATTCCGTCTTTCTTACGCTGCTCGTAGTGCCAACGCATCAATCTTGCATCCTTGCGGTTTGCAAATAAACGCTTCAAACGGGGGATTACAGGAAGATACCACATCACCTTAGTAGGAGGTCCTTGCTTCACCTCGATGCCCTTCCCATCATCAGAGTCATTTTTACGCTTGTATCGGGATGCTTTGCACACCGGACAAACATGTAAGCTAGCATACTCTTTACGGTACAGGATACAATCATTCCGGCATGCATGTATTCTTTCTACTTCCATTCCTAATGGACAAAGAATCTTCTTGGCTTGGTAGGTGGTTCTCGGCAACACATTTCCCGTTGGAAGCATGTCCACTAGGAGACCTAATAATGCCGTGAAACTCTTGTCGGACCAACCATTGCTTGCCTTCAATTTTAGCAGTTCTAGAACCGATGACAACCTCGTGTATTGCGGCTTGCAGCCGGGAACAAAGGTTTCTCCGAGTCCTCCATCAAGCCCTCGAATTTACCAAACTCTCTCTCACTATAGTTCCCTTCTGCATCACGTAACATCTGATCCAGATTGTCATCCTGCGACCTATCCTCATGATCGAAAGAACAGTCCACATCTGGCATATCGTTGCCTCCCTCGACTATGTCATAACTACCTTCTTGTGTACTCTTCTCTTCATCGTGACTGGTCCAACATTCGTACCCTTTTCTGAAACCCCTTCGAATCAAGTGAGCTTCAATCTGCGCTGAGTTGCTAAACATCTTGAGATTATCACAATCAATACATGGGCAATACATATATTTCATCCCCTTCTTCAACATATCCAGCTCGGCCGCCCTTCTAAAAGCAGACACGCCAGTAATGTACTCTTCACTCACATGGTTCTCAATATACATCCAGCTTCGGTCCATCTACGCTACACAAGTGACAAATGGGTGTCAAAAATGATTATTACCCCTACTACTAACCTCTGATCAGATCACTAAGAATGTTAAGTAATTGAGTACTAATCTCTGATCAGATCACTAAGAATGTTAAGTAATTAAGTATACTAACCTCTGATCAGATCACTAAGAAGACGGTGATATTTTTTCGCCCCCAACTCCCTAAAGCCGGCCGCCTTGCTCCACCGATGAAGCGCAATGAAGACAGATCGGTGTCGACATCCTTCAAGCAAGTACGCCAAGCAATTAATACTACGCAGAATATCACAGACGGTTCCAACCACAAACGGTCTGTGAAAATGATATATCACAGACGGTTCGTATTAATAACCGTCTGTGAATTATCACCGACGGTTATTAATATGAACCGTTTGTGATACAAGCAATATCACAGACGGTTCAACTTAATAACCGTCGGTGATTGTTGCCTATCATAGATGGTTCACATAAATAACCGTCTGTGATAGTCTACATTATCACAGACGGTTCTTAACACGAACCGTCTGTGATGCATACTATCACAGACGGTTCGTGTTAATAACCGTCTGTGATTGTTTTATCACAGACGGTTCGTTAATAGAACCGTCTGTGATACCCAGATTCTCTTCGCTGAGCGACTATCCATCTGCTTCTTCCCACTTCTTTTCTTCATCCGAGGCCTGCTGCTGTGTCTTGAGGAATGCCACATCTGAAGACCAGTTCTTGACCAGCTCTTGGCGTACGTGATCCATCTGTTTCTTCCCACTTCTTTTGTTCATCTGGTCTCTGGATCACGTACGCCAAGAGCTGGTCAAGAACGGTCTTCGATGTGGCATTCCTCAAGACACAGCAGCAGCCTCGGATGAAGAAAAGAAGTGGAAGAAGCAGATGGATAGTCGCCACCAAGAAGTTGGCTATGTCGGCTGCTCACCGAAGAATCTGGAAATGTCTTTTTTTTGAACTTTTGTAATAAAATTGCCTTGAATTTTGCAGGAAAAAGAAGGATTGTCGGAGTGGACATCACATCTCGACAGTAGTCGGCATCGTCGAGGAACATGCAAATACAGAGGCAAGCACAAAAACTCAACAACACATTCAGATCGATCTATTACAGGATAACAAGCTAACAAACCCTTCGTGGCACGACGGTCACACTAAACAAGACACACTTACGACACTTACGGCAAGAGTGTGTTGTTTAGTATGAACCGGTCGTGCCGCGATGGAGGTGCTAGCTCACAGCGGAGGGGAGATGCATGCAGGAAGCTAACTAGTGGATGAACTCACGCGTGACTAGTACCAGTGGAAAGGTTGATGGGGAGTTATTAATAAGGGCCTGGCCGTGGGAGGAACTGGTGCCAGCCATTCGATGTGGAGAGAATGGACGGGTGAGATCGAAATCCTGGGTATACGCCAATTATTGGTGACACGTGATATCACACGCCAATTATTGGTGGTATGTAATTATCACAGACGGTTATTAACGCGAACCGTGTGTGATAATAAATATCACAGACGGTTCTTAATACGAGCCGTCTGTGATGTTTAGTTATCATAGACGGTTCTTAATACGAGCTGTCTGTGATGTTTCAGTTATCACAGACGGCTCGTATTAATAATGGTCTGTGATATTAATACCAGACGAACGGTCTGTGATATTAATATCAGAATATGAACGGTTTGTGATATTAATGGCAGAGATGGTTTGAAATACGAAGCGTCTGCGGTAATGCTTAAATATGCGTGCCCTAATCCTGCTCTCCCTGATCATAATAGCAGAGATGGTTTGAAATACGAAGCGTCTGCATGCGTTAATGCTTATATATGCGCGCCCTAATCCTTCTACATACTATGCTCTCCCTGATCATCTTCTTCATCACCAGATCACCAGATTTCTCAATAATGACATCTAAAATTCTTTTGATCTCCTTCCTCTCATCTATCCATCATGAGTTGTTCGGACGCAACCTTACTCAGGCGGCCAAAAATTTACGTCTGGAGTAGCTCCTCCGCTCACGCCCTGCTCTCCTTCCTCCACTCGCTTCCATCCGTCAGCTGGACGTCATCATCCGCCGTCGACGGAGGTGTCTCATTGCCACTGAGGATAGGGAAACCGCCCTCAGCCTCGTTCTTCTCTACAATGTGCGCAAAGCGGAGGAAGATCTTGCGGCACTGCAGACACACTTGGATAATCTTGCCGATCAAGCAGATTGGGCCGATAATGCGGAAGCGCATCTTGACATCCTGTTTCAGATTATGGAACATGCTAATGATCATTTGCCCATGCTTGAGGAGGAAGTCGAGAAGGCAAGGGCAATCTTGACGGCATTCGAGAACACAGCGGCTGATCCTCCAACTCCAGAAGTCGACGAAGAAGCATATGAAGCCCAGAAGATTCAAATCTGGGAATGTCTTTTTATTGCACTTTTGTAATAAAATTACCTTGAATTTGACTCTCGTCTCTATAGATTCTGTAGTTTAAACGATACCACCGACGGTTCGTATTACTAACCGTCTGTGAAATTTCACAAACGGTTAGTAATACAAACCGTCTGTGATGTCTAAAATTATCACAGACGGTTTCAGTTAATAACCGTCTGTGATATTTTCACAGACGGTTATTAACACGAACGGTATGTGATAATTGAGACATCACAGACGGTTTGTATTACTAACCGTCTGTGAAATTTCACAGACGGTTAGTAATACGAACCGTCTGTGATGTCTCAATTATCACAGACCGTTCGTGTTAATAACCATCTGTGAAAATATCACCAATGGTTGCCAGTTTAAACCGTCTGTGACAGTTTAATCACAGACGGTTCTGTATGAACCGTCTGTGATGTAGCCGTCCAGTATAGCCTCTTCTGTAGTAGTGAAAAGTTATATATAAGAAAAAGGAGGCACTTAACAAAAAAGAGAAAAGAGAAACGAAAAAAAGACAAGACTAATTCTGTTAGAATACCCTATTCCAACAAATTCTACCTGCACGCTTTCGAACAACATGTGTTTTACAAGAAGAGACGGTAATTTTATTGTAAATGCTGACTTGGGAGGAAGAAATGTGCAGAGCACAGACCTGCCCCTTCCATTCTCTCAAGCATGAAGTATCTGCATGGCTACTTGGTTACTCAAAGAACCCCTCCAACGACGGACACCTACCATAAGGTGATACAGTATTAAGGCCTGTTCAATTCGGTTGTAGTTTTTAAGTTTTTATTGAAATAACACTGTAGCAATTATTAGTCTTCTCTGATATATTTAATTAAAAAATTAAAGAAAAATAGAAAAAATTAAAAAACATAGGTATATCTCTACAGATAATATAGAGAAAAAAGAAACAAAACCACATTAAGAAATAGCTCATCGTTATTTGGATCGGGACCTAATGACTATACCAGGGGTAGTATGGACTTTCTAATGCCGCACAAATAGGAAAGAAAATATTAGCATTAATATTTACCTTTTAAGCCCCGCAGACAAGGGAAGCAGCATTGAGGCCAATTAATGCTCGCTTTAGTTTCCAAATACTAGTACATTCTTCGTTTCTAGATGCCATTGACTTTGTACGCTCAGGGTAGGTAGGAAAAAAGGCATGGACAGTGGCAGACCCCAGTCAAATTTTAGAGAGATTAATAGAACATAATGTATAAAAAATAAACACATTAAATATAAAATGAATTATATTTTACAATCTAAAATCACACATAATTAGAATAGAGACATAGTAAAAATACAAAATATGACAAAAATTATACCTCGGTAATAGATAATGTGCCTCTCTATACCCATAAATATATGTAAGCAGTTATCTATACACCAAAATTAGCAAACTTACTGATGAAATCAGAAATTGTATTTGTGAATAGTTATACAGATTAAAAAAAGATGAAACATACCAGTAACTAGGATTGAGTAGTAGTAGTGCAAATACGAGGCAATAGTATTCTACGAGATTTCATGCTTTAAAAGCGTTTTGTAATTCTATCATCATCAGGGTTTCTAAAAATCTCTCGCTCAGTATAGCATATCATCAAGTCACTGAACTATTCATCCGCTACTGTATTGTACAAATCTGTCTTAATAATATTCATTACCGAAAAGACTTTCAACCGATGCCGTTGCCACTGGAAGAATCAATGTTAGCTCAATGAGGCAATAGACCATGGGAGTATTCTATTTTTTCCTGTTTCAACCATCTTTTGAGCTAACTTTGCAATATCACCACATCCATGGAATTCTACACTTCTTTTGACATTGAGAACAAATGTTTGAAGCTGATTTCTTAATAACACACGGTCAGCTATGTTGAAGTCATCAGCATAAATCTCAGCAAGTCGAACAAGTTTTTCTACATCAAATTTGGAGAAAGAGTCTCTTGGATCAAGACAAGATATGCATACCAGCAACTCTGAAGAAACTTCATTGAACCAATGGTTCATCTGTGATGTAATGGCATCAATAGCAGTAATGACAATCTCAACATAGTAATAGTGACTGCTGGCGATGTAGAGCCCCAGCCGGAGGTAGGAGGCTAAGGGGGTACCAAGGCTCCGACCGGAGGTAGGGTCATAGGGTGGGCGCCAGCCCCCCTGACCCACTGGTCGGTCCGCCACTGGGCATGGACATATCACGTCTAAGTAAAATAGTTGAGTCGGTATAGCGAAGATTAAAACTGAATGGTGGACAAAGATCATGGTATAGTGAACAAGAGAAGTAACGTAAATAAACAAGATTAACAAAGCAATCCTATGTTCTAGTGTTTTGCATTTTTTGGTTCAGAGTAGAGAGAGACACACAAATTGTGTCCACCGTGCTTAATGGACGACCTTTTGTGTCCCGTTTTCTAATTTGTCATGGCACTCATTGCATTGACCATAGTAGGAAATCGACATTTATTGCATTCCATTTTAAGCTTTCTCGATATCGGAATAGCCTCGTCAATTTTTAAGGAAGTTCCACTACTAACCTTTTTAGATTTTTTAATAAATATTCTATTTTTATTCGAAATAATAGAAATATATCTGCACGAATATTTTTTTTTACAAAAATAGGCTCCAGTCACCTGACTGTCAGGCGACTGGAACTTATCGCTTAACGGTTGCGTGACACGAAAGCTGTCCATGGGTCGTTGAATGACAGGTTACAATCGCCCAATGCTTCGGCGATTGCAGCTTGTCACCCAATGGCCACGCGGTCCTTTTATATGCGCTTCCAGTCGCTCAACCCTTCGGAGATTGGAAGCGCGGTCACCAAACCGATGGGCGACTAGAAGTAGTCGCCTGGCGGTTTGACGACTGCAATCAATTCGCCCAATGGCTAGCGTCGCGCAGCTGTTCGGCGATAGGCTCTAGTCACCCAACTGCTCGGCGACTGGAGTCTATTTTTGTAAAAAAAAATTTGTGCTAATATATTTCTATTATTTCAAATAAAAAATAGATTATTCATAAAAAAATTCAACCTTTTTACCTCTCTAGAGGTAAGTTTGGTGATTAGAGAAAAAGTTTGGTCAGATTGGAAGCGGTAAAAAGAAGACTTTTGCTCGTAAGTGTCGGTTTTGCAGTCACTTATGCGCTATTGCAATTTTTTGCGCATTACCATCTGTAGCTGGAGTTGCTCTACTGACAGCGCTACCTCGTTGTATCGACAGATGGATAGGGAGACGCCTAACTTGGATTTGCAAATCAGAGACATCATAGAGATGGTGAATTGCTACTATATGGTCCAAGTTTCTGCTATCTTTTGCTTCTTGAGGATTTTGTCCTCTTTTATATCAACTAGTGGTCGATTATAATAAAAATTCACCGTGATGGTCATCTAATATTCTCTTCAAAATTTTGTCTTGTCGACTTGCTGAAGGTTCAGTTTAATCTTTGATATCGTTCCTCGGTGTAAAAACATTCCAGGTGCTTGATGTTGTTGTACCTACAATGCCACATAAATATAAAGAACTTTTAATCTCCAGTCCGGATGTCCCAGACAATAGGAGCCCAATCAAATTTAAACACTGTTCCTGAATGTAAATTCTGTACATGTACCCTGTTCCAGAGGATGTCACGAACTGCCACGAATGTCACCGTGTCATTTAAATATTTGTTATGTTGTAGTGATTATATAGGGAAAAAAGTAGTGATTTATGGTCCGGTCACCCCAATAGAACTTTTTTATTTAGAACTTTTTTCTTCCACCCGCTCTATCTCCTTCCTTCTTCCCATTCACCCCATGAAACACTCTGTGGTCTAAAATTTACTAAAAGTCTAACCCTTATGTGCAACACTTTATTTGAACTTTTGTCCTCACTTCACCTAAAATAGTTAATCCGAAAATACTATGATTTAGACTAACAAACATTATATAATATATACTAGCATAACTAAATGTAAATACTAAAGTCGACGTCCTCGTCTTAAATGTAAATACTAAAGTCGATGTCCTCGTCTTGCCATCGTGGATGACTTTTCCTTCTCGCTGTTGGAATCACCGCTACCACCTCCCTCATCCACTGCTCATCACCATCGCTACTACCGACCAACTCCTCCCCATTAGCAACTGCCATATCCTTGTTACCGCTCGCCACCACCTTAATTTTTGTCCCATGGGTGGCGGTGACCTGCTGCGTGGAGTTCTAAGGTTGGAAACTAGGTAACCCCTAAAACCTAGCCTCTACGAATCTGAATGCAAATCTAGAGTAGAGAAAGTTACCTGTAGCTTCAACCTAGTGGCTCTCATAGAAAAATAATATACTACAACATTATGAATTTGGCGCCTGTTTGGTTGGATGTTAAGCTTACCATAGTCTGTTATAATTCTCTTTGGCGAGTGTTACCAAGTTAGACTAGTGCATTATTGTTAGTCACAAATCACGGCTTAGGTGGTGTAATACTTTTTAAAGCTCGATCCAACACGGTTGAGAGTCTCTGTCATAATAATGAGTTGTTGCAAGGTTTCTATGAGGAGCCTTGTTCGTATTGACTTCTAAAAATTGTTTTTCTATAGTAAATGATTTTTTTTATAGTATATAGCTTTCAAATAGAATGTTTTTTAAGGTATGGTTTACTAGTCAATTGTAGTATATACTGTATTAGTTTTATTTATATCGACCAAATTCATACCTGAGTTACAAGCTTTTCTATAAAATATTACTAAAACTAAAATTAAAATTCAATTTGAAGGTACCTTTCGTGCTGTTTTTCTCAGCCACAAGTTTAGAGTTAGATAAAAAAAATATTTGCAAACACGCCAGTAGTCTGCTTGTCGTTTTGCAATTATTAGTGTGGAGTTTTAAGCCGCTTGGACCGATTAGACGAAAGAAGGTAATGGCACGGACACACTTTTAGACTTTCACGGGACGAGACCTGCCTTTCCCCGAAATATCGGGCTTGCATAGTTGCATATTGGCACTCCCCTTTTTCTTAATTAAATTCACACCCGTGGCCCTAATGCTGGCTCGTCCTTCTTCCTTTGGCTATTTACAGTTGGGCTCAAGGAAACAAGCGATGAGAAGGCAGACTTTCTGAGTCAATCCCGGGCCATGCACAAACGGTGAAGCCTCCCTTGGTTGTCCACGTCGCAATTCTCGGTCTCACTATTATGACAAAACATATTATGGATATGTTCATTGTAGCATATTTCAATTTGTGGTTTATAGTTTATGGCTTTTCTCAAATAAACGGGATGGTTTATCTGCCGTAGTTTTAAAGTAGTTTATTGAAATAGTCTTTTAAAAATAGTTTATTAATTTTCTATTCGTTCACACTAACACTCTCAGTTGAGCCAAAAAAATATGAGCGTAGCTCAAAAGAACAAGCCATAGCATTCCTTTCTCTCTATTTAGGGCCTGTTTGGGACTGCTCTGCTCCAGTTTTTCCAGCTCTGCTCCACCAACTCCACCATGGAGCAGCTCCACTGTGGAGTTCCTGGAGCAGGTGGTCCTGTTTGGCACGTAGCCTAGCTCCAGCTCCAGAAACGTGAGGTTTCTCTGAGAAAGGTCTAATATGCCCCTAAATGATGTTTGGTGTATGTTTTGATGTCTTGGGAGCATATGTAACTGGATTTTTTTTGTTGCCAATTGAAATATGATGTAAAATATTATAATCGCAATTAATTTATTCGAGAAAACCAAAAAACAAATATTTTAGTCAAATAATTGCATCCTTTTGTCCTAGCACAAGCAATCACAAATATACACATCACAGATCACATAACAGAACACAAATAAAATTTGCTGTCCTAGCATTCGCAATGCATAATTCATCATCACACAGATCACATATCACAAGTGAACATCCACTGAGCAATAAAAATTAACAAACACTAACAGTAATTCATTAACACAGTAATTGAAAATAGCAATTAGAGAAAGCAGCCGGCGCTGGGTGGCGATGCAGAGGAGGTCGGTGCGGTCGGTGGGCGGTGAAGAAGTCGATGCAGTCCTCGCCGGCGTCGGAGTAGAAGAAAAGGAGAGGAAAAGCAGGGGGTAAAGGAAGAGGAGAAGGTGGGCGGTCGCCGGCGAGATGGAGGAGAGCATGGCGGCGGTGGATGGCGTCGCTTGGTGGATGGCGGAGGTGTGGAAAGCGGCGGGTGTAGAAGCAAGAGAGGCGGCGGTGTGCGCACCGTAGGGAGAGGCGGCGGCGAAAAGAGATTGAGAGGTGGCGGCGGAGTAGAGTGGGCGGAGGAGCGGAAATGGGCGGCGCCGGTGGATCTGGAGGAGGCGCGCCGAGGTGGAGGTGCGCAGAGGGGCGGCGCGCCGGAGGGATTTGAGAAAGGAGAAGAGAGGCGGCACGGGTCGGGGGCGGAGGAGACGAGGCAGCACGGGTCGGGGGCGGAGGAGAGGAGGCGGCGCGGGTGGGTGGGGGCGGAGGAGACAGGCGGCGCGGGTGGGGGGGGGGGGCGGAGGAGAGGAGGCGGCACGGGTCGGGGGTGGAGGAGACGAGGCGGCGCGGGTGGGGGGGCGGAGAGGAGGCGGCGCGGGAGGTGGCGGGGAGGGGGCGTCGCGGGAGGGGGGCGGAGAGGACGAGGACCGGCGCGGGGTTGGGGAGAAGACGAGTCGCGGTGGGTGGGGAGAGGAAAAGAGATCGAAGCGAATCGGTACGGAGGGGACTGTGTAATGGCATAGGTGGGTAATTTGTTACCAACTCCATGAGGAGGTACATAAGTCTTGTTTCTAGAGTACCCCTTGAGGAGCTCCAGGAAAAACGTGAAGTTGGCCCTCAACTCCACCTTTTTCTTGGAGTGGAGTTTCTGGAGCTGGACCTGTTTGGCTGGGTAGTTTAGGAGCGGAGCTGCAAAAGTGGGAGCAGAGCAGTCCCAAACAGGCCTTTAGACTGTTTTCTTATTGATTACTGATCGATCGGTGAACAGTTTGCATAGGCTATCAGCTCGTTTCATTGAAAATTGTTCCGATGTGCTTTGAATCTGTTCCTCCGTGTTAGGTAACTGAATGGCCAAGTCACTTCACTTGGATTTTTCAGCGGCGACATGTTCTGTTTCGATAAACGTGGTTTGGTAAATGTCTCCACCACGCTAAGAAAAAAACATATTCTCGTACTGTTTCAGCGATTTGGAGTGAAAATCATTCTATCATTTCTTGACATTATATATCGCTGTTATTTGCCAAAATATTTTTCATTTTGTGACAACCAGTGGCTATTGAGAAAATTATGCAATATCAAGTGGAGTGACGGTTTGCAAAACCATAGTATTGTCCTAGTGGTTTAGGTCACGTCATTGAGCTTGTTGAATGTCATACTTTTAAAAATGTACAAGTGTATGAAATGTAATACCCGTTTGTGTGTGAATTACTGGGTTTTTCATATGTAAGTGGTTTCTACCCTACTCTATAATACACCAAAATTTTCTTTACTAAATCCACCCCCTCAACCACCCCCACAGTCACGCCTAATCTAAATCCACCCAGATTTGTGTACCAAAGTAATCTAACTTCATACAAATGAATGGCCTGGATCTCTCCTCAAGCCTTCTTCTCTTACTCATTGAAGATCCTAAGGCCAAAATCATCCGGATCATGCACATCATTGAACCCGTGTCCCCACGTTCCTCCCACGCCACCAACCCGCTGCGCTACGCCTCTCCCCGCCGCCGCCGCTTCACCCGCGCGGCCGAGAGCACCGACCCCCTCCCCTCCCGATCGCCATGGCCTCCACGGCCTTCGCCGCTGCCAAGTTCCTCCCAGCCACCCACCTCGACTCCTCCCCGCCTCTCCCGCTCAGCCCGCCCCACCGCTAACCTCGCTTCTCCCGCCTCGCCCGCCTCCTCGTCCTCCTCCTCCGCCTCCGATCCCCTTCCCGTCCGGCCCGGAGGTAGCTGCCCTCCCCGCGATCCTCACGGTGGCGGCGGCGGATCTGGCGATGCCGCGGACTCGGGTGACGGCGCCGCGCGGCATCTCGGCCTCTTTCTCGCCGGATGGGCGGCCGCGTCGCCGCGGATCCCGATTCCGCTCAAGGTCCTCATGGAGGAGCTCGTCGGTGTCGGCGCTTGCGTGCTCGGCGACATGGCCTCCCGCCCCAACTCGGCCTCAACGAGCTCGACCGTCTTCTCCACCCTCGTCGTCGGATCCATCCTCAACCGTCCTCATGTACCTCCTCGCCCCACCGGCGCGTCTCGCCGCGTCCTCCCACCTTCTCCCCGTGTCCCCACGTTCTCCGCTCAGCGGTACCGGTTCTCCGCACCGCCTCCTCCCCTCCCTCATCCGCTGCGCGTCGCCGCCGCCTCCTCCTCCCAACCCCGCGTTGCCGCCGCCGCCTCCTCCTCCCCCCACTTCTCCGCTCCGCCGCCTTGATCCCCAAACTTCTGTCGCACCAGTCACCTCCTCTCCTCCCCCGCTTCCACTTCGCGCGCGATCTCCATGCCCTTGCGGCCCTGATCCGGCAGACAAGCAGACGGGCCCGTGCTGCTTCTCCCCCGATGGCCGCTTCCTTGCCGTAGCCGTGGACTACCGCCTCGTCGTCTGGGACGTCGTCTCCCTCAAGGTATCCATGCAATTCCCCACCTCTTTTCTCCCACTCGACCTTAGTTCTTGGGGATGGGAATGCGGGTTTAGGGTTTGGGCTTTTGGAGTGGTTGCCGAATCTGGGATTGGGGATTATGTGATCTGGCGTGGCTCAAATTTGGGCATTCTGATGCATGGAATGCGCCTAATTTTGCCCGATCCGGGACTAGGTTGTGACTAGAGCAATTCGCGGTGACAGTTAGCGAATGGTGACCTCATCTTGTAGCAATATTGTGGTAGGCGGCCTTGAATGTGTCCTGTAAGAGGTTTAGCAAAAGAAAATAGTATATAAACATTAATACATGCAATATATTCTTTCATGTGTGGACATATTGCTAGGAGTTAGTCACCACTGGTTTTCACTTTCAAAGGATGTAGATACCTGAGTTTCTGATTGCTAATATGCAGTGAACTTTGATTAGAAAATGTGGAACTGAAATATTTTCAAATTTCATAACAGCCCTTTTATAGCCCTTCATATCTTACAAGAGTCCTATCTCATTTATGTGTATCAAAATCTGATACATTGCAACTTTGGTGTTTGCAGATTACTTTTTGACCAAATGTGGTGTCCTTCTAATGTCACTCTTTGTTTTTTTCACAACCACCATGTCCGTTTCATTTACTCTGGGAGAAACACACACTACTACAGAAATCCACATTACGCATTTGTTCGAACGTCATCACGCATTTGTTTTACAACCGCCTCAAATTATGGGTCGATGATAATCCAAGTTATCACAGATGGTTTTTGAACCGCTCGTGATTATGCGATATCACAGATGGTTTTCATTAAAAACCGTCGTGATTATCCGATATCACGACGGTTTTAATAAAAACCGTCGTGATATCGATAATCACTGCACGGTTTTTAATGAAAACCGTCGTGATACTCCTCCCAACAGAATCTATTTCGCTTATAGCTAGCCTCGTGAAATGCTAGCCATGCCCTCTCAAACAAGCAGATAATCACAGACAAAAAACATACAATTCACACATCTCATTTCCTTTCAGATACATTTCACAGACATAAAACATCCCATTGACATCGCACTTCATTTCACAAACATAAAGCATGCATCCATTTCGCAAATCGATTAATTGAATTGAAATGAAATATCCATTAACAAATGCACAGTTACAAAAGATGTGCACTGCATTTGCACTTAGTGATAAGACAAATAAGAAGTCATGGTGCGCAGTGGAACCGTCCTCCTGGCGTTATGACTTGAGTCGACAAAAATACGCCAACTCTCCTCGAATCCTCCAAGAACAGTCTGTTTCAATGCAGTTGACGGGATGGACGCAGCTTGTCGATAGGAATATCAATGTGCGTATATGTGTAACGTGTTAAGTATGAAGTAATTATGGGAAGAGTGACAAACCTTGCGATTGGTGAGCCTCGAGGAATCGAGGAGTAGTTCCATATGTTGGCAAACGTAGTATCCACATGTGTTGCCCGCTCCTGCCGTGACACGCAAAAATGGAATGTGTTAGTTCAAGAGGCATTAGTACCAACTGTTGCATAGGATTAATTAATGTGAAATAGCGAATACCTTAAAATCTCGAACATGTGTCAGCAGGCCTTTGGCCCCGCGCTTCGAGTCACCTCCCTTTTCAATGTAGGTGGCGAACGCCCTACGTAATTCGAAAAAGTTAACCTTAATCATTCGGAAGGAAAGAAAGTACAATGTAGATATGTATGGGGAATATGTGCTTACCTATCGATTATTTGGCTGAGAACTGTGAAGTCCATTTTATTCTTACTTAGGGAATCAAGGTAATATACCTTGTTCCATTTTGGTACAATTACTATTAAAATCCAATGAAAGTTCTGAAGGAAGGACATAAGTACATAATCCTTCTTGACGCAACCCAGCAGTCCTGCTGCAATGTACCTCTGGACGAGGGGTGTATCCTGGTCGATGGTTTCCTTGGCGACCAATTGTGGGTCCAAGAAACCAACTGATAAGTTGGATAATCTAGCTTTAATCAGCATGTGTCTATATATATACACACGAAAGCAAAAAATTAGATATGGCATTTATCGGTATGACATTAACGGAGACTGTGATTGTACACACTTACAGTGTCCAGCATCAAATGATTGAGACGTCAAGAGCGTTGAACGTGAACAGATCGAATAAATCCTCAAAGGCGACCACAAACATACACTCTTGAAGATTGTGGTGTAAATCTTCTTCGGTGAATTTGACAGTGATACTTGAAGTCCGTTCTCCCTCTAGCTTATTGGACTGCTGCATATACCACATGTGCAATTGCATGCAACTATATGGTAGCTTTTGGAGGTCTTTCTGCATTCATTTTTGTCACACATTTTCACATACACATCTGAAAATTGACTACATCACACATTTTCACATATACATCTCAAAATTGACTATATCACACATTTTCACATATACATCTCAAAATTGACTACATCACACATTTTCACATACACATCTGAAAATTGACTACATCACACATTTTCACATATACATCTCAAAATTGACTACATCACACATTTTCACATATACATCTCAAAATTGACTACATCACACATTTTCACATGTACATCTCAAAATTGACTACATCACACATTTTCACATATACATCTCAAAATTGACTACATCACACATTTTCACATATACATCTCAAAATTGACTACATCACACATTTTCACATATACATCTCAAAATTGACTACATCACACATTTTCACATATACATTCTTATTGTACTTGCTTATTTCCTTTAAAAATTAGCCCTTCATCATGATCAATGCGACGTAACTAGTTTCACACGTTGTTCATCGTCGACCATTATGCCATTTCCAAAAGGAGGTAACTCGTCAAATTGATTGTATTCCTCCTCGTCCACTACATTCTCCACTCCAACAATTCTCCTTTTTCCATGAAGAACTACATGACGTTTCTTATTTGCTGGGTCGGTTACATAGAAAACTTGAACAACTTGATTGGCGAGTACGAATGGTTCGCCTTTGTACCCGACACGTTGGAGGTCCACGGTCGTGACACCGCATTTGTCAACCTTCACCTGTGGGAGATGCACCCAACGGCAAATAAATAAGGGGATTTTGAAAACCACATAGTCGAGCTCCCAAATCTCTTCTATGAAGCCATAGTACGAGTTTCTCGACCCATCGGTACTGAATGCATCTATGCGGACACCGCTGTTCGTTAGTGCTCTTGACATCCCGAGATCACAGATAGAATGTGTACCCATTTATGTCATATCCTTGCCATGTCACAACTGTAAATGTCGGCCCTTTTGCCAACCATGTCAGCGTCTCACTCGGCGAGCTCCTAGTGATTTGCTCCTTCAACCATTGGTTGAACCGACGGTTGTGTTGCCTCATGATCCAAACATCCGGCCGCTCCGGATTCTGTTGTCGGAGCACATCCTTGTGCTGGTCCACATAAGGCACCACTTCAGTCATGTGTTGCAACACCGTGAAATGGGCTTGAGTATACGTGTCCATATCTGGAGTGATTGCTTTCCTTCCGATAGTTCCGAGACCCTTCAGCCTCCCCTCATGACGAGATTGAGGGACACCTATCGGTTGAATCTGATCCATATAATCGACACAAAACTCAATGACCTCTTCGCTTGCATAACCTTCGACGATGCTGCCCTCCGGCCGAGAACGATTCCGTACGTAGGACTTCAGAATTCCCATGAACCTCTCAAATGGGTACATGCTACGTAGGAATACGGGCCCGCACATTTTTATCTCCCACACAACGTGAACAATGAGATGGACCATGATATCGAAAAACGAAGGAGGGAAATACATTTCAAGGTGACATAGAGTCATCACCACCTCGTCCTGCAGAGCATCTAGTCCTTCGGGATCGATGACCTTCTGAGAAATTGTGTTAAAGAAATAACATAGCCTCATGATTGTCTCTCGGACTTTGATCGGCAAAATATTTCTAATTGCAATAGGGAGCATCGTGTCATCAGCACATGACAATCATGAGACTTCATGCCATTTAACTTCAAATCTTGCATCAAACAAGTTTCTTCACGTTGTCGAGTAACGGGACGGAACTTTGACACCATGCAAGCACCGCACGCTTCTGTTTTCTCAACCTTGGACAGAGTGTAACACGTAGGGGGAAGGTACGTTCGTCCATTATCAGTGCATGTCGGTGCTAACTCAGGCCTGATGTCCATGTCAGCCAAGTCAAGCCGTGCGTTGACGCCGTCCTTTGTTTTATCACGGATGTTCAGTAAGAGACCAATCAAGTTGTCGCACACATTCTTTTCTACATGCATGACGTCGATGCAAAGGTGCGAACATCTAGGTACTCCCAATAAGGTAAGTCCCAAAATATTGATCTCTTCTTCCAGGTGTTCTTCTCATGAGCCCTCAATTTACGTCCCTTTCCGAGGACAACATCTAAATCCTTAACCATATCATAAACCTCGTGTCCCCTTAAATGCCTTGGAGCTGAACCGTCTTCCTTCTCTCCGTCAAATTGTTGCTTCATCTTGCGGTATGGGTGAACCCTCCGAAGGAACCGGCGGTGACGCATGTAGATGGTTTTGCGTGAGTGTCTCAGCCACACACTCTCGGTACCTTCTAAACAGTGAGTACAAGCTTTGGCACCTTTTGTACTATGGCCTGATAGGTTACCAAGGGCAGGATAATCATTTATGGTGCAGAACAATAAGGAGCGCAGAGTGAAGTTCTCTCGTTTGTATGCATCCCATACCTGTACCCTTCGCTCCACAAGACTTTTAGATCTTCCACCAACGGTGCTAGGAACACATCGATATCATTCCTGTGTTGTTTTGGCCCTTGGATAAGTATCGACAAAAAATGTACTTTCGCTTCATACACAACCAAGGAGGAAAGTTATAGATGCAGAGTCACGGCCATGTGTTTGTGTCGGCCGCTCATGCTATCAAAGGATTCATTCCATCTGCACTCACCCAAACCTTATATTCCTTGGTTCTGCACCAACTCGCAAAACTCCTATCGATGTTTCTCCACTGCGCGGAATCAGCAAGGTGTCTTATCATTCCATCCTTCTTGCGCTCCTCCGAGTGCCAACGCAGCAGTTTTGCCTCCTTTGGATTTGCAAAACACCTTTTCAAACGGGGAATTATAGGAAAATACCATGCCATCTTAGCAGGAGGTCCTTTCTTCGCCTCTGTTCCCTCACCATCATCTGATTGATTGTTACGTTTGTATCGGGATGCGTTGCACACCGGGCATACATGCATGTTTGCATACTCTTTACGGTAGAGGATACAGTCGTTCGGACATGCATGTATTCTTTCTACTTCCATTCCCAACAGACAAAGAACCTTCTTGGCTTTATACGTGGTTTTAGGCAACTCATTTCCCTCCAGAAGCATGTCCGCTAGAAGACCTAGCAGCGCCGTGAAACTCTTGTCAGACCAACTGTTGCTTGCCTTCAATTTCAACAGTTCAAGCACGGCCGACAACCTCATGTACTTGCAGCTCGTGTACAAAGGTTTCTCTGAGTCCTCCATCAAGCCACGGAATTTAACATACTCTCTCTCATCATAGTTCTCTTCTACATCGCAAGCATCCGATCCAGATTATCATCGTGCAACCTATCCGAATCGAGACACAATCGACATCAACGGCGGCATGTCATTCACTTCACCGCGATGTCATCCGGGGCATATCATTCACTTCATTGGCGATGTCATCCGGGGCATATCATTCACTTCATCGACGATGTCATCCGCGCATATGATCATTCACTTCGCCATGACTGGTCCAACACGTATAATCCTTTTTGAAACCCTCCAATCAAGTGCGCTACAATTTGCCCTGGTTCTTAAACATCTTCAAATTCTCACGATCGCATGGACAGCACATATATTCCACCCCCTTATTAAACATATCCTCCTCGGCGGCTCTTACAAAAGCAGAAACGCCATTAATGTACTCTTCACTCACACGGCTCGCGGCATACATCCAGCTTCGGTCCTACGTTACGTACATATATAATAACTTAGTATTAAAATCTAGATTAACTAATTATAACTACATATATACTGCCACATTTATTATATTGAGACTTAATTTGCTAGCTCAATTCATATTACAAACACAACAGCTATTATATAACCAACAATTTTGCAAATTAACCATCTTCAATAACCACTAATGGATTACTTAGACCTAAATTGTAATGCAATTAAAGAAAAATAAATTACATTACTAACCATATCTAGAGCAACCAGAAAGACTGAATATTCAAAGCTCAATCTCGCCTCTTCCCACCAAATTAATCGCCTGAAATCGCCTAGCTTCCTCCCGAGTGAAAAAGTGCGCAATGGTGGCTAGATCGGATCGAAATGAAGACAGATGCGTCCGAGCAGCGCAATAAATGCCTTAGCCATTATCACGACGGTTTTAACTAAAACCGTCAGGAATTATCACGACGGTTTTTATTAAAACCGCTCGTGATAATTAGTTATCACAGACGGTTTTTATTAAAACCGCTGCGTGATAATCTGGATTATCACGCAGACGGTTTTTAATACAGACCGTCTATGATACTTCAGGAATAACCGCCTGTGATAATCCATTTTCCCACCACAAATACCACAGACGGCCTCCTAATTACAACCGTCTGTAATAGTGTTCATCAGAGACGGTTTCACAAAACCGTCTGTGATGAGGCGTCTACTATGAGGCTTTCTGTAGTAGTGACAATCCCGCATGCTTAGGTTCACAGGTTTGTGTTTCTTGCTACATGCTTGTGAGTTGCGACTTGGGACTGCTAGATGCTTAACTTAATACTTCACGAATTATAAATAATACATGTTTCTTCCTTGAAATTTTCAGTGCAGCTTCAACACCATGCACGCCACCAACTGCCCACATTTCAATTGATATTCGTGCATGTCATTGAATCATTGGTTTTTGTTCCGGTATGAAATTTTCTTCAATGTATTTAACTGGCTTAAATTCATGGTGAAAATGTATAGCTGTATCCTTCAACAATTTTTTGCAGAACTTACTAATTCTTCTGTTCTGATCTTTGTAGATTATGATTGGAATCCTCTTTTTTCTATTTGAGTTCTACGATGATCAGTTGCTTGCGTTTCTTGTTTTGACTCTTGTATGGTTATGTGAGCTATTCACGATGATCAGGTAATGTTTCCGTGAACATATTGCTGGAATGCTTTATGATTACTTCTACTTTGAAATTATCATCCTACTATATTATGCATGTGAGATTGTGAGGGAATAACTAGGAGGTTCATTGAACTGCTGGGGGAGCAGTTAGATATATTTCAGGGTAGAGAAAGCTTTACAGGGATCACTAGGCACTTGAACATTATATAGGTTCACTGACAAGCATGCACTTATCAGAATTAATCTTGTGCATAGCAAATTGAGTTTAAACTGAATTAATTTAAATCTTGCATCCTTACTTTGCAGCGTGCGGACATCTATATCAATGCAGTTCTTTCCACGCTTTTTCTTGCTGTATTTCCTGGTTTTCCACATCTACTTCTTCTCATACACTTACGGTATGTAACATTGGTTAGCTATCACATATACCTGCTAGGATTTTTCTGCAACTCACTATTGATAAACTAATGGGAGTGTCCTATCAGGCTTCTCATACCTGGCTTTCTCTGCTATGGCTGCGTTCATGCAGTATCTAATCTTATATTTTTGGAACCGTTTCGAGGTAATTTAATATCCAGTTGTTGTTTGTACCTGTGTTTTTCGTTCTGCTTTATTTAGGGCTTATTACTACCCTGTTTAATATTCTGGCATGTAAATTCCAGTTCACATTTTTGTCCTTCGACACAATGCATTACCATTTGTAGTTTGTAAACTGTTGTAAGAATCACCATCTGCAGTTCCCAATATATCGCACTTCTTATTTTTCGGACTTTTCTTTTTTCCTTCAGCACTTTTTTTTGCTACTATGTTTTCTTCTATACTCTTATCTGCTGTGGAAGTGTTCTCATTTTGCCACTTGTACTTCCTTGTCACATGTGCAGCCGAGGAGGAACCGAGCGTGCTGGGTAGCTATATCAGATAGTGACGTGGCTGCATTTCTCCCAAGCAATGGAAATGGTTTGCTATGTTTTGCCCCCCCCCCCCTCCGTTTCAGGATGAAGTTTAGTTGTTATTTATGGGTTATGATTTAAATATACTTTTTCTGAATTTTTAGGGAAATTCCTTAAGATGTTTCTTGGCCCTGTGAATGGCCTTGTAATTTGGTTGAATTCTAATTTTCAAACTTATGTTATTGCATTTACAAATGATATTTCCGTTCCATATTTTTTTGGGGTGGTTTGTAGTCTGTCTCGTTCCAAGGATTCTTTGTTGAAGAAGATATCATCGAGTAAGAAGGGTGGTAGTGCTGGAAAAGTTACAACAAAGTTGGTACTTCTATACTTATTTTGTATTTCCTATTACATGAGCACATAATTGATTGGTCATTGCTTGATACTTTCTTCGAGATACCGCCTACACAAATTGGTCTTTAAGGTTTTGCTTGATGGCAATCAAGTAGCCTACTATGTTGACGGAAGGTTTTTAAACCAAGAGCTATTTCCGATTTTCTTAACCACTCCTTGAATTTCTTTGGTTGATAATTTGCACTCGCGCCATGCAGAGAAAGGTCGATGGGTATATCAAGGATCAAAGAATCTCATCAGTAATCACCGCAATAGAGTGGTGCGACTCTTTTCTCATCGAAGCTATTTCTTTATATTCATCATACTCTTTATGAAGTAATTGACCTTTCTATGAGGAATATTCAGGTTAGCCCTCAGCATTCGAGGCTCATGCTGGTGAGGGAACAAGGCGCAAACCGTAAGTCTATATGGTATCCTGTTTTATCTTATGCCACCCCACATTTATGACTGTTGCGCTTATTGTATTACATTGGTATCAGGTACGACAATATCTTCACATCAAATGGAGTATCATTGCACGGACTATCAATGAAAATATCAAAGGATATGGAATTGTCGGAGCGTGAAACAGATGAGTTGTGTGGAGAATGCGGTCAAGGGGGAGATATTTTCCCTTGCAAAATCTGTCCAAGGTCATTTCACCCAGGTAGAATCTCCAATCTTCCTGAAATTAACTATAAATAGTGCTTTAAGAATGGCGTTGTTGAGTTGTTTACTTGGAATATATATACACACATATACATACACACGCACGCACGCCCGCACACCCACGCGCGTGGACCCACACCCCCACCCACACGCGCGCGCGTGTGTGTGTGTAAGGAACAATTATTCTAACTATTGACCTGCTTGTTTTAAAATTTGCAGCTTGTGTTGGGTTGTCTGAAGTCCCCTCTGAGTGGTATTGTGATAATTGCAGCAACCTTGTTCAAAAAGAAAAGGCTTTAGCGGAAAATAAAAATGCTAAGGCTGCTGGGAGGCAAGCTGGAGTTGATTCCATTGAACAGATAATGAAAAGAGCTATAAGAATTGTCCCAATCTCTGATGACCTTGGAGGGTGTGCTCTATGCAAGTGAGTACTGTGTGTCTTAGTTTTTTCCTTTTTAATGTATTTGCTCTATTCATTATTATCCTAATAATCTACGCTTGAACCAGATTGGCTAATTGTGGCTAGGAAATGTTATAGACTTATAGTTGTAGTACCCAAGGTTCATCTTTTTTGGTACCTGCTCAATTGACAGCCTATGAGTGGTCGAACGGCTACCTGAGTGGTCGTACGGCAACAGAAGTGGTCGGAACCAGTCGTAATTGATTGGAACCGGTCGTAAAAAAGTCCAGGGAGGTCGTAAGGCCTTTACAACACGCTCGTCGTGTCAAATATTATATATTGCAGATCAACAAATTTTATCTTGTTTTGTATTTTATCGTAGCGTTAGCACGGGCACACTACTAGTATCACTTAGTATTGCTGGTGTTAGGGTTTGGTGTGAGGTGAAAGTTTGCACCATATAAGTCCTTACGTGTTAAGAGAGAGATAACACTTGAGAGATAGGATTAGGCTTGTTAGTGATATGCCCTAGAGGCAATCATGAAGATGATTGTATCACTTCTATGTTTATGAATGTTTGAATAAAATATTATTTTGTCCCTTGAATAGATATCTTTCATATTGATTAACAAGTATGTGACTTGTTCGTGAAACTCTTTATTCGTGTTTTGATGTTATTCTAAATTATCCATGATCTTATATCATTATGTGGGACAATTATGATTTATAGATCAGCACATGTATTGATTGATGATCATGTTTCATGGATCATGGATATGAGATATTAAATCAATAATGTGAACACATGTTAGAGAACATGATGTTGGGTTGACCCATCATGAGACATTGCGGGAATTGTTATATTCTTAAGTGTCATCAGTTGGTCTTATATATAGTGTATGTAGGATCCTTATACCTGAGGTCGTCATTGTTTCCTACATGTGTAATAGTTTGCTTAGGGGTTACCAAACACAACTCCGTAACTAGGTGGTAACAAAGGTAGTTTTCAGGTTTGCTATGAAACATGTAGAGGAATGTGAGCGATCAAGATGGAATTCGCCCCTCCTATATAACAGGAGAGATATCTCTAAGCCCCTCTATGTGGTTGGATTAAGAAAGTGCATGGCATGCCGAATGTGGTTGAGGAATCAGTCACAACTGAGTAATCCACAACAGATTCGAGTGAAGAATCGAGCTATCATAGGATGGCACGTTTCTCGCCTTGAGTTCGATCTAGTATCATAAGGCAAAGGGATCGGTACATAAGCACTATATAGGTTCATCCGATATAATCTTTATGTGTGTTTGGGAGTCGTTATGTCCTACTAGGGATCACTATCTACTTATGGGCCGGGAAGGAGTTTTTGGCCTATGGCTAAATACGCATGAACCTACAGGGTCACACACTTAATGTGCTGGAACGATAAGGAACCGGATGATAGTTTCCAAGTGGGATTCAATCTCTACTCATATTGGATATGGATCCGATTGGAGGCTATATAAGGAGGGGTACGGGGGTTGAGGGAGGTATCCCGAAAACACGCCCATCAAAACCTTAGTTGCCACCTCTCATCCCCTGCCGCGCGCGCTGGTGCTAGCACACCGACGCATGGTGCTCCATCCCAGGACGTGTGAACTTCGATAGAGGTGCTGCTACGACTGCGGCATTAATCAGGACGATCAGGAGGAGGAGATGGTTGGATGGAGGACCACTACATCGATGCGCACTTCGTTGAATTGACTTCTTCAACCTTCCTTCCGTTGCACTGTGTATCTAATGGTAATGATCTATGATCTCTTACTCGCATGGCTTCTTGGTTTACATGGTAGAAAATTTTAATCTGCGCTAGTGTAGCCTACCCGTATCCCAACAAGGGTTTCCTTGTGAGAAGCCTTGTGTGTGTATGCTCGAGATTTAGAGCTCTGTCATCTTGAAAGAGTGGTTGTAAAATATTTCTCTTGGAGTGAAATGAACATTGAAAGTTTTTTCAAGTGAGTTGTGATATGGATTCTTCTTTGTGCTTTTGATTTGCTTGGTTTTCTTATTTTGATTTGTCTTTTCTTTATCTTTCTTGGTCCCAAGGATGTGTTATAGGTGAAGATGTATTCTGGAGATCATATTCTGTCCATCTAGGTACCTTCTTGGGAGAGTTCTTGAGTTTGCCTAGTTTTCCTCAAAAGAGAGATGATTTAAGGGTTTTGCTCTTGTGAGTGATTTGTTTTGAATTTGTATTGTGATCTAGTTTTCAATGACATGTAAGAATCCATCCAAAGTCATCTAAACCATCCAGGACTCACGAGGAAGAGCAGATCAAGGTTTTCCTCTTTTGTTTGATTTTGATGTAACTCTCCTTGTTTTAGATAAAGGTTAGAACTTTAGCATCGATCTTCATGATCTATAATTGGAATATGTTCTTGACATCCTAGAGAGGATTTGTGCCAAGTTTCATTGTATATGGATCAGTGTTTTGAGAGTGGCTCTTTTATTTGATCGTGTGTAGTGTCATTTGCACTATTCCTTGGAGAGCGGTCAGATCACTAGGAACTAAGAGATTAGACCAGAGTGTGGTCCTACTGACGTCTTAGGTGGTCCAACCGCCGAATGGTCAAATTGGTTTGACAGAAACTCCTATATGAGTGTATTATGTGGTGAGGAAGATGGCTCACCTTCAATGATTCACTACATGGCAAGGCATTTAAGTGAGCATGGAGCTCAAAGGGGAGATGTGACATGCTATGACATGGTCAAAAAGGGGAGAAGCTCACTAGAGTTGTTGTGACGCGGTGGCGTGCTCACTGATGTCGCTAATAACTTTAGTTTCTTGATGTTTCAAAGAGCAAGGAGCTCAAGAAATGCATGCAAGGGACCGAGGGGGTGAGCTATGGATAAATGGCATGGTCAAGGGGGCTTTTGTAGCACCCGTAAAAAAATGCTCTCTCTCTCTCCATAACCACCCTTCCGTTTAAACCCCACTCTCTCTCTCTCCTAACAGATCTAATCTATCCATCTTTCCCGTTATCTCTCCCCATCCTGCATCCAAACTTCCATTCCCATTCCAATCTCTCTCCACTCCATCCATTTTCATCTGTCTTCCTCTTTCTCTCTCCCTCCTCTCACTCGTGCGCCTGCATGCATGCCGACGGCAGCGGCGTGGCGGCTGCAGCGTCGGCCGGCCAGCGAGCGGTGGCTGCAGCGGCGGTCGGCCAACGAGCAGCGGCGGCGCGCGCTGGGAGCGCGCGCGCGCGCGCAGCGCACGGAGTCATCGGCGCGGTGGCGGCACGAGGCGTTGGCGCGGTGGCGGCGCGAGGCATCAGCACGGGCGCACACGCACGACGACGCGCGGCGCGGCGGCATGCGGCACGGCACGGCGCGGCGGAGGCGTGGCGACCATGGCAGCGGCACGGCGCGGCAGAGGCGCGGCGACCATGGCAGCGCACGCGCACGGCACGGGCGAGGCGTGGTGATGCACGGCGAGCGTGGCGGCGTGCGCCGTGGCGGTGCCATTGCTCCTGTCGCATGCGCTGCGGCTGGCCTTCCTCGCTGCTAGCCAATTGCCTTCGCGTCCTCACAGTTCACATGTGGGAATAGAAGGGAACTTTGGACGGGTTCATACTTCTGATCCTTCGTGCAACCGAACTGTCGAACGCTTGGCAGGCAAGTACCTCGCGGCCGTAACCTCTGCATTTCATATTTTACATCTCCCATGATTGCTTGTTACCGTTGCTATTGTATACCATTACCATATCGCTAAAGCTGGTCTGTTTATTATCATATCACCCAACACTCACCTATCCACTACCATGTCACTAAAGCGTATCTGTTTACGATCATATCACCAAAGCTTACCGGGCTTTTATCATATCACTAATGTTACCTGATTAATACCATACCATGAAAGTTACCAGCTTGTTATCATATTACTAACGTTTGCCGATTGTTGTCACATGTTAATGCCTGCCAGTTATGTACTTTTAACATTGTATTCATACCATGAGGTTCTAGGTTATCTTATTTTCCATGCTTTATGTTAATTAATACCTTAGACTTTTAGACGTATTAAAATGCTATGGTTAATGTCTAAGTTGCAAGCTCTAATTAGTAATTATAATTGATGTTTAAATTGTGGTTTGGGTAGTATAGGAGTGACTTCAATATGAGGTTAACCACTAGTAATCTTTAGCTTGAAATGATATATTTAATTACCGGTTCCCCAATTCATCACTTGTATATTATTGCTTGATTGGTTTCGATGGAATTATATATGATATTGTTAACCTGACTAATAACAACTTATCACGTAATAAAATCTAGTTGTTTGACAACCCCTTGGTGTGAGTTAAGTTGTAATGCTGGGTGAGAATCATTCATGGATCCCTACCACCGTCGTATTATCCTTCTTCATCTCCCATATGATTTTATCTCCTGTCCTCAACCTCAGCAATCCTTTTCACTCTTTGTAATCGTGCATGAACTTATCTCCAATTATTTTAATTCCACATTTCACACCTTTCATGATTACTTGTTACCATTGTCAATGAATACAAATATCATATCAATGAATTACCTGGTTCTTATCATATCACTGAATTTACCTGGCTAATATCCTGTCACCAGGTTATCCGGTTATTATCATCTCTCTAGTACTTGCCTGGTTATTATAATAGTATTCATGCTTGCTTGTTTATTATTATGCTTGCCTAGTTATGATCATGTTGTTAATGCTTGTCTAGTTCTTATCAAATTGTTAATGCTTGCTTGATTATTGTTAATGCTTGCTGGTTTTATACCCTTAATATTGTATCCCGACCATGATGTTCTAGATTACCTTATTTCACATGCCTTTAGGTTTATCATAATACTTAGTTAATAATGTTATAAGATTCGTGCTTTTAATCAATGTGTAGAGTTCTTGCTTAAACCGTTAATGAGGGTGGCGGGTGATCATGTTGTAGACATAGGTTAAAATCACTAGCAGTTCTTTAAGTATCACGCTTCTGTGTTTAATCCTCTCGATATCATGATGTATTGCCAGTACAGTTCCTTTATATGAGTCATGATCGTTATACCTTAATAAATGTTAATTTGACTAATAATCACTTATCATCTAATAAAACTTGATTGGTTGATAAACTTGTGTGAGCTACATTATAATACCTCTTTAGGTTGATTACTACATCACTATCATCTTATCATTATTCCACATCGCCTTATTATCAGAAACTATGTCTTTCCATTTTCAACCCTAGCACATCTTTTCACTTCTCATAACTTTATTACAGCCTTATCCTCGCCATCTCTTAGTTACCCTAATTTTGTTCTATTAATCTGTCCATGATGTATCAGTTACGTTATCACCTAGTTTCACCAATCATGTCACTTCGGTCTCATTGGATTAAATCATTACTCTCATAACTTTATCTTAATTCAATCACAACTCTCTAATTATATCATGGATAACTCGCTAAATAACAAACTAAGGGTTATCACGTCGGGGCTGCCCACATATAGGGGTCATTTCCACCCAACCTGGTAACGTACGGGGGGCCGTACATTCTCGTTACACAGGATATTACACCCCGTCTGCGGTTATACAGTCGAGGACAAGGTTGTGCCTGGCTATTCTCGTATAACCGGGTATGTGGGATAAGGTCGCCGGCACCCTTGCTATAACTTGCTTTAACTTGTCACATAACAAATATCTTTAATACACAGTTCTCATAATATCCGTCTTCCATTCATGACAGTATTTCCGATATCAGTTGTTCATTAGTTGCCTTATATCCATTGCTTACTTGTCATGCTTGCCTTTATTTCACGTGGTTGCATTACTTGTCTTTACTCTTATGTTGCGACCGTTGTTGGGTACTTGCTGAGATTTCCAAATCTCACGCTTGCTCTTTTCAGTCCCAAGTAAAAGGCCAGTGGAGTGATAGCATCATGCATGGGTGGGAGCACTCGAGTTTTCAGCACCGTGGTTTGCCACTGTTTTATTGTTTCATTCGTTCTTTATTTGGTTAGAAGTGGACCGGTCCCATGTTTTAAATATTTATTCTAGCTTCCGTTGGTTTTCTATTAAAGTGTTAATAAAGTTTTAAACTCTTTGTGATTTCTTTTGTTGCTCTTATTTATTCTTCACTTTGGCGATGATGTTCCATAGTAATATCTCATATGGTTACGTGGGGTGTTACAGCTTTGTAGGCACGAGACTATTGAGAGCACCTTGTAAGTTCTCGCGAGTGCGATAGGAAGAAGCGGCTCGGGTTCTTCTCCACAGGGCGGGACATGCAGAAGATGACAAGGGGGAAGAGATGCATCGCGTCGAGACGACGGCTCGATGTAGGCATCAGCAAAGAAAATCATGGGAATGGCATCAAAATCCAGAGGCATCGGCGCTGCCATGGGTTCCAGAGGGTTGGCAAGAGGTTGACAACAACTGCTAACGCGTGGGCCTGACGCATTGGCAATCGAAGAAATGGCGTCTTGATGGGTGGGTTCCTGTCCCACTTATTGGCATTAGATTTGTAATATACAGAGTGAAAGCATAAAGTTCAAAAATATGCCTTCGCAACAAAGAAGGTGGAATGGATAAGTGAAGAAAGCGGTTTCGCTCAGTTGAGAGGTCCAAATAATTTTTAGACCTAGCAAACGAGCTCCAAAACTTATGAAATTTTTTGTGGAGACTCCTGACATAGTGCATATTATTTTGTCATTTTTCTAGAATTTATATGCCTTATATTTTTCTCAAAAATTCTTAGAATGTCTCTGTTTTACTAAAACATCAATATTTTCATTTGGTAATTTTCAGAAATGAGCATAGAAGTATTCAATTTTTATTTTCAGTGCCATGACTTATTATTGAGTTTTTGAATTGGTCCCTACTGTGAATTCTCTGTAACATCCCAAAAATTTTGAATTTGGATATATGTAGCCCTTGTATTATGTTGGAAAATAGTTTTTGGTGTTTGGATTTTAATGGTGTTACTTTGAATTTTGGTTGAGGATTCCAATAATTGAAGAAATTATGAAAAATAAAACTAATGGAAAGCCAAGAAGGAAATGTGAAAATGATAGAAATTTAGAATTTGAAATCAAATCTGAAAAGATGATCCATCAATTAGGGTAGGAGAAAAGGACAAGGGGAAGGTTGAAAAGTTAAATCAAAGATAAAAATTTATTAATTAAACCAAGAATTCGAAATTTCATCAAACAAGAAAAAGAGGAGTATAATTTAAATCAAAACCTGAATTTTGACTTTGGGGTTAATAATAATAATGGTATGGGGTAAATAAATATGTATATACATACACCATAATTACAAATAGATAAATAAATAAAATATAAAAATAAAAATAAAAATACCATAATAATGATAGTAATGAAGAAATAGAGGTAAAGAAATAAACCAACACAAGAATATACATATATAAATATACATAAGAATAGACATGTATATATAAGAGAGAGAGAGGGAGGGGCCTTTCGGCCTAGCCAAACCAGCCTAGCCCAGGCTGGCCTGCTTCCCTTCTTCCTTCCCCACCCCCTCGCTACATTTGGCCAAGGTCGACGCTCCCCTCGCCTCGCCAGGCCGTCGCCGCAGCCTGCCTCTCCAAGGCACCCTCTTCGGACCAACGGTTGCCAGCGCGCCTCCGAGCGTACGTCGCTGGGACCCACCGCTGTCCCATCAAAATCTTGCTCCTGCATCACCACCTAGTTGCCATCACTTTCGGCTATCCTCTTCACCTCGCCGCCCTTGCCGGAGGACAAATGCCACAGCGCTCGGTCAGCCACAGCGTGCGGCGGTACTACCAGGACCACGGCCCTGCCTTGCACACGTCGCCCCCAGGTCAGCTTGCGTCATGCTTGGCCACCCATCCCGTCGCTTGAGCCGTTGCCATGCCACCACCGAGCTCAGCGCTGCATTGCGCACGGCGCCCGGGCTCCTTCTGGCTATAAAACCCCGCTCGAAGCTCCCAATTGCACCGCAATCCCCCGCTGTACCTCCCACCCAAAGCAATCAGATTCCCCATGCTTCTAGCTTCGCCGATCGCCCCTTCTTCCCCAAAGCTGGCCGACGAGCGCACCACCGATTGAAGCCACGCCGGTCCAATTCCTCTCCCCCGAAGCGTCCTTGGAGCAAGGCAAAGTCATTCCCATCCTCAGCCGGTCTCCTCCTTGCCTATACTCTGCCGGCACAGAGCTCCTCCCCAGCCCACCGCCGCCACACGTCGCTGGCCTGCCTCGGAGTTCCTCGGCTCATGCTAGCGTTCCCCTCAGCTTCTATTCGGCATCAGCATTCCATTTTGGCCACCGCCGGTGCCTCCCCGACCGCCCCGAGCTTCCTCTTTTCTGGTCACTTGGCCCTCTGCTCTTCTATTTCCCTCCCTCTGGTAAGTCAGCAAGAAGCGTGCGCTCAGCTGGTTAACCGGGCGAGCGTTCAGCGCACAGACCCGGGTTTGATTCCACGTTCTGCAACATTTGAGTTTTAGTTTTTTTAGCCCATTTCAATTAAGAAAAATCAAGGGAAAATCTGAAATTAATCCATAAAAGATACTAAAATTGATTAGGACATAAAAGAGCTTATTAAACATTTAATCCTGGATTGATCCTCATATATTAGTAGCTAATGTGCCTTGAATATTTATTTTAAAGCTTAATTATTAATTAAAGGCATAGTGAGAAATTGAGTAAGAATCTTCTTTAGGTTTATGCTCTTATGAAATGATGATTTAGTAAATGAAGATTGCTTAAAGAATAAATCATAAGTCCTTGCATATCAGTAAAGGTTATAGAACTAACCACTACATGGTTTTAACCATAACCATTATCTCTATGCCCCAGCAAATATGAGAATCCTTTTTTGACTAATAAATGACTTGAGTATTAAGCCACTAACATTTATACTATAATACTCAAATTAAATTAGAGGCTATATTGCATATAGTTGACTTATGTTTAAACTTTAAATAATCATGACTAATTCATTCTAACCTCAAATTGAGGAAAACAAATTTCTCAATTTGTCTAAAATCAAAATTCTAACCAATGGAACTGAAATCATGAGTTTTGGAGTTCATTTGAATTTTCTTGTGAGGATTTATTTGGTTTGCTGATTTTTATCCAAATTTTCACGCATGTAAAAATAGCATACGAGGCTCAAGAGGAGGAAGCTGAAGTGGAAGCAGCTCTAGACAATCAAGACCAAGCTCACTGTGACCAAGGCGAGTCAATACTTTGATCATGTTGAACCTACATTTTCTGCAAATTATTTCTATTTTAAATTATCAAATTGCATGCTGTTATTTGATATGCAAATTATGTTGCTTTATGAATTCTAGTTACATGCCCATTAATTAGCTTGTTAATATTACACTCTTTTTGGAACATCTGAGCATTTCAGCCTTGCCACCCTAGCAATAATTATAATGGTAATCTTTCAAAAATAAGTCCGTAGTCATACGCCATGCTTAGTACTGCTTAGATACTCGGGGGCACCAAAATGCCCCAAGCATCACTTTTAAATTATGAGAAACTGATTTGGGAAGCCATGGTGAAAATGGCTAGTACATTTGGGCAAGGATATTCTATGTTCCCAAAAACCCCAACTTGCTTAAATATCTGGGCGGATGGATTGGGGGTGTGGTGCAGCGATGCACGAGAGTGTGGTTAGTGGTAGCACCGCCCAGATAACCTTAAGGACGGAATCTTGTGATGACCTCCCAGTGTACAACAGTACAACCATAAGCTGGCAAACTGTAGGCAGGGCTAACTAATTTGCATTGCCCTAGTGTGGTTACGTGAAGGTGTGAATACGAGCAAAGGGATGGATGGCCTCATCCTCGCCTTTGCCTGTGATGGCTCACGAGGAACGCTTCTTGAGGGATGTATGTATCCTACAGAAGATAGACCTTAGCGGGCGTAATCACAAATAGGACTATGCATTGTAACAGCCTTGTGATGATCTACTCAACCACATGGCTAAGGAACCATGTAGGGCAACGAGCAGATTTTTCTCTTGTGGGTAAAGTGTACAAACTCTGCAGAGTGAAAAACTATTCAAATAGTCGTGCCCACGGTCAAGGGTGGACATGGGAACTTAACTAAATATAGTTCTATTTCAAAAACATTGTTGGTGGAATTGGTAAAATGGAGGGCAGAGAAAAGCCCTGAATTGTGTTACCCTGGGTGTCGTCCCAGTGATAATGTAAGCGGCTATAACGCTGAAGGTCTAGCATATGGTGCAGAGACCATGTAATGGTGGATGGTATCTGGATCACTACTAGTAAAGCATTTTTCACACACTATGTTTTAGTTCAAACTGCTAGGTCATAGGTAATTTCTAAGTGATATATTCAAAAGCAATTTCTGGCAAATAAAATAACCCGAGCCTTCTCTTGATAAGCCATGCATGTTATTTATTGCATTATGTGTATTGGTTCTCGGGGCACGGTGGATTTGTGCTCATCCTCGCCTTACTAAAAACAGAAACCAGGAACTAGGACCATTATGCATATGAAGATACCCCAACCATAGATGGAGGAAACAACGATGGGAATTAGGACGACTTCTGTGGTTTTTGAGTCCTAGGCAATTAGACCATGGAGTGGTGTGCCTATAAATATTGCCTAAGTCTAGGTAATATTCATACGGCACACATTTACTCCCAGTTGCTTGCCTGTGGATTATGATCTTGCCTTGTTTATACTTCTGCTACTGCTCTTTTGTGATGTAAACATTTGGCCTGTTCGGCCCTTATGTAAAACAGTTGCCCAAGGCGGCGTAATTCAAACCCAGTCATGTAATACTATTATGAATTGTTGTGATTCATGCGATGTATGAAATGATGCAGCAATGCACCTGTGAGCACTATCTACTAATCCAGGGAATAGTGCAGTGTTTTCATAGGAGATTCTGGATTGAAAAATCTGGGTTCGACATTCTCCCATGCCACTTTATGGAACATCTTTTTAGATGCAAAATTTTAATTCAAATTGAATTCTATTGATTGCATATTTTCTTTTCCAAATGTTTTTTTAGAAAAACTTCAATAAAAGCCAATGAAATAAGATGCACACAAAAAGGTTTAAATTTTCTCATTTTTGGAATTCCCTAGAATTCAGGATGTTACACTATATTTTTGGGCCAATATGTATTATATGCTAGTGTAATTCAATACAAACTATCAGTGTGGTAATAAAGACTGGGTGTGAATTCATAATTCCATAATTAGATGGAAATGTGGGTTAACTTTCATGCAAATGCCTAAATTAGATACACTGTGTGATATATAGTAGAGTAAATTTGTTCAGGGCCATCAGAAATTTTCGCAACTTGCAAAATTCCATCGCAAATATGGTCGATTGGAAAATACCATCTCAAACACAAAACAAAACTATGAAAAATGCTATTGACTTACGTCTTTCATCCAAAATAGCCATTATAACCTTTCTTGGAGAGAGAAATTTTAATAAATACCAACACTAGCCATGTGTTCTTCCTCTTCTCTCGTTAAGGGTCAAACCTCTCAAACATGTAGCCTCAGAAAATCTACCAATGCACTATGAAAAATCACCTCAACCACTAGTTCTAGCCACACAACATCCTAGCCCTTGGATTTAGAAAAAAATCTTGGGAGTGGGACCCATTTGCCATTGGGTGATAGCAAGAGAGAGGATAGGACACATCTTTCTCCTCAGGTGGGAATGGTCCATGAGAAAGGAGGAGTGCAAAGAGCTAGCCAACCCCTCAGGTGGAAATGGTCCACCAAAAAGGAGTGTAGAGGCACAGGAGTTGGGAAAAATGGGTTACGCCTGACACAAGAAAACCAATGGTGGTGGTGGTTTGGGAGAGGGACATCGTAGACAAAAACGGGCATAGCGACAGGGACAACAGTGCTTGGGGTGCTCGAGGGTGTGGCTGATTCATGATCTAGCATGGGATCTAAGTGCAAAATGTAGAACACGACGAGGTGACACTTGGGTATGGGTGAATTGGCCAAAACTCACCATAGGTGAGGAAAAATAAACTTTATTTTCTGGCTATTGTGAGCAAAATTGTCAAATTAATTTTTGGAATAGAAGGATTGGGAGGTGGAACACAATATGACATGAATAGATATAAACATAGATTACCAGATTGAGAGATCAACACGGTTGGTCGCACAACAGCGATGGGGTGAGAGGAAGCACTTGCCTTGCTTGTTGCAAACTTGACCTCTTAGCATTCCCTCTTGTTCATAAGGTAAACATCAACACACCGATGCTAGCCCCTAACCACATCTAGCCACGTCATCAATTGTATAGCGCCGTCGTCGTCCTCCTTGCTGCCATGGCCGCTGTCAATGGTAGTCTCCTCGGCATCTTCTCTGCCCCACCTATGTACAAAAATGGAATCCTCTCATCCAAGAACACACCATTCTTATGCTAATCTTGTCGATTCTGCCTAGATCCACCGCTGCCATGTCTAACCCCTTCATGCCTAATATCCCCATCACCATTCCGTTCTAGCCATCCCTATCCATCGTTGCATTGCCGACACCTCTATCAAGTTCGCCATGCCTAGGAACATGCTATGATGAGCTTGCCATTGTCACCATCTCCCCCTATGGTTCTACCCAAATCCACCACCGCCATGTCTAACCCCCTTCATGCCCTATAGCCCCATCACCATTCTATTCTAGCCATTCCTATTCATCGATACGTTGCCAACCACCTCTATCAAGTTCATCGTGCCCAGGAACATGCTATGATGAGCTTGTCATCATCACCATCTCTCCCTGCAGCGTCCCTCCCATTTCTCCCTCTCCCCTCTTTCTTAATATCTGTCTCAACTGAAAGAAGAATAGTGTGCGAGGCTTTGTTGGAGAAAGAGATAGGGGCAAGGGCTGGATTGTCATTTTACATACAATTAATGGGATAGCGATGGCATTTTGTAGATTTTTTTATCTTTGCAGTGGCATTTGTAATCTTGGGCCATTCACGATAGTATTTTTCAAATCGCAATTCTTTGCGATTGGCATAAAACAAAATTTGCGTGTAGTAGTATGGTAGTATTATTTGACCTTCGATGCCTGTTAAATTAGTTTCTCTTGTGTGTATTGGCCAATTGAGGTAGATCCAACATGTACTCTAGGTGGCCCTTACGATTTAATTAGTTGATAATTTGAGTGCAAGAAATAGCGCACACCATCTAACTACTTGTATGCATCCAGAAGTTGTCCTTTTTTTTTAGCAAAACAGAAGTTTTCATTTTATAACTATGTATGGATGTAAGTGGATTGGATATCGAAGAGAAAGGGTATTGGAAATTTTCTTTTTTGGCTTAGTTTAAAACCTAATCTCTATGGCCAACCTTAGTTCAACCTATGACTAAGGATCAACTAAGTGTGAGCACTCAACTCCTAAGCATACTAGTCAAGTTTTGCAACCTAATTCTAATCCTACACAAGCTAGTATTCTAGGAACTGAAATGCAAGAAAGTAAATGTGGAAACGTAAAGCGACAAATGGCAAGAGACAGTTAAGTTTTTTTTACTGAGGTTTTGAAGACTCAGTGGTCTCCCCTACTCCTTGTTGGATCTCTTACTCCCAACTTGAATCAACATAAGGATCCAAGTGTTTCACTTGTGGTAATCCTTTTCTATCCTTAAAGGTGGACTCAGAACTCTCACAACACTTCCCGAGTCTCCCACAAATGTCTATTAGGGAGTTCACCAAGAATACGCCTCCATGCCATCTAGGATACACTAATTGTTAAAATTAATCTTGACTTAGAGTCCTAGTCGCAATTGAGTTCGTCTATGTGTGTAATTCGAGTTGAAGTGGTGTCCAATTCGAATCCTAATACGTGTGTTAGTAGGAGTTATTAGCATATATATTGAGAGGCTTATAACCAGTTTTTGTGTGTGCAATTTATGCAAGAAATAAAGAAAAGAAATCAAGGGCTAAATTTTGTAACAAGTGGTATCAGAGCCAACCTTTGATTTCTTCTGCTGCTGCCCCCGGGAGGATCTCTACTCCCGGGGGCAGCCACCGTTGCGCGCCGTCGGCCTCGGGTGGACCGACCTCTGCCATCACCGGATTGGCGCTGAGCTCGCCACCACAAGGCCCGTACCGAGCTTACGCCGCCACCACCGCTGCAGAGAAGGAGGAGGAGACGCAGTCTCTGTCGCCACTGCTTCCCCCTTTGAAGTCCGCCACTGAGAAGTAATAAGCCCAAGTTTGTCGCTTGAGTCCTAGCAGGTCAAGCAACTAGAGTGACGCACACTAAGCCTAATCTACTATCACTCAAAACCTCTCTCAAGCCCTCAAGACCAACAATTTAGCTCATGAGACCTTCAAGACCTCTCCAGTAGGTGGCTAACCTAGCTCAACTCTAGGAGATCCAAAAGTCTCAAATTGAATACTCTGAGACACAAATTATAGCTTCCATGGAGAGAAACTGGCCATTAAACACAATCTGTAAGTTGCTTGCATACTTGGATCATTCACCTTAGACTACGATAATCCGCATATTTCATTTGCACCCTGGTTTCAACCATCAGATTTTTCACCATTACGCTGACTTGGATCATCAGACCTTAACCAAGATAATCCATCTACCCCTAATCATCCAGCCTGGCCCGAACAATCTGCCGTAACACATGACTTGGAAGTCTTCTGTTCAAGTGATCTAGCTTGGTACTCAGTCTAAGCTAGACCGTCCACTTTAATGGTACAGGTGGACCCCGATGATCCACACTTCTCAACTCTGAAAATTTTCTTCTTTTGAGTAATTGATCAGCCTGTATGCTCTGAGTGGACACTACTACAGAAAGTCCAATAGTAGACGGCCAATCACAGACGGTTATGTCAACTGTCTGTGATCAACACTAACACAGACGATTTTAATTTGGACACCGTCTGTGTTGGCGGTGTCAGAGAAAATGAGTATCACAGACGGTTCTTACCGATGAACCGTCTGTGATACTTCAGTATCACAGACGGTCTGTATTAAAAACCGTCTATGATAAGCTGGTTATCACAGACGGTTTTGAACAAAAGACCGTCTGTGATAATTCACAGACGGTTTTTCATTAAATTTCTCATCGTTAAAGAAGTAAGATCTTTAACAAGATCCAACAAGATCTGCCAAGAATCATAATTATCATCATCGAGACCTAACCTCTTATACATCTCAATAAACATGTTAGTCCCAATGATATAGGAGTCATTAATCACCTAAACACACTAAATCTCGAATTCGAGACCTAGATGCTTACAACACCAAAACACACTAAATCTCAAATTCGAGACCTAGATGCTTACACTACTACAAAGAAGTCTATATTGGATACCTCATCATAGACGGTTCCCAGAATATATTAGCATTGTAATTATCATAGATGGTTTTACAAGTGTGACTGTCTATGTTACTAGTGATGCTAGAACCGTTTGTGATACATAATTATCACAGACGATTTCTTGTTGAGAACCATCTGTGAATTATCACAGATAGCTTAGATTAAAAACTGTCTATGATAATTACAGAGGTCACATACGGTTTTTAATCCGACTCATCTGTAATAATTCACAGACACTTCCAATCACAAACTATCTGTGATAATGGGATACATCACAAATGGTTATTTTTTATAAACCATCTGCGATAATATTCTTATATATATACAGGGGGCAAAAACCTAACTCATTATATACCTGCGCACACTTAGGTTATTCAACACACATGTGCGCCTGCTCAGCTCTCCCCTTCACCTCCGGTGTTGCCGCCTCCTCCTTGGGTCCCCATCAGGTGGCCCCTCCTCCTAGCTCCCTATTACTGTCACCTCGTCCTTAGCTTCCCATCACACGGCTCCTCCTCTCGGCTCCTGGTTGTCATCACCTCCTCCTCGGTTAGCCGTCGTGCGGTAATCTGTGTAGCTCATTATATGCGTTTAGGATCTACAACTTGCACCAATATATTTGCCATCCTTCTCTGCTCCTATTGCAGTTTCTCACTTGAGAATATTGCTACAGTTTGAAAGAGTTGATTGGGAATAATGTTGCGAAGCAAAGAAGCCTATGTTTCATTTTTGCCAATCGGCCAAGCTCAAGGTGTGCATCATGTGCATGTTCACATTGATTTCTAATGCATTTTCATACTTATATGAGTGCCATAACATGTATGAATAGTTGATATGTATATGAGTACGATGCTACATTTTCATAGGTGATCCAATTTAATAAAGTGCTATATGGTAATTCATTTGGAATTCCTTTGCTAATAAAAGACGAGTAAAAATAGAATATTTAACATGCATAGATAATACAATTTGAAAAATGAAATGCTATATGAATATTACTACTGTTCATAAATGAAATTCTTCTAGAAAGTAGTTAGGCTGCTTATGTTGGTATTTCTCAATAACTATTAAAGGAACATTAGTACTATACTCTTGGGCTTCAAAAGATATGAAGTAAATCACACACTCTAGTGTGTCAGATTCCATGAAGAAGGTCATGATTGATAATATTAAAATATCACTATTTTTCAAAAACCAAAAGTGTGTGTGTCTATATGTGTATGTATGTGTGTGTATGTATATGTATATATAGACACACACACACACACACATATATACATATATACACATATACATATACATATATACACATATGTGTATATATGTATATGTATATGTGTATATATATGTGTGTGTGTGTCTATATATATATAGACACACACATATATACATATATACACATATATACATATATATATACATATATATACATATACATATACATATACATATACATATACATATACATATACATATACATATACATATACATATACATATACATATATACATATACATATATATACATATATACATATACATATACATATACATATACATATACATACATATACATATATACATATACATACACATATATACATATATATATATACATATATATATATATATATAGGAAAATTACATAAGGCACCATGGTGCCTAGGCACCAACATCCGATACACGTGTATGATTGATAATTTTTTTAAGTTTGGGTATGAAAATGTTTTATACCCTTGATATATTTATGGTAAGTAAGTTTTGAACTCAGTTCAAACTAGTTTGAACTACTTTTGAGTTCAATGCAACTACAGTGAGTATATACCATAAAAATAGTTCAAACTAATTAAACTGAAGTTGAATTTAAATTTTTTCGGAGTTTGACATCTCAAATATACTTTTTTATGGGTATATGAAGATACCCACATCAAACGTTGCAAATCTCGAAGCAAATCAACGGGTATTGATATTGGTGCCTAGGCACCTTAGTGCATGAAACACTCGTCCTATATATATATATATATTACCAAATCATTTAAACATGTTTAGCGATGATGCCCACGTAAGTGCGCAAAGCACCTTACTAGTTACTATAACAAAAAGATGTTTATAATGGAGCTTTTGTTATTCAATGTTTGTTACAGCGAGTTGACATCATATCTGATACAACCTATGTTTAGCCCTTGCATCACTCATACCACGTTTGGCATAAGAAGATATAGTGTCCTAAACAAATTCAGATCAGACTTCAACGGGATCACATCAACCTAAATCAACATTTGTATAGAAAATATACGAGATCACATCAACATAAATCAACACTTGTAGTCAATGGTGGAGCCAGCCGAACAGAGGAGCCCGGGCAGAACTCACCGCTGTGCCACGGGAGACTGGCGTGGGTTCAACGGGCTGCTCGCCGGCGAGCCCCGGCAGCCACCCAGGGTCGTCCGGCGGTGGCTCCGCCCCTGCTTGTAGTTTTGACTCTGCTACACGAGTGTTCTGTATTTATGTAACAGAACAGCGACAAGAACAAGGTACATTGTACATCAATAGAAGGTACAAAAATGTTGTTTAATGCGAGAACTGAATGAAAAGACGATTACAAAATTGGATTACTAAACTGGACACTACTTAGCACAGCCGACCAGAGCAACACGTTGAACGACAGAACATCACCCGTTGATGTGGAAGGAGACATATATTGCATCGAAACCACGAAACAGCAAACGCTTATACACGGAACGGTGCGTCGGAATAGTCCCATACCGGAATGTTCTATTTCAAAATCCAAACCAGAATGAGAAGCAATGGAATTAACAAGCATGCCCACCGCTGGATGGGAGTCTCATGTGTTGATTCCTCTACAGCAACCCTTCCGAAAAACAAAACTTTTGGCCTGTTAGGGTGTTTCCTTGCAGCTGCTTCCCAATCCTTCCTTGCTTTGGCAGTCATTTCAGGATGAAGAGCGACCTCCTGAAGATCTTTGAGATGTTTGATTTCCATGCCGGAAAGACCATCTAGACGCTTACAGAGCAGCTGCAGTGAGACAAGTTTTGGGAGAGCTCCGTCTTGGATTGCTGGGAAAACCGGGTTAGGAGTATGCACCACAAAACTTAAGCGTCGCAGACTTTTGAATGCTCCAACTTGTATGACGAAATCCTCTAGCTCTAGGTGATCTGTTGTCAGCTTGAGATAAAGCAAATTTGCCAAATTGCTCACAGCTGACAGAACATCCTTTGTCAGAGTAGTTGATGAAAGGCACAACTCTATGAGATCTTGAGCATACGTAACGAAAGGAGGCAATGTGGGTAGCTCGTCATGCAGTTTCAGTGAGCTAAGATAACAGGGAGCTTCAAGTGACTGCAGGAAATTCTGGTGTTGTTCCGAACACTTCTCGAAGTCAATGGACAAGGACCGAACATCGTCGCAATCCTTGTGTGCCCCCATGTAACCCCGAATGGTACCTGAAAGGTGATCAGTCGAGGTACCGCTGCCTCCAGTGAACTCGCACCATATCTTAACCTTTCTCAATTTCTTCATATGGACTGTATGTTGCAGAAATACTTGGCTCTGATCATTGGCGACAAATCCCACCAGCGTCTCCAGGTTACTTTTTGACAGTTTCTCCAGGTCATTGCTCACTGTCCTGGCTTGATCCGGAAGCTTAAACTTTCCAATCAAATGAATTAAACAGGGCAGCCTGATGACTTCCACTGGCAGCACAGTCACCCTCATTTTGCTTACATGGAGTGTCTCCAAAAGTTGGAGTCTTGCTATCTCCTTGGGAAGCACAGTAATATTGTCCCCGAGACTTAGGTATCTCATATTCCACAGCTTGCATATGCCTTTGAGATGACCATTATTCACATCACTGCATTGCTCCAGATCCAAGACTCTCATCAGTTCGTAATTGCCAAAATCCGAAATAGCATCGCCTGCATTCCCGAAAACTGTGAGAGACCGGACACGCTTTAAATCCATGTCCAAGGTCGCTCTGCAATTTGTACCATTCCTATGATGGACAAACAGGTGACGAACATTTTCGTCCCTTGGAGTATCAAAGGACATGATGAATTTCTCAGACATGGACTTGTGCAACACGAACTCGTGCACGACACCATGAGATTTGCACGTCTTTAGTACTCCATTGCTGCTTGTACCAACGGGCATAATGATATTCCGGTCAACAAATGTCTTAAAAATTCCATCCGCGACTTGTTGACCGTCTAGATGATGATGACCTTGTGCGTATCCTTCAGCTAACCATCGCCTGATTATCACATTCCTTTTCAGGGAACAATCATTTGGAAATATACCCAGATATAGCAAGCAGGTTCTGGCAGCGTAGTCACGCAGGCTGATGTAGTTATCCATAAGCATGTTTTGAAGTCTTGCAAAGTTAGGATTGTCTTCCATATGAAGACCCAGATGGCGGCACAATATAGCACAGAGTTGCCCTGTGGGCTCATTTTCACTCCTCAAATGATCGGCCACACTAACAAGGGCAAGTGGAAGGCCATCACATTTCTTCAGGAGGTCTGCCGAACCCCGCACCAACTCAGGTGCGCGCCTTCCATTAAGGGCTATTTTCTCAGAGTACTCTTCTCCAAGTTTTCTCATTCTGTGCACATAACCGTTGCCATCGCTGCATACTTTAGCTACGGACACAATAGCCGTCGTCACTATTATTCTGCTTCTTGTGCCATTATCTTCGAATGTACTTCTTATAGTCCTCCAGTGCTCCAAGTCGATGTCATCAATAACAATTAAATACCTAACAAATGAAAAATGACACGCACAAGTTAGTGCATACGCCCTTCAGCGGATCAGCCTCATCAATCAGCCTGTGTGAATGATATATACAGCCAGGTTTAACACGCCAGAATGAAAATCCAGCTCCCGGCCGGCTGTGTTGTGTTCTGAGATGAACAGTAGCGGCCGTGAGGCAGGGGTAAAACGGGCCGGCCCAGAATGATTTTTCTGAATTTATATTATTTAACTTCGTATAAAGTCGCTGGCACCTAGGGCCCGCTAGTCTCAGATGGCCATCCCTTAGGCCCCGCTCAGTTAGGCTAAAAAGCTGTGGTTTATGGCTGAAAGTGCACTGTAGCGGTTAAAATTTCACCGTAACTGAAGATGGCTTATTTGGTGTAATTAAATTTAAAAAAAAAATAAAAATAGAAAAAATATGCTAACTCATCACGGACAACGCAAATGAATACGAAAAAAAGAAACGGGAAAAAACTCAAAAAAACCAAAAGTTCAAAAAAAATAATTTATAAAATAGTGAAAATAAACCAGAAACCAGTAGCTAAAGCTGAAATGCGCAGGGTTAAGTTTTCCCGTCTACCTTCCTCTCAATCCCCTACCCCGACAACGACCCTGCTGGCGAGTTCCCAGTCGCCGCGCTCTCCCCGTGAAGGTCCCCGCGGCGACCGGCCATGTCGAGCTCGTGGCCTGGGCCCCCCTGTGGAGCTCGCGGTCCTCGCGGCAGCAGCCCCTGGCGAGCTCTCGGCCAGGAGGCCACCAATCTTAAGATAATGCATGGTTTAACCATGCGTTCTCTTTTTTGTTTTAACGGAAGTACGTGAGAGCTCACTAGCCTCTTGGTCCCCAGAACTCAAGTTCTAGTCTCCTACTTAATCCTGACGATCAGGGACAGGGGTGAACTCGTTATTGAATGAAAAATTCAAAGGTTCCATTCTTTTCTAGATTTCCTACATGACCAGCATCATCCAGTGGTTTAACCATGCATTCTCAATAGTGACAAGTTTATGGGAGTGAACTACCGCGATAAGATCCAATATAAGATTAGTTTGGAATTACATAGGAACCACCGTGTTTCAATTTATGGATTTACACAATTGTAATCGTGTTCTAGGGTGCACCCATGTACGTGTGCGCGTTAATACGCACATACTAATTTTACCGATAAGACAAGAAGTACTTTAGCAAATCGAATGGGATCATGGGTGCATGTACAAAATTAATTGTCGAAACAGGAGGATGCTAACCTCTTATTCTTCAGGTGGTCTTTGAGATAGTTTTGAAGACTCCTTTGGTCTTCCGATTTGTGAATGCCATCTTCTCCCCACTGCAGGCTAACTTGCTGGATTATCTTCTTTAGAAGACCTCTCGCATTGTTGTAATCGGATCTGTCAACCCAGGCACTGCAATGGAATGATCCGCGGGCGTATTCGAACACTGTACTCGCGAGCGTGGTCTTCCCCGAGCCGCCGAACCCCACGATGGAGATCACCCTCAGCTGCTTTGGTCCGTCTAGCAGCGTGAGAAGCTCCTCCTTGGGTTTCGCCATGCCCACGGGGTTGCGCTCAATGGGATCACATCCACGTCGTCCCGCTGGATCTGCTGCAGAGGTAGAGGATTGCCCGCTGCCAAGACGATCGAACACCCGGTTACGCGCTTCCTCCAAGCGCTTCTTGAGCTCCTTGATTTCCTTCGCGTACTGAATGCGCCTGAGAGGCGCCCAGGATGCTCCCTTCTTGCACGCAACACGATGGTGGAAGCGCTCTATGCAATCCTCAATGTCATGCATCAAGTCACGAATCTCTCTACCGTACGCTCTCGCCACGGCTGTGCGAGGAGCATCCCTCGAGATGGACGCATCATCCATGGCACAAGCAAGCATGTCAAGGTCTCTTCGCAAGGATTCACTTAGACCCGGCACGCCCTTCCACAGCTTGTAGTTCTTCTCCAGCTCCGAGACGATCCTCAAGAAAGCGGTCGCCAACCCTTGCTCCATTGGTGATACCATCACCGGACTGATCACTCACCGGCTTCTGCTGCTCTCCACCTTTTGGTTGGTCGGGAAAAGGGATCAGCACGAGAAGATACAGAAAACAGCGTAGGGAGCAACACTGGCACCTATAGGCGGGTATAACCGGGCGATGGGGATGTCTTATACTATATTCCGTTTTGGCTTACTCCCCGATCTATTTTACTTATAGTTTTAAACATCAGCTGTGTCTAATACACACTTTTGACCATATTTTTTAATCATATATTATAAAAATATCAAAAAATATTATGATATCAAAAGTGCTTTCAATCACAAATCTACTAATACTATTTTTATGTGACAAATCTAATTACCTTTATATGTATTAATGGTCAAAAGTTTAAAATGTTAACTGCAACATAATAAAATGCATCTATTTGAGAGCAGAGGAAGTATTTTTCTTTTATACAACTCTTGTATTTTACAGTACTGTTCAAAATGAGGAAATTTCGAAATGGGAGGGACTGATATGGCAAACTAATTAATTTCTACTACATTTTAGAAGGCCAAGAAGGCGCAAAATTTGTTGTGTAATAAAAGTTGATGATGCGAGGTTAAAAGACCTATTAAAAAAATATGAGAAAACATCCTAAAAATTCTCACCAAACAAGGCAGCATTTGACCCATAGTTTGGTGGACCAACGACTAATCAACACCGACCATTAGATATTATGCTTGCAAATTAAAATTTAAATATAAGAACGAGTCTAAAACAGTTTTTTTAACTTGGAAAGAATTATAAAGCGTAAAAGAACTCTTACGAGGATGTATTCAATAGTAAAATATTATGTCCCCGTTTGCAATGTGGGAATTTTTTCCATTTCCTGCGAAAACTGAACTATATCTTGTAAAATTCGTGCGTTCAAAATATATAGGGCATAATTCTTCAAAAATCAGGAGTTTATATATGTAGTACACTAGGACACACCACACAATTGCGTGGGCTAAAAAGTCTACCTGTGTGTAAGAGCAACTCCAGCAGTATCCCTCAAAACAGGGCCCCTACTTTTTATTTGAGGGTTCTCCCTACTTTTGAGGGCTCTGTTTTTTGGGCTACACTCCAGCAGGAGCACTCAAAACAGGACCCTCAAATTCATTCTTAGAGGGGATGACACATAGGACCCACCCTCATCCTCATCCTACTTTTGAGGGCCGAAGGGCAAAAAACTCACTCCACCAGGGTCCCTACTTGAGCCCTCAAAAGTAGGGGCTCCCTCCAGACCCCCCAGGAATGAGGGCTCGAGGGGGAGATTTGAGGACCCCCTACTTTTGAGGGCTCAAGTAGGGGCCCTGCTGGAGTGAGTTTTTTGCCCCTCGACTCTCAAAGTAGGATGAGGGCTCAAATAGGGGCTCTGCTGGAGTTGCTCTAAAGTGCATACACTATACATGTGCACGCATGTACCATAGTCACTATCTAAATTTATTGGTTTGTAAAAAGTTATTTTTCTGAATCTGGGGCAGCATGGTATTTCGGGAAGTTGAGGAGCAATTATGCACTTTGAGGTATATGTTAATTCTATGATGTTAGAGTACTAATTTGTTAGTTATGTAATTGTACCAAAATATAGGGCTTAGTATGTAAATGTTCATGGAAAGAGGAGCATTAGGTACGTTTGTGCTGGCCCGCTCAATAAAGCTTCCATGTTTCAATCCACCCTCTACTTCATTTTAGGGCCAGTCTTGTGGAATATACTATGAGCCCATGCATCCCGCACAGGTTCATTCATAGTAGAGTCGCTTGCAAATGTCCAGACTTAATTACCATTCCTTGCATCCGATTAATCTCGGGAGCTCCCTCGTCTTCTTTCGTTCCTTGATCTTTTCTTTTCAGGTATGGTTACAGAATTTCTTATATTCTTCATCTCTGATGGTGGTAAATCAAATTAATATGACTTAATTTGGTTGGCTTCAGGGACCGAGAGATGGAGGCTCCAATTAGTGCTTCGCAGGGCGCCATGCGCTCCGTTCTTACCAAGCTCAACTTGCTGCTTGAGCCTGAATACAGGAGGCTGAGGAAGGGGCAGAAGGATAAGATCCGCCTCCTGCAAAGAGATCTCGAAGAGTTAGTATCCAAATACCTCATAGAGCCATCAGATGTGGAGGCCCCTGCTTTGACTGCCGAGTGTTGGGTGAAGCAGTTGCGCGAACTGTCATACGACATCGACGACTTCGTCGACAAGCTCCTGTACGACGACGATGCCGCGATCACCGTCGCCCGAAAAATCTTCCATGCTAAGATAGCTCGGCTTCGGAAGAACCCGAATCCACGCCTCCACAACACTGCCGATGCTAGGATCACTTTCGCGATAAAAACATGCCGTCTTAAGATCGCTCGGCTTCGGAAGTACCTGAACCCGCACCGACGGATCACCGACGAGATCTCAGAATTCAGGACTCGTGTGGAGGAGGCGATTCAACAGCACTGGATCTATAATCTCGATGATTGCTCCTTCAGGCCTAGGTTGTCCGATGACCGTCCGCTTTATCCACCACCCCATGGGGTGGAGGCCGCCCCCCTTGTTGATATCGACAGGCCCAAGAATAAGCTTCACGAGTGGCTGGCTAATGACGAAGAGCAGAAGCTGATGGTCGTATCCATTGTTGGATCTGGTGGGGTTGGCAAGACCACGCTTGCCAATGAACTGTATAAGCTAATTGGAGGCCGATTCGAGTGTCGGGCTTATGTGCGGACATCCCGGAAGCCTGATATGAGGAGGCTTCTCACGAGCATGCTCTCACAAGTTCGGCGGCACCAACGCGTGGAAGCCTCGGGGGTGCATGATCTAATGAACAATATTAAGCAGCATCTACAGGATAAAAGGTACGTTTCCCTATATATTAGAATATTTTGCGTGTGCATAGTCATTTAGCCGATTGGCTAGCCCACACAACTGTACGGTATAGTACAGTATAGTGTAATGTATGTTTAAGTTTGAAATCGTAGATTTGAATTCCTATTCTGCAACAATAAATGAACAGAAGATTTGTAAAAATTTAAATCAGGGATATTTGATTTTTATTCAGTTAGCACAATTTATTTTGAAACTTCTCCCTGTATGTGAACTAGACGATTAGGAGGTGGGCCCATACAACAAGTTTGAATTAAACTTAGTGACACATATCTCTTTTCCATTTTTTTTAAAATTACCTATAAGTAATATATCTCTATGCCAACCAACAAATCTAAGCCTTTATCGCTAGGGTCCACCAAATTAACAACTATATGTTTTTGTGAGAATTTCTAGTATTTTTCTTTTTTCCCTTCGTAGTTACAAATCAACTATTATTATATTTTTTCTACTACTTAAAACAAAGAGTTGGTCATCTGTCCCTCCCAACTCTCCCTTGTATCTCCCTAAAAAATCTCTAACAAAAACAGAATAAGCAATCTACCATAAAAACAAATTCCACCACCCTACAAAAACAACATATAGCTCTATCAGGTACATAGCAGAGACGAGGGTACAGAGGCGGAGTCAACGGTGTGGGCCGTGCAAGCTAATCCCGACAATGTTGACTTGACATACTAGGATAATATAATTTTTTTATCTATAGCAAAGCACGCGTATTCGGTTAGTATATAATAATAATAAGTAACCAAATTATATGTGACTGTATATTACAATACTTACATTTATATTTAAAGATACAATTGTTTTTTATACAGCTTTAATATACCTATGACCGGAAATATAGATATAGGTGTTATACATCTGTATCACTTTTAGTAGATATAATTGATAACATAGTTGTATGTGCTATACAATTCTAACAAATCTAGTAGCTACATGAGGCATTGGCTTGTTCTTTTTGGCTTCGGCTTATGAATTTTGGGCTGTTTATGAGAGAGAGTATGGAATAACAAAAGCTCATGTGTAGTTTTGGCCGATATAAATGAAGTCGCTGAAATATGTACTACAATCAACTTGTAGACCCTGCCTTGAAAATCCACTGCGTTTAAAAGATAGTTATTGTAGAAAAGTCAAAAAGTAGCTTTTACAAGCTGAAAAGAAGAGACAAGTCTGGCGAAAACATAGGTACATGAGGAGGGGCTGCTTCTCCTAGCTATCCCTCTCTCCTCCATGTGCTCTGGCATCTTACATGTGGCAAAAAGAATAATAAGTGGTTGTTTAGTTAGAAGCCTAATCTTGCCAAGCCTAGTCATAGGAGGGTTCTTTTGGGCTGTGGTTTATGACTTATGATTTTTGAATTCTGGCTGCTTGCAAGAGACAATACATAGAGGAAAATAGTCGTATGCGATTTTTGCTGGTATAACTGAACTCGGTACAATATCTACTACAATCTACTTATAGACTCCGTCTTAAAAAACACACTGTTTAAAAGCTAGTCACTATAGTAACGAAAGTCAAAGCCAAAGTATAAGTGTAAAAGAACCCACCTATAGACATGCCATATTTTTCTAGACAGATGTTGGATTTGTTGCCACAGTTGTGATTCACTATACTTTATTAGAACCATGAGTCACACTTCATATATACTCAATTTCTAGCCATGACTCACACTTCATATACTCAATTTCTAGCCTAACTTTATCATACTTGTGGTGCCTATTTTGGTTGTTTGGCTTGTCACGCTTGGAGCCTCTTTGGTTCAACAACACTTGGAGGCTGTTTGAACCAAAAAAAGTGTGGTATGGCTTGAAAAGAAAACTATTACATCACCTAGTTAGAGATGCTCTAAGGCCATGTACAATGGTTGATGGGAACGGGGTCCCGATCTTCCAACAGGTTCTGGGTAAATTCGATTTGGTGGAGGCGCGACACAAATCGATCCGGCTTCCGAACGACACGTTCCGAACCCCGCAATCGCAGCACCACGTCTCCTCAGGTTATCAACAGTGCGCAGCCCGGTTGACCTCGCCAAGAAGGCTAATCCTCGCCTGCGAATCGAAGAACACAAGCAAGAACAAGGAAGAACACAACTGAATTGCAGATGGATTGATTTAGCACTCGAAAGTTGGGGTCTCACAAACTGATGAACGGCGAATCTGTTCAAAGACAAATTAATCTAAGCAAAACCCAAACTCTAATGGTGGGGGTGGTGGCTGGATATAAAGGAGTGAGGGGCGTGCAAAACCCTGGACGCGCCCCTAATGGGCTCCAACACGATACAAAGCCGATCGGCCCAAAAGATGGTGGCGCAGCACCCTGACAGATTCTGAATGCCCACTTGTTTCGACGATTCCCGTTGACTCAGAAGGAATTTTGACATGGGACCAAAGCCATTGGAAAGATCGTCTTCTCAGCTTTCCATACATATGTAGAACGTCCAAAACGGAGTCCGGATGCGATCTGGGCGTCCGTTTTAGTGCGGCCTGGTCCTGGACTCCGAATTGGATTCGAAGTCGGTTTGAGTTGGGCCTCCAACATGATTCGGCCGCCCTTGCTGGACTTGTGCGCCTCGTAGCTCTTCTCCAAGTACTTCCAACTCATCTCCATGGTTCCTAATCATAATTAAATCATTAGGTAGCAATCGATTCTCAAATGGACTAAAAGAAGTACTTAGGAACGAGCTCACCTGTAAATTCAATTGTCGGGCGCGAGCTCTAGTGATTGGTCCTTGAATGTCAAGTGGAGGAGTGTTGTGTGTATCCGAAGAAGTGATGTCCTCATCAATGGTGTGATGTCAGCTGTATATAAACCTTGCTACATAGGACATGACATGTTGTGGAGGAGAAAAGAGCATAGAGAATTGAGCCGTCTATCATGTAGTAGTCGACTATAACATAGTAAATAAGACACATTGTGTCATGAAGAAGTTGTTTATAAAACATGCAAAAGGATAACCTATTGTATGAGCTGTCTTTAGTTCCATCTATAGATAACATGGAGAATACTATAAACAGTAGTTGTCTATACTATTGTACATGCCCCAAGATAGGTACAAAGGGGACTGCTATGTCCTTGGCTAGGCATAGGGTCCTCATGCTATTTACTGCATAATTTTGAAACTATTCTTTGGGATCTGTCATAGGGTGGTCCATCGGCTCCACCAACCAGGTGAAGTAAGCTAACCCCCCCGGCACATGCAAAAGGGGCAAAAAGGGCACTTCACACGTGACCGTGGAAGGTGAAGGCCGGATCAATAGGCAAAGGGGGTCTAGGAGTTAAAGGATCGAACGAGCATGACTCCCCAGTCCCCCACTTTCAGACGACGCATGATTGAGTTGCAAATCAAATACATAAAAATGCATGATTCTTAAAACTTCCAGATGTGTTTTGGTGTTACTTAAATTTTTCTGGTTTTTATTTGAGAGTTTTGATTGGATTTTGTGTTTAACCAAATCAATTCACAAAAAATAAATCAAAACTTAGGACTAAGAGACAACCAATTAACAAAGCAAATAAAAAAATTATGAATCTGAAAACAAATAAGAAGTGAAAATTAAATTTACATCCCTGAACCAAAACTCAAATTAGAATTAAATTTAAAAAGAATTTGAATAAAAATTAAAAAATATTAAAACCTTGTCTGGACCGACCCACTTACTCTCTCCCCCGCTTTCCCATTTCCTTCTGCCTATCATTTTCTTCCCAGCCTACTCTCTTCCTTTCTTCTACCTTCCCCAGCCTAGGTTGCCTTGCCACTTACTCCTCCCATGTAGGGACCCTGGGCATTGAATACCTGAAATTGTCACATGTGTTCCATACTAGTCCCATGATCAGTGGCTAGTAACACATTCACAATATTGATATCGCATTCATACACATTGCATAAAATTAATTTACAACAAGAGGGCAATATATAAGCGATGCATAATAAAGTTTACATCATAGGGCCGACCGGCCAAATAAATATAAGTATTAAGAGTAAAGTGCAGTAGAAGACAAGTAAATAATTTAAAATTTCAGTGGTGTGCCATCATAGCCCATGGGCAACTAACTAGAATTAGGCCTTAGAAAGACCCATCATTGAATTCCTCACTAACAGGGGCAAAGTACGCATCGTCTGGTATTGTTTATTTCTCATTTTTTGATCAACAATAATTTAGGCAAGGTTGAGTACATTGTGTACTTAGCAAGATTTGTAGTGTACTGTAACATATTTATAAATGCAAGGATAATAATAAATAAGTCTATATGCTACAAGTTATTTTTAGCATGAAGCAAGTTTTATTTGCAATATGAATAAGTAGTAACTTGCAATGAAATTGTAAAGAGTATTTGACATGTAATAAAATAACATTTATATAACATTAATAATAGTAAATCACATCCATTCATATCCCTCCTCAGCTATGAACATTGCATAATTCTTGCAAAAAAGCATGGCACACGCGACGTGTACATGCATCCAATCATTTCCATTAGAACAATTTTATAAAACTGAAAACAATACCTATTGTGGCTGCATCCAAGCATCTCATGACCATGAGCATGGTTATTTAAATAGTTTTTAACACTCTCTAGAGGTTATACAACTTTATCCACATGAGATAATCAAATATAATGTCGGCAACTTCATGCTTTCCTAGGCGTGTGACGAAATTGATTATCATATATATAGTCTTTACATCATCTAGTTCTAACCATGCACTAGCCCGATGAATGAAAAACCCTCACTTAGGTGTGTCCATCCCCCAAGTGAGTATTCGTCATTGTATTAGTAAGCTTTGGTCTCAACATCTTAGTGAAGGGAGCCCTAATGACCAAACCTACCTAGAATGCTCTCACTACTTTGGCCTACTAAAATGCAAAGCTAGTCATAGATAACTTAATCAGCTAAAGCTAGAACCCATATAGCATATGTGGTTGTACTGTGTGACTTAAATGTGCGGCAATAGCATTTGGTCCTTAATCGACTCAGACGGGAATCTCTCCCTATCTATATGTGAGATACCCTCTCACATTCCATAACCACGCGCAAGTTTTTCAGAAAATATCAAACTTAATGAAAACTATTGCGTGGCTAATCATCTAGACCATATACTCAATGCAATATACCCAAAATGATATTAGTTGCTATCTATACTATGTCCTAAGGGTTACAACAGGCGGACATAGTTACCATTACCCACAGTATAGCAATTTTAATGAAACATACACACATGTATAGTAGTTTTGCCAAATAATATACAATAACAGAAAGACTATGATCAACATGGTCAAATGGGGTGCTTGCCTTGCTCTTGTTGCTTAGAGAATGGTTCGAAAGTGTTCTCAAAATTATCCGATGCGACGGTGTCTATTCGGTAAAATTCAAATATAAATAAATAAGAGCCAAACAAATTTAAATAGAGAAAAAACTTAAATATTTTTACATATTCAGAAATGTCATGATTTTAGAAAAATTTAGAGACAAATATTACTTAATTTGGAATTCATATGCAAAAGGTATAGCCATTTGAATTTGGTTTAGTTTGAAAAATATTGAGAAAATGAGGAATGCTATTGTGCATGAATTTTGATTTTAATTTGTATTTTTTTCTAAATAAAATTCTAGATTTATTGCATCATTAGACTGACATGTTGGGTCCATTCGTCATATTTTTATTAATTTCCAAAATAACTGTTAGGTAGGGTCCATTTGTTAGTGAAACATATCTAAAATCAGATTTTAATTATTTATTTACCATGTGGGTCCCTTATGTCAATGACTTATATTTTAGTTTTTGCTTTAAATAAAAATTACTTAATTGATTTTGATTGGGCCCACTTGTCATAGACTCATAAGGTTTAAATATGTCATTAGTGCAAATTTAATCATTCTGACATGTGGTTCCTACATGTCATACTCATATGTTTTGAAACATTAACTGCATGTGGGTTCTACATGTCATACTCATGTTTTAAAATAGGTTTTAAATATAATTCTAGTTAACTATTTAACCTGGATCCACATGTCATGCTCACATTTAGTTTGTGCATGTCATTAGCGCTAATCTAATCATCCTAACAAGCAAGGCCTACTATTAGTGAGAGGGGAATAGAGCCAAATGGAGGCAGAGCTCCGGTGAGCTCGCTGGTGGTGAGGGAAGCTATGGCTTGGCATTGACATGGTCAAAATGGAATGGGTGCATCACTACGCGCCTCTGGGTAGTGACAATGGTCATATTGGTGGACGGCAGTGGCCGTGCCATGGCGAGAGGTAGCATGGTGTCTCGAGCGAGCACCGGCGCGGGTGAGAGAGTGCAGGAGGGGTTAAAAGAGTGGTGGCATTAGCTCTAGTGGGTCTAGGCAGTGCTACAAGGCAGGCACAGGGACCTAAGGTCACTGGGGCATCATCAGCGTCATGCTAGAGCGATGGCACCATGAACAACTATGGTGAAGACCATGCTACAGTGAGGATTTCCAAATTAAACTAGTGCATGAGCATCTAGGGACTACTAGGAGTGTAACAAGGGGCTTGGCGATGTCAGAGAGGTGACATAGTGGCCTGTCGATTGTGAGCAGCGGTGGCGTAGATGATGTCCATGGCGTAGGAGTTCCTTGACGAGGGAGAGTTGCAAAAGATGGTTATGTGAGCTCAGGGAAGGGTTGAGGATGCTCTGGGAGCGAGGTATTAGGCTAGGCCTCATGGGAGGGGAAGAATGGCTTGCGACGGTGGTTTTGGCTGAAGACAACTGATTCACAAAATTAAATGAGGGAAAGATCTAGGGGATATGAAACATAAGATGATGTGGTTAGAGAAGCAATGGGCCCGCTAAAGAGCTCGAGCCACGGTGGAGCTCAGCGGAGCATGCTCACCAGTGCTAATGAAGACGACACATTCTGGGTGAAAGGATGAGCAAGAGGCTTGGGTTTTTGTGGAAATAGAGCGAGGGAGTGATGAGTAAGAGGTTGGCATGGTTGGATTGGATTTGTAGGCATGGGATGGCCGAGAGACAAGTGTGAGATTTCACGAGCGCGGTGGAGAGTTGATGCTCGGTTCTTCTCAGCGACGTACAACACACAGAAAGAACAATAATAGAGGGAACTCGGTGCAGCGATGCAATGGCTCGGTGTTAGGTGCTTCAGGGGAAAATGGTGGGTGTGGCATCAAAAACCAGTGGCACCAGCCACAGTGGAGTCGCACTAGCGCAGGCAGGCGGAGGTGGAAGAAAGTTCCTGACGCGCAGGCCCGACGCGCCAGTGGGTGAAGAGGGGCGGAAGGCCTGACAGGTGGGGTCTGATCCCACTCATTAGCGTTAGGTGTTTAAGTGATAGAGAGAAGATGGGCTTTTCAAGAATACAGTTTCGCGTAAAGGAAAGTGTAATGAAGTAAATGAAGATAGTGGTTTGGCTCAACTAAGACTATTGGGGAATTTTTAGAAGCACTAAATTAGCTCCAAAAATTATGTAAATTTTTGTGAATACTCCTGAGAATGTGTTAATGATTATTTTTTTTATAATTTATATGCTTTATATGTTTCTGAAAAAAGCTCGGAAGGTCTCTATTTGCATTTAAAAGCACTATTTGATTTCAAGAAATTTAGGAACATGTTCAAAATTGTTTAAAATTTTATTTCTAGTGCCACGAAAATATTTATGAGTTTTTGAAATGATTTCTACTATGAATTTTCCTAGGCCACCTTTGGATCATCTTTTTAGATTTGATTTTGAATTCAATTTGAATCTCATCCCATGCACATTTATTTTCCTAAAATTTATGCTTACAAATTATTTTCCCAAAGAAACTCCAATAAAAGCCATGGAATTAACATGCATGAAAATTTTTTTTATTCCCCCATTTTTGCATTCCCTGTAATTTGGAATGTTACAACCCACGCGTAGGCCAACACAGTTGCCGCTGCCTGGCCCTGGCTTAGCTACTATGACTTCACAACGCACACCCACCTTGCTGTTAGGCTCCACTCATTGTGCCACCTCGCTATCCAGCTTGGCCCCTTTCCATTGCTGCTGCTCGTATCTAGCACCATCCTCGTCGTGCCACACACACACCTATACCCATGCTAGGTAGCGCCCCACGCAGAGCGCTGCCCTCTACCCCACACTATGCACCACCGATTGTGCCTGTGCCCACACTGTTGATCAACAATTCATAGCTGCCTGCATTGCCTATAAAAGCCACCCCGACTCTCATCTTCCTCCCCGAGTTAAGAAATCAAGCTCGATCTCGCGTACCTGGCTTCCTCAGCACCAGTTGCCACTTCCCCTCTCCATTCTAGTCACTCTGGCAATCCCTTCCCAAATCCACTTGTGTCACATCACGTTCCATACCCTCAATTGTGATTTCCCCATTCAATTGAGTGATTCCATGCTAAAGCATGCCGTGCCACCTTCTTCCCCCAAAATGGGCTAAATCCCACCGCTCACTGAAGCACGCTGTGCCGCCTTCTTCCCCCAAAATGGGCCAAATCTCACCGCTGCCATTGCCACCACCCTACCCTCTTTGGCGGGTCTCTCTCCAATTCCTCCAAGATAGAGCATGCCTTTGCCTTCCTCTTCCTTCCCTAGTATTCAATTTGGGCTCTCCTTCACTCAAGGGACGCCACCATCGTGCGCCACGCCTCATCGCCCCTGACCCACGACAACAACCATCCATGGCTCTTTCCCACCTTCATTGACTGTACCAGTAAGCTCCCCTTACTCGTCTCTAGCTCGTGCGCTCCCACTTTCTTTCCCTCTTTCTCCCTGGCATCACCGCCCTTTTTCCTCCCTTTGCCCAGCCGCCATCGGCTCGCCTTGGTGCCGCCCGAGCCACAATGCCGCCTCCCCTAGCTTCCTACTCACCCCAACATTCCATTTTTGTTGTCAAAGTCACCCCATCATGGCCGCCTCACCGTCGGCGAGCTTGCCATAGCCGTGCACCATCCTACCCTTATTTTGTTTCGGCTCTCCTCCTCTCTTCGTCTCTATTTATCTATCACCTTCTCTATGAATATATGACATGTGGGCCCAATTCATTTTGAAATCAAATTAAGGTACTTAATTTAATTAAATTATCATTAGTCCTTAATTTAAAGTATAAAATTTTAATTAAAGATAATGCAAAATATAAATTAGTTATATATTTGATGCCATGAGGGCCCTTTTGTAAATGATAATTAAATTAATTAAGATAATAATAACATGTCACTTATATTTAATTGGAAATATAAATTTAAATAAGTATTACATTGATACATAATTAGATGTTAATTAAAGATAGTCAGTGTCATTAGTATTTAATTTTAAGCTGCAAATTTAACAGCGTGTTGGTTAAAACATAGTCCTTTATATAAATGCAAAATGATCATTAGGTCCTTAGTAATTAATGGCCAAGTAAGCTAATTAATTAATCTATCGTTAAGTACTTCATCTAAAATTACAACTTTGATTAAAGGTTATGCTAAAATATAATTATGTATATGTAGGATGTCATTAATATTTATTCTAAAATTCAAATACTAATTAAAGACACTTTTAAAATATAACTTTGTGTAAATGAAAATGATAATAAAGATCATTAGCATGTCATTAGGACTTGATTTAAAATACAAGTTCAAGTATAGATGATGTTATAATATATTTATGGAGGATGTCTAAATACTAATGAGCCCTAGACCATAAATAGTTCCTTTGCAACACAATATATGGAAAAATAGCTGTCCTAGCTAGCCCATGTAATTAGATTTTAGATAAAAGTTAGTTAGTATTAGATATTAATTAAAGTTAACCAAGCACTTAATTTAAAATCAAGTCTAATTAAAGATTATGTTATATATACACACACAAACACGTAATTTTGTATATAGATGTCCGTAGACCCATAAGCCCTAGGCCATGAATAAGACCTTTGCCATATAGTTAAGGTAGTATATGCATAAGAGGCAGGCCACATATAATTATATTTTAACTAAAATTAATTAATGTTAGTATAAATTAAAGAGAATTAGTGTGCCATTAGCATTCAATCTAAATTGCAACTTTGATCAGGAATCATGTTAAGATGTATCTTCAAAGTATAACTCATTGTCCCAATAGCATGTGGACCTTTCATCACTAATAATAAATACGCTTAGTGGCAATTCGAGGAAATGCATGCATGATAGCAAGGTTGGTTTAATTAGGTTTTAGTTAGTAAGAGAAGCCATTAATGTGTCACAAAGACATCTCAATATCCATTACTATCTAGGTTAACATAAGAGTTTGCATATTGTCTGAATGAATGTAAACCCTAGGTCATTAATAATTAAATGCAATAAAAATGTAAAGCTAGTATAATTTATGGTTGGGTGACATAATAGTGAGAGTTTAGTTGGGTTTAGTAAACCAATTTAATTTTTCAATAGTGGACCTACATTAATTGTGGATCAGCTAGGGTAATTATCTTACGAAAAATTTCAACTAGCAATAGACCCTAGGCCATTGCTTATAAATAATAAATGAAAGATTAAGTCTAATATACTATAATGAATTTAGGACCAATAAGAACCACATAAATTCAAGTTTAAAATAAATTATTGGGAATTAAGTTAGAACTGAAGTTCGGGCCTCTTAGGTAAATCGTTGATAAAATATAACCAAATTATGACATAAATCAAAAGCAAAAGACCCCACATATCGTTCTAAACTTGTCCAAAATAAAAATCATTAGAAAAATATTCTAGATCATATTCCGCCTTCGGGAAATGTTTTGGCAACTAAATTTTCATTGCTTAGACTCCTACTAGACCAAATCTTCATTGTAAATTCAACTAAAATCAAAAACCACACCCTGGCACCAAATATTTGAATTTTGGTGTTTATTTGATTTGGTCTGTATTTTTTTGAATTTGGTCAATTGCCTTTGGATTTATTTGGGTTTTGGTCATTTATCGTGTAACTAGAATTTGGAGTTTCAAAGGAGGAACAAATCGAGTGAGATCGAGATAAAGACTAAGAGTTTCAAGACCATTTACTATGAAGGTTTTGAGCAAGATCAAGACCCGCAATAAATTGAGCAAGGTGAGTAAACATTTCGATCATTTTGCACGTACATTTTGGATGCAAATTATATTATTTTAAAGTATCAAATTGCATGCTTTTCTTTACTACACAAACTATTTTAATGCTAAGCTCGTAGTTAATGTCCTATTAATAATTGTGCTATTAAATTCCCACTCCTTGGCTTTGGACATAATACTTTGTCGCCCAAGAATCAATGGTATACATACTAGCTGATAAATCCGTATCTATGTGCCATGCGTAGTCTTGTTTAGATACATATGTGCATTAATTTGCCTTAGCAACTTTTCAAAAACATCAAAACATGGTTGGGGCAGCCATTGGGAAAGATGGCTAGTATGTTGAACTTAGAATATATTTTCAAAACCAAAACCTCAAAAACTTGCTTTAGACTTGGGAGGATGGTAAGAGTGGTGGGGGCTGAGGGAGCACAAAGTCTTGGAATATGGTAGAACTACCCAGGTCAAATTAAGGATTGAATCTTGTGATAACCTCCTCGCATTAACAGTGTAATCACAAGCTATAATGGGTATCGCCTACCGGATTAACTTGTGTTATCTTAGTGTTAATTATGCGATCCAGTGGAATACAGGAATTGTATTCGGAGACCTTTTTTTGTATCGTGCAAGAGGGGGTTTCTGGGATGGGTCGACGCCCCCAGTAGTGAAACTTTAGCAGGCATAACTGCATTAGGGTAGTGCATTGGGAAGGCCTTGTGATGATCTTCTTGGTCTACATGCCTAAGAAAGCGTGTGGAATAATGAGTTGAACATCTCTTGTGGATAAAGTTGTATAACCTTTGTAGAGTGTAAAAATGTTCGGATAGCCATGCCCATTATCATGGACGATGTGTGGGAACTTACTCGAGTTAGTCTCTGTTTTACAAAAATCTTTTGTGGGTAGGATGAAAAATGTCATGTGAATAAAGCCTTGAATTTAATTCGCCCTAGGTCAAAATCCCAATGAATATATTGGATGGATACCCTAAAGATGAAAATAGCATATGGTCGGGGGAGCCATGCTCTATGACAGTTGGATGGAACATTCGCTATAATTATTACTACATTCTCTCAAACTCTTCAAAACTTGGTTTTTTTTTAAAAATGCTAGGTCTCAGACCTTCTATACATATTCTATTTTAAATGTGGCTTTATGCACATAAAAGAACCTCAAACCTTGCTTTACTCAGCCTTGCATCTACTATAATTGTATTATATGTGGTGGCTTGCTGAGTACCTTCATACTCATTGTTGCTTAATTACTATCATTCATTAAGTAAAAAAGAAGAGAAAGGAAAAGACCTACGGTCATCTAAAGACGTGGACTAGACTAGAATATGAAGAGGCCAAAAACTAGATTGCGAGCCCTAGTTGATTACTTGTGGGTATATCCTGAGAGTCTTACCTGTGTGTTGTTTCTATTTCTGCAGCTGCTCTTTAAAGGTGTTGGCTTAATCGGCCCGTGTGTAAGTCATGGACCATTAGGTTTAGGGTGTGTTTGGTTGGGCTTCCCAACCTGCTTTGGCTTCCACAAAAGCCAAAAGCCAACCAAAGGGGGGAGTTTCCACAGCCGGCTTTTGAAAAAAGCTGCTTTTGTAGTAGTACAATAGCCACAGCCGGTGGAGAGGTGCTTCCACCGGCTGTGGCTTCCCCGTCCGCCCGCTCCGCTCCAAGACCGGCGAGCTGGGAGCTCCGCCGCCGCCGCGGGCGAGTGCGAGCTCCGGGCGGGCGGCCGGATGTGGAGAAGTAGGAGGAGAGGTGCGGTGAGGCTTGGTGGCGCGCCGGCGGTGGAGTTGGCGGAAGAGGCCGAAGTGGTGAATGGTGACGCCGAGGTGGACAGGAAGCTGCCGGCGTCGGTGGTGGAGAAGAACGGAGGAACGCACCGGAAGAGATGGAGGCGACGGTGGATGCGGCCGTCGGCACCGGAGCAGAGGGTGGGGGAGGAGAGCAAGAAGGCGGCGGCTCGGGTGGAGAAGGAGGCGACCGGTGGTGGCGTAGAATGGCGCGAGAGCAGGGGCGGCGAGAGGTGAGGAGGGAGTAGATGGCAGCGCCGAGGTAGAGTTGGGAAGGGGAGGAGAAGGAGCGGCGGGTGAGGAGCAGTGGGGGCGGCGCGGTAGGAGAGAAAGGGATGGAGGCGCGGTGGAGAAGATGGGTGGCCGGTGGAAGAAGGAGGCGGAGGGAGGCGCACCGAGGAGGGGAGCGGTTGGAGAAGGGGGCGGCGTGGTAGGAGAGAAAGGGGGAGTAGAGTGGGCGGCCGGAGAAAAGGGGCGGTGTGGCGGAGAAAGGAGGGAGAGGCGGATCACAGCAACTTTTCCAAACCAAACGGCTTTCAGCTTTCTCACAGCCCACAACCTACAGTAGCTTTTTCATAGCCCACAGCTCACAGCAACTTTTCCAAAAGCCATAGCTCAACCAAATACACCCTTATTTACGTATTGTCTACTACTATTATATTAGTTTTGTTTTTGCGAGATATGTGCTTGATGTTTAGCAATGCATTTATGTGTATAATCTATAATCTAAGGAACAGTATGATGAAAACATAGAGGGTTCTGAATTACAAATCTAAGATCCCACATGACGCAGTGAACTTGGCCCACGGAGGCCCACCATGTGCTAAGCCTACCCACGAAGGAAGAAAAGACCACATGGCACCTATAGTCGTAGGACCTTTATAGGGATAGACAGCATTGTAATCTCCAACCACCCTCCATGTAACACTATAAAATAGACCCTCCGGAACCTCAAATAGGGGGCGATTTTTTCACAATCCATAATACATATATCTACACCAGTATCATTTTCCATTTCCCGGGACTATGGGAATTTTATCCCTTCAGGCCTTGTTTGGGAGACCCATTTTCAGCCGAGATCCATGTAAAATCCCGACCCATCCATATAGATCCTGTCCAAGAATGGGTCTCCCAAACAAGCCCTTGGGGAGAAAGACCCTGAGATCCTTCTTATATTACTATTTGGTTCATAGCCACTACAGGATCATTAACTAGCGTAGTGGTACAAACCATTTGGTTAGAAATACAAGGTATACCAACTTCAACTTCGAATTAATAAATTTAATTGAAGTGGAAAATTTACAAACAATCAGTTTTAGAGCAGTAACTATCTGCTTAGTTTCAAGATTATATCTCAGTTTTGGAACGCGCGCTAGGCTACACATAACTGAACGTAGCATTTTATTGCCCATGCATTACCTCCCAGTACAGTGTTTCTATCTCTTGCTTGATTAGTACTGTTGTTTGTTCAATTAGGTGTTCTACAAAAGCTGTCATTTTAAGTACAAACCAGAATGAAAGCTGCTATGACAACGTAAACTCACACATGATTGAGTTTTGCCTTTTCACTTTGTACTAAGCGATAAATTCGTCATTTTTGAAGCTGCATGCAAGGGACCTCTTTTTTGAAGCTGCATGCACTAAGCGATATTTACCTAACAATCCAGTGATGTAAGAGCATCTTTAGTGTATTGAATCGATATCGATTCAAAGTTATGTCATATAAGCATTTTAAAAATTAAACTTGTTTTTTGTATTGTATTGAACCGATTCCTACTAATAATTAGAACCCACGTTATATTAAAAAAATCACAAAATAATAATATCTTTTCTCAACCGCACTCTCTCCTATATAGTTGATTAATGCTCATATGAGTTGTTTATTAATGTTTTGAATCGACTCTTAAGAAGAATTCGGTTCCATATATTTTTTTTTGTTGGAATCAATTTGTCCAATATATTGAATCGATTCAATACCTTCTCTCTTTTCATTTGAACCGGCTAAAATATAACATTGGAGATGGTCTAAGGACCTCTTAAGCTGCATTTAAGGGACTTCTTTTTTGAAGCTGCACGGAAGTATCAGATTTTACCTAACAAACCAGCGATAAATTCATCCTAACGTGATTTTTTTTTATATTTAGCTGTTCGCTTGACATAATGTACTTATTATTTATATAAATCTCTGGCAGGTACTTCGTTATAATTGATGATTTATGGGCCTTATCAACGTGGGATATTGTTAGACGTGCTTTACCGGACAGTAATCGTTGCAGTAGAATACTAATAACTACAGAATTTGATATTGTTGCTCAGGCATGCTGCGGCCAGGACTCCAAGTACATCTTTAAGATGGAACCGCTTTCGGAAGATGGGTCAAGAGAATTGTTCTTCAATAGAGTTTTTGGCCGTCAACATAATTGTCCTGAGAAACTGAATGAAGTTTCATACGAAATTATAAGAAAATGTGGCGGTTTGCCTCTAGCAACTCTTACTATAAGCAGTCTTTTACCACGCCCACCATGGGAAAATATGGAGCAACATTGGAACTATGTACAAAATTCTTTAAGTTACAATATGAGGACAGATCCTACTTTGGAAGGGATGAAACAAGTACTGAACCTTAGCTACAACAATCTTCCTCATCGTCTGAAAGCATGCATGCTATATCTAAGCCTATATCAAGAAGATTACATAATCTGCAAGGATGATTTGGTGAAGCAATGGATTGCTGAAGGTTTTATAGAAGGGAAATACATGGAGGAAGTTGCATGGAGCTATTTCGATGAGCTTATCAATAGGGGAATGATCCAGCCTGTATATATCAACTATAATGGGGAGGTGTTGTCATGTACAGTGCACTACATGATACTTAATCTTATTAGGTACAAGTCCATAGAAGAGAATTTCATCACTGCAATAGATCATTCTCAGACCACTATAAGACTTGCTGACAAGGTTCGTCGATTGGCTCTCCACTTCGGCAATGTAGAACATGTAGAACTGCCAGAAAATATGAGACTATCACAAGTTCGTTCACTTGCCTTTTATGGATTGTTTAAAAGTATGCCTCCCATCATTGACTTTAAACTTCTTCGAGTTCTATTCCTTAAATTATGGGTTGATCCTGATGACATGAGTTATGACCTCACTGAAATTTCGACATTGTTTCGGCTGACATATTTGCATATTGATGCGTGTCTTTTACGCATAGAACTACCAGCTCAGATGCAACGGCTAAAAGGTTTGGTGACACTGAAAATAGCTGCAAGAGTAAGTGCAATTCCATCAGACATTGTTCATTTGCCGGGGTTATTACACCTCAGTCTTCCGAGTGGGACTAATTTGCCCAATGGTATTTACCACATGACATCTCTTCGCACACTAGGATATTTCGATCTCAGTAGTAACTCAATAGACAATGTGGAGAGCCTCGGCAAGTTGACTAATCTCCGGGATCTTCAGCTTACCTGTTCAACAATACTGTCTGACAATCTGGAGAGCAACATGCAACGTCTCGGCTCAATTCTTGGGAAACTCAGCAACCTCGAGTCTCTAACTCTACTACCTGCAGGCTCCTCTCATGTAAATACTCTGGATGATCCTGGCACTTCAAGCATGAGCATTTCCTGTGATGGCTTGAGCACCGTGTCTCCTCCTTTGGCTCTTCTTCAGAGAATGGAGTTGTTGCCACGCTATTGCATCTTCTCCAACCTACCCGAGTGGATCGGTGAACTCAGCAAGCTCTGCATTTTAAAAATTGCCATTAGGAAACTCTCGATGGCTGATATTGCTGTTATCAAAGGATTGCCTGCACTCACTACTCTCTCGCTGTATGTGCAGACAGCGCCCATTGAAAGGATTGTCTTTGACAAGGCGGGATTCTCAGTTCTCAAGTACTTCAAGTTCAGGTGCAGTATACCTTGGCTGAAATTTGAGGCCGATGCAATGCCTAATCTCTGGAAGCTCAAGCTAGGTTTTAATGCCTTCGGAGTGGGCCAACACGGTACTATACCTATCAGCATCGAGCACTTGTCAAGCGTTAAAGAAATCTCTGCAAAAATTGGGGGTGCAGGTGCTGATGCAGAGTCCGCATTGGCGTGTGCCGTTAGCAACCATCCAAGCAATCCTAGGATCAATGTACAATTGGTGGATTGTATTTTTTATGGTGACGAAGGTAAAAATATGGTGACACGAGAGCAAGAACACGTGACTCTAAGAGAATTAAATGAGATCTTCGAGGAAGATGCAGATGGACATTGCGGAACTCAAGATGGGGAGTCAGGAGAAGATGAGAACATACAAGCTGGAAGTGTGGCAACACAACAGCAAGAACACGGGATTTTGGAAGAACAATATGAGATTCTGGAGGAAGACCCAGATGAATGTTACAAAACTGCAGATGAGGACTCAGGGGAAGATGAGAACAAACAAGCTGATATCAGGTAAAAACTTTCCTTCTAAATATAAATTTGTCCTCCTCTTCCTCCTCCTTCACGTCACCTTCAATCTCTTTTCCTGTGTGCTCCTACTCGTATGACCCCAATTTTAATGAAGCTAAATGGTTGTTGTAATCAGGATTTGTAATTTATCAGAGTCCTCTTCGTCTCCGCCTGTTCCAGGTAATCATATTTCATTTTTCAGTTCATTCCCGCCAACCTTTTTGTTCCAATTGATTTTCACCGTAAAATTGTTTGTCAGTCATGTGCACAAACTATTGCATTCTTCTAAATTTTGATTTTTTTTCCCCTTTTTCTGATGCATTTGTTTTCCCTCTAGTGTTTCTCTTTTGCCCTATTTGGAAAACGTTATGTGTCTCCTCTCGCATGTTCATGTCCAGGCTCAAGATTCTGTTCACTAATGATGCTTTTTGTTCTTGCAAAATGGCTGCGTTCATGGATTACATTGCAAAATGCAACATTCAATACAAATATGTGTCATTTGCACATTTCACAATCTATACAGCCTTCAAAAAAGGCAATATATTTAGTGCAACCCACCCTTAGGGTGTAAACCAAGTCAGTTGAGGCACCAAATCAACACAAAACATTCCGAAGAAATTGATGATATAGTCTATGAAGTGTTGTAGTACCTTTAAATTTTAAACTTCAAAATAAAATCATGTTAGAAGAAACAAAAAAGATAAATTTGTTATGAATAGTAGCATTTGTCATTTTCTTTTGATTTATACTCTATTAGAATTTTCTCATTTTTGTTACTGCTAATACAAAAGAAATTTGAACTTAAAATTTTATACATAACTAGAGTATATAGATTAGTACAACATAATTTTTTTTTGAAAATTTTCATCTTGGTGCCTCAACCGACCATGTCATATGAGTTGCATCATAAGGTTGGGTTGCATTACATATGTTGCCTCTAAAAAAAGATATATATATGATATGATTGCCACCATTAAATTTCAGACTGATGAGTTACTTCCTCCGGTCACAAATATATATCATTTTGGAAGATGTGTTGTTAGACTTTTGAATCTTTAGCTATCAATATCTTTCTAAATATTTAGATTGGATAGATGAAAATCATATATTTATATTTATCTTAAAAAGCACTTTCATAATATAATAATTTTACTAGATTTTATAAATATCTTATATACAGTAAGACTATTCCATACCGCCTATAGAATTAAGTATTCTATGCCCCCATCCCTCCCGATAGGCTGAAACTCAACTCTCATCTTGGTCAAAGCTTGGTCATAGAAAAACCGACCACCTCACCCTGCCAGTCCCCACCACTAACTTCCACCCACTCTCACGTATCCCTTTCGCACTCTGCAGGTGCAATAATTCTCCTGCGGTGGTGCGGTAACACGAAGGGTTTCGTGTAGTACTACAACTTCCATAGCATCAAAATATATTCAACATTGACCTCCTTTTGTTAGGCTCTAATATCGAACATAAGAGTACACATGGATTGCAGATTGAACATTTCGTTAAAAAGATATTGTATCTCAAAGATTGCAATTAAAAGAAAAAACTCCCACATGTCCCCTTTGTACTCAGAAAAGTGCAGTAAATCTCCTGGAAGATCCAATAACATGGTGGGTTTCGTACAGTAATTTGACATTAGTAATTTGACATTCGTATCATCAAAACATATCCAACATGGATCTCTTTCTGTCAAGCTCGTATTTCAAATACAAACGTGTAAACGGATCCAGATCGGACATTTGGTTCAAGAGATATTGCCATTGAAAGTTTGCAATGAAAAAGCAAAAAAAGCACTTAATCCCATCCATTGTCGCAGGACTAGGAAAATTCAATTTCTGAACCCTATGTATATACCATGCTAGTCCCATGATCAGTAGTCAGCACACATATTCACATCATTGAATTACATCCATACACAGATAAAATGAAATAGAGTAGTACATAGTATTTAACGGTTAACATAGGCCTACTTAACCAATGTTTACACAAATGACCAACTGGCCAAATTGATCACTTACAGGGTTTAGAGTTTTGTAGTGGAGGATAAACGGTAAGATAAACAAAAGGGGTCCTTGTGGTTTGCCACATTTCCACGGGCAACTGACTGGGTTGACACCTTGATTTCAACACCATCAACATCAAACCCTACGACATAGTCATAGCCGGCTGAAGGGTCTTCATCCTCTTTCTCTAATACGTGTTCAACAAGCAATGATGAGTACAAAATGTACTCCGTAAGACTTTAAACAAAGGTGCTATACATGTAAGCTTGTCAAGAGAATGGCTATCCTAGCAAGTTTGTTTTGCATAAAGTGATCTTTAATTTGCAATAGACATATTACTTTCTAAAGAGAAATTTTGCAGATAAAAAATGACAGTACTAAATATTATGAAGTGATCAATAAGGAAGTAATTGAAAGCATACGAGAGTCCTTCGCCATAGCATTAATCATTGATGGCCCTTTGTCAAAGCCTTTTTCTGACACAGTTCTCCACCATTCAACATTTTGTTAAAACATTTTTAAAACCAGAAAATCTAACTAAGTGGGGTATCACTGACCATGACTGTCTCCATGCCAACCTGCACATCAAAGACCAAAGAACGTTTTTTCCTGACACAAGTTCTTCACAACTTAACCGACATTAGTTCACACACTCATACCATACCTTTAACCATCCACAAACACCAACCAGGTCATCCACGAGCACAAACTCCATCGCTTTCTAGAAACTCACCTTCAAACTACCCAGAACGACCAGTCTGACCGCCAAGCACAGCCGGTCAGACCACTATCACAACACATATTCGAAGCCTAGAGTACAGACCACAACGCACGAACCAATTGCAACGCCTTCGACTACCGAGTATCGAGTCCTTCCGACTACCAGGTACCAAAATCACCTGACCACTGAGTACGTCCATCTTTCGAGTACTGAATCCTTCAAGTCTATTTCTCCGAGCACTGTTCACCGATCACCAACCACCATGCACCAGCCAGTCATACTGCTGGCCTAACATGAGTACACGAAGTACTAAAAAATCACAAGAAATGAAGCACTCGAACCGACAATGAAGTCTACGAGTACTGACCGTAAAGCCTACAACAACTGATTGCAAAGCCTTCAACTACCGATCACGAGATCTATGACAATCGACCAAAAAATCAAAGACAATGATAGTAGACCATGAAGACTACGACTATGACAACAAGACTGCGATGTCTACAACTAACGAGTATCGACCAGTTACTATAGCAACGACAATGGAAAAGTATTGTAGCTATGATGACCATCGACCGGTTACTATAGCAGATGACCTTACGACCTCAGACCAGTTCACTGTTGCTTATGACCGGTTTACCGTTTGAGGTCGAAATCTACGATTACCTGCCGTGGTCGAAGCTGGACGTGGTTGAAGTTGGATGTGGTCGAAGTCTGCCGTGATTGAAACCGGACATGGTCAAAGTCAAACGTTGTCGAAGTCGGTCGTGGTCAGAGTCGGATGTTGTCAAAGTCGCTCGTGGTTGAAGTCTGCTGTTCGGACCACCCAACACAAGGCTATTCAGACCACCTAGTGTAAGGCTGTTCGGACTACCCAACACAAAGTTGTTCGAACCACCCAACACAAAACTATACTGACTACCAACTACCAAGCATGGTCAAAGCCAGCTGGTAAGACCGTTCAATACAAAGTGGTCAGACCATTAAACTTGAGATCCACTTTTACAAAGATGCATCGACCGAAACTTACACAAACACAAATTCCAAAGCAACCCAAATGTTAGTTATTCATCACCACTAAATACATGACTACCACATGGTCTAACAATGCACGAGATAGAGGAAGTTACAGAGGATACGATGAGTCTTTACCAACAAGGAGCAAAAAGCAATTGGCAATGACGAAGAGTGGTAACACGGCTTGGTTGTCATCAGCAGTGGTGTTTTGGTGGTGGGGAAGCTCGGCAAAGGGGTGGCGAATGGTCGTGTAGTCTTGGTGAAGATGAAGGTGGTAGTTGTGAAGTGTGAAGAGTATCAGGCTCACCGAAAATACTCGCTGGAGCTCGACCTAAGGTCGGCGGAGGAGGAACTTGGTGCGAAAAGTCTCGGGTGCATGAAGGAGAGAAATGAGAGGAGGGAGAGGAGTGGTGTGAGTAAGGGATGCTCTGGGAGGTATTTATAGGGCTCAGGGGAGAGGTATGGCCGAGGGCGGCTCACCGGATTTATGGTCGATGTAATGGCAAATGATCGTGGTTGATGACGAGGTTTAAACCGGGGGAAACCATCGAAATGAGTGGGGAGTGATGAGGGCTTTCAATGGTAACATTTGCCTCAGCCCATGGGAAGTATTAGCCGAAATTAAAGCTTGGGGGAGAAGCATCAATGGTGGATAGTGGAGGAAGAAGAAAGGGGAAGAAGGTGATGATGGGTGGGCCCCGCTGGCTGGTGAGAGAAAAGAGAGGAAGAGAGGGCAGGTGAGTAGATGTTTGCCACATGGCAAAAAAAAGGCACCTTGGCCGTCAGCGTGGATTAAGTGCAAACAGATGAACGACATGCGTCCGTGTGGAGAGGAGGCAATCCGGGATGAACACGAGTTGGCCTGAGGGAGGGTTGGCTTTTAATTTTTATTTCTAATTTCCAAAAAACTAGGAAGCTTTAAAAACACTTAGAAAATAGCAAATAAATTTTGAAAAAAAGCAGACAAATTCATAGAAATTCCTAAATATATTTTGGACTTAGGAAAAATATTTCCAACTTAAAGTTGATCTTTAAATTTTTACAAAAATACTTTTTATCTTTGAAATTGATTTTTAAATTCCAAAAAATAAAGAATACAGATAAAAGCCAAATGCTTTAAAACAATTAATTTGAAATAGGATTTTTATAGAAATTCAAATTACCCTTTATTTAATAATATTTTCATGTTTTTTACTTAAATTACTTTTAAGAAATAACATTTTTTAAAAAATAGAAATAGGCAAAAAATCTCCAAAAATTCAAGTAACCAAATAACACTTGTTTTTATTTTAAATTAAATTAATTTTAATATTTTTCCACTAAATTTTTTGAAATAAACAGTTGGGTTGTGTCAAACTACCCCCTTAAAAGGAATCTTGTCATTGAGATTTGAACGGCTAGCAAAGAAATAAGTTTGGATCTTACTTTGTGTGGCTTGATTTGAGATATGGTTCAGATGTCCCTTCATGAACTTTTGTGGCCTTCTGTTTGCTGTCTGGAGGTTGTTGGTTGTTGGTGCTCCAAGTGTACCGTTCTTAACTATTTGTTGCTTCTTGGGGTAGTTATTAGCATAGTGTCCCATCTCATGGCAGTTAAAACATGTAACTCCTTCTGCTAAGTTCGGGTCCTTCGGTGGAAAGCCAACTATCAAGGTTTTATTATCCTGGGTGTTGGAAGAAGTGTTGGCCGATATTAGCTCTCTTGTTAACAGTGATGGCTGGAATCTGTTAGCCTACGGTAGGGTTCTTCAAACTTCGAAAAAACTTCTGAGATTCATGTGATGGGCAAACATCCGTCTCTTCCAGTTCTCCATGTCCTGGTGCTTGGCTTCCTAGCAAATAGCCTTACTGACCAACTAGTGGAGATCAGTGTAGTTGTTGGAGAGTTGAGACAACAGGTCATCATTGAGTCCTTCTAAGAAACTTTCTTGTTTGGTTTCATCTATAACAATGTCTTCTAGTGCATAGCGTGCTAGTTGGTTGAACTTTTGTAGGTGAGGGTCACGCTTGCGCGCGCTTTGTCCCCACCCTTCAAGCTAGCGCTAGCTATGTTGGCGTTGAGGGGAGCATTGCACTTGCACGCTCCATCCCCACCACTTGAACTTGCATTGACAAAGTCAGTGGTGAGACGAGAGTCACACTTATGCATGCTCTGCCCCCACTCCTCGAATTAGCGTCGACAAAGTCAGTGGTGAGGTGAGGGTAGCACTTGCATGTGCTCCATCCCCATGCCTCGAACTAGCATCAACGAAGTTGGCGATGAGGCGAGGGTCACGCTTGCATGCGCTCCATCCCCACCCTTTGAACTAGCATCGACAAAGTCGGCAGTGAGGCAAGAATTACACTTGTGTGTGCTCCGTCCCACCCCTCGAACTAGCATCGACAAAGTCAGTGGTGTGGTGAGGGTCACGCTTGTGCACGCTCCATCCGTACCCTTTGAACTAGCATCGGTGGTGAGGTGAGAGTTGCACTTGCGCGTGCTTTGTCCCCACCCCTCGAACTGGTGTCAACAAAGACAGTGGTGAGGCAAGAGTCGCACTTGTGTGCACTCCATCCCCACCCATTGAACTAGTGTCGACGAAGTTGGTTGTGCGGCAAGGGTCGCGCTTGTGTGTGCTCCATCCCACCCTTCGAACTAGTGTCGATTAAGTTGGCAGTGAGGCAAGGGTTGCACTTGCACATGCTCTATCCCCACCCTTTGAACTACTATTGACAAAGTTGACAATGAGGTGAGGGTCGCACTTGCACATGCTCTGTTCCCACCCTTTGAAGTAGTGTCGCAAAGTTGGCAGTGAGGTAAGAGCAAGGGTTGCCCTTGCACATGCTCTATCCCCATCCCTTGAACTCGCATCGATGAAGTCGGTGGTGAGGCAAGAGTCGCACTTGCGTGCGCTTCATCCCCACCCCTTGAATTGGCGTTGACAAAGTCAGTGGTAGGGTTGGCGTTCATACTTGCATGCACTCTGTCCCCACCCTTGAACTAGCATTGACGAAGTCGGCAGTGAGGTAGGGATGTGTCTTGGCTCGCTCCATTATCACCCAAGTCTACTAGGATTCTCCCCTACTATATGCAATACGGGGTCCCCGCCCATTTATACTCCATAGATTTGGCTGGGACGCGCAAGGGTCTCGACTTTGCATTTACACTCTGAAGTGTTGCACGGGGCCTACCAATCTCCATGCCTGCATTTATAGTATGAAGGGTTTGCCGGGATGTGTGAGGGTCTTGGCTTCGCATTTATACTCCACAAACTTGGACGGGACGCACGATGGTCTTGGCTTTGCATTTATACTCATAGAGTTGGCCAGGATGCGTGAGAGTCCCAACCTCATATTTATACTCCGAAGTGTTGCACGAAGGCCATGGGTCTCCATGCCTATATTTATACTCCGAAGAGTTGGCCATGACACGCGAAGGTCCTGGCTCCCCGTTTATACTCAGTAGAGTTGGCCAGGACTCGCGAGGGTCCCAACCTCGAATCATCCCACCCTTGGATTTATACTCTGTAGAGTTGGTCGGGACACGCGAGGGTCCTGACCTTGGATTTATACTTTGTAGAGTTGCACATAGCTCATTGGTCTCCGTGTCAACATTTATACTCTAAAGAGTTGGCCAGGATGCGTGAGGGTCCTGGCTCTATATTTATACTCTGTAGAGTTGGCCAGGATGTGTGAGGGTCTTGGCCTCGGATTTATACTCTGTAGAGTTGCGTGGAGCCCATCGGTCTCCACGCCTACATTTATACTGCGAAGAGTTAGCTGGGACACGCGAGGGTCTTGGCTTTGCATTTATACTTCGTAGAGTTGGCTAGGATGCGCGAGGGTCTTGGCCTTGGATTTATACTCCATAAAGTTAGCTGGGACGTGCGAGGGTTCCAGCCTCGTGTTTATTCTCCGTAGAGTGGCACAAAGCCCACCAGTGTCCGTGCCAACATTTATACTCCATAAGGTTGGCCAGGATGAGTGAGGGTCCTGGCTTCACATTTATACTCTATAGAGTTGGCTGGGACACACGTGGGTCCTAGCTAGGGCTATAAAAAAGCTCGAGGCTCAATTCGAGCTCATCTCAAGCTCTAAACAAGCTGAGCTCAAGCTTGATCCTGACCTTGTGAGCTTCAATGATCCGAGCTTGAATAGCTCATGAGTCTAGAGCTTTTTTACAGCCTACATACATACTAACTCTTACTGAGCTTACTAGAGCTGAGCTTGAGCTCAAACTGTTGAAAATTAGTGTATGTTGAATTATTTTTATTATTATTGAGCTCTCTCGAGCAGAGCTCAAGCTTGAGTTTTCTTATTGTGGAAAAATAGTGCACATTACACTATTTTAATGATTACTGAGCTTATTTGAGCTGAGCTCGAGCCGAACTCGAGCTTGGGCTAAGATGAGCTCCAAGCTCAGACCCCAACTTAGGTTTGCTCAAGATTAGCTCGAGCTTGGGACGACAGGCTCACTTGAGCTTGGCTCTTTTATAGCCCTAGTCTTGGCCTCGTATTTAAGTCTATAGAGTTGCGTGGAGGCCACCGGTCTCTATGCTAACATTTATACTCCAAAGAGTTGGCGGGGACGTGTGAGGGTCCCGGCTCTACTTTTATAGTCTATAGAGTTGGTCAGGACACACGAGGATTCCAGCCTCGGATTTATACTCTGTAGAGTTCACCGGGATGCACAAGTTTCCCGACCTTAGATTTATACTCTGAAGAGTTGGCTAGGATGCGCGAGGGCCCTAGCTTCGCATTTGTACTTCATAGAGTTGTCTCGGCCTCGGATTTATACTCTGTAGAGTCGACTGGGACGCGCAAGGGTTCCGACCTCAGATTTATATTCCGAAGAGTTGGTCAGGATGCACGAGGGTCCCAGCTTTGCATTTAAAGTCCGTAGAGTTGGCCGAGATGCGCGAGGGTCCCGGCCTTAGATTTATACTTTGTAGAGTTGGCCGGGACACACGAGGGTCACGGTCTCAGATTTATACTCTATAGAGTGGCATGGAGTGGCTCCGTGTGAACATTTGTACACAGTTATTTGCAGCAAAGTCAGAAACTACTTTATTAGGTTCTGTTTGCATTGGCTCGCTTTTACATTTGAAGTGTACAATCGTAGCACTAGTGTGTGCTCCCTGCGGGAGTAGTCACTAGGTGTAGAAGCGCCATAGGCGGTCAGCGTTCCATGTGTGCTTGAGGGCTATGCCGTCCAGTGTGGCCAGGTGGAACAAACCCAGCTGGAGAGAGGCCATGATTATGTACAGTCCCTCCCACTTGGATTCCAATTTGCCTACTGTTGGTGCCTATAGAGCTTTTTGGAGGATGAGGTCTCCCACGGTGAGCTGGTGAGGGCAGACCTTCTTGTTGTACATTCTGGAGATCATTCATATTTACTTGGCGATGTTGTGGGTGGCTTGCACCCATACCTCATCAAGGAGGTTTTATCAATACCTTGTTGTGTTTAGTGGGCCCTTGAGCCAACACCCTGCATGACTTGGCCTTAAGTTCTTTAGGTGTTATGGCCTCATGCCCGAAGAGTAGATTGAAGGGCATGAAGCCTGTCGGGTGCGTCGTGGTGGTGCACATGGACCAGAGCACACTTGATAACTCCTCATGCCATTTCCCCTTGGGAAGACCCACGAGCCGTGTGTTGATGCCAGCAGAGATAGTGTCATTGGTGTATTCAATGGCTCCGTTTGATTGTAGGTAGCCTACGGAGGCATAACACACCTTTATGCCCATCCATTGGCAAAATGCCTTGAAGCCTTATGCATTAAACTGTAGTCTGTTATCGATGGTAATCTCCCTTGGGACCCCAAAATGGCATACGACACTGTGCCACAGGAACTTTTGCACTACTGTAGAAATCAACTTGGATACCGCGGTTGCCTTAGGCCACTTAGAGAAGTAGTCATAGGCCACAACGATGAAGCACAAGTACCGGGGGCCCGCGACAATGGGCCAACGATGTCGAGGCCCCACCATGCTAATAGCCAAACTGGGGGAATCGGTTGGAGCTAGTTGGGTAGCCTATGAACCATCCATCCCATCCACTGGCACCCTTGGCATCACTTGGCAAGGTCTTGGATGTTAGAGGCCGCCATAGGCCAATAGAAACCATGTCTAAAGGCCTTACTGATGAGGGCCCTTGGGGCTATATGTGAATAGCACAAGCTGCTATGAATTTCTGTGAGTTTGACACCACAGGAGGGGAGCACACCTCCCTTTTGTAGAGTACGTCGGCTATATCGAAGCCTCTTGCACACTGTTGTAATCTCCATAGGTCATTGGGGTCATCAGACTCTTCGGTCCCTTATAGGAAAGCGATGATTGGCTTCCTCCAGTCATCCTCCTGAGTGATTCAAAGGACTTAAGTGGGCTCAGCGTGGTCCTGTGGTATGGCCACGTTGGTCAACACCTCAGTGAACACCCCGTTCGATGGGTTGAGACGTTGGCTGGTGGCCCTTGCGAGGGCGTCCGCTTGCTCATTGTTAGCCCATGGTATCAACTTGATTGTTACTCCCAAGAAGTGTCGTTCTCTTGCTTTGACTATAGCTAGGTACCTAATGAGATCAGGTTCCCCGACCTAGTAAGACTTGTCCATGTGGCTTGCAAGCAAGCAGGAGCTAGTGTGCACCAGCATCCTCCTTGCTCTAAGTGCTTTAAGCTTGCCAAGGCTGAATAGCAGGGCTTCGTACTCGACCGTGTTGTTTGTGTCCAGGAAGTCTAGGCGTGCTGAGTACAACAATCATCATCCTTCAGCTGTCATAGTAACAGCTCCAATGCCTGCTCCTAACACGCCGTACACCCCATCTATGTGAAGACTCCACACTGGTTCAGCAAGTGACTGGCCCTTCAGTTGCCTCACCGGGGTCCACTGTGCAATGAAGTCTATGAGGATCTACGACTTGGTCGTATTACGCAAGACATAGGTCATGGAGAAGGGGGCCAGCTTAGCCACTCACTTGCCAATACACCCTGTGGACTCCTTGTTTTGTAGCATTTCCCTAAGGGGGAAGGATGAAGGCACTGTATTTTTGTGCGCCAAGAAGTAGTGTCAGAGTTTGCATGAGGCCATGAGTAGTGTATAAGCTAGCTTTTCTATCTCGGTGTAGCATGTCTTCACTCTATGGAGTGCGTCAGAGATGAAGTACATCAGGCACTGTACCGGCCCATCTTCCAGTATAAGGACTATGCTTATTGCGTAGGGTGTCGTTGTGAGGTACAGTAGTAGCAGAGCCTTTGGTGATGGACATACCAATGTAGGGAGTTTGGCAAGGTATTCCTTGAGTTGGCAAAAGGCTTGCACGCAATCCTTGTTCTAGTCAAAGCTGTCTGAACCGTGGAGTGTGTTGAAAAATGGGAGGGCTTGCTCCACGACCCTTGATAGGAAGCGGTTGAGGGTGGTGAGATGGCCTGTGAGCCTCTGGACCTCTTGGACCATCTTTGGCAGCTCCATGGAGTGTATCGCATCGATCTTCTTTAGGTTGGCCTCGATCTCCCAATCAGACACGATAATGATGAGCAGCTTCCCCGCTCTGGCTCCGAAGACACACTTGTCCAGGTTTAGCCTAATCCCCACCCTACAGAGGTTGTCGAAGGTTTCCTAGAGGTCCGTTTCGTGCGATGCATCTTATTTGATTTTGACTACAATGTTATTGACGTAGACTTTAGCGTTTCATCCTAGCTGGGAGACGGGGGCTAAGGTGATCAACCGGGTAAAGGTTGCCCCACATTTTTCAGGCCATGAGTTCGCACCCAACTATGGCATCCACTAGTTGATCGATCCGTGGGAGCGAGTAGTTATCTTTTGGGCATGCCTTGTTGAGGTTCGTGAAGTTGACGCACATCCACCAAGTGTCATTGGCCTTCTTGACAAGCACAGGGTTGGCAAGCCACTCTGGGTGGTGTGCCTTGCAGACTATGCCGGAGGTAACCAGCTTGATTGCCTCTGTATTCGCGGCCTCTTGCCTATTGAGGGACATGCATCTTAACTTCTACTGGATGGGCTTTGCCTCTGGGGATACCACCAGCTTGTGCTCAATGATAGACTATTCCACCCTAGTGATGTCAGCTGGAGACCATGCAAAGACGTCTGCATTGCTGCGGAGCATGTCCAAGAGGCATTGTTCGACTTCTGGGGTGAGACTAGCCCCAATGAAGACTTGCTTGGAGGGGTCCGCCATGTCGAGCGATACCTTATTAACCTCATTGTCCAGCTTGGGCTTCAGCGTTGACCCCAGGCCTAATGGCGAGGACGACATGCCTGGCGCAGTGGTGCTGCTCACAATATGCACTTTCTGGAGGGGGCCTCATGAGTTGAGCTCTATTTGCCACATGCGGTCCTGATCACTGAGAACCGTGATGATTCCCTTGGGTCCTAGGAACTTCATACGTAGGTAATTGTTGTGTGGGACCACTGCGAATGTGTTGAGTGTTGCTTTGCCCAAGATGGTGTTGTACGAGTAGGGGAGGTCCACGACGTCGAAGATGACGACCTCCTTCCTTAAGCGCCATCTGGTCGAGGGCTCTTACTGGGTGGCCTCCGAAGCCCTACAACGGTACCCCTAGATGCTCTAGCCTGCTATGGGGTGCCCATTTGGTCAAAAGCGCTGATGAGCAAGAGATCCACTGGCTGCCGCCATCTATTAACACATGTTTCATGTCATAGCCTACGATGCAGGTCTCAATGACCAGTGGGTCCTAGTAGGGGAAAGTCTACTCCTGCCGCATCGCTCGCTATGAAAACAATGTCCGCCTAGGCCCACGGTGGGGGCACTTGCACTGGGTATGTGGCGACATGATGTAGACATCGTGCGTATGCTCTCCATTGCCTCTTAGAGCGAAATTCGAGCAATGGACTGCCCATAGTGACATTGATCACCCGATGAGGTTCAGGCTCGGGGACCTATATGCGCAAGACATTCAGGTTGGATTGGGTAGGTTGTACATTCAACAGATGCTGCACGTGCACCACTACTGGTGCCCTCCTGTCCAGGGCATTTTCCCTATCCATGCTTTCACAAAGTGTTGTAATAGTGGGGTAGTGTCAAGTGAGGTGTTCCCCCTGGCCATGGACTTCACACCATAGACCTTGCTGCCGACTTTCCTCTCAGCCTCGGCCTCTTCTATGTTCGTAGCCTCTCTGTCTGCATCCTCGTCTGACAGGGGTGGCACTGCTCTCCTTGCCCCCCTGATGTTGAAGACGTATTTGGCCTGAGGTCCCTTCCGCTGCTTATGGCTAGTGGCTTCCTTCGAAGCCTCTTGGGTGGGCTTGACTTCAGAGGTGTCGACGCCACACTACTGTGGTTCTTCCTCAGACCTAGCATACTCTTCTATCTTGTCAAAGAGCTTCGCTACTGTCCTGATGGGCTTTCGCGTGTTGTACTTCGTGAGAGGACCACTTCGGAGCCTATAGACGGTTGCGTTGATGATGGTCATCTCGTTGATGTCTTTCACTTGGCAATGGACATTCGTGAAGCACCTAAAGTATTCTTGTAGCTTCTCGTCCGACTTCTGCTTGATGGTGAAGAGCTAGTCGGCATCAACCCTCTCCACGTAGCTACCTTGGAAGTTGTTGTGCATCAGATCTCATATCTATTCCCATGCGTATATGGAACCAGGCGTGATAGTGAAGAACCATGAGAGCGTGATCCCTTGAAGGCCTGGCACTAACCCCTTCGCTTTCATGGAGTTGTCCCTTCTACCGTTTCGATGGCCATTTTGTATATGCGTAGGAGCTCACGGGGTCCATATCACCCTTGCATGGCTCGACGGTGGGCATCTTGAAGTCCTCCAGCCAGTCACTTTGCTACAAGCCTGAGGACAAAGGGGACTCTAGGTCCACTCGCTAGAGGATGCTGCAAGCTCTCGCGTTAGCCTCGTGGCTCTCGATCCTTTCGCTGGCTACTTTCGCCACTGTTGTGGTAGGAGTTTGCTAGCTTTGAGCCTCATGCATCCCGTGCATGGCATTCCGTAGATTGGCTAACTCTCGCTACACCATCCCAAGGACCATCTCAAGGTTGCGTTCCATTCGTTGCATTGCGACGGTAAGGGTGTTTTGTCCAGAGGAGGCCAAAGTGCGGGTGCCACTGGCGTTGCCAGGGAGGACCACCATCGTGTCCTCCACTTATCATGTAGTAACAGCAGTGGGGCTGCTACGAAAGCGCCACTGTTGCTACTAGGGAGGGCCGCCTCCGCACTCTCCATTTTTTGTGCTATGGTGATGAAGGTGTCGAAGCCATTAGAGGTCACGACGTGTATCTTGTCGAGGTTGCCCAGTGGGACCATCATCGTCTCCTCTGCTAGCCACACCGTAGCAGCGAGGGTGTCGTACGTGTCGCTGCCACAGGGGCGGGGCCCCTGGACCGGCGGTCCTTGGGTCCTCACCTCAGCCATCGCAGTGGATGTGCTCCTATTTTGCTTGGTCGACGTCGATGCCTTTTTTGGTGCCATCACTTCAGTTTGTAACTCCTACGCTTGTCCCCACAGACAGCGCCAACTGTTTTGGCTACAGGCCAAACAGTGAACAAGGGGCTATGGGAAGTAAGGATGAAAATGTGTCCTACCCCCTTTCCCAGGCCACACACACATGCACACATATATACTTGAGGAGATGGATTACAAGAATGCCCATGGTAGCGCTTGTTACAGTGAGGGTACAAATGTCTTTCCACATGTTCAATGGGCCTTCCGGCCTAGTGGGCCAAATAGGTTAAAGTGGGGCCACTCCCCCCCCCCCCCAACACTCACCTCCAACAACCCAATCGCCAGCTGGCTACAACTACTAGAGGAGGAGGGACCTCTAGCCTCAACATAATAGATCTGAAATGGACAGAGGGAGGAAAGGAGGGGGAGGGAAAAGAGGGGGGTTCGAAAGGCCCCGCCGGCGACGATGGCGACGAGGTGGGTCGATGCAGTGGCTGGTTTGTGGTTTGCCATTGTCTTGTCCCATGTCACCCAGGAGGACGACACATGAGTCATTCTTTTTTTATGAAACCTTTTCACATATTGGGCTTGTTTTTTTGGCTTCGGTTTATGGCTTATGGCTGCGACTTATAGCTATTAACTATTCATGAGAGATAATACGGAGACACAAATAACTCGCGTGTGCTTTTGGTCAATATAAATGAAGTCGTTACAGTATATACTACAATTAATTTGTAGACCCCACCTTGAAAAGTTACTCCGTTTAAAAGCTATTTACTATAGAAAAACCAAAAAGTAACTTTTAGAAGCTAAAAAGAAGGCCCATTAGTTGTCGAGGTTGGAAATTTTGACGTATTACTGTAGCATCTATTTGTGAACACAGCAGCTTATCAAGTGCCCAGCCAAGCTCTCCGCGGCTGTGCCTTGACCCTTGAACAGTTGAACGCAATGCTTGAACTTGATGCTCTGTGTGTTGTGTTCGTGTATGGAGTTTATCATTTTTTTGGTTGATTAGATAAAGCTTTAAACATCTTCCCCGCCACTAAGTTTGTGTGTTTGTGTATGTGTGGAGTTTTACCATTTTGTTCCCGCGACCATTCATGTGCTACTGTGGAGGTAACAAAAATGTCACTTGCAGAATTTCAGTTTGGGCGTACCAAGTGTCACCGTCTTAATTGTTGTTGCAAAGAAAGTGAGTGCAGATAGGACACTAATTTGCCAATATTGACATGAATCAATAGGTAGATACCACGAACCAATAGGGGTTATCTATTTACAAAGTGACTGGTTTGCTCTGTAACTACGTGTCACATTTTGAACCATTGGAGCAAAATCACAATCTCACACACATATCAAAGCTAATCCAATGGCTAGGAATCGACTTATATTTAACAAAAAAAATCAGGCAACCTACATATATCAAAACCATACAATGCATGGTACTAACAAACCATAACTGCAGATCTCAAGATAGTTGAGAGCGAGCCATCAACAGTGGATGATGCTACGGTGAGTGCTTCCACCGGGGCACTGAACTCCCTTGTAGCGAAGCTCGTAACTCTGAAGAGGGTGGTGTACGCGAAGCTCAGAGGCACGCGGAAGGAGGTCGGCATTCTAAAAAATGATCCGGTTACCCAGCAAACTGAGCAAAAAAAAGGGGCCAAATTCGAATTTGGTATGTTTTCTACAAGTTCCGTTTGAATTTTTGGCATGCGATTTCTACCAGTTTCGTTTGAATTTGGTGTGTTTTCTATAAATTTCGTTTACAAAATTTTGGCCCGTAAATTTTGGAGATTCCCTCTTACCGCCGGTAACTAGAAAACTCAGCTCCCCTCCCCTTTTTTCCTGAACCGAGATTTGAATCCCTGAATACAAACGCACGATACTAACAAACCATAACTACAGAACTCAAGAAAGAAGAGAGCAAGCCATCAATAGTGGAGGACGCTATGGTGAGCGCTTCCACGGGAGCAATGAACTCCCTTCTAACGAAGCTCGTTGCTCTGATGAGGGAGGGGTATGTGCAGTCCGAAGGCGTGCAGAAGGAGGTCATGATCCTCAAAGAAGAGCTTGGCGCCATGAATGCTCTTCTTGAGAAACTGGCAGACATGGCTGAGCTGAACATGCAGATGATGGACTGGAGGAATCAAATGAGGGAGATGACATACGACATTGAGGACTATATTGATGACCTTATGCTCCAATTCGACAAAGATAATGCCAAGCCTTACTACATTCACCAAGCTACTGCGTATCCTGAGAAATGGGATGCACTACAGAAGTTCATTCACCAAATTCAAGACATCACGGTACGAGTGGGGAAGGCAGACCTAGGAAGCATGGTGCGTAAGACTGGAGTACAGACCTTGGGATCAAGCTATATGGCAACTGAGTCACGGCTGCCCACAATCTATGATAAGGCCGTTGCCCTTGTGGGAATGGATGGCCCGCGAGAAGAACTTGTTAGGCAGATTATGGGTGACGAACAACAACAAAAGGTGGTATGCATACTGGGACCTGGAGGACTAGGCAAGACCGCACTTGCCAAGGAGGTGTATAATAAGATCGAAGGGCGATTTGGTTGCCGAGTATTTGTACCGGTGTATAATAAGATCGGCATCACAAGGCTTCTCGAAAACATGCTATCACAACTCTATTCGGAACGATTTTCTGGTCGGGTGGACCTCAATGATAAGATTCGAAGACGTTTACAAGATGACAGGTACTTATTATTGTTGCTTATTGTAGAGAAGATAATGTCATGTGTGATCCATTCATTTCTAACCTGTGAGTATTCCAAAATGGGCAATAACATTATTGAAAGAAACCAAGCGAAACCCCATGCAATTTCATGGTCCAACAATCCGTGACTTTCGAAACTTTGACTATTTATATATGCAAAAGTGTATAGCTTGACCACACAGAAATGCATTATACTTTTTATACTACAGTACTACAAAAGTGTATTACTGAATCATAGAAAGTCTTAATCATAGATGGAAAGTCTTAATTATGGAGCTTGAGCACCGTAGTGTCCTTATATATATATAGGCACCATGGTGTCTGGACACCAAACCTCCATGCCTTTGGATTGCTTTTAGATGCGTGCAAGTGCAATGGTATATAATATATCAGGATGGAAAGTTTTAATCATGGATGAAAAATCTCAATCATGCATAGAAGGTCTTAATCATGGATGGAAAGTATTATAATCTGGATCTGCAAAATAAGCGTTGTAGATCTTTCTCTTTTTTTGATTAATGTGGAAATTTCTAGCTTAAGAGTGAACTCAGTGGCTTCTTTTCTTATCATCTATTCTATTATATTATTAAAACAAAAATCAAAAAGAAAACACCACATTCACTCCGAAGGGTAAAAATCCCAGTGACCTCGATTATAATGATGTAGATTAATTAGATATAAATACGATAACTGTTACCGTTGTATAAGGAATATAACTGTATTTCTATCATATGCATCAAAGTTGTACTATCAAAGTTGTATAAAAAGTACAACTCTAACATATTGTAGTATTTAGCAATGCAGTTGTACGAGAAATTTGGCTAGTTGTAATAATATAGTAGATATGAAAAAAAGGTCTAATTGTGGCCCACCAAACCGTCTACTCAAAGTTCATAAAGGTAGCAATTGGATTGCAGAATTGGCCGCGGAATTTGGGAATTGGAAATTCGGGAACTGGAATCGCAATTCCTAAACAAAGGTAGGTTGGTTGCATCTTAGAATTGGGAGGTGGAATTGGTGGACAACTAAAATGAGGTCTGAGCCAAATCAGACCTCTGATCCTTCCTTCAACTCCACCAACTCGAGCGACAGTGAGGTCCCTCCATCTCCCTTTGTCTTCCTCATCTCCGGTGAGACTATGGTCAACCGCAGCAGCAGCAGCTCCCATCGACGAGAGCGCCGCCGCCACTGTCGCCAGCAGCTTCCTATTCTTCCTTTCCTCTCCAGATCTAAAGATGCCACACCCTTCTTCCTCAACTCCGGTGGCCATGCCCCTTCTTCTTCCTCAACTCCGGTGGTCCACCAGATCGCTGCTACTGCTACCCTCTTCTCTTGATGGCTTCTTCCATGACGTCGATAGCCTCTGCCCTCGACTTCAACGCCTCCTCCATGCTCGACTCTAACCGCCACCACCTCAAACTCCGGCTGTCTGCTGTGCCGCGGCCACCCTGAACTCTGGCTGCCTCCCCCAAACCACCTGAATACATGTCCTTTGGCTGGAAGCTGAATCTTCTCCAACATATTTTGAGATTCCCCACAATGGAAACCAAACAATGTTTGGAATTGAATTTACCTGTAATCCTACTTCACAATTCATAAGTCATCCAAGCATTCGGATTGGATTTGTAGACCAATTTCAATCAATTCAGGTTGAAATTGAATTGGACCGTCAATTCCATGGATCCAATTCAATTCTTCAAACCAAACAGAGCCTAACGGCATAACAGTCTTTGAGGTGAAAGCTTGATGGTCAACCAATGTTGGCTGAAAAAAACGAAGTGTGGTTTTTAGACAGCAGGGAGGGAATAAGGTTGCAATGAATGGCAAAAAAGAAAATTTTCTTTTTAGAAAACAATTATACGAAAAGACATTGTTAATCGCACATAATGTTATTTACATATAATTGTCCTATTTCTATAGAAACAACATGATCCTAAAACTGTAATATGGATACTCTGTGTAAGCATTACTTTGTGGCTAGAAAAATGTCATCTCTAGTTTTTTTTTCTTTAAGGAACCTGTTATGGTTACAGACCAAACAGTAAAATCGGAGGCTATAAGAAGACCACAGAGGGACTATCCGAAGCCTTCCCGGTCGTGGAGACCGTCATTGGAATCTATGCTACCTAGTCTTTCCTAAAAAAGAGTGTTTTGTCCCTATGGCGTCCTTAAGATGCATATTTATAGCTATGGAGACTTACTATCTGGGCCTATACCTATGGCGTCCTTAAGATACAAACATGTCCTTTCTCCTATTAAAATTACATAATTGTCCCTATCTGGTCTTATACATGTAGATGTGAATTTGCCATTTCCTTAGCCTGTGGCCCCTTGTCAGGCCGACTTGCCTCTTTTGGCGTAATAGGCTGACTGAATAAGGTGGAGGAGACTCTCTCAACAAAATCTTTTCTTTGGAATCACCTATAGTACTCAATTGAATTATTGAACATTTCTGGCTGCATGCTAGCACTAAATTGCCGATGGTGTATCGTCTATTTCAACATGGGGGAATATCAAATCCGCTTTCCCCAATAATTATTGTGGAAGTAGGATAATCGTGACTACCCACGTCAGTGAATTAGCGGAATCATGTGGGAAGGATTCCTCTTGTTTTATCCATCACGTGAGACCTCTTCCTGCTCAGGACTCGCAAATCCTATTCCGAAGCATAATATTTGGCTCCGCAAGAAGTTGCCCGGTTGCACTGGAAAAAATTGCTGATAAAATTATGGAAGCATGTGGTGGTGTGCCATTGGCGATAATTATAATAGCTGTCTTATTAGCCAGCAAACCTGCACAAGTGGCACAGTGGGAAATGGTGGAGAAACGCATGGACCCAGCAGGGAGGGGGTGATCTCACAATAGAAGGGATGAAGAAAATACTGGGCATATGTTATTCTGATCTTCCTCACCGTATGAAATCTTGCTTCTTGTACTTGAGTGTTTTCCCTGAGAACCATGTGATCAGGAAGGATCGCCTTATATGGAGATGGATCGCCGAAGGATTTATCCCTAGAAGTGGCGAGGAAAGTTTATGGGAGACAGGGGAGAGATACTTTCAGGAGCTTATCAGCAGGAAAGTGATTGAACCAGCTGAAGATGAGTGGGATGAGAAGCCACTGGGTTGTAAAGTCCATGGTTTGATTCTTGAGTTCATTGCATCTTTGTCCAATGAAGAGAACTTTGTCACAACGGATGCAAAAGCAACTTTTATGCAACATGGTGTGATTCGGCGACTCACTGTGAACTACGGCAACCAGGAAGATGATGGTGTGCATCGCTCAATATACCAGTTACCTAGCTTTCCCCACAGATTGGTGCGTCATATCTGGCTTCTTCATATTCTTTGGAAACTACTGCAGAGTGCTACTTGTGCTGTTGTATCGTACAGACTATAGTTGCACTTTGATTTCAGCATGGCAAATCTATAACTCTAGCATCAATGGGATGCTCTGATCATCCGAGGAACTGAACTTTCAAACAACATAACCAACATGAGCATAATACAATTTCCAAAAGTTGAGGAACTATTTACAAACATCTTAGTTCTGTGAAGTTGGACACCATGCAAGTATGCAACTCCGAGAGTTTCCGGCCGACCGGCCGTAACGTAGTTGTGTAGTTTACATTACACATACACAGTTGGTTTCCTGACGAATCTAACAAACAAGCGACGTGAAAATTCTATAAGGCCCATGGACCTGAAATATTTGTTGGCTCGCGTCGCCCCAAAACAAAACTACACTTGGCTGCTCGTGTCGTGAGAACGCAACCAAGCTCCACCATCAAACTGGGAGACTCACAAGTTCGATCATTTTACCTTTTCTGGATTGTTCGTGTGCATGCCTTATATCATGGAGTTTCTGTTTCTTCGAGTGCTCATGCTTAAATTATGGGCTAATCCTGCGGCATAGTTAGGGCCTTATTGGAATTTCCAAACCGTTTCGACTCAGATACTTGTGTATTGATGCATGTCACGTGACTGTGGAACTCCGGATCCAGGTGCAATAGCTAAAAGATTTGATGGCATTGGAAATCAAAGCAGAAGTAATTGCAGTTCCATTAGATACCGTTGATCTGCTAGGCTTGTACCTCAGTCTTCCTAGATAGAGCGATCTACCTAGTGGTATTGGCCGCATGACATCTCTTCGCGCTCTAGGGCATTTCGATCCCAGCAACAACTTGGTAGAAAATGCACAGAGCCTTGGTGAGTTGACCAATCTGCGGGATCTTCATCTTACCTATTCTACTGTGCTGCCCGACAGTGCTTCATGAAGTGTCCGAGCTCTGTTCTTGGAAAAACTTAGCGATGTTAGGTCTCTGACTCTGCTACCTGGCTCATCTACCACACATACTCTGGAGACGAGCGCTTAAGCATTAAAACTTACTGTGACATAGCGGTGTATCCTCTCCTCCAGCCCTTCTTGAGACGCTTGAGTTGTTGCCGTGGATTTGCATCTTTTAGATCCTCCCAAATTCGATCAAAGAACTCCACAAACTTCATCTTAAAGATTGACGTAACACGACTGTGGATTAATAGTATTGATATTCTCAACAGATTACCTGCCCTCGCTGCTCTCTTAATTTGTGTTCACAGACCCCCTGGAGGCATGGAGGAAGAATCATCTTTGACAAGGAGGGATTTCTAGGACTCAAGTACGTGTGTACTGTACCATGCGTGGCATTTCTGGAAGGAGAAATGCTGAATGTCCAAAGGGTCAAACTAGGTTTCAGTGCTAACAGAATGAAGCAATACAGCCAGGTAGGTGATGAATCTGATAGAAGGGCTGCAGTGTCTGCTTTGGTTGCTGCCATTAGCAAGCATCCAAGTGCTCCTATCGTTAACCTACAATGGGCGGATTGGATTTTTGGTGGCGACAAAGGAAAGAGTATAGCAGCCCACAAAGAAAAAACATCAGACACTAGAGAAACAAGATGAGATCACGGAGGGAGCCTCAGATGAACAACACGGAAACCAAGAAAATGTTTCCAGGCAAGATACCTTTTCTTTTCCTTCTAACAAGAAATCTTGGCCTCTTCATCATACTGCCCTTCCATATCCTCTTTATTTCTTTACTTCACCGGTTCACCTTCGATCTTGAACTCTGACTTCTATGTGCTCCTGCCTGTATGAGTTTTGTCCAATCTTTACTGAGTGCTGGTAGCGTTGCATCTACTGGCTACTGCTGTGAAGTCGGTTCTGAGGCTCAAGTAGTAGAGCTAATCTCTCTCTCTCTCTCTCTCTCTCTCTCTCTCTCTCTCTCTCTCTCTCTCTCTCTCTCTCTCTCTCTCTCTCTGTTATTATGACACAATGTAGTATGAACCACTTTGTTTCTGATAATAGATATTGAGGGGCTCTGCCTTTCCTATTCTGAATACAGGTCACTGAAATCAAGTCCCTCGGAGCATTAGTATGCTATCCCGAATCGTGATGTTTGTGGACCCGTTTGTGCTCTTTAATTAGTTTCTATCTAGCACTCCCTGAATGGTGATGTAGATGATTAATCGCATATATTTGCACAATATATTTATCGGTGTTTTAATACCGATCTTACGTATGATTTATTTGAATTCGGAAAAAGCTTTTGAAGACTCGGAATATGATCATGCAGAGTAGAAATATAGAAATTTTTATATATGTTTGGGCCTTCTTCTGGATGAATAATAACTCTATTTTCTGTGTAACATTGCTCAGATGATTGATTACAACTAAGAGAATAATAACTCTACTTCCTGTGTGGCTATTGATCAGAGGATTGATTACATCTGAGAGAGTGATATGAATTGCCTTGCACTATATCTAACTTGGATTCTATCTAATCTGATCTCCTCTCACATGTCCTAATACTTGTCCTCCCTTTTCACCCATTTCTCTCCGACATGAACTCTTATATAGTTGGTGAAGCGGCGGCCGTTGCCCCATGTGAAAAGACGCCATAACGTTTTGGGTGATAATCGTCGAGCAGAAGTTATTATCAGAGAGACGTGGTGGTTCGTTCATCATGCGGCGGTTATTGTCAAGGAGAGATCATGTGTGATTATTAAGAATAAATACACCTTCTAACTATCTTATCCGACAGAATGGGAGGTTCGGATCATCTGTGCAACCTGCTGCTTGCACTGCCATGCCAGTTCAACTCGCAGCGGTGGTCAGGGCCCTTGCGGGCTGACGCGTGTGCGGATGGCCCGGTTCTAACGAATTGAGATTTGAGTCCATCTGGGCTTATATGGGACGGATGGCCTTGCAACTACAGCAGAATTCTGCACGCTCCAGCCTGGGAGTTAGTTTGTCCTGCGATATCAAAACGAATAGCGTATGAAAATGACCATCTTCTGCGAGTAATGTTCGCCACAAGTTCTTTTCTTATTTTTCATCCACTTTTGTTGTCAGTTGTCACAATTTGTTCGAAACTCTTGAGAGCAGTTCCACTTAAACTTCCTTACCTTGTAGAACTCGAATTTGACTCTCAAATTGGAGTCCATATATAATTGAGGGAAGTCTTTGGTTAAATTTTTAAAAGTAGACATACATGTAGGTCTGGTGAAAATTTTAATACAAGAGTTGGATCCAATAATACTAGGAATGAGTGAGACTTGCAAGGGAAGAACTTGAGGTGAAAGTTAACGGACCTTGAGTAGTTTCTACCGTTGACCGGAAGATGCTAGCTAGCTTCAAGGTATTATAATTTGGCACGAGAGCTAGGTTCAAGGTGTTGGCCCTCTTCTTTTTAGCTTTTAAAAATTATTTTTTGGCTTTTCTACAGTAACTAACTTTTAAACAGAATATTTTTTTAAAGATAGGGTCTACTAGTTAATTCTAGTACATACTTTATTGACTTCATTTATATCAACAAAAATCATATGTGAGTTTCTGTTACTCTGTAATCTCTTCTACAAACAGCCCAAAAGTCACAAGCTAGCCGCAGCGAAAAGCCACAAGCCGCAGCCAAAAAGAACAGGCCCATTATTACCTCCTTTCAGATCCTTGGAAACAACTTGACACGGGGTGTTGACAAGTCACATATGTGGTCAGTGGAACAATCACATCACACGCAAGCTTCTAAAGCTGCTTTTCGGTTTTTCTACAGTAACTAGCTTTTAAACGAAGTATCTTTTTAAGATAGGGTCTACTAGTTAATTGTAGTACATACTGTACTGACTTCATTTATATCAACAAAAATCGTATGTGAGTTTCTGTTATTCTGTAATATCTTACACGAACAGTCTAAAAGCCAAAAACCGCAACAAAAAAGAACAGACCATAGCACCTTGTATCATCACAAGTTCACGACAGCTCAATGCGAAAGGCACCATTTGGCAAGAAGAGACTGCCATAGATGTACATTTGATTGTTTATCAGTGTCACTGATATTCATTGGCCATGTGATCATGTCCACTGGATCGAATCTCAAATGTGTTGAGAGCCTCGAAGCTCACACGCACGTATCGAGCAGGTACGAGTAGTCCGTGCGGCCCGTAGAGATAGAGCGCACGTATGTCGCCTCATGCTAGTAAGTAAAAAACCACTTGACGATGAGGACCCAGCTAAATTCGGCCGGAATTGAAGCTTTTTTAGAAACATCCTCTAATTTATATTAATAAAAATGCAAAGATAAAATACATGAGCACCTAACTTTTACATTAAAGATATTATGAACAACTTGTTACCATTAAGTGAGCCGATGAGCGTGCTGACCATGCACGATGACCAACACACGAAAAGCGAACGGCATGTATAAATTATTCTTGGGCTTTTTTCGATCCAATAATTCTGACGCATCAAGGCCCAGGCAGGATGAAGGCTGTTGGTTCAGAGCAAAATGAAACTAGCTAGCTAGACAGGTCAATCACAAATTACATGGGCCAATTAAAACAAGAAGATCAGTCTGATGTTGTTTGTTCCTTGAGGAATCCGCGCTTTAGTATGGTTTAGCACGCTAATATATATGCATTGGTCGTTTTGTGAATGACCAGATTAATTACATGGGCCTATGATGAAGTCAATTTTGTATTTATATATGTTGCCTACTTAATAAACGCGCAATTCATACATCATAAGAAGAAAACAGGATATAACTAAACTAACAAGTTTTCAGGTCAAAGACCTGACTTTTCGGAGACAGTACAGTAGTATTACTACAAATAGTTCATTCGACACAACAAACAACAAACTGGAAAAACTGGACTATCATGGGAGGAGCTCCAGCCTTGGCCTTCCTCTTTGTCGGCCTCGCGACCTCGTCCAATGGCATGATAAGAAACGAGACACAGCACAGCATGGGAAAGAGGCGCGAGAAAGACAATGGGCTCGGTGGTTCGGGTCTGACTGGACCGAGGAAGCTAGTTAAAGTGGGAATTAGATACAGGGGCAATTTGGACATTTCACTTTGGGGATCTCGGTTTTAAAAATTGAATAATGGCGGAATACTGATTTTGTGGCATAAGCTGACTATGTTAATGAATAGAGTGGCAATTGTAAAGGGCAATCTTGGACGTAGCATTTTACGAAGTGGCGTTCTTTTCGTGTGGCGAGTGGCGTGCCTCCTCACGCGGTGCTTGCTTAGTGCAGGTGCAGAGTTGCAGACCCCCTTACTTTCACTGTGCCACCAACTCCCTCCCCTGGTGCAGGTCCTCGTCCTCACTCCCGTTGTGCTCGTTCCCCTTTTTCCCTGCTCGGCCATGCTCTCCGCGACGCTCGCGCGCATCGCCCTTCGCGTGACCTCCCCCCCCCCCCCCCCACCCCGCAAGAGAGAGGCCGAGACGGCGGCGGCGGCGGGGAGAAACGGTCGCGACCTGGCTGCCCCGCGCTCCTCCCACCGTCTCTCCGCCTCCGCCGTAGCCGCGGGGGCCCACTCTACTCGCTCGGGACTCTCCGCCCGTCGCCACCCCCGCGCGGTGGCGAGATCGAGCCGCCTCCCCGACGCCGCATGGTCTCCGTCGAAGCCGCCGTCGACCCCCTCCTCGCTGATGCGCCTTGTCCCCCGAACCCTCGGCCCCGCAGCACCCATCGCATCCCCCTCCAGGGCCCGCAGCGCACTGCTCGACAGCATATCCCGACCCCTGGTACGCCCCGTCGCGCGAGGCGCGACCACCCCAGTCTCGAACCAGATGATGTTCTTCTGCTTGCTTGTGCGCCTAACACGCGACTAGTGTTGGTGTCAGCGAATCGGAAGCGTGGAAGGAGACGGCAATCCAGCACAAAAGTAGGCCAAAAGTAACGGGAGGCTTAGCCAATATAGAGGGGGTTTTTTTTACTGAGGTTAGTATTTAACAATAGCTTATTAATTTAGTAAATAATGATTGCTAAAATAATTAAAGCCAAAATCGTGAGGCCTATTTCAGGCGAAGATCTACGTGAATGGGCAAGAAATTTAAACTAAAATCTTGACCGATTCATATGGACGGATCAGGATTTTGGTCCATCCAAACAAGATATTAAAGAATTACCTTTTGTTTTTATTGAATGTCTGTGATTTGATACAAATAATAAAAATCATATTATCATACCATGTTAAGTTCATGTTGTCGGGATTGATCTGTTTGCCCTATACCCTCGGTTTCACTTTTGCGCTCTCCTCGGCTCTGCCGTGTATCTGATAGAGCCCTATTGTTTTTTCATGCTAGCGAAAATTTTAGGATGGTAGAATTTGTTTCTTTGTAAATTATTTTTTTCTATTTTTGCTAGAGATTTTACAGGGAGGTGAAAGTGGAGTTAGAGATTTTATAGGGAGGTGAAAGAGGAGTTGAGAGGTGCAGATGATTCATAACTATTGTTTTCGACTCTTATTTTTAAGTAGTAAACATGATTGGCATGCACCAGAGCAGAGACTTGTGGTGTAAGTGACGTCATAAATCGGAGGTGCTATGTGCTACTGCCTACTCACGCGGCACTGACGGCGTACCACACATCCCTCTTCCTAGGCCGCTTCCACGTGGGCCTTATTTTGGTGCGCCCAAATTCACAGCACAAGAAGTCAGGCTGAGGCCAAGCCGAGCGAATAAAAGCCAACAATGCAACAGGTAAACGCGTGCGCCGCGCACTATGCCGTGGCCGCGTCATGGCCCAAGCTACCGTGTTTTTTCTTTTTGCAATTCAAAATAGTTATATCTTTACACTCAAGGGTTCAATTCACATCCGTTTGAATTATCATATTCCTTACGACGAGATCTTGAAAACAAGACCACCACTTGCATATATTTCACTCTATAATTATGTCATGTTTCATATGTTCCAGTAGATAAAAAAATGTTCTATGCATTACTTCCTATAGGTCCAGTAATTCATGGAGGATGTTCTAGGGAGTATCTTTTGCATAGGGTAGGGGAATAAATTAGTTGAGTGTTGGATTTTTCATTAGGGAAAATAAAATGTTTCACGCATTTGATTTCGATGTTCGAACAGTTTTATCAATGATGTTCCAAGCATTAATTTCTATATTACATATATTTTGTTTCAATGTTTCAATACTTCATCGACGATGTTCCAACGATAGGCAAGGTGGATTGACCATATGGGAGACGAATCAAGGTTATTAGCTAAGCAAAATAAAAAATACTTAAAAATAATGAAAAATGAAAATGAGGAGAAAGAAAAGGACCTATTAGAACAACTAAATAAAAAGCAAAGAAAGAAAGAAAAAAAAGGAAAGCAAAGGAAATGGAAATAGAAAGTAGCGAGTTGCAAAGATGGACCGTGCACACAGAAGCCCATGGATTGGCTTGCCGCACCAGTAAGAAACGAATGGCTGTGGGTCTTGCATGCTTGCGTGCAGCCCAGCGTCGAACTCACAAGAAGGGCGTCCACCATGGGCAAAAGTTGGGCTTGCCAGCCTAGGCTGGAGTTGTCCTGCCGGATATGTCGACAACATCTCAGCCTCTGGTACCAAAAACCGTTGATTTCACGTCCGAGTGCATGGTTAACCAACTTATGGTCTTGATTTGCAAGGCAAGAAGAGATGGACCCGTAGTATAGTCTTTTGCTTTTATCTCCTTTTCATGCGTCGTGCAGGACTTGAGTTTTTCCTAAATATTAACGCTAACCGGATTAGACATGTGTTAACCTAACTAATTGGAATCGGGCTCACACGGTATTGTAAACATGAGAAACTTACCAAAAAAAACCGGAACGGTGTTATTTTCCTGTGACCGAGGAAATATTAACGCTAACCGGATTAGACATGTGTTAACCTAACTAATTGGAATCGGGCTCACACGGTATTGTAAACATGAGAAACTTACCAAAAAAAACCGGAACGGTGTTATTTTCCTGTGACCGAGGAATATATATATAGCATCATAAATTGTGTGCCACCAAACAGAAGTTGTGATGGTTACTTACCAGAGCAGGTGCATCATCGTTTCGGATCGCATCGCCCCCAAACAAAACACACTTCGATTCTGCTCGCACAGGCGGCTGCGGAAGGGGCAGAGGAACAGGATCGGCCTCCTCAAACGCGATATCGAAGAACTGATGGCCAAGTACCTCATGGAGCCCTCAGAGGTCGATTACCCTGCCGCGACCGCCGCGTGCTGGGCGCTGGAGGTGCGCCAACTGTCGTATGACATCGACGACTTAGCGGACGAACTCGTCCACGCCACCGCCGCCGATGCCAGGACCACTTTCCCCTTCCCCTTCAACATTGCTCGGGACCGCGAGACGCTGAATCTGTGCCGGTTGGTCACGGACGAGGTCTCAAGATTCAGGACTCGAGTGAAGGAGTAACTGCAGTTTCATCAGATATCGTCGACCTCAGTCTTCCTAGTGAAACTGATCTACCCATTGGTATTGGCCGCATGACATCTCTTCGTGATTTGGGGCATTTCGATCTCATCAGCAACTCGGTAGAAAATGTGCAGAGCCTTGGTGAGTTGACCAATCTGCGGGATCTTCATCTTACCTGTTCTATAGTGTTGTCTAGTTATCGGGAGCGCAACGTGGAACTCTGGTACCTTCAGTCTCCGAATTTTTTGTACGGATAATCCATTTTTTATTCGAAAATACATAAATATACCCGCGACAAAATTTTTTACAAAAATAGTCTCCAGTCGCCCCCCCATTGGGCGACTTCTTCCTTTCGCCCAACCGGCAAGCGACACAAAGGGAATGTCTGAACCGTTGGGCGATACTGCGATCGCCCTACCGTTGGCGACGCAATTGCGTCGCTCAGCGGTTGAGCGACTGCAATTTCAGTCGCTCAACGGTAGGGCGACTGCAATGGATATCCACCGACTGCCGCCCACTACCCCTCATTCTGCCAAACAACCACATTTCCCCATTCTGCGCAGAGAGCCAGAGAGAAGAAGAAGAGAGGAGGAAGGGGAAGAAAAGAAGAGGAGAAGAGAAGGAGGGGAAGAAAAGGAGGGGAGGGGAGAAGAGAAGGAGGAGGTGAAGGAGGAAGGAGTCCAAGCTATTCCATCGATTTGGATCCAGGTATTTTCGTTAATTAGGTTGTATTTACACTATTATTTAGATGAAATATTAGTGTTAGTACAAATTGTAGATGTAGTATACATTTTGTAGTATGGAACATTTTGTAGTATAGAAATTTTACTACTCTTTTTAGTATAGAAAGTTTAGTTTAGTGTTGAACGATGATATTTGACATGTCGTAAATTTCAATCATACATGTAGGCGTACATCATTAATGGCCAGTACTACATTGAGAGTGTATTATGGTGCTGGAATGATTCGTGAAGGTCCGAATGGTGTGGATTTGAGCGATTTTTCGCAAGTCACTCTCGTACTTCCGGATGACGAGAATGCTCCAATGACAGATGTGCAGCATTGGCTGACCCAGAGTTTTTCATTGGACCCCGAGGTGTGCAGCGTCGTTGTGCAAGGGCTTTGGAGCCGGTCTCCCACTCACATCAGATGGGAGTTGAAGACATTGGTGCGCTCTGCTTCGTGGAAGGGCTTTGTGCAAGGGTGCCGGCGCCGTGGATACGAGTGTGTCCTGCTTGTGCAACCGTGCTCACTACAAGCAGCTGCGCAAGCTCGTGCGTCCGCCTATGCTTCGGGAGGTGCTAGCAGCTCGGGCGGGCAGCACGATGGCGGAGCTGATGAAGTTGCTCATGATGAAGGCAATGCGGTACATGGAGGAGAGTTACAGCCGTCAAGCTATACTGAGGAATCGGGCAAGCCGATGCGGTATATGGAGGAGAGTTAGAGCCGTCAAGCTCGAGAGAGGAACCGGGCAAGGCGATGAAGGAGAGTATAATGAGTATATCGTGCAGCAGATGGAATCGATGACCAGAGGGCATGGGATGAAGAGCAAGCTGTAGAGGACGGCGAGGAGGACAATTCCGATGATGAAGAAGTTCCTATCCCCGGGAATGGAACCGGTTTAATGCGGAGGGTGTTTCCGCATATGATGAGCATGAATCACCATGGGAGTATCATGAGACGAGGTTCGGTGCATTCTGCTTTTGTTGACAAGGAAGCGCCGCAGATGCCATCAAGCTTTGGGCCCTTTCAATGCAACGGACATTTCGCGTCGTCAAATCAAGCCGGGAGCGTTACATCGTGAAGTGCGAGCGGTGGTTGTCCTTGGAGGGTGCACGCCGAGACCCAAGTATGACACTCACCGGATTGTGTCCAAGGTGGAGCCGCACTCCTGCATTCGAATCTGTCTTGGCGAGGCATCAAACTGACGTCGGTTATAGCCAATTTGATGTACGGGAGATAGTGGAGAAAAAGATGTTGCGGCAACACATATTGTGCTAGCTATTGAGAATAAATTCAAGTATAAGATTAGCTACGCGGCGTGGCGTGCCAAGCAAAAGGCGTTGGAAAACGTTTTGGCACTTTCGGGCGGCGTCGACAACCTTCCTCGTATGCTTAAGGTGTTGCAACAAAGGAACCCGCACGTACATCGCCGTGCGAAGCCGTCCGTAAGTCCACCAGATTTGCGGTGTTGCGAGAGCATTGTTTGCGAGAGCGAGCGCGCGAAACATCAAGTGCTTCGCGCAGATGGATCGAGGGGAACCATTGGAGAAGTGGTCGCTGTTGCACGACACGGATGGCGCAAGGTGCGGAATAATGACAAGTAACCTTGCCGAGGTGTACAATTGGGTTCTCGGGGTCTCCGTTCTCAGCCCCTTGTCGCCATCGTGGAAGGTGTTCTTCACAAAGACAATCCGCTACTTCGGGGCAGACGCGAGTGCCGCACTTCATGCGGCCAATCCGGAGCCTCAGATTCGTCAAAAATTACTGCGTACATGGAGACGAAGGCACGAAGGCTCAATTGCACACGATGCATTGCATGGGCAACAGGAGCATCGTTTGAGGTGATACTCCGTGATGAGCGGATTTGGGACATCTCGTTCACTTATTACTCACGAGGTATGCCTTGGAGATCATGCAAATAGACCTAGCTGCACATGCAACAAGCTTAAGTTGTTACACAGGCCATGCTCTCATGTCCTCGCTGCATGCGGAACCGTGGGCATTGATCCTTCCAACTTCATGTCCGAGTACTTTTTCAAGGAGAGAATACTGCAAGCTTGGTGTGGGGAGCTCCGGGGGTTCAGGGCGGTGGGAAACTTCACCACTTTGGACATTTCAGCGAGGACCTGGGTTCCGGATATTAACATGCTGAAGGGTGGGAAGGGTCGGCGACAGAGCCGACGTATTAGAAATGACATGGACGAATCACAAGCTGGAACATCTGGTGCACGTTGTGGGCGATGCGGTCAGGAGGGGCACACAGCTAGACGATGCAATGCATGACCTGATCAGTAGTTGATGTTGTAATGCATGCTAAATTTCATGTACCATTTGTTAACCTTGTATGTTACATCCTTGTATGTTGTAATGGACTTATTCCGTGGACATCTGTGAAGTGCGAGCAGGCTGGTATTTCATCCTTGTATGTTGTAATGGACATCCTTGTATGTTGTAATGGACTTATTCCTTGTATGTATGTTGTAACCTTGTATTTCATGCTCAGTATTGCTTGTGATAACAACTCCACGAAGATAACAACTAATCCATCACATGCTTAACACCAGAAGTTTCAACGAAGGTCACAGAAAATGAAGGCGTCACGCACTTATAACACGAAACAACACATACATTACACATACAGAATTTATGAAAAGTAGTACACCCAACATTTTAATTCAACACAACAGTCCTACCGCCACAGCATCAACACATGAACAAATACATGAACTAAAATACGACACAAGCATAACCCTCGTTACCTACATGCCAAACGAGCCTCGTGGCACCCACATGGAGAATTGCTGAGGGGGCCGCCTCGGACGTGGCTGGCCGTCATGGTAGTGGCATGCACATATGCAGCTCGGGTTCGCGCAGCAACATGTGGGATCATAAGAGCTTCCTATATTCACGACCTCCTCGTTGCCCCTCTCGCGTTGCATCTGTTCGCGGAGGTCGTTGTTCTCCTCAGTGAGACTCTCCATTCGGTACTCCAAGTCCCATATTCGAGCCCATAATGTATCCACATAACGATCAACATACCGTTCGTGAGGAGGGTCGATCCAGTGGGAGAAGTCGCATTTGGCCATCTGCACAAAAAATGACGGTAAACTTCGAGGGTCCATAAGCAATACAAAATGTAACATTACTAATTTGTACCCGGGCGTGAGCATCGGAAGAAACGTCGCCGCCATCGTTCGGGAATCCAAGATCTGGACGACCGCGTACTCATTGTGTCGCATTTCGCCACGGTGGTTGAGCACGCCGGCTTGGTATCAATCGATGCTGCGGACCGAACATATCCTCGTTTCTAAGGGAATGTCATCCTTGGTGACCCAAATCCCACCGGCCTCGACTTGGACATGGTATGTTTCACCACGAAAGAGAGGTATACTTTGTTCGATTCACAATGTCATGCGACCCCAACCCTGCTACTTATAGCAAAACAGGGCAGCTTAATGCAGTGACCACCAAAAAAAGAGGCTTTTGCTCGGGGACATGACAACACGCCCGGCTTTGCTCGGGGACATGACACAAGAGGTCAGCTTTGCTCGGTGAGATGACAAAGAGGGCAGCTTTGCTCGATGACATGAGAAAACGGGCAGCATATGCCGACTTTGCGATAACGGAGTAGGCCTTTGCTTTGTACACATATAGGCGTAGGTCTTTAGCCTTTACAGGAGTAGGTCTGTAGGCCTGTACACATATAGGGGCGTAGGTCTTTAGCCTTCTAGGCTTTGAATGGTCCAATCTCTGAAAAGGCTACAAACTATGAATTTATTACGAGATTATAGTCTCTGAAAAGCCTATATAGGGTCATTTATTGCTACACTGGAATCCAGGAAAAGCGAAAAGATCCTCTCCATGGACTATGCCCACTGCACCAGATAACCTGCCTACATAAAGGCCTGCCTACATAAAGGCCTCCCTCCTATGTCTTCCATACCACATCTCCTCCTCAAGGTATCACAATACTACTACACAACAATGTCTTCCTGGAGGTCCGACCCATTTGGAGTGCCGGAGTGGCATGAGCGCCAAGTGCCATTGCGGCTTTAGGGCGATGTTGGGAGTCCGGATGATCGAGTACAACGAGCCAAATCGGCCGTAGGTTCTTCAAGTGTCACGACACGGATGGCGACTTCGTGGTAACGACCATAACTAAATCATTTCTTTTCCGTTATCGTTTTCAACTTGATCCATGACATCTACCATGCCACACATAGGCTTGCGGGTTCATGGAATGGGTGGATCGGTGCCGCCGGCATGGCCAAATAACCAGCGGTGGAGGTGGAAAACAAAGGACAATACTTTGTCAAGATGACTCGAGCTCGCGAGGTGGAGCAGCGGATGCGGCTTGAGCAAGAGCGCCGCGTGAGGTGGACCAAATCCGTCGAAGGGCAAGGAGGATGAGCTGCAAAGGAGGCGGGAGCAGCTAAGTCTGCGTGAAGCGACCATCAAGCGTCGGGAGGAAGAGCTTCAAGCTCGTGAGGCAGCCCTCAAGTCCAAGAGTGACAGAAGAAGGATGCAGCGGAGCCATCTTCAAGGCGCGACAAAAGGGGAAACAACCACGCTACACCCAGTAGACAAAATGTGGCGAGGAAAGTGGCCCTGGTCCACACAGTAGGTGGTACGAGCAGTTGGGTGGGTTAGTCGCATATCATGCTATATGTTATGCATGTAATAAAACTGTAAGCGGCATGTTACTCCCAACTGTATTATGAAGTTTATTTCAATTCACATAAGGTTATTATCTCGTGTGTTCCCATTGAATGATTCAGATAGCAAATCAAGTAACAATAATTAACATACCAGTTTTCTTCGTACACTAATTCTTAGTAACATAAAAATATCACTTACCAATGTATATATCAAACGTTCTACAGTCAATTGTTCTTAAAAAAAATTTCTCACAATTTTTAATACACGTACAACATACAATAAACATAACATTTTATTACAACTACACCATATTTTTTTCCAGTTTAAAACTACAAAATTGACAAAACTCTACAAAATCACGGGGAGTGAGTAAAGTCGCCCGTCCATTGGGCGACTGCGTTATAAGTCGCCCATCCATTGGGCGACTGCATGGCAGTCGCCCAATGGTAAAGCGACTACTTGCAGTCGCTCCAAGAACCAGCGACAGATATTGTGTCGCTTGCCGGTTGGGCGAAAGGAAGAAGTCGCCCAATGGGGGGGCGACTGGAGACTATTTTTGTAAAAAATTTTGTCGCGGGTATATTTATGTATTTTCGAATAAAAAATGGATTATCCGTACAAAAAATTCTTCAGTCTCCTATCATCGTTTAAATACTTTGTACGCAGCAGGAGCATCAAGAATGAGCGTTTCCTGCGATGGCTCGGGAAGCAGCGTGTCCTCTCCTCCTGCCCTTCTTCAGAGATTTGAGCTGTCGCCGCGCATTTGCACTTTTTCCATCCTTCCCAAGTGGATCAGAGAACTCAGCAAGCTCTGCATTCTAAAGATTGCAGACGGGAGCTTTCGATGAATGATGCTCCTATTCTGAAAGGACCGCCTGCCCTCACTTCTATGTGCTCCTGCTTGTATGAGTTTTGTCCAACCTTCAATGAGTGCTAAACGGTTGTTGCTATCAGGATTTCTGTGTCATCAGAATCCTCTTCGCATATGCAAGCAAGATCGAGGTAGTCGATAGTACAGTCCAAAACGTTTCATGGCCATGTGCACAAAGTACATCTTTTTGTCTTGAATTTTGGGTTACGATATTTTCTGATGCATTTCTCTTTCATTTATCCTTTACTTTTTTTCTATTTGGAAGATGTTATGTATCCCATCTCACTTGTTCATATCCGGGATCAAGGGGGAGATGAGGAAACAAAAGTCACGAGAGGAAAAGCACCAGACACAAAAGAAGTTTACTTTTTCATGCTTGTCTCTCGAGGGGGTGTTAGGAAAATGCTCTGGTAGTGTTGCTTCTACTGCTGTGAAGTCGGTTCTGAGGCTCAAGTGTAGAGCTAATGTCTCTCTTGTTTTTCCTTGCACAAGGCTCAAGTAGTAGAGCTATGTCTCTCTCTCCTTCGAAAGATCTTGCCTTTGGCTTTGGCTAACGCGTGCTACAGTAGCTAACTTTTAAATTGTACGTTTATTTTAACATGAGTCAATAGAAAAATTATAGTAAAAAATATACTGAGTTGAGCTGTTCCGACCAAAATCATATGCGACTATTTTTCTCTACGTACTGTCTTTTGTGAATAGTCAGAGTTTTAAAATTTAAGCCGTAAACCACAGTCTAAAAGAATCCATCCTATAGTATGCTATCCTGAATCGTGATGTAGCATTTTAACGTTTGTGCACTTTAATTAGTTTCTAGCTAGCACTCCCTGAATCGTGATGTAGATGATTAATAGCATATATTTGCACAATGTATTGTATGGAGACACCGATCATATTTGCGTACGTGCAACTTTTACTGTTGTAGCAACCTCATCCTCTGACCTCTGAAGCAACATGCATGAAGAACCGGCGGCCGCTCAACTTATTTATCTGGTCCTCCTTTTCTTAGTCCAATTCGTGTTCTCTGCTATGTGGAGTGTGCTCTGTATTACGCCTTGCAAGCTTACTATTTGTACGTGTAATCTCAGTTCGGAAATGAACATGTTTGTGTGCGTTTTCTGTTTTACATGCGTTGTTGTTTCCAAGTCTTTAATGTATTGGAGTCGGTTAATTTCCAGCTGATAGTGCAACTGTAACGTTATTCAAGTGGATGTCACGGCCTCGTGGTTATGTGAACAACACTTGATGTTATATTGAACATTGACTATCTTCCAGATGTGCAACTAGATTTCAACTTGGAGATGGATTGCATCACTCATATATACTTCATCCGTCCAAATTTATAAAACATATTTTCTATTAACACATAAACCAAAGAGATAGTAAAAATAGCTATATTACTCCTAATTATTATGGCGGTGCTCGGTTGGGCTGAATTTTGATGGCTTATGGCCGAAATTTTACTATAGTTGGTTGAAATTACACTGTAGTTGATGGTGATTTATTTGGCATAATTAAATTTTAAAAATTAAAAAACAGGTTAGTCCATCACGTATATTGCAAATGAATACGGGAAAAAGAACAAACAAAAAAGCTCAAAAAAAATTGAAAAGTCATAAAAAGATGAAATTAAGAAATAGAAAAAAATAAGCAAAAAATTAGAAGCCTAAATTCAAACGGCTATATTATTTCTAATTATTATATCTAAACAGTATATTTTAATATATACACATAGATCTTGAGTAGTTACTACCGTTGATTGAAGAAGCTATTACCTCCTTTCAGATCCTTGGAGCAGCTACAAAGAGAGGAGGGGGAACAACTTGACACGGGGTGTCGACAAGTCACGTATGTGTCAGTGGAACAATCACATCACACGCAATGCACGAAACAATCTGAACACCATGGTGGCACTACATACAAAGCACCTTGTTTCATTACAAGTTCACGACAGCTCAATCCGAAAGGCACCATTTGGCAAAAAGGGCCTGGCACATATGTACATTTGATCATTTATCAGTGTCCCTGATATTTTTTGTACGGATAACCCATTTTTTATTCGAAAATATAGAAATATATCTGCGACAAATTTTTTTACACAAATAGGCTCGAGTCGCCAAACCAGTGGGCGATTTACGCTTGTCGCCCCACCAAAAAGCGACTTATAAAGAATCTGGTAACCGTTGGGCGATTAAATGCAATCGCCTCCCCGTTAAGCGATTTAATTGAATCGCCCCCCCCCATTCGGCGACATAAAGAAGAGTCGCCCAACCGGGGCGACTGCATGTGAATACAGCCCGACGGCCAAGCCCTCTTTTCTTCCCCACGCCTGCTCGCCAATCTACCTCTAGGCGACTGCATGGATCCCGTCTTTCGGTTTTGTGAATTTTGTAATTTGAAACTCGTAAAAAATGTGGTATAGTCACATATACTGTTAAGTCACACAAGAACTGGTATTTAATATTTGTCACATTACTTGATATAGAAATAATTTTCTATACGAAAAGAAGAGATAATAGCATTGTTTGAATTTAAATGAACTTTATAATATAACGCAGTAACATGCCGCGTATTTATCCATTACATGCATGACATACACCCCTCACTCACCACCCTAAGGTGCTCCGTCACCGCGCCCGCGTCCTGCCATACGGCCCCGCTTGGCCGTCCTCCGGTGCAACGGATTACGAGGCGGGTGACGAGGGTCCGAAAAAGTAAAACGATCAGGTGGGTTTCGCACCCGCGGCTGCGCCGGTGGAGTTAGCTGCACCTCTGGCTGTGTGGCCTCCGGTGCACCGGGGAGACCACTGCCGGAGAGAACCTCCGGTGCTGCGTCGGAGGACGGCCCAGGCCAGTCCGCAAAAAACTGGTCCACCTCGATGTGCCCCGAGGAGAAGCGTCCCTGCTGCTGGTAAGGACCTGCAATAGTAATATCGTTAGTTCGTTGCATGTCGTCTTAGGATAAAAACAAGATCGGACGATGCGTACCCGTACATGGCGCCATGAAATCATCCGTGTGGAAGCCGGGGATGTACGTAGGAGGTCGTGACCAAGCAGAACTCCCTGGCTGCTCCGGGGGAGGTGGACGTGTCCACGTACTACCTCCGGAGTAGTGCCACGCTGGTCGGGGTGGCACTGGTGGTCGGGGTGCACTGGGCGTAGGTGTGGAGACCGCCGGTAGCCTCGTGCAGGACAGTAGGCTGACGATACGTCTACAACCGGCCTCCATCCGTCGCGCAAAGCTGACGGCCTCCTCGCGGGTCAACTCCCCACCTATGCCCCACCTCTGCACTAGTGCGGAAGACTCCGACCACATCGCGACACCGACGTCAGCCTAGACAAAAAGACATAGAATGGTCCATCATCGAAACGATATTGCCATTTGAGAATTTTTGAAATTACAAGTTACGTACCGCGATGTGAGCGTCGCGTGCGAAGTGCGCAGGGTATGCGTCTATCGATGCGGCGACGTGTGGGGCAGGTGGGTCAACGACATGTACCAGCCTGGTACGAGTCCGCCCTTGGTACCAGATGAGGTACTCCGCGTAGTCGGCTATGTCGTATGGCCGGTCCTCCTGCACGCGGTCATCCAGCGCACCCTCCCACTGCGCAATCTAGGGCTGCATCCTCCTGGACCAGTCCGTGCCTTTCTTGACGCCCTTCGTGTTGTGCCTGTTTATGGAACCATTACGTAATGTAAGTACTTGCGATCACAATAGTAAGTACGTACAAAAATATCAGAAGCGATCACTCACGCGTGCACGCGCGGCGGAATCGGTGGCCCGACTGGTACAGGAAGTGCCTGCCGCAGCCCAAACTGCCGCATGACTCGCTGCAGTGCGTAGTCCTCCACGTAGATGCCGTACACGAGCTTCCGGCGGGTTAGCGAAAGCTTTGGTCACACCAAAGCCAAGGTCGCATACCCGTCGGAGCATGGGCCTGCACTGCCTCCTGTGCGTATGGCTCCCAGCGCACGTCGGAGTCTGCGAGGCGGTCCAACTGCTCCACGAAGGGGTGGTACGCCCGCGTGACCTGCACGTCTTGCGAATCGTACTGCAAGAAAGGCAAATTGTTTAGTATGACGATCGTTAATAAGTTGACTACGATAAAATAAAACTCACTCGTCGACGACACCAAATAGAACCCATTGTCGGCCGGTCGATGTCTCCCCCCTGGTACATCTCGGCCCCGTAGGGACCCATGTCGTCTAGTACAGGTCGTCCGAGACTGAAGCGCTCGAACGACCACAACTGCAGCAGCAGGGGACATCCCGTGAGGATCGAGTTCGCCATAATCCTCGTGCACGCATCGCACAGGCCGCAGTACGTCGCGGCAAGTGCGGCCGATCCCCAGCTGATCTGGTCGGCCTCGCCGTCGGCAATCGCCCTCGCATAAGCTATTAGGCGCGCGTCAACGGTGTTGCCGTGGCTGGTGGTGAAGAGCACCCAACCAAACAGCCACAGCACGTAAGCCTCCAGGTGGCGCGCGACCTGGAAATCGTCAGCATCTGCAACCATGCGCTCAACCTGAATGCGAATAAGTTCTTATTAGTATGTAATTGCACAAATAAGAGTTTCGAAGACGCGATCGACTTGAAACACCACGTGCCGTCTTCGTGCCGACCACCTCAGCGTCGGTCCATGCTTCTGCCTCGTCGAAGATGTGGTGGTGACCGGCCGGTGGAAGGACCCCCTGGAATCTGCCGAGCAGGTCATCGCGCCACTCGGCGGGAGCCTCCGGTAGGAAGGCAGCGTCTCCCGCGACCGGAAGGCCAAGGAGTAGGGACACGTCCTGCAGGGTCGGCGCCATCTCCCCGACTGGTAGGTGGAAAGTGTGCGTCTCGGGCCGCCAACGGTCCACCAAAGCCGTCAGCAGGGAACGGTCGAACGGGAAGCGTCGTGATCGCTCCACGCCCGCCTCGTCCCCCTCCCCGGCCAAGGCACCTCCGTCCTCATCCGTGGCCTGCACCATCCGGGCAAGAGGGAGAAGTCAGCATGAAATGTTCTTATGGTAATACTAAAACGTTGGCGTAGTGCAAACCTGGCAGTCCAACGGGGGTCGAGTCCCCAGGCCACACGAGGTGTGCGTGTCCGGACCACTCCCAGCTCAGTCGACTCGTCCGTGCTCCCCGGTGGCGGCGCACGACGGGAAGCGCGGTGCACGCGGTCCAAGTGCTCGTCCAACAGCGGGTACCGCCAGTCACCCGCCATAACTGCAAAATTATCTAAATGTAAATTTGTACACTACATTTTCTACAATAATACATGAAAAATAGTATACAAAATTTCGACACAACAATTTTCTACATTTAAATTTTCTTCATTTCAATTTTGTAAACTGCATCTACATTTGTACATTGAATGATCTACAATAAATTTCTAAAGTAAATTTTCCACAATAATGCATTACAAATATTATACAAAAAAACTATATTTTTCTACATTTAAATTTGTACATCTAAATTTGTAAACTGCATCTACATTTCTAAATTTAATGTTCTAAACTAGATTTTCTAAACTAAATATCTAAACTAAATATCTAAGCTAATTTTCTAAACTAAATTTTCTAAACTAAATATCTCAACTAAATTTGTAAACTAAATATCTAAACTAAATATCTAAACTAAATTTGTAAACTAAATATCTACACTAGATTTTCTAAACTAAATTTATCTAAACAAATTTTCTAAAATTAGGAAAATACCTGCAAATCCCGCGGCTTCTTCTCCTCTCTCTCTCCTTCTCTTCTTCCCTCTCCTCCCCCTCTCCTTCTCTTCTTCCCTCTCCTCCCCCTCTCCTTCTCTTCTTCCCCTCTCCTCCTCCTCCTCCTCTTCCTTCCTCTCTTCTGCTTCTGTCTTCCTCGCGCGGCGGAGAGTGAATGGCGAGCAGGCGTGGGGAAGAAAAGAGGGCCGTCGGGCTGTATTCACATGCAGTCGCCCCCCCGTTGGGCGACTCTTCTTTATGTCGCCGAACGGGGGGCTTAACGGGGAGGCGATTGCATTTAATCGCCCAACGGTTACCAGATTCTTTATAAGTCGCTTTTTGGTGGGGCGACAAGCGTAAATCGCCCAATGGTTTGGCGACTCGAGCCTATTTGTGTAAAAAATTTTGTCGCGGGTATATTTCTGTATTTTTGAATAAAAAATGGGTCATCCGTACAAAAAAATTCTTTAAGAGCCTCGAAGCTAGCACGCACGTATCGAGCAGGTACGAGTTGTCCGTGCGGTCCGTAGAGAGAGAGAGAGCATGCACGTATGCCGCCTCATGCTAATAAGTAATAAACCAGTTGATGATGAGGACCGAACTAAATTCGGCCGAAATTGGAGCTTTTTAGGAAACATCATGTGATTTACATTAATAAAATGCAAAGACAAAGTACATGTGTACATAACTTTTATATTGAAGATATTTGATAAACAACTTATTATCATCAAATCCTTGAGTGATGAACGAGCTGACCATTGACGATGACCAACACATGAAAAGCGAGCGGCATGTAAAAAATTATTCTTGGGCTTTTTTCGATCCAACAATTCGGATGTATCAAGGCCCAGGCAGATGAAGGCTCCTGCTTCAGCGCAAAATGAAACTAGCTAGCTGGAATGGTGAATCCCAAATTACACGGGCCACTTAAAACAACTAGATCAGTCGGTGTTGTTTGTTCCTTGAGGAATCTGCACTTTAGTATTGTTTAGCACGCTAAATGCATATGCATTGATCACTATGTGAATGCCCAGATTAATTACATGGGCCTATGATGAAGTCAATTTTGTATATATGTTGCCTACTTAAAAAAACACGCAATTCTTGCATCATATGAAGAAAACAGGATACGACTGAACCAACAAGTTTTCAGGTCAAAGACCTGACTTTTCGGAGACACTACGGTAGTATTACTACAAACAGTTCACTGGACACAACGAACAACAAATTAACTGAAAAAAAGTAGACTATCATGGGAGGGGCTCCAGCGTTGGCCTTCCTCCTTGATTGGCCTCGCGACCTCGTCCAATGGCGTCACCTTGTTTTGAAACACCTGCATTCCTTTCTTTCCAAATACTCCAAGCTACTAGTATGACCAACGAGTCAAAACTGAAAACCATTGCTCCTGTGCGTGGGAACTCTCTTGCTAGCATCCAGCCACCAATTTTGTAACGGTTTAATTGATCATATACCCTCCATTTAGATGGAAATTGAGGATTTACCCTCCTGACCCACATGTCAGTGACTTATGATGACCCCACGTGTCATTGAGATGTGGAGGGTAAATCCTCAATTTTCCAACTAAAGGGAGGGTATATGATCCAATCTCAACAAGGGCTGCGAAGGGGCGACTCCATAAGAAGACGGCCAGTGGTCTCTTTTCTTGATGGCAAAAATGGCAGACTATGTGGTTCTGCAGACCTGTTCTTTGTAGCGTATGGTCGGTCCAGCCCTTTCTAGCCATTGGGAGGAAATACTTGCTCCAAGCCGGTCAGTGGCTAGGGATTAATCTGACGAAAAGTAAGCCCATGACAAGAAACGAAATTAGGCATACTGGTGTTAGAATGATCTCAGGGTATATGGCCCAACGGCCAAATGCCTCGCGCCCTGATCGGGGGCGCCCAGCCCAATAGGCTGGTGGGCCCCTGTCGCCAGCGCCACATAAATAGAGGTGGGGGCCGGGGCGGCACGTACACCAAGGTTCACCGTGCCGCCACCATCCCCACCAACAAACCCTAGACCCGATCTAAGAGGGGGCGCTCCAGCGACGGGAACACCCATCGCCATCTACCGCCAGGGAGGTCGCCGCCACCAGGGAGACGCCGCCGCCAGGGAAGGCCGCTGTCAGGGAGACGCCGCTCCTCTTCCCCGACCGTCGCTGCCCGTGCGCAGACTTCACCGAGTGAACCGCGATGGCCAACACCTCCTCCTCTACATCGGACGGTTGGTACCCCTCTCTCCCTCTCGGTATTATCTCAAGAACCCGAACAGAGAACCCGCTAGATCTAAACCCTAGGAGATCCTAAAGCAAATCTAACAATGGTATCAGAGCATACCTAGGAGTCGATCTAGACGGAAAAGAAAAAGAGAACGAACCCCCCTAACCCTAGAAAATGGCAAAAGAACAGAAAGGGGAACGGGTCAAAACCCTAACCCTAGATCTGAAAAGACACTTACCTGGCCGTCGTCGCCGGGCCGTCGTCGTCGCTGGCGTGCGGGAGACCGGCCGAGCCGTGGGCTCGCCGGCGCTCCACGTGCGGGGCCACCGTCGACGCGCGGGACAGGGCGCCAACACGGAGCCACTCGACGGCGGCGCGCTCCCTCTCAGGGGAGCGCGCACACCGGCGAGAGGGCCTGCGGTGGCGCCGTCTTCTCCTTCTCCGGCAGCGTGGACGAAGTCGCCGCCGCCGTCGCTTCGCTCGCTCGGGTGCGGAGAGAGAGGAGAGGGCAGAATGAGCTAGGGTTAGGGTTTCCGCCGCGCGAGCGCTGTTTTGTTCCGCCAAGAACGCCGCGCAGCCGTCGGATGCGATCGGGCGGCTGAGATTCGCACGGAGGCGGAGTCGGCCCAGGCGGGCGAGCGCTTTCCCGGCCCAGGCCCAGGTTGCTGGTGCGGCGCGGGGAGCGCAAGGCGGCGGAGCCGTCGGATGCGAATCCGACGGCTGAAAGGATCGCGCGGAGGCGCCATGGGCCGCCGAAGGCCGCGGCCGCGCGAGGATTCGGCCGTTGGATCGCGCGTGGACGGCTGAGATGAATTGGGCCGAGGCTCGCGCGATAGAATGGGCCGATTTGGCCGTATGAACAGTAAATCCCGAAAAGTTTTTTAATTGTTTTCAGAAGTATTTTTTGATGAATTTCAATGAAATTTGATTCAAATCTCTGTAAATTTTTGCACCAACGTGTTAATTTTTCAGAGATTAAATGTGTACAGTATAATGCTTCTGTATAATGGATTTTTTTAGAATAATTACAGTTTCCACTGCAAAAGTTAATGTTGATTAATTTTCATTATTAAATTCGAACCAACGGGAGAATTTAATTTTGGAAAAATAGATATAATTTCCAGAGATTTATGATATTGTTATTTTCTGACCAAAGTTGATAATAACAGTATTATAATTTTTTAATTGATGATTTTATGCATTATTTCTATTTCTGCCCAACGGTGATGTAGATTTAATGTATAGATAAAATTGATTTAATTGTATGTCGTATTTTTGACCAACGTTGGAAATAAGGCATATAATTTTGCTGTTACGTTTTCACTTTATTTGAACTATTTTTCAGGCGGATACAACTTGATGAGTTGTATCAGAGAGATCCCCACTCTCAAAGGAGATAATTATGGAGAGTGGAAGAAAAAGATAGACTTAGCGTTTATCTTGGCTGAGGTGGACTGGGTCCTCACTACAGCACGTCCCACTGAGCCTATGACATCGGTGAGGGATCAAAATGAGGATGATACTGCTTGGCAGAAAAGACAGAGGGATCATGCTCCCTTACAGATGTCTTATGACCTTGAGCATTTGAAATGGACCACAGCCAACAAGAAATGTATGGCTGTGATAAAGAACACAATTGAGCCTGCAATTGTGGGCTCAATCGCAGAGTGTGACACTGTCACAGAGTACCTTGATAAAATAAAGAGTCAGTTCACTGGCTCTTCAAAGACTTATGCTACACAGCTAATTAAGCAGCTTGTGACAGAAAGGTACTCTGGTAATGGCAGTTGCATAAGAGAGCACATACTAAGGATGAGCAACTTGGCATCCAAGCTTAAACCAATGGATTTGGCTCTCAAGGATGAGTTCCTTATTCATTTGGTTTTTGCTTCCTTGCCGAAAGAGTTTGACACTTTTGTTGTCAACTACAATATGCAGCCCGAGAAATGGGACTTGGAAAAGTGCATAGCTATGTGTGTGCAAGAGGAGGAAAGAATTAAATCCTCACATGGTGGTTCTATCAACTATGTGAAGGATAACAAGAAAAAGAACTTCAACAGTAACTCCTTCTCAAAGAACAAGGGAAAAGGCTCTGTCCATCAGCCTCAACAGAATAAGTTTGCTGTAGACAAAGATCAGTGTCTTCACTGCAAGAAGACATGACACTACAAGAAGAATTGTCCTGATTACTTAAAGATGGTAATGGCAAAGAAAGGTAAGAACATTATTACCTATATAAATGAATCCCTATATGTGCAATATTCGAAATCCACTTGGTGGATTGACTCAGGAGCAACTGTTCATGTTGCTAATTCTTTACAGGGATTCCGTTCGACGAGGACTACGCAAAGAAAAGAAAGATGCATTAAAGTCGCAAATGGAGTCCAAGCTGAAATTGAAGCCGTTGGCGATCTTTCATTAGAGCTAGCTAATGGCTTCACTCTTTTACTTAGAGATGTCCTTTATGTTCCCTCTTTACAGAGGAATTTGATTAGTGTTTCAAATTTGGACAATTATGGTTATGATTGTAATTTTGAAAATGGCAAGTGTGAAATAATGTTTAATAAAGAATGTGTTGGTCTTGCCATCTTACAAAATGAGCTTTCTTTGTTATCATTATGTGATGATGTGAATGTCGTATGCGATAATGGGAACGTCGCGTGCGAGAAAGTGATTGAATCCTCGTCTACGAATGTAAACAGGAAATGAAAGAGAACTCTAGATGAGTCGTCGAAATTATGGCACTGTCGTTTAGGCCATATTTCGAGGGGGAGAATAGAAAGACTAGTTAAGAATGATATTCTTCCTCCATTAGAGTTCTCTGACTTAGAACAATGCAAAGAATGCATTAAAGGAAAATATGTAAAGAAAATTAAGAAAGACGCCAAAAGAAGCACAGGAGTTCTACAAATTATTCACACAGACATTTGTGGTCCTTTTCCTGTGAAAAGTGTGGATGGATATGACTCGTTCATAACATTCGCGGATGATTACTCCCGTTATGGATATATTTATCCAATCAAAGAAAGAAATGAAGCCTTGGATAAATTCAAGATATTTAAGGCTGAAGTTGAAAACCAACACGATTTAAAGATTAAGATAGTCCGATCTGATCGTGGGGGGGAGTACTACGGTCGACATACCCCATATGGACAAGTTCCTGGACCTTTTGCAAGGTTTTACAGGAAAATGGCATAGTGGCCCAATATTCTACACCGGGCGAATCTTAGCAAAATGGAGTAGCTGAAAGACGCAACCGTACCCTGATGGATATGGTGCGAAGCATGATGAGCTATTCCACACTGCCATTGAGTTTATGGATGGAGGCGTTGAAAACCGCCATTCATATTCTCAACAGAGTGCCTAATAAGTCGGTGCCCAAAACACCGTACGAGTTGTGGACAGGAAGAGTTCCCTTACTAAACCACTTGCGTGTGTGGGGGAGTCCTGCTAAGGCTAAAGTATTTAACCCAAACCTTGGGAAGCTTGATCCCAACACAGTAAGTTGCCATTTCATTGGCTACCCTGAAAAGTCAAAAGGTTTTCGTTTCTACTGTCCAGACAGATATACAAAGTTTGTAGAAACGAGACATGCTGTCTTCTTAGAGGATGAAATAATGAGGGGAAGCATGGTAGCTCGAGAGATTGACCTTGAAGAGAAGCGGGCGTATGCGCCCACTCCGATGATTCAAGAGCCATTCTTTACACTACCTGCTGTCGCTGCACCGACGGTGCAAGACACTGTGGTGTCAGCACCTGTTATTGTTCCTCCTGTGGCAACAATGAATGAGAATGAGGAACCTGTTCTTCAGAATTCTATAGAACCCATTGCCACGGATGAGGGGGAGCAACAGCAGCCTCAAACAGAAAATGTACCAAATGAGGAGGCCCCGAGGAGGTCTCAAAGAGTAAGAAGATCAGCTATTTCTGATGATTATCAGATTTATCATACAGAGGAATTTCAAATGGAGGATGATCCCACCTCATTTGAAGAAGCCATGAGAAGCGAAAATTCTTCAAAATGGCTTGAGGCCATGGAAGAGGAAATGAGGTCCATGAAGGCTAATAAAGTCTGGGACTTGGAAATTATTCCTAAAGGAGCCAAAACAGTAGGCTGTAAATGGGTCTACAAGACAAAGCTTGACTCCCAAGGGAATGTAGAAAGATACAAAGCGCGACTTGTGGCAAAAGGCTTTACGCAAAGAGAAGAGATTGATTACAATGAGACTTTTTCTCCAGTCTCATGTAAAGATTTCTTCAGAATTATAATGGCATTAGTAGCACATTATGATTTAGAGTTACATAAGATGGATGTAAAGACGGCATTTCTTAATGGGGATTTGGAGGAAAATGTTTACATGGCACAACCGAAAGGTTTTGTCGTGGAAGGAAATGAAAGAATGGGATGCCGCCTAAAGAAATCGATTTATGGGTTAAAACAAGCTTCAAGACAGTGGTACTTGAAGTTTGACAGTACAATAAGAAAATTTGGGTTTAAAGAAAATGTAGAGGACAACTGTGTTTATGCAAAGTTTAAATATGGGAAGTTTATCTTCCTAATCCTGTATGTGGATGATATCCTACTAGCTAGTAGTGATGTTAGTCTGCTTCTGGAGACAAAGAAGTTTTTGTCCTCAAACTTTGATATGAAAGATCTTGGTGAAGCTTCGTTCATTCTAGGGATCGAAATTCACCGGGATAGAAACAAAGGGACATTGGGACTATCGCAAAAGACATACATAGAGAAAATCTTAAAGAAATTTGGTATGCATAAATGTAGTCCTTCACCTGCACCTATAGTCAAGGGCGAGAGATATGTGGATTTTCAATGCCCCAGGAACCAGTATGAGATCGATCAAATGAAAGCGGTTCCATATGCTTCAGCTGTCGGAAGCTTACAGTATGCTCAAGTATGCACACGCCCTGACTTAGCATTTGTTACTGGGTTACTTGGCAGATTCCAGAGCAATCCTGGAATAGAATATTGGAAATTGATAAAGAAAGTCTTGCGTTATTTGCAAGGAACAAAAGGCCTCATGGTGACATACAGAAGATCAGATTCACTCCATATAGTGGGGTATACAGATTCTGATTTTGCGGGAGATGATAGAAAGTCTACATCCGGATATGTGTTCACTCTCGCTGGAGGAGCTATATCGTGGAAAAGCTCAAAGCAAACCGTCACTACATCGTCCACAATGTATGCCGAGTTTGTAGCATGTTATGAGGCTACGGGGCAGGTGAACTGGCTAAAGAAATTCATACCCAGTTTGAAAGTGGTTGACGACATCAATAGACCACTTAAGTTGTACTGCGATAATGAACCCGCAGTAACGTATGCCCACAACAATAAGTCAAGTGGTGCTGTCAAACACATTGACATAAAGTACTATGTTGTGAAAGATAAAGTTCGGGATCAAATTATAAGTCTTAAGCATATAAGTACCGCAAAGATGCTAGCGGATCCGCTTACTAAAGGCTTACCACCCAACGTGTTCAGAGAACATGTAGCCGGCATGGGTTTAAGGGAAAGCCTATGATTCTGGACTAAAAGATGGCCCAAAAGATTAAAGTAACTATTTCGAACAGAGAGGTGTATTGTAGTCATTGAATCTATCGGCGATTGACCGTGACGATGAGACATGTTCTATGCACTAATCTGTGATGGAATGTGTAAAGGCAAAAGTAATTAAAGATAAAGCATAGATTGAGATCAAGGGGGAGAATGTTAGAATGATCTCAGGGCATTTGGCCCAACAGCCAAATGCCCCCTTGTTCAGCGCTCGATCGGGCGCCCACCTAATAGGTGGTGGGCCCTGTCGCGACGCCACATAAATAGAGGTGGGGGCCGGGGCGGCACGTACACCAAGGTTCACCGTGCCGCCACCATCCCCACCAACAAACCCTAGACCCGATCTAAGAGGGGGCGCTCCAGCGACGGGAACACCCATCGCCATCTACCGCCAGGGAGGTCGCCGCCACCAGGGAGACGCCGCCGCCAGGGAAGGCCGCTGCCAGAGAGACGCCGCTCCTCTTCCCCGACCGTCGCTGCTCGTGCGCAGACTTCACCGAGTGAACCGCGATGGCCAACCCCTCCTCTTCTACATCGGACGGTTGGTACCCCTCTCTCCCTCTCGGTATTATCTCAAGAACCCGAACAGGAATAGGGGTAGAGGAAGATTTATCCGGAGCTAGCTAGCAAGCGATCGATGAAAATCAATCACGAACGGATGTGAGACTGTGGCTACGTACCTCTTGTTCTTGTCAGATGAGAGCATTCCATCTTCATGTAGCTTTGTCGTTTGAAGGGTGGGACGGTTGTGATGGACTGCTTCCTCCACCTCCGCAGCACGGGGGGCATTTGAATAGCTGATTCTAGCGATGACTTTCTCAACCGAAGAGAGGCTCCCCAAGCCAAGGTTGGCATCCTTCAGGAACAACACATGGACATCAAAGATAAGGGCTTCAATGTAACATCCTGATTTTCATAATGCAAGTGATTCTTACTAGGGGAGGACATTTTAATCTCTGATAAATTCCCAGATTTTACCATAGGTCCTTCTTGTTAGTAGAAAGCCCTAAATTCGATAATCTTTTAGTTAGTGGCATTGCTTACACTTAGTTCAAAACACCTTTATTCCCTGTAGATTCGATACTTTAGGATACTCTTAGTTCAGAAGCTACAATGGATCCGTGCACTTGGTAGTTAATTTTATTGCGTGTATTTAGCGTCAACCCCTAAGTGGAAGAAAAATGCTAATTAGATTGCTTCAATTCAACTCAGAACAAAACATCCCCTCCTTTGCATCCATCTTTCTCTTCTTCCTGGACAATGGTGAGCACCCCAGTGTGTCACTGTACGCTCCGGTGCGTACGGTGGTTCCTAACTACCTTCTCATGGGCATAGATCAAGAAACTTACCCTGAGGGATCTCCTCCTGCCATACTTGATGCCCCGTCGCGGTGAGCGAGAGGTGGCGGTGACGGCCGGGTCGCATTGAGCGAGAGATGGCGGCGCGGAGCGAGCACAGCATGGGAAAGAGGCGCCAGGGAGACAATGAGCAGGGCCAAAGTCGGAATTAGATCCAGGGGCAATTTGGACATTTAACTTTGGGGATTTCGTTTTAAAAAAGGAATAATGACAGAATACTAATTTTGTGGCATAAACTTACTATGTCAATAAATAGAGTGGCAATTCATAAAGGGCAACTTTGATATGGTATTTTACGAAGTGGTGATCTTTCGCGTGGTAAATAATAAATTTTCCGAATAGGACGTGGCTAACGCACGATTAGTGTTGGTGTCAGCTAATTGGAAGCTTGGAAGGAGACGTCGATCCAGCACAAAAATAGGCCAAAGGTAACGGGAGGCTTAACCAACGTAGAGGGTGTTTTTTTTTTGCTGTAGCTTATAATCTTCAACTATGATTTATTAGTCTAATAAATAGTTATTACTAAAAAAATCAAAGCCAAAATTGTGAGGCCTATTTCAGGCCAAGATCTCCATGAGTCAGAAATTTAAACTAAAATTGTGACCAATCCATATGAATGGACCATGATTTTGGTCCATCCAAACATGGTATTAAAGAATTACCTTTCGTTTATACTACTTGAATGTTTATGCTTAAAAAATTATATTATTTTATCACGTCAAGTTGACTATCGGGATCAACCTATCTAACCCATACCCTCGGTTTCACCTTTGCGCTCTGCCGTGTCGTACCTCTAAACTCTTAGCTCCGTCATACATTTGGTAAAGCTCTATTGTTTTCTTGCTAGCAAAATTTTTATAGTGGTGGAATTTATTTTTTTGATAGATTATTTTTTGTTTTTATTAGAGATTTTATAGAGAGGCGAAGGAGTTGAGATGTGTTGTTATTGACTCTTATTTTTAAATAGTAAAGGTAATCGAGATGCATTGGAGCAGTAGACTTGTTGTGTAAGTGACATCAGAAATCGGAGGTGCTGTGTGCCGCTCGCGTACCAGACACCCCTCTTCCTAGGAGCGTGGGCCTCATTTTGGTGCGCCCAAATTCGCATCATAAGATGTCAGGCTGAGGCCAAGCCCATTGCAAAAAAAAAAAAACACAACGCAGCAGGTAAATGCGTGCGCTACGCACTGGGCTGTGGCCGCGTCATGGGCCAAGCTATGTTTTTTCTTTTTGCAATTCAAAATGTCAAAATAGTCATACATTTTAACTCCAGTGTCCAATTCATGTACCATCATGTTCCTTATAATGAGATCTTGAAAACAAGACCACCACTTGCATATATTTCACCTTATAATTATGTCGTGTGTTATATGTTTCAGTAGATAAAACAAATGTTCCATGCATTAGTTCATAATAGGTCATTATTTCATGGATGATGTTCCAGTGAGTATCTTCTGAATTGGATAGGGGAATAAATTAGTTGAGTGTTGGATCTTTCGGTGGGAAAAATGAAATGTTTCGCACATTTGGTGTTGTTGTTCTAATAGTTTTATCGATGATGTTCTAAGCATTAAATTATATATTACACACATTTGGTTTTGATGTTCCAATAGTTTTATCGATGATATTCCAAGCATTAAGTTATATATTACACGCATTTAGTTTCAATGTTTTAAAACTTCATCGACCATGTTCCAACGGTAGGCAAGGTGGATCTACTGGATGGGAGACGAATCAAGGCAATTAGCTAAAACAAAATAAAACATAGTTGAAAAATAATGGGAAAATAAAAATAGGAGAAAAAAGACCTATTACAACAACAAAAAAGGAATTAAATGAAAAACACACAGAAAGAAAAGAAAAAAAAAGAAAGAAAAGGAAAGTAGCGAGTTGGAAAGATGGACAGTGCACACAAAAGCCCATGGATCGGTTTACCGCACCAGTAGGAAACGAATGGCTTTTCGGCCTCGCGTGAGTACTTTCGTGTAGCCCAGCGTGGAGCTCAAGACAAGGGTGTCCAGTCCACCGTGGCCATATAGCCTTTCCGTAGGAACTGCAGGTCGCAAAAGTTGGCCATGAGTTCTTTTCGACATTTTTGTTTATAGCTTGTGATTTATGATTTCTTTTAAATAAATAGAATAATTTATGTATCGTTATTTTGAAGACATCATGTACATGTAATTATCTGTTATATGCTACCATTTATGGCGCATAGTGTCTATGTTCTTTCTAAAATCTGAATGCTTTGCTATGTGTTATCTCTACTTATCTGTAATCTTACATAGATGCCACTGAGATTATTAGTCGATATTGTTCGATTGTTTCCACCGATTTTGGCCGATAATCGATCGGTTTGAATTCAAAATTCAAATTTCATGTGAGTTTTCGGCTAGAATAATGTTGAAAAACCAATTATCGTTATTACCAGGACCCCTCTGGTAAAATTAACGTACCGATAATGGGAACCTCACTTGGGAGTGTCAAATGAAGTGAGGTGTGGACCGACTACCATCGTGCAGCTTTCTTTGGAGTGCATTTCGATCGAGGTCAATCAAACAAAGCAAAGCACTTGCAACGAAAGGAGGCCCCGCGCGCATTGCTCTATCGGCATGTGGATCTCTCTCTCTCTCTCTTTGTTACCATCACCTTTTCATATGTGGTCAATATTAACTCTATCTAATCCTAAAGTCCTAATAATCGAGAATGAGTCGCTCTTCTTTTTTTTTTTGTTCCCATCACCTTTTCATATGCGGTTAATATTAACTATCTATCTAATCCTAATGTCCTAATAATGGAGAACAAGATGCTCTTTGCACGACGCCAAACAAAACGTAAACAAAAGCTGATAGGTACATGTCGATGCCAACTCTCGCTTTTTCCACAGTGTGAGATATCGTCCTGCCCTTCATATTAAGGTCTTTCTTTTCAGCATCAAAAGCTATTTTCGTTTTCCTACGATAACTAACTTTTAAATAGAATATATTTTTAAAATGATTTATAAATTAATTATAGTATATATTTTAATTACTTTATTTATATCGGTCAAAACATCACGTGAGTTTTTATTACTCTATACTCTCTCTCATAAACAAAAAGGTATAAACCACAATAAAAAATTATGAACCGAAGCTAAAAATAACAGGCCAAAGTTACCTGCCCCAAGGTCAAGTCTTGCTTTCATATTGCTCACGTAACCTTAAAGAGTTGTTTAGATTCCAATTCGTCGTGTACTCGTGTCATCAACTTGTGTTTGTCTTGGATAAAGAGTTCGCGACGATTAGATAGAGTCTAGGTCTTTTCACTTTTCATATGTGGTTAATATTAACTATCTATCAAATCATAATGTCCTAATAATGGAGAACAAGATGCTCTTTGCACGACGCCAAACAAAACGTAAACAAAAGCTGATAGGTACATGTCGATGCCAAATCTCGCTTTTTCCACAGTGTGAGATATCGTCCTGCCCTTCATATTAAGGTCTTTCTTTTCAGCATCAAAAGATATTTTCGTTTTTCTACGATAACTAACTTTTAAACGGAATATATTTTTAAAACGAGATTTATAAATTAATTATAGTATATACTTTAACTACTTCATTTATATCGGCCAAAACATCATATGAGTTTCTATTACTCTATACTCTCTCTCATAAATAGACTAAAAGTTATAAACCGTAGTCGAAAATCATAAACCGAAGCTAAAAATAACAGGCCTAAGTTACCTGCCCCAAGGTCAAGTCTTGCTTTCATATTGCTCACGTAACCTTAAAGAGTGGTTTAGATTCCAATTCGATGTGTCATCAACTTGTGTTTGTCTTGGATAAAGAGTTCGCGACGATTAGATAGAGGCTAGATCTTTTTCACAAAACTAGATAAGACTCAAGTCTTTTCTGGACATGCACCAAAAGTCATGTACAAGAGAAAAAGAAGATGTAGATGTACAAAATAAATGAATAAAAGTTATATATAAGAAAAAAGAGGCACTTACCAAAAAAGAAAACAGAAACGAAAAAAAAGACGACTAATTCTGTTAGAATATCCTATTCCAACAAATCATACGTTCACGCTTTCTAACAACATTTGTTTTACAAGTAGAGACGGTAATTTTAATTGTAAATGCAGGTTTGGGAGGAAGAAATGTGCGGAGCACAGACCTGCCCTTTCCATTCTCTCAAGCATGAAGTATCAGGCATGCATGGCTACTTGGTTACTCGAAGAACCCCTCCAACGACGGATACCTCCTATAAGGTGATACAGTATCAAGGCCTGTTCAATTCGGTTGTAGTTTTTAATTTTTTGTTGAAATAACACTGTATCGATTATTAGTCTTTTCTGATATATTTAATTAAAAAATTAAAGAAAAATAGAAGATAATAAAAATACAGTTATATTTCTACAAATAATATTAAAAAAAGAAACAAAAATCACGTTAAAAAACTAATACATTCTAAATAGCTCATGACTCATCGTTATTTGAAGCGGGACCTAAATGCTATACCAGGGTTAGTATGGACTTTCTAATGCCGTACAAATTGGAAAGAAAATATTAGCATTAATGTTTACCTTTTAAGCCCCGCAGACAAGGGAAGCAGCATTGATGCCAATTAATGCTCGCTTTAGTTTCCAAATACTAGTATAATCTTCGTTTCTAGAGGCCATTGACTTTGTACGTCTCAGAGTAGATGGGAAAAAAGGCACGGACATATCACGTCTAAGTAAAATAGTTGAGTCGGTATAGCGAAGATTAAAACTGAATGGTGGACAAGATCATGGTATAGTGAACAAGAGAAGTAACGTAAATAAACAAGATTAACAAAGCATTAGCAATCCTATGTTCTAGTGTTTTGCAATTTTTTTTGGTTCAGAGTAGAGAGAGAGACACAAATTGTGTCCACCGTGCTCCCAAGTCCCAAATTATTGGACGACCTTTTGTGTCCCGTTTTCTAATTTGTCATGGCACTCATTGCATTGACCATAGCAGGAAAGCGACATTTATTGCATTCCATTTTAATCTTTCTCGATATCGGAATAGCCTCGTCAATTTTTAAGGAAGTTCCACTACTAACCTTTTTAAAATTTTTTAATAAATAATCTATTTTTTACTCGAAATAACAGAAATATACCTGCGCAAATATTTTTTTTACAGAAATAGGCTCTCGTCACCTAACTGTTGGGCGACTGGAGCCTATCGCCCATCGGTCGCGCGACACGAAAGCTGTCCGTGTGCCGTTGGACGATAGGTTGCAGTCGCCCAATGCTTCGGCGACTGCAGCTTATCGCCCAGTGACCGCGCGGTTCTTTTATATGCGCTTTCAGTCGCCCAACCCTTTGGCAACTGGTTTTGGGCAAAATTTGAAGATTTTGGAATTTGAGTCATAGATTTAGTTAGATTGATCTGAGCCATTGGATTAAGATTGCATGATGCATGTCTTGGCTAATGTGGGTCAAGTTGTGAAGAACTTGTGCCTAGAAACGATTTCTTTATCTTTGGATATGTAGGGTCGTTTGTAGTCAACCATGGTCAACAGCAAGGATTAGGGCTAGGCTCATGGAGGAGCTAAGGCCCAGAACGAACGAGGATGCCAAGTGAGATGGTGAGCTCAAGCATGGCACGAAAAATGAAGGAAATGTTGAAGGCGAGTTCGAACGGTGGGATGTCGCCAGGTGGCTTGCATGGGCCAAGTGGGTTGTGGTTCGGTGGAACCGGGATGGGAGAGACTTAACGGCGCGTGGCAAGCTAGTGGTGCACCTACACGTGGTAAGCATGGCAATTGCTTGTGATGGATGGTGATGATCAGGTTAACGAGGGGTATTTTGGTATTTTGACCAAAATACCGGAAACTATCTTGGATCAAAACTGAGGTGCATAGGCGATGCGTTGGAAAGTGGTTTAGGCTAAGATGGAGGTAGTTTGATCAAGACGGATCAAGGTGAGGGATTTAGCGGATGTATACTTATGAGCTTTGAAAAGCGTGAATAAGTGAACTTGAGTGAGTAAAACCCGTGTTTATGGGGTTAACGGGTTTTCCTCATTGTAATAATGGATAGAATACATTAAGGGATGTAAGTGGCTGGTTGCTCACTTATAAAAGAGGTTGGGATGAAGACAAGTAGGGTAAACCATCCAATCCATCTCTTATGCTCTCTTCTTTAGGTTTAGGGTTAGGGTTTGATAGTAGAGCACTTGGTGTGCTCTCTGTCCTCCAATGTGGAGTGGGTGTTAAACCCGCCTCCTAAAGTGGCAATACATCAACCTGATCATCTTCATGTTTATCTCTTGTTTTTGATTGATTTACTTTTGTTTGGGTTGGTTTTGACCTCTTTTTTTTTCCTTTCTTGTGATCTTGCTGTACTAAGGTTGTGTATCAACGCCTGTTCAATTCGGTTGTAGTTTTTAATTTTTTTTATTGAAATAACACTGTAACGATTATTAATTTTTCTAATATATTTAATTAAAAAATTAAAGAAAAAAATTTAAGAATATAGTTATATCTCCACGAATAATATAAAAAAACAAAAACCGCGTTAAGAAATTAATACATTCTAAATGCCGTACAAATAGGGAAGAAAATATTACCATTAATGTTTACCTTTTAAGCCCCGCAGACAAGGGAAACAGCATTGATGCCAATTAATGCTCGCTTTAGTTTCCAAATACTAGTATATTCTTCGTTTCTAGAGGCCATTGACTTTGTACGTCTCAGGGCAGATGGGAAAAAAGCCATGGACATATCACGTCTAAGTAAAATAGTTGAGTTGGTATAGCGAAGAAACTGAATGGTGGATAAAGATCATGGTATAGTGAACAAGAGAAGTAACGTAAATAAACAAGATTAACAAAGCAACAGGGGTGGATCTACAGTGGTTTATAGGTGTTTAGTTGAATACCTAGATTTTTTTGGCAAAAAATCCAGTATATACAAGATATAATACATATATATATACTTAGTTGGGCCAAAATAGGTACATTCACAACCCATTAGCTCCAAAGAAGAAATGGCCAGATGGGCTCACATCCTGGGCCACATCCTGGGCCTGGCCCATTTGCGGTGTTGCGCGTCGTTCGGCCTGGACGTGGCCCCACAATCCCCAATTCCATTTGCTTCTAACCCTAACAAATAGAGTCAATACTCAGTCTCCACTCCACTCCTCTCCTCAGGGTACTCCCCACAGACCTGCTCACCAGTTGCTAGGACGGTCGATGCCCAGCGAGGGCAACCGACAGGAGAGGAGTCTTGAGACAGTGAAACCAGAAGTAGGCTGGCAGTCGCGGTCAGCTAGCACTAGTTCCGGGCTCCTGCTCTGGCGGCCGCCTCACCTCCTGCTCCGCCTAGACTGCCTCCACTACTACAGAAGAGGCTATACTGGACGGCTACATCACAGACGGTTCATACGGAACCGTCTGTGATTAAACTGTCACAGACGGTTTAAACTGGCAACCGTCGGTGATATTTTCACAGACGGTTATTAACACGAACGGTCTGTGATAATTGAGACATCACAGACGGTTCGTATTACTAACCGTCTGTGAAATTTCACAGACGGTTATTTACAGAAACCGTCTGTGATAATTTTAGACATCACAGACGGTTTGTATTACTAACCGTCTGTGAAATTTCACAGACGGTTAGTAATACGAACCGTCGGTGGTATCATTTAAACTACAGAATCTATAGAGACGAGAGTCAAATTCAAGGTAATTTTATTACAAAAGTGCAATAAAAAGACATTCCCAGATTTGAATCTTCTGGGCTTCATATGCTTCTTCGTCGACTTCTGGAGTTGGAGGATCAGCCGCTGTGTTCTCGAATGCCGTCAAGATTGCCCTTGCCTTCTCGACTTCCTCCTCAAGCATGGGCAAATGATCATTAGCATGTTCCATAATCTGAAACAGGATGTCAAGATGCGCTTCCGCATTATCGGCCCAATCTGCTTGATCGGCAAGTTTATCCAAGTGTGTCTGCAGTGCCGCAAGATCTTCCTCCGCTTTGCGCACATTGTAGAGAAGAACGAGGCTGAGGGCGGTTTCCCTATCCTCAGTGGCAATGAGACACCTCCGTCGACGGCGGATGATGAGGTCCAGCTGACGGATGGAAGCGAGTGGAGGAAGGAGAGCAGGGCGTGAGCGGAGGAGCTGCTCCAGACGTAAATTTTTGGCCGCCTGAGTAAGGTTGCGTCCGAACAACTCATGATGGATAGATAAGAGGAAGGAGATCAAAAGAATTTTAGATGTCATTATTGAGAAATCTGGTGATCTGGTGATGAAGAAGATGATCAGGGAGAGCATAGTGTGTAGAAGGATTAGGGCGCGCATATATAAGCATTAACGCATGCAGACGCTTCGTATTTCAAACCATCTCTGCTATTATGATCAGGGAGAGCAGGATTAGGGCACGCATATTTAAGCATTACCGCAGACGCTTCGTATTTCAAACCATCTCTGCCATTAATATCACAAACCGTTCATATTCTGATATTAATATCATTGATATTAATATCACAGACCGTTATTAATACGAGCCGTCTGTGATAACTGAAACATCACAGACGGCTCGTATTAAGAACCGTCTGTGATAACTAAACATCACAGACGGCTCGTATTAAGAACCGTCTGTGATATTTATTATCACACACGGTTCGCGTTAATAACCGTCTGTGATAATTACATACCACCAATAATTGGCGTGTGATATCACGTGTCACCAATAATTGGCGTATACCCAGGATTTCGATCTCACCCGTCCATTCTCTCCACATCGAATGGCTGGCACCAGTTCCTCCCACGGCCAGGCCCTTATTAATAACTCCCCATCAACCTTTCCACCGGTACTAGTCACGCGTGAGTTCATCCACTAGCTAGCTTCCTGCATGCATCTCCCCTCCGCTGTGAGCTAGCACCTCCATCGCGGCACGACCGGTTCATACTAAACAACACACTCTTGCCGTAAGTGTCGTAAGTGTGTCTTGTTTAGTGTGACCGTCGTGCCACGAAGGGTTTGTTAGCTTGTTATCCTGTAATAGATCGATCTGAATGTGTTGTTGAGTTTTTGTGCTTGCCTCTGTATTTGCATGTTCCTCGACGATGCCGACTACTGTCGAGATGTGATGTCCACTCCGACAATCCTTCTTTTTCCTGCAAAATTCAAGGCAATTTTATTACAAAAGTTCAAAAAAAAGACATTTCCAGATTCTTCGGTGAGCAGCCGACATAGCCGACTTCTTCGGTGAGCGACTATCCATCTGCTTCTTCCCACTTCTTTTCTTCATCCGAGGCCTGCAGCTGTGTCTTGAGGAATGCCACATCTGAAGACCAGTTCTTGACCAGCTCTTGGCGTACGTGATCCAGAGACCGGATGAAGAAAAGAAGAGGGAAGAAATAGATGGATCACGTACGCCAAGAGCTGGTCAAGAACTGGTCTTCAGATGTGGCATTCCTCAAGACACAGCAGCAGGCCTCGGATGAAGAAAAGAAGTGGGAAGAAGCAGATGGATAGTCGCTCAGCGAAGAAGTCGGCATCTGGGTATCACAGACGGTTCTATTAACGAACCGTCTGTGATAAAACAATCACAAACGGTTATTAACACGAACCGTCTGTGATAGTATGCATCACAGACGGTTCGTGTTAAGAACCGTCTGTGATAATGTAGACTATCACAGACGGTTATTTATGTGAACCGTCTATGATAGGCAACAATCACCGACGGTTATTAAGTTGAACCGTCTGTGATATTGCTTGTATCACAAATGGTTCATATTAATAACCGTCGGTGATAATTCACAAACGGTTATTAATACGAACCGTCTGTGATATTCTGCGTAGTATTAATTGCTTGGCGTACTTGCTTGAAGGATGTCGACACCGATCTGTCTTCATTGCGCTTCATCGGTGGAGCAAGGCGGCCGGCTTTAGGGAGTTGGGGGCGAAAAAATATCACCGTCTTCATAGTGATCTGATCAGAGGTTAGTATACTTAATTACTTAACATTCTTAGTGATCTGATCAGAGATTAGTACTCAATTACATAACATTCTTAGTGATCTGATCAGAGGTTAGTAGTAGGGGTAATAATCATTTTTGACACCCATTTGTCACTTGTGTAGCGTAGATGGACCGAAGCTGGATGTATATTGAGAACCGTGTGAGTGAAGAGTACATTACTGGCGTGTCTGCTTTTAGAAGGGCGGCCGAGCTGGATATGTTGAAGAAGGGGATGAAATATATGTATTGCCCATGTATTGATTGTGATAATCTCAAGATGTTTAGCAACTCAGCGCAGATTGAAGCTCACTTGATTCGAAGGGGTTTCAGAAAAGGGTACAAATGTTGGACCAGTCACGGTGAAGAGAAGAGTACACAAGAAGGTAGTTATGACATAGTCGAGGGAGGCAACGATATGCCAGATGTGGACTGTTCTTTCGATCATGAGGATAGGTCGCAGGATGACAATCTGGATCAGATGTTACGTGATGCAGAAGGGAACTATAGTGAGAGAGAGTTTGGTAAATTCGAGGGCTTGATGGAGGACTCGGAGAAACCTTTGTTCCCGGGCTGCAAGCCGCAATACACGAGGTTGTCATCAGTTCTAGAACTGCTAAAATTGAAGGCAAGCAATGGTTGGTCCGACAAGAGTTTCACGGCATTATTAGGTCTCCTAGTGGACATGCTTCCAACGGGAAATGTGTTGCCGAGAACCACCTACCAAGCCAAGAAGATTCTTTGTCCATTAGGAATGGAAGTAGAAAGAATACATGCATAAGCGTAAAAATGACTCTGATGATGGGAAGGGCATCGAGGTGAAGCAAGGACCTCCTGCTAAGGTGATGTGGTATCTTCCTGTAATCCCCCGTTTTAAGCGTTTATTTGCAAACCGTAAGGATGCAAGATTGATGCGTTGGCACTACGAGCAGCGTAAGAAAGACGGAATGATAAGACATGTTGCTGATTCTGCCCAGTGGAGGAACATCGATAGGATGTTTGTAGATTTCGGTGTGGAACCGAGAAATATAAGGTTTGGGTTGAGTACAGATGGAATGAATCCTTTTGGTAACATGAGCAACCGACATAGCACTGCCCGTGACTCGTGCATGTACAACCTTCCTCCTTGGTGTGTATGAAGCGGAAATATATTTTGATGTCACTACTTATCCAAGGGCCGAAGCAACCTGGCAACGATATTGATGTGTTCCTAGCCCCATTGGTGGAAGATCTTGCAATACTGTGGAATGAAGGGGTACATGTATGGGATGCGGACAAATGTGAGAACTTCACTCTACGTGCCATGTTGTTCTGCACCATTAATGATTTTCCTGCCCTTGGTAACCTGTCAGGGTTCAGTATAAAAGGAGCCAAAGCGTGTCCGCACTGCTTAGATTATACCGAGAGTGTGTGGTTGAACAACTCGCGAAAAACTGTGTACATGCGTCACCGTAGGTTCCTTCCAAAGTATCACCCATACCGCAAGATGAAGAAACAATTTGACGGAAAAAAAGAGGATGACTCAGTACCAAGACCTTTTAGCGGGAAAGAGGTGTATGATATGGTCAAGGATATAAATGTTGTGTTTGGAAAGGGACATAAATTGAAGAAAAACATGTGGAAAAAGAGGTCAATATTTTGGGACTTGCCTTATTGGGAGCACTTAGAAGTTCGCAATTGCATCGATGTCATGCACGTAGAGAAGAATGTATGTGACAGTTTGATTGGTCTCTTACTGAACATTCCTGATAAAATAAAGGATGGTGTTAACGCAAGGCGTGACTTGGTCGCTATGAACATCAGGACCGAGTTAGCACCGATAGAGACCGATAAAGGCGGACGTACCTTCCCCAACATGCTACACCTGTCTAAGTCCGAGAGAACTGAATGTGCGGTCCTTACATGATGTGAAAGTTCCATCCGGTCACTCCACAAGCATGAAGAAACTTGTTTCCATGGAACATTTAAAATTAATTGGCATGAAGTCTCACGATTGTCATGTGCTAATGACACAAATGCTACTGTTGCAATTAGAAGTATTTTGCGAACAAGGTTCGAGTGACAATCATAAGGCTATGTTATTTCTTCAACGCAATTGCTCGAAAGGTCATTGATCCGGATGGACTAGATACTCGCAAACCGAGGTGGTGACAACTCTATGTCATCTAGAGATGTATTTCCCTCCATCATTTTTGATATCATGGTCCATCTCATTGTCCACCTTGTGAAAGAGATAAAAATATGCGGCCCGTATTTCTCGTCATATGTACCCTTTTGAGAGGTACATGGGAATTCTGAAGTCTTATGTACGCAATCGATCTCGACCGGAGGGTAGCATCATCGAAGGTTATACAACAGAAGAGGTCATTGAATTCTGCATCGGCTACATGGCTCAGGTAGAGCCGATAGGTGTACCTCTATCTCGTCACGAGGGGACGCTAGAGGGTATCGGGACTATCGGGAGGAAAGCAATAACTCCGGATCAAAATACGTATGCTCAAGCCCATTTCATGGTTTTACAACACATGACTGAAGTGACCCCATATATTGAAGAGCACAAGGACATGCTACGTCAGGAGAATGCGAGGCGGTCGAAGTTTGGATCACGAGACAACACAACCGTCAGTTCAACGAATGGTTCAAGGCGCAATTGACTAGGAGGTCGTCAAGTGAAACACAACAATGGTTGGCAAAAGGGCCAAAATTTACAATTGTGACATGGCAAGGATACGACATTAATGGATACACATTTTATACAACAGATCAAGATAGAAAGAGCACGGTCACGAAACTCGGTGTCCGCATAGATGCCTATGATGCGCACGGCAGTACCGCTGGCCCAAGCTCGTACTACGGGCTTGTAGAGGAGATTTGGGAGCTTGACTACGTAATTTTCAAAATTCCTCTATTTCGGTGCCGTTGGGTCCAACTCCCACAGGGTGTAAAGGTTGACAAGTACGGCGTCACTACCGTGGACCTCGAATGTGTAGGATACAAAGACGAACCATTCGTACTCGCAAGGCAAGTTGTTCAAGTATTTTATGTAACCGACCCGGCAAATAAGAAGCGCCATGTAGTTCTTCAGGGAAAAAGAAGGATTGTCGGGGTTGAGAATGTTGTGGATGAGGAAGAGTACAATCAATTTGATGATTTGCCTCCATTTGGAGATGGCATCAGGCTCGAGGAAGAACAAGGCGATGAAGCAAGCTATATGCGTGTCGATCATCGTGAAGGGCTTTATTTTAAATGATATAGCCAAGTGTAATCAATTATGTAACTATGAAATAGTTATATTGGTTATGCAATTGTGTTTTTCATAAATGTATCTATGTTCCATTGTAATTGTAAAATGACTCAGGAACTAAGAAACAGTTATATTTATGGTTATGCTTGCGTTTTTCATAAATGTATGTATGTTCCATTGTAATTGTAAAATGACATAGGAACCTAGATAGCTGCTGGTTTCTATAGTGAACTATCACAGGCGGTTTATCAAAAAAATCGTCTGTGATAACACATCACAGACAGTTCCATTTATAGAACCGTCTGTGATAATTAGACTATCACAGACGGTTCCATTTATAGAACCGTCTGTGATAATTAGACTATCACAGACGGTTCAATAGATAGAACCGTCTGTGATAGTCAATTATCACAGACGGTTCTATCTATAGAACCGCTCGTGATAGCTTCCTAGACATACCCACGCTAGGTGCGGAGTCCTCATTCGCGCACTCTGTTGTCTCCACTCTTGGCGCGCGCTAACTAGGTTTTGGTCCCTCCCACCGCCGCTCCCTCTGACGCCGCTCCCTCCCGACGCCGCTCCCTCCCGACGCCGCTCCCTCCCGACGCCGCTCCCTCCGACGCCGCTCCCTCCCGACGCCGCTCCCTCCCGACGCCGCTCCCTCCGACGCCGCTCCCTCCCGACGCCGCTCCCTCCGACGCCGCTCCCTCCCGACGCCGCTCCCTCCGACGCCGCTCCCTCCGAGCTTCACATGTATTTCATGTTATATGCTTCACATGTTATATGCTCATGTTATATGCTTCACATGTTATATGCTCATGTTATATGCTTCACATGTTATATGCTTCACATTTTATATACTTCACATGTTGGAAGGCCCATAGCTCCCTGCAGTTAGTTAATCGTTAGACTTTGGCAAAGGGCATAAAGCAAGTGACACACTCCAGTGTATCTTGTTCAATGAACTTGATGCACTGGTTTGTGTCACGTGATTCATAGAACTTTGACAAGCTGGGACCATAGCTCACTGCAGTTAGTTTTTTCTTATAAGAGAGATGGCGTCCACACAGTCTTCGTCGTCGTCATCTGGGTCTCACGCTCCCAAGATTGCGAAAACTAAACGTGGCGAGGAGTATCGAAAAGACCGAGAGGGCGAATGACCATCACGGTGGTCTCTCGGATGGGATCCTCTGAACCGAAGATTGCAGCGTCATCATTTCGGACTACTGCAGGATAATTGGAAGGCAACGGGTCCCCATCACCATAGCAAGCTGGAAAGATTTGACAAAGGATCACAAAAATCAGCTATGGGAGGAACTTACAAATTCGTTCGCGTTCCCGCAGAATCTGAGGACTCGTGCAACGGCAGGCGCTCCTCGCGATGGGAAAAGCATGGAAGAATTTTAAGAGCACTCTTGTGACGAAGTACGTGTCCGAGGATGTCACGCCCTTCACGAAGTATCCTTTCGTGTCGCCGGAAACATGGGAGGCCTTTGTGCAGATGAAGACGACGACCGAATTTGAACAACAAAGTGCGACGCACAAGGCTCTCCAATCACAAAACACGCATCCTCACAGACTTGGCATGCTGAGTGCGCGGGTAAAATCCGCAATGGAGGATGGAGGATGAGATCGCAATCCGATCGGAGGCCTCTCCGCCATTTGCCGGGATTGCAAGCAGCGCTCGAATCGGTTAAGAGCGAGGTCATCAACCACATCTTCGGTGTCTCTTTCAAAAACCCATGAGATGAGGACGTGTCCCAACGCTGGTAAAATATGTTATAAACAACATAGTTGTTAACACCTCTTGAACTTTATGGGTTCAAAATAACATGATTAATTGCCTCTTGCAGCAATCATTGACTACCGAATCTTCTCGTGGCTCCTTTGAAGAATATAGGGAGATAGATTTACTATCACAGGCCTTGGGAAACAAGGAGCACCAAGGTCGCACACGAGGCATGGGGGTTTATGTACCTTGGAGGCACGGATTTCCAGTTACTCGACACATATAGGAGTAGGAAGAGATCCAAGGCGTCACGCAGCGAACAAATAAAGCAGAGCTTCGTGCTCAACTTGAGGAACAACTATCTGCCTCACTTCAAGAGCAGACTGCCTCACTTCGAGAAGAGATAGATTCGTTGCGGGAAGAACTGAGACAAGTTCGCTACCAATCGCAACCCACTCCTACTACTGCGGTACCCAGTCCCCCTCAACGTCGCAGTAGCTGCGCGTCCACACCAATTTCTGAACATAGCGACGCCCACTTACCTATTGATGACATTCAGGTAATGTACCTCTTTAGAATGGTACATAAATCTCTCTGGTGGACGCCTTAATTCATCTTGTATCGTTATGTAGGAGCCCATGCCTTGCAGCCTCATAGTCAGGCTTGTTGGCTCTATTCCCGTTGATGCTGGGCGCGGCATGGTGTATCCATTGCTGCCAGGGACGCTCGTGCACGGTGTACAAGTAGACACCGGTTTCATGAAGGTCCAGGTGGACATGATTAATGATATTTTTAAGCCTGTCCCTCTTGAGAAGCCCCCAAACGAAGAGATTAAGACATACGGGGATGCCGTCCACACATTCATTCAGTGGCCCAAGAGGGACATCGTCCTCGACATGTCTGTGCCACAATCTTCACATCCAGTGGCCCAAGAGGGACGTCGCCCTGGACCTGGCACATCGGCTCCGGTGGCTTCACCTCCACCTCCAAATCCATGAAATCATTGCATCGGCTCCCGCCGAGACGCCACCGAGAACATATCGTAAGCGAGGCTCCAAGGCCTCCAAGGCTCATGCGACGAAAATTAAGCCGCGTCCCGTGCCATGGAAGTTTGTTCTAGGAGTGTCGTTATTGCCCGATTCACAATTACGCCAGGTTGGTATGATTTGCAATAGATTGCATGCCTGGTACATGGAGAAGTCCAACATGAAGCCAAACCGGCAGAGTGCATTGACTCTGAAATATAACAACACGCATTTCCTCAACGACTTGGGCTACATCGTCGTGACATTCGAAGATTTATTCTTACTATTCAATCTCGACGAACTCGACACCTCACTTCTACGATGCTGGACACTGTAAGTGTACTGCACAATGAAGTTCTACATTCACGTTATACAGATAAATGTCATTACTCTTTCTTTATGTATAGATACATGATCCAAGAAGTCCGGCGATTGCGACGACCGGTGGGTTTCCTCGACCCTCACTTGGTCTCCGAGCAATCTATCAATGAAGATGCATCCTTCGTGCAAGGTTACATAACGAGGGGATTGATTGCTCACACCGACAAGGAATACATCATGGTACCCTTCAACCAAGGGTAAGTGCTTCACTAGTTGCCACACATATGTTTCATTTGTACTTTACATGCGGCATGAACTTAGGATTAATCACTATGGTGACACACATGGCTAGGCATCACTGGATTTTGCTTGTGATTGTACCAAAGTGGAGCAAGGTAATATACCTTGATTCCCTCCTTAGGAGCAACCACGACTTGATCGTGTGCAAGAAATACTAACAGTAAACTCATTTCCTCCATACATAACTCTATTGTAATATTTCTTTTGTTTGCCACGGCCGAGGATAAGTTTTTTGAATCACGTAGGGCGTTTGCCGATTATGTTGCTCAAGGAGAAACATACGACAAAAAATCCAGTGACACGCTACGACACTACACGCGATTTCCGGTACCCGCTACAACACAACAATCCTATATCATACTTTGTTATAATGCCTCTAGAATTGACAATACCGATGTATGTAATTCTATTTTTGCAGTGCCACCAGCAGCTACGGGGCAACGTATGTGGATTCTACGTTTGCCGCCATATGAAGGAAATCATTGCTACTAAGATCAATGATCCAGAGGTTTGTCAGGTCCTTCCAATAATTATTACTTTCTGATTATATATATGTATTTATATTACACACACATGCTAATTAATGACTTAACATTGCTCCTAGCGACAGCGGGTGCACTTCGACGAAAGTGCATATGATCTTGACAATCTCGTCGAGATTTGTGCAATCATCTCCGAATTCTTGCTAGGAGAGGTCATAAGTAGGAAGGGAGAGTTCTACGCCGGCAATGGTGATAATTAGAGGTTGAAACATTGGATTCAACTGTACAAATCAAACAATTCCTTCAATTGAATTCATTTGTCAGATTTTGTGTAACGATTTTCATTCTATATATATATATATATGTATGTGATCTGCTGTGTACGAATTTTGTTGTAATTTACTATGAGTTGCAATTAACTTATATCTGTCATTTATCTGTAATCTGCTTGCTTGCTTGCGTTCAGAGGGCATGGCTAGCATATCCTGAGGCTAGCCAAAAAATATCAAATAAAATGGATGATGCACTTGGTATCACAGACGGTTCGTTGTTAAAATCCGTCTGTGATACAATATCACAGACGGTTTCAAAGAGTGCCGTCTGTGGTGTGAATGATATCACAGACGGCCTTTACTACTGACCGTCTATGATACACACAATATCACAGATGGTTAGTAATTAAAACCGTCTGTGATATACAAAATATCACAAACGATTAGTATTAAAAACCGTCTGTGATATTGTATATATCACAGACGGTCTTTATTACTAACCGTCTGTGATATTCGAGTATCACAGACGGTTTTTTTATAAAAAACCGTCTGTGATACTCGAATATCACAGACGGTTAGTAATAAAGACCGTCTGTAATGTGAGTTATCACAGACGGCTTGGGAACCGTCTGTGATAACCACAACTATCACTGACACCTAGACACTGACGGTTCAAGAACCGTCTGTGATGACGGTTCCGAACCATCTGTGATAGGGCTATCTGTAGCAGTGCTCCACCATTTTGGTGTCAGTTCCTCTCCCTTCTCTCTCTCTCTCTCTTAGCTCTCCAAATATCCTATCACAATTTCTCATGTGCAACAGGTCCGCAGATCCACATAGATCGGGGCATCGGCCCATCGGCATTGGGGATTCAGGGGGCAATACTTTGCACAGGTAGTTGAGAACTTGAGATGGTTGAATAACTGAATTTGAATTAATCTGGTAGACAGTAGACTAGTATTCTAATGTGTTATGTGATGATTTTGGTGTGTTTCATTTGTTATTTTATAATCTCATATTGACTCATGAATATCAAGGGTAACATTCCAATGTTCTATTGAAGCTGATGGTTAACTGCTAGGTGATATTGCTCAATGCTTTAGAACATTTGTCCTTGGTTGGCTCAAACTTTGTGTTTCTATATGTAACTGAGTAAGAAACCATAGTATCAACTAGCTGCACAAGTTCATCCTTTTCTCTCTCAGACAACAAATTCAGTGCATCTTGAAAAGATTCTGTATTGTTAGAAACCTAACATGGATGAAAATATACAGAAATACTATGTGTTGCTCAATGCTTTGGAACATTTACCACAATTTAGAATATTTGAAAATTTGTTTACTTTTTTGACACATCGGGAAATGGGATATTCATATATGTTTGTTTGAGTATGTCATTATTAGTTTGAGTATTAACCACAAAAGTATGGCTTATTCGGGAAAGCACACATTATGTCAAAGATGGTTTGCTGTTTTACAAGTAACCCCTATTTTTACCTTTATTAATATTTTTCTGTTAGCAATGTACTCATATTTGCTAACTGCCTTTACGCTTTACACTCACCATCGCTAACTCTGGTGCCCGCTACTGCTTCACTGCATCTCCTAATAAATTTTGTTAGCCTTGTTTCTTCGTGTACTATCAGGTTGTGTTGGAGTTGCAAGAGGATAGAAAGCTAATTAGTTTTGATTACCCTCCAGTTGTATTTGGTAACTTGGACAAGGAATTCATTCAGAAGGTATTGTTGTAAAAATGCATCTTATTTCCAACAAATTAAGATTGATCGTCTTATAGGACTCCGTGTCCCAATACTTTTCCCTATTTATAAGGGTGTAAATCTGCATCCGCACATCACCTTCCACATGATGCTCCAAGCTTTTAGTTGTTTACATTAATACATGATTACATTGATGGTTCATCATGAGGGGGAGAGTTGGCTCATCTCCATGCTCTTTCATTGAAACATGCTCGTGTATTGTGCTTATGTAATATGTAGTGATGCGCTTAGTCTAAGCACCAGAAATTTTAGATTTTTTCCCCATTTTGCTTGCCTTCCTGCATTTTTGTTGCATGTCTATTTTCCTCATGTGGATGTGTTTTAAGCATTAAACTTGCTCTCATATGATTGTACAGTTGAATCTGTGGTCAGGGAAGCTTCTTCACTTTGTTGTAAGAGGCGAAAGCGTGAAACTTGTGGATAGAAAGATACAGATCTAAACTTCCTCTTAGGGCATGTCTTTACGGCTTCTAAAAGCGGCTTTTGGCTTTTGTTACAGTACCTAACTTTCAAATGGAGTATTTTCTCAAGACAGGATCTACAAGTTAATTGTAATACATGTTAAAAGTCCAACATCTGTATCAACCAAAATCGCAAGCCAGTATCTCTCTCTCCGTAATCTCTGTCGCAAACAACCAAAATTCAAAAATTTCAACCAAAAATCATAAGCCGCAGCCATATCAAACAGGCACTTAGATGTGAGGTTCTTGCTGACATAGAAAAGAGTTAAAAAAGATAGGATTAACAAGATATGCAACTGTCATTAATATCTATAATTTGCTAATTAATTCATGCCATTATGCTCGCCTTATGTCGCCCATTTCCTCGTAAGAAATCATTAATTTCTATATTGTTGTATTTTTATTATATTTATATATGTATAGGTGTTTTGATAGAAATGATGTGTTGCAGTATCGGCATATTAGTGTTAACGTATCCCAACAACCTGGCTCTGAAGTCCGAAAACCCCATCCTAAAAATCCTGAATCCGCCACTGCAAAGCAATCCTATGTCCTAATGATTTGCATTTTTTTGGTTCAGAGTAGAGAGAGACACAAATTGTGTCCACCGTGCTCCCAAGTCCCAAATTAATGGACGACCTTTTGTGTCCCGTTTTCGAATTTTGTCATGGCACTCATTGCATTGACCATAGCAGGAAAGCGACATTTATTGCATTCCATTTTAATCTTTCTCTATATCGGAATAGCCTCGTCAATTTTTAAGGAAGTTCCACTACTAACCTTTTTAGAATTTTTTATAAATATTCTTTTTTTATTGAAAATAACAAAAATATACTCACACAAACATTTTTTTTTACAGAAATAAACTCCAGTCACCTAACCATCGGGCAATTGGAGCCTATCGCCCAATGACCGCATGACACAAAAGCTGTCCGTGGGCTGTTGGACGATAGGTTCCAGTCACCAAACACTTCGGCGACTGCAGCTTGTTGCCCAGTGGCCGCATGGTCCTTTTATATGCGCTTTCGGTCGCTCAACTCTTTGGTGACTGGAAGCGCAGTCGCCTAACCTATGGACAACTGGAAGCAGTCACTCGGCGGTTCGGCGACTGCAATCAATTCGTCCAACAGCCAGCGGATTGCTTACGTGTCGTGTGGCCATTTGGGGATAGGCTTCAGTCACGGCTCGACGATTGGAGCCTATTTTTGTTAAAAAAAATTGCGCTGATATATTTCTGTTGTTTCGAATAAAAAATAGATTATTCATAAAAAAATTCAACCTTTTTACCTCTCTAGAGGTAAGTTCGGTGATTAGAGAAAAAGTTTGGTCAGATTGGAAGCGGTAAAAAAAGACTTCTGCTCGTAAGTGTCGGCTATGCAATCACAGATGCGCTATTGCAATTTTTTGCGCATTACCATCTGTAGCTGGAGTTGCTCTACGGACAGCGCTACCTCGTTGTATCCACAAATGGATAGGGAGACGCCTCAACTTGGATTTGCAAATCGGAGACATCATAGAGATGGTGAATTGCTACTACATGGTCCAAGTTTCTGCTATCTTTTGCTTCTTAAAGATTTTGTCCTCTTTTATATCAACTAGTGGTCGATTATAATAAAAGTTCACCGTGATGGTCATCTAATATGCTTTTCAAAATTTTGTCTAGTCGACTTGCTGAAGGTTCAGTTTAATCTTTGATATCGTTCCTCAGTGTAAAAACATTCCATGTGCTTGATGTTGTTGTACCTACAATGTCACATAAATATAAAGAACTTTTAATCTCCAGTGAACTTTTAGTTTCCAGTCCGGATTTCCCACACAATAGGAGCCCAATCAAATTTAAACACTGTTCCTGAATGTAAATTGTGTAAACAAGTACCCTGTTCCAGAGGAGACACGGGTTTTCTTTTCTTTTTTTTTAAGGAATACATGCTTTCCTTTTATTTAACACACTTTTATACTGCAACGTTGCAAATCAACTGGCACAACATCTTCTATACTTAACTGCCACGAATGTCACCATGTCATTTAAATATTTGTAATGTCGCAGTGATTATATAGGAAAAAAAATAGTGATTTATGGTCCGGTAACCCCAGTAAAACTTAACACATTACTACAGAAAACCGTATTACAGACGGTTCAGAAACGTCATCACAGACGGTTTTCTGAACCGTCTGAATTTATGGGTCAGTGATAATCGAAGGTTATCACAGACGGTTTTCGAACCGTCTGTGGTGTAAATATCAGAGACGGTTTGTAACTAAAAACCGTCTGTAATAGCTGATAATCACAAACGGTTTATAAGTAAAAACCGTTTGTGATAGGTGATAATCACAGACGGTTTTTTGTTAAAAACCGTCTGTGATTATCAGCTATCACAGACGGTTTTTAGTTATAAACTGTCTATGATATTGATATATCACAGATGATTTTTACTTACAAACCGTCTGTGATATTGATATATCACATACGGTTTTTAGTTACAAACCGTCTCTGATATTCTTTTCTATCCCTAAATCTATTTCTGTTTATTGGCTAGCCTTAGGAAATGCTAGCCATGCCCTCTGAAAAAAGCAGATCAACATGTACATGTATACATACAATTCACATCTCAATTCATTTTACAAACATAAAACATCCCATTCACATCTCAATTTATTTTACAAACATCCAATTCACATCGCACTTCATTTCACAAACATAAAACATCCATTTCACAAATCAATTAATTAAAATGAAATAAAATATCCATTAACAAATACACAATTACAAAAGATCTACATTGCATTTGCATTTAGATGGTAACATCGCATTTTTTTATTGCTTTATCACTCTGGAATCGAGGTCTCGCGAAAGGAACAGATCCATAATCAACGAACTTGTCAGGCTGCACAAGCAATACTTGGATGGTGCATGATTGCTATCCAAGTATTGCTTGTGCAGCCGGACAAGTTCGTTGATTATGGATCTGTTCCTTTCGCGAGACCTCGATTTCGGAGTGATAAGAGCAATAAAAAATCATTGTACATTGTGGAACTCTCCATCTGAGTTTATGACTTGGGCCACCAAAAAGTACGCGCACTCTCCTTGAATTTGTGAAAGGTCGGGTTGTTTTAATGCAGTTGACGGGATGGACGCAACCTGTCGATAGGAATATCAATGTGCGTATATATATAACCTGAAAAGTATGAAGTAATTATGGGAAGATTGGCAAATCTTAGAATTGGTGATTCTCGAGGAATCGAGGAGTAGGTTCATATGGTAGCACATGTAGAATTCACACGTGTTGCCCGGCGGCTGCTGGTGGCACTGCAAAAATGGAATGTGTTAATTCAAGAGGCATTACTACCAACTGTTGCATAATATTAATTAATGTGTAATAGCGAATACCTTAAATTTTCGAACATGTGTCAGGCGTTTGGCCCCTTGCGTCGAGACACCTTTCATTGCAACGTACATCGCGAACGCCCTACGTGATTAAAAAAAAGTTGACCTTAGTCATTCGGAAGGAAAGAAAGAGTACAATATAGGTATGTATTGAGAAAATGTACTTACCTATCGATTACTTGGCTGACAACTATGTAGTCCGTTTTATTCTTACTTAGGGAATCATGGTATATTGCCTTGTTCCATTTTGGTACAATTACTATTAAAATTTTGACCAATCCATATGAATGGACCGTGATTTTGGTCCATCCAAACATGGTATTAAAGAATTACCTTTCGTTTATACTACCTGAGTATCTGTACTTAAAAAATTATATTATTTCATCACGTCAAGTTGACTGTTGGGATCAACCTGTCTGACCCATGCCCTCGGAGACTATGATTGTACACACTTACAACGTCCAGCATCGAATGAGTGAGGCGTCGAGAGCGTTGAGCATGAAAAGATCAAATAAATCCTCAAAGGTGACCACGAAGACACAATCTTGAATATTGTGCTCTAAATAATCCGGCCCGAATTTGACAATGATACCTAAGCGCCGTTATCCTTCTGGCTTATTGGACTATTCCATATACCACATGTATAATTGCAGGCAACTAATTGGTAGGGTTTGGAGGCGCGATACCGGGTTGACCAGCGGCTCGCCAAACACAAATTTGTGGGCCAATGGCAGGTACGGGATATCATCATCGGTCTTGTTTGCTTTGCCCTTGCTGCCTCGGCTATAGGTCGACTATAAAGGTAGCACCGGTGAAAGTTGATGCACCAGGAATAGCGCCCGTGAACATGACACCGGTGTAGGTAGCGGTGGTGGAGATATGCCTTGTGGAGATGGCACCAGTGCATGTAGTTGATCTGGTTCAGTTTGCCCTTGTGGAGATGGCACCAGTGCATGGAGCTAATCTGGTTCAAATTGCCCTTGTGGACATGCCACCGGTGAAGAAGCCTCCAGGCAGATATCACTTTTGGGCCACTGGATAAAGGTTCCAATGGCTTGCCCTAGAGTTACGAGCTTGTTGTTGGGGGGCTTTGGTAGTGGGACGACCTCGAAATTGGCGTGTACACCATCCACTGCCACTTTTTCGAAGCCTGGCGCTAAAGGTTGACGGTGCACCATGAACCCTTGAGCAGACGAATATGCCAGGCCCCAAGCAGCGCACAAGGCAACGGAGGTATATCTCACTTGGAGCTTGCACTTCGTAGGCTCCTACATAATGATGCAAAATTAGCTACTCCAATAGGCCTATCAATAGATCGAGCATTCCAGAGATAATTATTATTACCCGGATGTCGTCCACAGGAAATCTGGCCTCGTTCTCCGTCTTAGGATTGGACGCGCAACTACTTGGACGGTTGGGTGGGCTAGCTAGCACAGGAGCGGCGACGACAGCTTCTGATTTTTTGTAAATCTCCGCATCTCATCTCTGACATAATCAGGCAGCTCCTCTCTAAGAGATGCCTTGATCTCTTCTCGTAGCCATGCCTCACGCTCGGCTTTGGTTCTCTTCCTACTCCAATACAATTCGGAGTCATCTTAGAAACCATGTTTCCAAGGAGCGTAAAGCCCAAGGCCTCTCGTATGACCTAGGTGCTCCTTATTTCCCAGGGTCGCGGAGAGTATATCTTTCTCCCTTGTTCCCTGGAATGATCCCTGGGAAGATTGAACACTCAGCGCTTCCTGCAAGAGCACGACATGTCATTTCACTTCCTACGAAGTTGTGGAGTAATTACAAGCTACGTAGTTCGATTGATATCTTACCAGACGGTGGGACACTTGCTGGTCTATAGGGTTTCGAAAGGAGATGTTCCCTGATGTCGTTGTAGATGACCTTGCTCTAATCCAATTTTGAGCACGGTCATCCAGGATATTAGCAAATGGCGGGGCGATGTCCTGCAGGATTGCCTGTTCATCCTCCCTCCTCCACTGCAGGATTTTACCTGCATACCCAGCTGTGCAAAGTCTGTGGTGGTGTGTGTTTTTTTCCTGGAGGGCCTTGTGTGCCGCACTTGCACTTTTAAAATCTTTGGTCGTCTTCATCGCCTTGAACTCTTTCCATTGTTGTTCCAGGAATGGATATTTATGAAAGGGCGTTTCATCCTTCTCCATGTAGTTCTTGACAAGAGTGCTCTTGAAATTCTTCCATGCTTTGCACGCCGCTAGCAAAGCTTGTCGTTGCATGGCGTCTTGGTGTTCTTCTGGGATCTTGAACGATGCAAAAATTTCTGTCAGCAGCTCACATTTCTGAGTCCCAGGCACGCTCTTCCACGAATCGAATGTGATTTCAATTCGTTCTCATGCAACTATTCCGATCATTCTTCAGAATGCGCATACTGCTTTGCGAGGAAGGAGAGGGGTCCCAGATCCATCAACCTCTGTGATGGTAAATCGGCCCTCAGGCTTTTTCGATAGCTCTCTTCCTTGGTATTTTGATTTTGGAGCGGTCGCATCCGGCGATGATGTTGAAGAATGCGCGGATGACATGTTGGCCTTCTCATATATGAAAAGTAAGCACAATGTAGCATATACGAAAATAGTGCGGTATAGGCACATACTTAAATTTAATTCCAATATATGTATACATATATTCAAGTATACATGTACATAACTATGTTCATTAGCAACATGTATATACATATACATATACATAACAGTAAGATTTAACAACAATAAGATTTATGAAACAACAACAATATATGTATACATATATTCAAGTATACATGTACATATCTATGTTCATTAGCAACATATATATACGTATACATATACATAACAATAAGATTTAACAACAATAAGATCATATTAATATATTTAACAACAATTTAATATATGACATTTATATGCAGCCTGTGTGATACTGCTTTACCTCTTCATATCGCTTTAATGTTGTTGATCATATTATATATTTCGCACTGATTTTCTGTAAGTTACGTCAATTTGTTTACTTGGATAATTGAATGCAAAATAACAACTAGTGTTTTGCACAACGACTTGAGCACAGCTTTCTTCGGAGATTCATTTGCTAGGCACAAATTGGTCATAATGTTAATTAATTGGCTTGATGCCCCAGTTTTGCCTTGTTTACAATTTTTTTGTTTATTTGGTATATTCAATCACTAATTTAACTTGGGTTTCTCCTTATTTTGTATCTAGCTCTAAATGAAGGACTATGTATCGAGATCCAGGTCCTAAAATGACTTACTTGTGGTTAGATTGATTGAAAGCAAAAGGAAAAGGAAAAGAAAAGAAAAAACTCCCTTAAAGACCTTTAAGGTTACCTCGGGGGGACGGCGGCGGCGACGGGCTCGAAAGAGGGGGACAGCGACGTCCTTGGGGGGACGGCGGTGGCGACGGGCCCGAGGGAGGGCGACGGCGATGGCCTCGGGGGGACGGCGGCGGCAACGGGCCTGAGGGAGGAGGAAGGCGACGGGCTCGGGGGCTCGACGGAGGCGGCCGGTGATGGGCTCGGGGGACAGCGACGGCCTTGGGGGACGGCGGCGGCGACGGGCTCGATCGGGAGAGCGACTAAGTGGTTGGTATTGCTAATAACTGCAATGTACGCGCAAAACCTTAGCGGGGGGTTATATATAAAGGCTTATTACAAACGGTTCTATTTAAGAACCGTCTGTGATATCAATATCACAGACGGTTCTAAACTTAGAACCATCTGTGATAATAAATATCACAGACGGTTCTAATTTGAGAACCGTCTGTGATAAGCCTTTACCCCCGGCTGTAGTTATTAATATAAACACCAACCAACATTCAATAAGACCTCACACAGTGTATTTGTTTACAACAGCTGGGTGTTATTAATATAAACACCAACTAGCATTCAATAAGACCTCACACAGTGTATTTCTTTACAACAGCTGGGTGTATTTCTTTACCGTCTGGACCTCGAATCCTCCCTGAGCCTAGTCCCGGTTCACCTCTTTGTTGCCTGTCATGTCCACCACTGGTAGCTCTCGCTCCGGTTCCTCGTCGTCCCGGCTTGCAACCACCTCATCAGCCTTGATCATCTTCGACGTCTCCCTGACCATTCCGGACCTCAACACCTCCCTGAGCCTAGTCTCGGTCCACCTATGCCTCACCATGTCCTAGCTTTGGAGTCCTACAACCAACACCAACAAGCAAACCATCACGTAACACCGCACAATACATAAAGATCATCAATTTGCGTAATCAATATGTATGCACCCAATTACTGTTTCTAATCCTAGAACCAAGCAATAACCTCATGTGCACAAAGCAACAAATGCCCTGGTCAACCCTGATCAGAACACCAATATTCTAGTGAACAACCTCAGCACAATGACTGGTTTGATATGACTTACGACTACTCAGATGCAAAAGAAATGAGGTACTCGTAGCCCACGAGATCCTACCAGCAGCCTACGACCACACAGCAGGCCGCTACGACCACATAGCAGACATTGCCTACGACCACACAGCAGGCTGCTATGACCACATAGTAGACACTAAAACCATGTAGCGGACGCTACGACCATGGAGAACACAAACTACGACTATCGCATAGGTCACTACGACTACCGCAACATCAACTACGATTTACCAAACCAGTTCCTACGACCTACAACTATCACAACCGATAGATACGATCACTGATCACATAAACTTCGACTTACTACTCACGACCTGGATGTAAGCTATTACCATCGATCACCAGGCTACGACTTCTGCACTCGATCGCTACGACTATCGATCGCCACGCTTTACGATCCCGAACACCAAAGCCTACGACCATCGATCACGACCAAGCAGAAGCTACGATCACCGCTCACAAGGCTACAACTACCGATTACGAGTAGGCAGAGCGCTACGACTATCAATCACGACTAGCAGAAGCTACGACCATCGATCACAGTTACGACTATCAATCACCCCAAGGTTGTTCTGCCGATCGGTCTTACCGACCACTAAGTCGTAAGAGCATCTGCCTACCACCAAGTCGTAAGAACACCTACTGACCACCGAGTCTTAAAAGGCAAGAGCTCTGGTACATGCAGACAGACAAGCTAAGATGACATAATAAGAAGCATTCTTTTGCAAACTCCTCAAAAATCAAACTCAACCTCTACACAATCTATAATCCAAAGGTCAATTACTCATTACAACCATGGAATAACCTCCACATGGTTTCACACGCACTCAAAGAGCTCAATAAATGCAGTCTTACCAATTATTTATATGTTCTTTTGTATTCGAGCGAAAAGGTTGAATAAACCAAAATGGAGAAAGAAAGAAAAGGAGAGGAGAGGAACATTAATGAATCACACACATATACTATGAAGTATTGCTGCTCCACTAATTATGCTGCGTCGTTGATTAGTTGCTTCTTCACATAAGGCCTGTTTTGGTGCTGGATTGCTGCTCGTTTCCAAGTTTCCATCACTGCGCCACTAGCAGAAGAACAAAGTATCACCTCATCGAGGCGTTGAAGATGTTCGATGCCCATGACGCCGAGCCCATCTGCAAGCTCCTGGCAAAGCATCTGAAGAGAGGTGAGCTTGGTCATGGCTCCTTGTTCGATCTGCAGTAGTGGAAGCTTTGGGGCCTCAAAGCATAGCCGCTGAAGGCTTGGGAATCCATCCCTGTCCACAACGAAGCTGCTGCCCGAAAATCCTTCACGATCATTTGCCAGCTTCAGATATTCCAAGAAACGTAAGGTCTGCAGTTCAGATAGAACCTCGCTGCTAAGACCAGTTGAGAAGAGGTGTAGCTTGTTGAGATTACGTAGCTGACGCAGCGTATCAGAGTCAGGAAGCCTTTCCAATTTCCCCCGTAGTTTGATGGTTCTGATAGCACAGGGAGCCTCTAGAGAATGCAGGAACTCCTTGGAGAGGTCACTGGAATCAATTGACAGTGTGTCGAGAGCTTTGCTGCCGGTAAAGCGCTTCTGAATCGATGACAGGAGCGAACTAACGGTCGAGTAACTCAAGTTGATACATTTTGCCTTTTTGTTGGGGTGAGTTGAGTTATTACCTCGAGGGGTAGTGTTGTACCATATCTTAACCTTGCTTAGTTTTCTCGCGTGAAGCATGATCTGCTCAAATCCCCTGTACTCCTTGTCTATGACAACTCCAGCCAGAGTCTGCAAACTACCGTTCTCCAGCTTCTCCCTCGTTTCTCCGGACACGTGAGATAGCTTAAACCGGCCAAACAAATGAGCTAACCGTGGCAGCATGATGACTTCCATAGGCAAAATTTCCACCTGTGTCTCACGAATGTCCAACGTCTCTAAATCGTATAGTTTTCCCATTTTCTCGGGAATCCTGAGAACATCACTGCCCCTGAGGCTGAGATACTTGAGAAACAGCAATTTGCATATGACATCGAGAACGGGCTCGGTAAGCCCATTGCAACCTTCGAGATCCAAGACTCGCAGCAATTTGCAGTCTTTAAAATCGAAAATATAGCCACTGCAAATCGTCAGTGACCTGATAGAAGACAAGTCGATTTCCTTTGTAACCCAGCCACCTCCTTCATTTCTACTGTACTGAACAGAGAGTCGGCGGACACGGCACAGAGAGTCCTCGTTAAGTCTGGGCTCATCCTTGTGAATCATATTGATGAAGTTGTTAGAGACTGACCTGTGGATGATAAACTCTAGCATTACACTATGAACTTGACACCTCTCAACAACTTTGTTGGAACGATTGCAAACCAGTACTCTCTCAATGATACTCCGGTCAATCAACTCGTCGAAACAGTCACGGGGAAATTTCTTCTCGTTGAGTCCTTCAGCTTTGCATCTTCTGATTAGGCTCTTCATGTTAATCCGATGACCTCTCGGGAAAAAGCTTACATACAGCAAGCAGGACCTGTGGTCATGGTCAGGCAGGCTGTTGAAGCACTCCATAAGCGCTCTTTTCATTTCCCCGAAGGCGCTCTCGTTACCAGCTGCCAGGTAGTAACCAAGTTTTTGGCCCACCTTTTCACAGTAATTTCTCGTCAATTGTTTTTTCCCACCCAAATAGTTAGCTACGCTAATCAGAGCCAGTGGTAAACCATCACATTTATCAAGTATGCTTTTTGAACCATCGACCAGGGAAGGTGCAGGTTCCGTTTCGCAGCCATAAACCTTTCTCCATAATAGTCGTTTTGATTTAGCTTGGCCAAGATATTGCATTGTGTACACACAACTGCCAGAGCTGCAGGCATTGGCGACGGAATGAAGGCTTGTGGTCACAATTATTCTGCTACTGTTGCCATTTTTAGGGAAGTTATGTTCTATTCCCTTCCACACGTCTGCTCGCTGCACATCATCAACAACAACCAAGTACCTAGCAAGGCGTAGTGAAAAGTGAAAACACAGTTTTCAGGAAAACATGCATACAAGTAACAAAATAAAAAAAAGGAAAGGAAACATGCATACAAGGTCACAAAGTAAAAAATTGTACGGCTAGAAAGCCCAGAAGCCTGATCGAACATGAGGTATGAGATTTGATCAACAGAAAAGGAAAAATGGAATTGTTGGAGGACTACTCGGTGTGCAAGGTGTACAAATATATTGTTTGAAAGCTGTACAAACGATCATGAAAAATGCTGGTGTGCATGTGCGTGCGTGCGTTTGTGTGTGTGTGAGAGAGAGTACCTATTATCCTTGAGAATGTCATGGAGTTCTGTTCTTGGTTGCTTTACATGGGAGGTGGTCTCGCTTGCTGCTGCTGGACGAACTTGTTGGAGGATCTTGTCTACAAGGCCCTCAGCATCGTTGCACTCCGACGCCACAACCCAAGCACGGCAAGGGAATGCATCGGCGACAACAGGGTCGTCACAGGCTGCCCTTGCGAGGGCAGTCTTTCCCAGGCCGCGACATCCCACGACGGAGATCACCCTCAGCTGCTGTGGTTGCCCCCCATCGGCTTCCGAGAGCAACTCCAGAAGCTCCCTTTTTTGCTCGCCGATGCCCTCGAGCTCAACCTCAGGAGTATAAGCAGGAGATCCAGTTGAGGTGCCCGACGTAGCAGTACTGTCTCCGCTCTGGCTTGCTTCAGCGCTGGGTTGCCAATTCCGTACATGCTCGATGCTGTCCTTGAAGTGCTCGATGATATCCAGATCTTGAGGACGGGGGTCCAGCCCTATCGCCGTGAGAAGGGGGCCAGATGCTCCTGGTTCCCAGAGACCATCTATGAAGTCCTCAATATCATAAGCCAACTCCTGCAGTAGCAGAAATCTTGTCTTCTGTGCCTCCCCTTGGTTGTTCTCCTCCTTTATGTCGGCGATTATCATTCGCACCTCCCGCTTGATGAATTGGAGGCCATTCTTGAGTTTGCCTTTGAGCCTCCTATGTTCCGTGATCACGCCGCAGAAATTCCCCACTTGGTTGAGAAGTTGAATCACCTCTCCCCCTTTCATTAGGAAATGGTCATCTAGCGGAGTGGATCTACACGTACAGCAAAACGGCTTTCTATGTCACTTAATTTATAAGTAAGGTCTGGAAAACATGTTCCCCAACCTATGGTTTTCAGTCAATACACCTGTAACACCCCATGTAACCATATGGGATATTACTATGGAACGTCATCGCCAAAGTGAAGAATAAATAAATACAATAAAAGAAATCACAAAGAGTTTAAAATTTTATTAACACTTTAATAGAGAACCAACGGAAACTGGAATAAATATTTAAAACATGGGACCGGTCCACTTCTAATCAAATAAAGAACTAACGAAACACAAAACGGTGGCAAACCACGGTGCTGAAAACTCGAGTGCTCCCACCCATGCATGATGCTATCACTCCACTGGCCTTTTACCTGAGACTGAAAAGAGCAAGCGTGAGATTTGGAAATCTCAGCAAGTACCCAACTACGGTCGCAACACAAAAGTAAGACAGACGATGCAACCATATGAAATAAAGGCAAGCATGACAAGTAAGCAATGGTCAAAAAGCAACCAACGAGCAACTGATGTCAGAGATACTGTCATGATTAGGAGACGGATATTATGAGAACTGTGTATTAAAGATATTTGTTATGTGACAAGTTATAGCAAGTTATAGCAAGGGTGCCGGCGACCTTATCCCACATACCCGGTTATACGAGAATAGCCAGGCACAACCTTGTCCTCGATCAGTATAACATGAGACGGGTGTAATATCCTGTAACGAGAATGTACGGCCCCCCGTACGTTACCAGGTTGGGTGGAAATGACCCCTATATGTGGGCAGCCCCAGCGTGATAACCCTTAGTTTGTTATTTAGCGAGTTATCCATGATATAAGTAAAGAGTTGTGATTGAATTAAGGTAAAGTTATGAAAGTTATGATTTAATCCAATGAGACCGAAGAGACATGATTGGTGAAACTAGGTGATAAAGTAACCGATACATCATGGACAGATTAAATAGAACAAAATTAGGGTAGCTAAGAGATGGCGAGGATAAGGCTGTAATAAAATGATGAGAAGTGAAAAGATGTGCTAGGGTTGAAAATAGAAAGACATAGTTTCTAATAATAGGGCGATGTGGAATAATGATAAGATGATAGTGATGTAATAATCAACCTAAAGAGATGTTATAATGTAGCTCACACAAGTTTATCAACCAATCAAGTTTTATTAGGTGATAAGTGATTATTAGTCAAATTAACATTTATTAAGGTATAACGATCATGACTCACATAAGGAACTGTACCGGCAATACATCATGATATCGAGAGGATTAAACACAGAAGCGTGATATTTAAAGGACTGCTAGTGATCTTAACCTATGTCTACAACATGATCACCCGCTACCCCCATTAACGGTTTAAGCATGAACTCTACACATTAATTAAAAACATGAATCTTATAACATTATTAACTGAGTATTATGATAAACCTAAAGGCATGTGAAATAACGTAATCTAGAACATCATGGCCGGAATACAATATTAAGGGTATATAACCAGCAAGCATTAACAATAATCAAGCAAGCATTAACAATTTGATAAGAACTAGACCAGCATTAACAATATGATCATAACTAGGCAAGCATAATAATAAACAAGCAAGCATGAATACTATTATAACAACCAGGCAGGCACTAGAGAGATGATAACAACCGGTAACTTGGTGAGAGGATATTAGCCAGGTAAATTCAGTGATACGATAAGAACCAGGTAATTCATTGATATGATAATTGTACTCAATAACAATGGTAACAAGTAATCATGAAAGATGTGAAATGTGGAATTAAGATAATTGGAGATAAGTTCATGCACGATTACAAGGAGTGAAAAGGATTGCTGAGGTTGAAGACAGGAGATAAAATCAGATGGAAGATGAAGGATAATACGATGATGGTAGGGATCCATGAATGATTCTCACCCAGCATTACAACTTAACTCACACAAAGGGGTTGTCAAACAACTAGATTTTATTACGTGATAAGTTGGTATTAGTCAGGTTAACAGTGTCATACATAATTCCATCGAAACAATCAAGCACTAACATACAAGTAATGAATCAGGGAACCGGTAATTAAATATATCATTCCGAAGCTAAAGATTACTAGTGGTTAACCTTAAGTTGAAGTCACTTCTATACTACTCCAACCACAATATAAACAACAATTATAATTAATAATTAAAGCTTGCAACTTAGACATTAACCATAGCACTTCAATACATCTAAGTGTCTAATGTACTAATTAACATAAGGCATGGAAAATAAGATAATCTAGAACCTCATGGTATGAATACAATATTAAAAGTACATAACCGACAAGCATTTACATGTGACAACAATCGGGCAAGCGTTAGTAATATAAAAACAAGCAGGTAACTTTCAGGGTATGGTATTAATCAGGTAACATTAGTGATATGATAAAAGCTCGGTAAGTTTCGGTGATATGATCGTAAACAGGTACGCTTTAGTGACATGATAGTGGATAGGTGAGCGTTTGGGTGATATGACAATAGACAGATCAGCTTTAGCGATATGGTAATGGTACTCAATAGCAACGGTAACAAGCAATCATGGGAGATGTAAAATATAAAATGCAAAGGTTACGGCCGCGAGGTACTTGCCTTGAGCACACTCGACGGATACGCTGCCCGAAGGATCTGGAGTGCATAACTGCACGAACGCTCCTTCAACAGTCGCATGAGATCTTGCTACACGGCCCAAGGAAACTCTGCGCGAAACGCCATTCAGTCGTGCTCCCCGGCCAACAAAATAACAAGACTGTGGAGGTTGCCACTAGCCACTCTGGCCACCACCGTCGGCCGCTGACGCCGCCGGCCACCGTCTGCGCAATGCCTCCACGCCGCCACGCGCTCGCTCACCCACCGGCGTCGCCTGACGCTGCCGCCCGGTTTGCACGAGTCGCTGCCTAGCGCGCCACCGCGTCGCCCTCTGTCACATGCGCACCTGCGCCGAGGCAGCCGCCGCCACACTTACCGACAACGCCTCACCAACCCGCCATAGCCGACCGGAGATGCGCCATCGCTGCATCGCGCCGAGCCGCGCGATTGCGTCGGCGACGTCGCCCATGGTGCCGAGCCGCCGCCGTGCATTGCGCCGGCTGGCTGGCGTTGCATGCCACCGCCGCGCGAGCATGCGAGTCTTGCGCGCCGCCGCCGCGGCCTTGCGCGCGCATGCGTCGCGCCTCGCCGCCACCGTCGCCGGCACTCCCCATGCCGCCAGCGCTGCCGCTGTAGGCGCGCCGGCCGCGTGCGTCGCGGCGTGGCGATCGAAGCTCCGTCGCGGCGCCGCTGCGTCTTTGGCCGCCGCCCGCCGCGCCTCTGCTGCCGGTCGTCGGCACCGCCGCCCCCGCCGACGCCGCTGCCGCCGGAGCCCATGCAGCCGCATGCACGGGAGAGGAAGAGAGAGAGATTAGAAATCTAGGAGAGAGAGAGAGGTTTGAAAGGATAAAAGGAAATAACGGGAGAGATGGAGAGATTGGATGAGGTTTAAACGGGAGAGAGAGATTGAGAGAGAGATTAAAGGAGAGAGATTGGGGGAGTATAACAGGAAAGAGGGAGAGTTACATGGGGGTGGTTATGGAGAGAGAGAGCATTTTTTTACGGGTGCTACAACACCCCCTGGTTCAAAATAAATATTTTTAGCGCTATGCACATGTAACAAGTGAAAACTTAATTTCTTAATTTTTTGACGTATTTTACCCCCATTAATTTTATACCTACCTCCATAAAACTCATTATGGTCGGTTCTTTTTGACTGTAGGCTATGACTTATGGTTTTTGGTTTTAACATGAGCGCTTTTTAGAATAAACCGAATACCAAAAAGCCAATAAGCCGTTTCGAAAAGACTATCCGCTTATGGTTTTTTTGATCTTAGCACGAGCGTTTTTCGAAATGAACCGAATATCAAAAAGCCAATAATATAAGCTGTTTCGAAAAAAATGTCCCAATAAGCCCCTTTGAAATGGAGACGAAAAAATTATCCTGTTTATTTATTCAAGAGAAGTCATAAGCCGAAAAGAATGCAGCCATGATAAGTGCCATCTGTTGCATAGTCTAACATGCAGTGTGACACCATATCTCTTAAGTTCCTCCAAAATCACGAGTAATCCTGCAAAAGCGTTTGAAATTATGCATCCAGGGACATCTTATAACTGTGCACAAATATATTATGCGTTAGGGATCATTATGCGAAATGGCACGTGAAGACATTTCTCGCCTCTATTTCTTGCTGAGACCACCGGCGCTCTCGACTTTGAATACACGATTAACGTTTCACATTAGTGGGGGCTGCTTCTTCCCTTGTAGCAGCGCGCTCATATAGTCAATATATACTTGGTTGCTAATTTGTAGTGCATCATTTTTGTTTAGCGGGGGAGAGATCATGGAGGGTGGCCCTATGGTGAGCTCTTCCACGGGAGCAATGAACTCCCTCCTCGACAAGCTTCCCGAGCTAGAAAGCATGCGGCTGGTGCGGCGGGATCTGGAGAGCCTGAGAAATGATGTCTTGGAAAAGTTTGCCGGACGAGGCGTCATCAGAGGCGCCAAAATCAAGGAGTGGATGGAGCAAGTCCGGGAGGTGGTCTACGACATGGAGGACTGGATCGACCTTTGCGTCCGTCCTTCGAGGCCGGATAAGCCAGAGCCGGCAACCGACTTCGGGTGGTCTGATGACATAGCCGAACAAATCGAAGAATTCAAGGCCCAGATCCAAGAAGCACAAGACCGCTGCAAAAGGTACGGTCTTCTCCATAAACTGCCCACTTCTGACGTCGACCTTGCAGATCTTGGAGTACCCCGCAAAGTCACCATTGATCCTAAACTGCTTCACGGGGAGGAGCCTGGCCTCGTCGCTCTGGACGGGCCGACAAATCAGCCGGAGCCGGCAACGAACTTCGGGCGGCCTGATGACATGAAGGATGGGATCGACCTTTCCATCCGTCCTTCGAAGGCGGTTAAGCCAGAGCCTGCAACGAACTTCCGGCGGCCTGATGACATGAAGGACGGGATCGACCTTTCCATCCGTCCTTCGAAGGCGGTTAAGCCAGAGCCGGCAACGAACTTCGGGTGGCCTGATGACATGAAGGACGGGATCGACCTTCCGATCCGTCCTTCGAAGCCGAATAAGCCAGAGCCGGCTGATGACATAGCCGAACAAATCGAAGAATTCAAGGCCCAGATCCAAGAAGCACAAGACCGCTGCACAAGGTACGGTCTTCTCGATAAACTGCCCACTTCTGACGCCGACCTTGCAGATCTTGGAGTACCCCGCAAAGTCACCATTAATCCTAATCTGCTCTGGGGAGAGAAGACTGGCCTCGTCGCTCTGGAGGGCCCAGAAAATGAGCTTGTCAACCATCTTATGGACGAGCAGCAGAAGCTGAAGGTGGTATCCGTTCTTGGTATGGGAGGCCTTGGTAAGACCACTCTTGCCAAGGAGGTATATCGAAAATTGCTATGGCGGTATGAGTGCCGAGTTTTCGTCTATGTTGGCCGGAACCAATCTATAAAGACGACTCTAATCAATATACTTCATCAAGTAATCCCGCGGCTGCAAGGCGAGACGGAATCTTGGGATGAACAGCGGATCGTCGCTGAACTCTGGAAATTCCTCGGCAGCAACAGGTATTCCCCCGTTTCGCAATCTCTCTCCAAATGGCCGTATCTAACTATTATATGCTCTCGCAGCGCAAAGTGGCTGTTAACATTTCAGAAAAAATTGGAGAAAACTGGTATAGCTGGACATCAATACAATTTATATTTTAGATGAAAGGACATTTACCCATCGTTTTTTGAAAGCTAATAAAGGGATTATAACCTAATCGTACATAAAACTAGCCGAGTTTCTCGCACAATTCCGTGACTAAATACCACACTACATATACTTTTATTTGGCGTTTTATTTATTATACAACTATAGTGCTTATATTTGAAAATATAGCTACATTTTTTATATGGCAACATATCCTTATTCACTCAAGCTTATGATGCACTCATCATGCAATCTAATTAAAAAATATCACGAACAAATTCAAAAAAAATTCTACATGTATTCCGTTATTTACTCTACCTATATATAAAATTTTAAGTTTAAATTCATTATATGTTAAGATCAGCAAAAAAGAGAAATTTTTGACAAATTTGAACTTTAACCATTGTCAGATATTCTCTTTTTTTGTTACTGCTAACATATAACAAATCTGAACTTAAAATTTTATACATAGTTAAAGTAAGTTTAGAAGTACATGTAGAAATATTTTTTAAATTTTTTTGATTTTTTTAGTTGGGGTGCATAATGAGTGCACTACAAATTTGAGTGCATAGGATATGTTACCTTCTTATATAACTCTAATGCTTATGGTTGAAGATATATATATGTATTTCTTTACAACTGGAGCTGTTGTAGGGGTGGCCCCACCTAAACCCAGTAGGACTGTTAGAAGGTTATAAGAACCAGAGTGGAACATGTATAATGACTTAGATGCCCTAATAGGGATGTACTGATGTAAGGGTATAATTGTAAAAGCATATCCCATATGAATATATATATGGGAAGGCCATAGGAGGGGGAGGACAGATTCACTCCCACTCCCCACTACCATCTATCTCTGTTTGGTCTATAACCACAACAGTTGGCGCCGTCCGTGGGGCCGATAGGAGCAAGCCTGAAGATCGAAGAAGGATAGCACCGAAAAAAGCTTCGGCGGCGAAGGGAAAGGAGGCGGCCGGGTCAGAGCGTCGCGTTGGTACCAGGGCTTCGGCATCGGCTGCCGCGGGCGTGAGTGACGGTGCGGGCGCAGTGGCCGCGGACGTCGACGTTCGTGCTGCGACGACCGACCCCGCCACCGTCGCTACGACGACCGCCACCGCCGCCACGATGACCGACGCCGCCACGCCGCTCGACATTCGACCCCGCCACCACCGACCCCGCCACCGCCGCTCGACGTTCCACCCGCCACCGCCGCTGCGACGCCGACCTCGGCACCGCGCAACGATGGCGATCAACCCGCATCGGCGCTGCGACGGCCGACCTCGGCACCGGCGCAGCGATGGCGGTCAACCCCGGCATCGGCGCTGCGACGGCCGACCCCGGCACCGGCGCTGCGACGACCAACCCCGACACCAACCCCGGCACCGGCGCTGCGACAACGACCAGTCCTGCCAACCTCGCCGCAACGCTCGCCGGCAGTGCGAACCGGACAGCTGGAGGTAGCCACAATGGAGCGCCCGACAGCTCGGGAGCTCGCGAGGTGATCACGCCCGTCGTGGGAAGCGCCTTGCTGGTGGCCCTCAATGCGCTCCAGCAGGAGCTAGGGGATCTTCGCGGGGCCGTCCGAGGCGTGCAAGAGGCTCAGAGCCAGCAGATCGCGCCGGCGGCCGCGCTAGAGACCGCGCCGCAGAAGGCGAACAGCCGCGATGCCCCCGCATCCAGCCACGCTCTGCCACGGCATGTCGATCCGGAGTCCCCGCTCTCAGCAGGACTACAGTGGCGCAAGCCCCGCCGTCGTCGGCGCAGGCCGCAAAAGACCCGCCATACCCTCGGCATCGAGAGCGCCCTTCGAAGGTGCGAAGGCCGACCCAGCCGTGACAAGCGACCCCGCGCGGAGTAAGAACTCCTAGATTGCGGCAAATGGTGCGAAGTGGAGCAATACGCCAGGGCGGAAGAGGATGCGCGGCACAGACAAGGTGACGACTCCGATGCCAACCAGGCCGACGGTTTGGCAAAAGCCGAAGACCCACCGAAGGGCGGTTCTTCGAAGGGAAAGCGCAAGCCGGAGTCATCGAAGGATGCGCTTGAGCGCAAGGACGCCCCGCGCAAGGGGCCGTCCGATAATCCCAAGCGCGGCCAGCAGAGGTCCCGGCGAAACCGATATGTCTTCGACGTCGAAGGCGGTTCCGAGGAAAACGCCTTCGCTGGTCGAGGCGGCCGAGGACGCCGAGGTCGGAGCCGCGGCCGTGGCCGGGGCCGCGATAATAGAGGCCAGGGAGGCTACGATGACCAGCAGCACGGACTGTGGTGCGAGGTCCATGGTCAAGGCACCCACGACACGCGTGCATGTGTCTCCATTGCGGCGCTCCGCCAAAGCGTCGCCAGGGATAGGAACCCGGAAGCACGCCCGCCCGTGGTGGCCCACGTCCAATTCCCATACGGCGCCCCCATGCAGATCCAGGCACAAGGGGTGCAGCCCCACGAGGGCCCTTTGCGGGGGCAGGCTCACGTGCAGCAGCCTCGGGAGGACCTTCCGCAACTACAGGCTCCGGAGGCAGCCCACCGCAGGGTTATCAATGTCATCTCCAGAGGCTCCTCGCTGGAGTTCGCCTCAGCGCGGCAACAGAAGGCCTACGCGCGAAGGCTACATCACGTAGCGGCGTGCCCGGCGCAAGCACCGCCGACGCCCGAGCCAAGCACAAGTGGTTAGTACCTCCGCCTTGTGTAATTGCTCACCCGCGCAAACGGGAATCTAATAAAGTTCACCATTTGTCGCCTACCTCGTTATCATTATGCAACAACATGCGGCCGGAGCACGCGGAGGCGTAGCCTACGCGCATGCTCCCAAAGCATAAACCAAAGACGCACGTTCGCGTGTGCACTCTCCGTCGAAGACACGGGTATGAGTATAAACCGAAGACGCACATCTGCGTGTGCACTCTCCGTCCAAGACACGGGTATGAGTACAAACAAAAGACATGTGGGGGGACGCCTCCGCACGCACTGTACGGAGTATAAAGTCGTAGCGTGTCGAGGTCCGCCTCCGCACGCGCCAGTCTACGGACTCTAAATTAAGTCGTAGCGTCGAGGTCCGCCTCTGCACGCGCCAGTCTACAGACTCTAAATTAAGTCGTCGCGTCGAGGTCCGCCTCCGCACGCGCCAGTCTACGGACTCTAAATTAAGTCGTAGCGTCGAGGTCCGCCTCCGCACGCGCCAGTCTATGGACTCTAAATTAAGTCGTAGCGTCGAGTGCGCCTCGCGCGCCGATCTACGGACTCTAAATTAAGTCGTGGCGTCGAGGTCCGCCTCGCGCGCGCGCCCACTGACTCTAAATTAAGTCGTGGCGTCGAGGTCCGCTCGCGCGCGCGATCTACGGACTCTAAATTAAGTCGTAGCGTCGAGTCCGCCTCGCGCGCGCCGATCTACGGACTCTAAATTAAGTCGTAGCGTTGAGGTCCGCCTTCGCACGCGCCAGTCTACGGACTCTAAATTAAGTCGTAGCGTCGAGGTCCGCCTCCGCACGCGCCAGTCTACGGACTCTAAATTAAGTCGTAGCTCGAGGTCCGCCTCCGCATGCGCCAGTCTACGGACTCTAAATTAAGTCATAGCGTCGAGGTCCGCCTCCGCACACGAGAGTCTACGGACTATAAATTAAGTCGTAGCGTCGAAGTTCGCTTCCGCACGCGCCAGTCCACGGACTCTAAATAAGACATAGCGTCCCCTAGGGGGCGCGTGCGATACGGGCGTGCTTTGCACACCCCGCGGCAGCCCAACCTCAAGGGCTTTAAGCCGTATCGGTGTAGCGCACCAGAGGCTGACTCCATACGAGGGCGCGCACGCGGAGTACGTAATATACCAGGAGCTACCCTTGCATGCGAAGGGCGGAGAACAGACCGCGTGCATGCAACTACACTTCAGCTGCTTCGAAGCATCGAGGTCCGCCTCCGCGCGCGCCGGTTGCGACATCCACCTCCGTACACGCGGTTCGGCGGACCACCCGTTCGAAGGGTGAGGGGACGGAGCGCGCACCTCTACTCCGACTTGGGCGTCAGCTCTGCTGCCACCCGTTCAAAGGGTGGGGGACGGAGCACGCGCGCGTCTACTTCGACTAGGCGCCAGCCTCCGCTACCACCCGTTCGAAGGGGAGGGACGGAGCACGCGCGCGTCTACTACGACTAGGCGCCAGCCTCCGCTGCCACCCATTCGAAGGGTGAGGGACGGAGCGCGCGCGCCTCACCGACTGGCGCCCGCCTTGGCGCTACCGTTCGAAGGTGAGGGCGGGCGCGCGCGTCGCCGACTAGACGCCAGCCTCCGCCACCACCCGTTCGAAGGGTGAGGGACGGAGCGTGCGCACGTCTACTTCGACTAGGCGCCAACCTCCGCTGTCACCCGTTCGAAGGGTGAGGGACGGAGCGCACGCGCATCTACTTCGACTAGCCGTCAGCCGCGCTGCCTTCCTTCCGAAGAATGCAGAACAGCGCAGGTAGACTCCTCAACTTCGGAGGCCGCGCGCAACCTCATAGCCCAAGCCGATGGGGACCCAGCCGACGGGGCCCCCCATAATTCCAGAGCGCGAGGGCTGGTTTACGGCAAGCACAGACTTGTTCTCATAAACAGATCTGCTCCAGTGCATCAGCATGTGTTCACTGAAACAACCAGAGGGCATGGATGAACTCCAGCATATCTGTCTATGAGAGCGGGTCAGACGTTGCCATTTGTATACAAAAGCACAGGCAGGAGCGGGGTACGCCAGAGGCCGGGGGCGAGCAAACTGCTGGCGCGCAGGTGGCCATCGGCAGCGTTTGCCTGCCCCGGTTGACACCTTATAAAGCCCCCTCGACTCCCTCACGAGCAGAAGCCCGACCGACGGAAGCGCAACGGTTCGGCTACCCACGACCGAGGAGTCCAACCGCTGATAGCCGCGGTGGGCGGTGGAAGATGAACGGCCAGCATAGACCGTGCCTATACGTGCCAGCACAGAATGAGCCAATGCGCGCCCTTCACGCGTCTCGCGAAGGGGCGAACAGCCGCGCTTACGCATCTGCTGATATTTGGAGGAAGGAAACCGCCAACGTTCGGGGGAGCGTGCCTGGTAGGTGGCGGGGCAGCGTGCAGCGCCAATCGGCGCCCACCACGCGTCCTCCTCTGGGGAAGAGGCGAACGGCCGTGGTCACGCAACCGCTCGCGTCCCACGACGCACCAGTTACAAGACACCGCGTGCGCCACCCACGCGAAGGCAGACTGCGCGACACGACAGCCTGCCCCCTGTCAGGCCAGGTGTCGGCATGATTCCAGCCACCATTAAAAGCGCCAGCCTCCGCTGCCACCGTTCGAAGGGTGAGGGACGGAGCGCGCGCGCGTCTACTTCGACTAAGCGCCAGCCTCCGCTGCCACCCGTTCGAAGGATGAGGGATGGAGTGCGCACGCGTCTACTTCGACTAAGCGCCAACCTCCGCTGCCACCCGTTCGAAGGGTGAGGGACGGAGCGCGCACGCGTCTACCCCGACTGGCTGTGGTTTCGGCCTCAGACCCCAAGTTCCACATCACATTAAGGTTCCGCAAGATTGGAGGGGTTCACAGGCCACAGGGACGGAGGGGGCCAAAGGACTCGGCAACATGGCTTCGGCCCGGTGAAGCCCTTCACCATGAGAGGCTCCTGTTGTAGGGGTGGCCCCCACCTAAACCCAGCAGGCCTGTTAGAAGGTTATAAGAACCAGAGTGGAACATGTATAATGACTTAGATGCCCCTAATAGGGATGTACTGATGTAAGGGTATAATTGTAAAAGCATATCCCATATGAATATATATATGGGAAGGCCATAGGAGGGGGAGGACAGATTCACTCCCACTCCCTACTACCATCTCTCTCTGTTTGGTCTGTAACCACAACAGGAGCCATTCTAACATATATTTGATTAATCTACACCGTTATAATCTAGACCTACTAAATAAATAGCATATCTCTTTCGCTTTTAATGTGGAAATTTTTAGCCTATCTAAGCAATAGTAGAGGCTTTTTTAACATAGTTTTAATAATATTATATAACAAAGAGATACTCCATTGGACTGGATGGCAACAAAGGGGATGAATAGTGCCAATTTGAATTTTCCCCCTAATTATTCAAGATTTTATTCTTATACAACTATAAAGTTGCAGAAAATAGAATTTTTATTCAAAAACTCAACACAAGTGACTCAAGAACACAAAATCTTGAAGCCAATACTCCTCGACGGTCTAACCGGCCCACAAATAGCGGTCTAACCTCTCCTTAAATGGCAGTCTGACTGCCTACTCTAATAAAATCAGGGAATAAATAGTGTTTTGAGCACAATTTTAAAAACCAAAATCGAGAGAACTTTTGATCTGGGATCTAAATAACATGAAATTTTGCATGGATCTTCTCTAGGTTATTATGAACTTATTCCAATAAATGATCATGAAAATTATGGCCAAAGTTGAGATATTTTTCAGTTTGTTGGAAGGTTACACCAAAACTGAGCCAAAACACCAAACGACGAATACAACTTACTCGTGAGTACACTGCTACAGACAGTGTTATCACAGACGGTTCGGAATCGTTATCATAGACGGTTCCTGAACCGTCTCAATTTATATGTCAGTGATAATAGGTGATTATCACATACGGCTCCCACGCCGTCTGTAATAACTTACAATACAGACGGTTTTTCATAAAAACCGTCTGTGATAGTCGTGTATCACAGATGGTTAGTGACAAAAACCGTCTGTGATAGTCGAGTATCACAGACAGTCTTTGTTACTAACTATCTGTGATATGCAGATTATAGAACTGTCTGTGATATAACTATCACAAACAGTTCCTTAAAGGAACCATCTGTGATAGTTTCCATATGAATATCCACAGCTAGGTTTTGCAGATCTAGTCCTCACTCACGCACTCTCCACCGCCCCTGACTGCTCACTCACGCGTGACGCCGCCACTCCCTCCCGACGCCGCCTATGATACTTCACTACACCTAGCTACCAAAAAATCATGTTGGCCATGCAATATTATGAACAATGCAAGCATAATCATAAATATAACTATTTCTTAGTTCCTGAGTCATTTTACAATTACAGTGGATTATAGTTACATAATTACATGCCGAGTTTCCTAATTATGATTACATTGCAACCAAACAGGTGCTGGCTTTGTGGGATCATTTAATACACTTGGCTATTTCCTTTTAAATAAATCCCTTCACGATGATCGACACGCATATAGCTTGCTTTATCGCCTTGTTCTTCCTCGAGCCTGATGCCGTCTCCGAATGGAGGCAACTCATCAAATTGATTGTACTCTTCCTCATCCACAACATTCTCAACTCCGTCAATCCTTCTTTTTCCCTGAAGAACTACATGGCACTTCTTATTTGCTGGGTCGGTTACATAAAATACTTGAACAACTTGCCTCGCGAGTACGAATGGTTCGTCTTTGTATCCTACACATTCGAGGTCCACGGTAGTAACGCCGTACTTGTCGACCTTTACACCCCGTGGGAGTTGGACCCAACAGCACCGAAATAGAGGAATCTTCCAAATCTTCTCAACAAGCCCGTAGTATGAGCTTGGGCCTGCGGTACTGACGTGCGCATCATAGGCATCTATGCGGACACCTGAGTTCTGCACTGTGCTCTTTCTATCCTGGTCTGTTGTACAAAATGTGTAGCCATTAATGTCGTATCCTTGCCATGTCACAATTGTAAATTTTGGCCCTTTTGCCAACCATTGCAGTGTTTCACTTGACGACCTCCTAGTCATTTGCACCTTCAACCATTCGTTGAACTGACGGTTGTGTTGTCTCGTGATCCAAATTTTTGACTGGCCTGCATTCTCTTGATGTAGCATGTCCTTGTGCTCTTCAATATATGGGGTCACTTCAGTCATGCTCTTCAATATATAGGGTCACTTCAGTCATGTGTTGTAAAACTGTGAAATGGGCTTGAGCATATATATTTTGATCCGGAGTTATTGCTTTCCTTCCGATAGTCCCGATAACCTCTAGCCTCCCCTCGTGACGAGATAGAGGTACACCTATCAGCTCGACCTGAGCCATGTAACCGATGCATAATTCAATGACCTCTTCTGTTGTATAACCTTTGATGATGCTACCCTCCGGTTGAGATCGATCGCATACATAGGACTTGAGAATTCCCATGTATATCTTGAAAGGGTACATATGATGCAGAAACATGGTGCCGCATATTTTTATCTCTTTCACAAGGTGGACAATTAGATGGACCATGATATCAAAAAATGATAGAGGGAAATACATCTCTAGATGCCATATCACCACCTCAGTTTGTAGAGCATCTATTCCATCAGGATCAATGACCTTCTGAGCAATTACGTTAAAGAAATAACATAGTCTTATGATTGTCACTCGAACCTTGTTCGGCAAAATACTTGTAATTGTAACAGGTAGCATTTGTGTCATTAGCACATGACAGTCATGAGACTTCATGCTAATTAATTTCAAACGTTCCATGGAAACAAGTTTCTTCATGCTGGTGGAGTGACCGGATGGAACTTTCACACCATGTAAGGACTGACACAGTTGAGTTCTCTCGGACTTAGATAGATGCAAGCTGGGGGAAGGTACGTCCGGCCTTTATCGGTCTCTGTCGGTGCTTACTCGGTCCTGATGTTCATAGTGACCAAGTCACACCTTGCTTTGACACCATCCTTTGTTTTATCATGAATGTTCAGTAAGAGACCAATCAAACTGTCACATACATTCTTCTCTACGTTCATGACACCGATGCAATTGCGAACTTCTAAGTGCTCCCAATAAGGCAAGTCGCAAAAATATTGACCTCTTTTTCCACATGTTCTTCCTCAATTTATGTCCCTTTCCAAGTACAACATTGATATCTTTGACCATATCATACACGTCTTTCCCGCTAAAAGGCCTTGGTACTGAGTCGTCCTCTTTTTTTCGTCAAATTGTTTCTTCATCTTGCGGTATCGGTGATACTTTGGAACGAACCTACGATGACGCATGTACACAGTTTTACGTGAGTTGTTCAACCACACACTCTCAGTATAATCTAAGCAGTGTGGACATGCTTTGGTTTCTTTTGTACTCAACTCTGACAGGTTACCAAGGGCAGGAAAATCATTAATGGTGCAGAACAACATGGCGCGGAGAGTGAAGTTCTCTCGTTTGTCCACATCCCCTACATGTACCCCTTCGTTCCATAGTATTGCAAGATCTTCCACCAATGGTGCTAGGAACACATCAATATCGTTCCCAGGTTGCTTCGGCCCTTGGATAAGTAGTGACATCAAAATATACTTCCGCTTCATACACAGCCAAGGAGGAAGGTTGTACATGCACAGAGTCACGGGTCAGGTGCTATGTCGGCTGCTCATGTTACCAAAAGGATTCATTCCATCTGTACTCAACCTAAACCATATATTCCTCAATTCCACACCAAAATCTACAAATATCCTATCGATGTTCCTCCACTGGGTAGAATCAGCAACGTGTCTTATCATTCCGTCTTTCTTACGCTGCTCCTAGTGCCAATGTATCAATCTTGTATCCTTGCAGTTTGCAAATAAACGCTTTAAATATGGAATTACAGGAAGATACCACAATTCCTTGGCAAGAGGTTCTTGCTTCACCTCGATGCCCTTCCCATCATTAGAGTCATTTTTACGATTGTATCAGGATGTTTTGCACACCGGACAAACATGTAAACTAGCATACTCTTTACGGTACAGGATATAATCATTCGGACATGTATGTATTCTTTCTACTTTCATTCCCAATGGACAAAGAATCTTTTTGGCTTGGTAGATGGTTCTCGGTAACACATTTCCATTTGGAAGCATGTCCGCTATGAGACCTAACAATGCTGTGAAACTCTTGTCGGACCAACCATTGCTTGCCTTCAATTTCAGCAGTTCTAGAACTGATGACAACCTCATGTATTGCAGCTTGCAGCCCGAGAACAAAGGTTTCTACGAGTCCTCCATCAAGCACTCGAATTTACCAAACTCTCTCTCACTATAGTTCCCTTCTGCATCACGTAACATCTGATCCAGATTGTCATCCTGCAACCTATCCTCATGATCGAAAGCACAGTCCACAACCGGCATATCGTTGTCTCCCTCGACTATGTCATAACTACCTTCTTGTGTACTCTTCTCTTCACCGTGACTGGTCCAACATTTGTACCCTTTTCTGAAACCTATTCGAATCAAGTGAGCTTTGATTTGTGCTAAGTTGCTAAACATCTTGAGATTATCACAATCAATGCATGGACAGTACATATATTTCATCCCCTTCTTCAATATAGCCAGCTCAGCCGCTCTTCTAAAAGCAGACACTCAATTAATGTACTCATCACTCACACGGTTCTCAATGTACATCCAGCTTCAGTCCATCTACGCTACACAAGTAACAAATGGGTGTAAAAAATGATTATTACCCCTACTATATAGCAAATCAGACTACCTATACTTACACGTGTACATGACATGCATGCATCTATATATATTATGTAGGTATAGATAGCTAGCCACGTATTCATGACATAATAATGTTAAGCAAGAATGTATTGAAGCTAGTGAACTACGTACAAGTACTTACCCATTCTGAAATTGAGCAAACTAACATTATCTTTCTAAACCTAGCTAGCTAGCTAGATCTAAATTAAACAAAAACCTATCTATCATCTCTTTCAATTACAAAAACATGCATGCATATAAGTTATTAAAAGTAACCGAGTACTAACCTCTGACCACTAAGAAGACGGCGATATGTTTTCACCGTGAACTCCCTAAAGCCGGCCGCCTCGCTCCATCGATGCAGTGCAATGAAGACAGATCTGTGTCAAAATCGAGCACGTACGCCTAGTATTTAATAGCGCAGATTATCACAGACAGTTCCAACCACAAACGTTCTGTGATACCAATATATCACAGATGGTTCATATTAATAACCATCTGTGAATTATCACAGACGGTTATTAATACGAACCGTCTGTGATGTCCACAATATCACAGACGGTTTGTTATAAGAATCGTCTGTGATGTTTGCAACTTTCACAAACGGTTCTTAACACGAACCGTCTGTGATGTCTCACTTATCACAGATGGTTTGTAATACCAACCATCTGTGATTGGTGAGTATCACAGATGGTTAGTATATAGAACCGTCTGTGATAGTCCTTCACAGACGGTTTATACCATAAACCGTCTATGATTGTTCACTCTATACATTAAATGTTTTCTGTTTTTTGGCTAGCCTCAAGAAATAATGTCACCCATGCCCTTTGAAAACAAGCAAATACAAACGCAAGCACAAGAGCACATTCAGATCTATTACAGGATAACAAGCTAACGAACCCTTCGTGGCACGACGGTGAGGCTGAACAAGACACACTTACGACAAGAGTGTGTTATCCAGCCTACCGTGGTGCCACAATGGAGGCGCTAGCTCATGGCAGTAGTCAGCGTCATCGAGGAACAAGCAAATACAGAGGCAAGCACAACAACACATTCAAATCTATTATAGGATAACAAGCTAACGAACCCTTCGTGGCACGACGGTGAGGCTGAACAAGACACACTTACGACACTTATGGCAAGAGTGTATTGTCTATCTCCCACCGTGCCACAACGGAGGCACTAGCTCACAGCAGAGGGGAGATGCAGGAAGCTAGCTAGTGGATGAACTCACGCGTGACTACCGGTGGAAAGGTATATGGGGAGTTATTAATAAGGGCCAAGCAGTGGGAGGAACTGGTGCCTGCCATTCGATGTGGAGAGAATGGACGGGTGAGATTGAAATCCCAGGGTATACGCCATGGATCGGTGACGTGTGATTATCACAGACGGTTTGTTACACGAACCGTCTGTGTTGTCTCGATTATCACAGACGGTTCGTATTAAGAACCGTCTATGAAAGTTCACAGACAGTTATTAACACGAATCGTCTGTGATGTCTCAATTATCATAGACGGTTCATGTTAATAACCGTTTGTGAAAATATCACAGACGGTTGCTAGTATAAACCATCTGTGATATTTTAAGCATAGACGGTTCCGTATGAACCGTCTGTGATGTACCCGTCCAATATAGCCTCTTTTGTAGTAGTGGTAGCTGATGATCAAGAAGGGTCTAGATATATTTCCACACGTCACGGCAAGTTAGATCACTATGGAAACCAAGCCAAAAATTCTCGGATCAAGAGATAGACCAAAGAAGCCAAAATCAAGTAAAAACCAGGTTTCCTCAAGAACTTCCTCTAGATTATACCTAGATGGATGGGATCTTGTCTCTAAGAGACATCTCCACCTCTTACATGTCCTTGGCACCATAAAAGCTCAAGAGAAGAGAAATCCAAATAAAAAATCCAAGAAAATCAAAAGCATATGAGAAGATTCATGGCACAACTCACTTGAACAAAATTTGGATGTCCATTGCACTTAGAGAAGAATATTTTTATAGCCAATCCCTTAGAATAACAGAGCTCTAAGCCTAGAGCACACATACAAGGCTCCAACCCAATGAACTCTAATCTCACATGGGAGGGAGGAAGAGCTAGCAACAACAAAGACTTAGCCAAAATCCTCTAACCCTAACCCTTGCCTCTCCTCCCCTTATACAGGCTTACAACCTAAACCAAAACCTAATAGATCCACCCATTACGCCAAACCGAGGATAACCTGTTAACCCCACCTAACACCGAGATTTACTCTCTCTCACACGCTTCTCAAAGTGGCTTACAACCATTAACTCATTAGTGAATGAACACCTGATCCACTTCACATTTTCAACACATACAAGACCTAAACCACTTAGGCCAACGCCATGGTTTCACATATCACAACTTTTTCGGTATTGGGTAATTTTACCAAAATGCCCCTCTAACGCTTTCCACGAAGTATTGCCCGTGCTTCACCATCTTTCACGTGGCTCTAATGACATTCCACCAATTCTCTCATGCGTTCGGATCCCACTGAACCATCCTCGCTTACAAATGACCCAAGTCACTTGGCGTACTACATGTTTCTCCTTGCGCATAACGATACCCGGTTTCCTCGACCATACAAGACCTTGGCTCCTCCCTAAGCCTAATTCCGGTGGACCTTGCCATTACCTGTCATGTCCACCACCGGTAGCTTCTACTCCGGTTCCTCATCGTCCCGAGTTGCAACCACCCTGCAAGCCTTAGTCATCTTTAGTGTCTCCCTAGTCGTTCTGGACATTAGCACCACCTTGTGCCTAGTCCCGGTCCTCCTACGCCTCACCACGACCTAGCTCTAAAGTTTTGCAACCAATACAAACAAGTAAACCATCACGTAGTACCACACAATACATAAGGTCATCAATTTACACAGTTGATGACAACAAGAACACTTACCTCAAAGCTTCCATCCCGGAAGCATCACCGCAAAGCATGACATGTATTTCTAATGTATCATGGTCTTTGCTCAAACTTCACCTTTCATAGTCCTTATCCATCTTGTGCCTTGCTTGAGCTCAACTATCTTACACGGCATCCATGATCGTTCTGGACCTTAGTTATTGTAACGCCCTAGGGTCCAAACCGGCTTAGGCCTAACCCCATTCTGGATAGGCCACGCACACGTAACAACCCGCTTGCACTTTCGTCCTCGCTTCGCGCAAAACGGTTAACCAGGGGTGCTACCATTGGAACTCTTAGGCTTATATGTAAGTGCTTCTCAAGCTAAGCTAGCAAGGTGGGACTAACCCACACCCTCATATGCACACACATATATGGGCCATTATGGGCCGAGGTGTCACATAAATAAAGTTTTAAACTCTTTGTGATTTCTTTTGTTGTTCTTATTTATGCTTCACTTTGGCAATAACGTTCCATAGTGGTATCCCATATGGTTATGTGGGGTTCTACAAATGGTATCAGAGCCGACTCTCGCGTTTACATGGGCGCGTGCGGGTCAGGGGCACGGGCATATGGCACATGGCGCGTGTGGGCCCGGAGTGGACACACAGCATGACATATGTGTTGGCATTGAACGCACGGACATGTGCCAAGAGAGGAGATCCTTATCATTTGCCCCAGTGTGGGTATGTTGGTCCGACGAGGACGTCGGGTCCTTTGAGGGAGGGTGTATGTGACACCCCGGCCCATAAATGGCCCATATGTGTGTGTGCACATGAGGGTGTGGGTTAGTCCCACCTTGCTAACTTAGATTGAGAAGCACTTACATATAAGCTTAGGAGTTTCAATAGTAGCACCACTGGTTAACCGTTTTGTGCGAAGCGAGGATGAAAGTGCAAGAAGGTTGCTATGTGTGCGTGGCCTATCCAGAATGGGGTTAGGCCTAAGCTGGTTTGGACCCTAGGGCGTTATAGTTATCCTCAACCTAATCCCAGTCTCTCCCCTGTTGATCATAGTCTCCTTCAAGTCACTTACACAACAATAAACCAAGCAACTATTTTCGAGCACAAGTTCTTTGCAATTTGACCCATGTTAGTCCATAAATACATCATGCAACATGTATACAACCAAATCACCGATTCTGATCTAGGACCAAACAATAAATACAAGTGCACAAGCAACTACACCTAGGTCAAACCATAAAGTGCTCCCAATTCCATATAAAGAGCCCCCAAGGGGCATGTGAGGACATGGGATTCATTTTTTCATCGCTCTCTCTTCACTTTTCCATTCTCACTATGTTTGCATGGTTGTGTTGACTCCTCTATTTTGTGTCCTTAGAATTTCACTTGTAATTTTGTAGCTACAATAGCTACAATAGTATATCTTCTCTAATCTTTTATAATCATTTTCACTTATTGTAATGTCAAGCCTAGCATGATAATGTCTACCTTCTCAAATTTATATGTTAGGTATTTTATTGTACTCGATGATATATGGACCATAAGGGACTGGAAGGTAATCAGTTGTGCTTTCCCCAATAATGATCTTGGGAGTCGTATATTGACAACAACTTGCATCATGAATGCAGCCAAATCTTGTTCCTTACATCCTAGTGATGTTATCTACCAGATGGAGGCTCTTAGTGAGAATTACTCCAGAAGCTTATTTCGTAGCAGAATATCTGTTCAAGAAAAAGAAAGGCCTGGTGATTTTAATGAAGTTGCCGATGACATGTTGAGAAAGTGTGGTGGCATGCCATTGGCCATAATTGTTGCAGCCGGCTTATTAGACAGGAAATCTGCAGAATTGGGACCATCGAAGAAGCTTCATGAATCTATTTATTCAGCGTTGGACCAATATTCCACGTCACAAGGGATAAGAAAGTTACTGGACATGAGTTATGCTGATCTATCTCTGCCATTGAAGTCTTGCTTTCTGTACTTGAGTCCTTTTCCAGAAAATTATACCATCAAGAAGGATCGTTCGATACGGATATGGATAGCTGAAGGATTTATCCCTAATATAGATGAAGAAAGCTTGTGGGAAACAGGGGAGAGCTACTTTAACGAGCTTATCAGTAGGAGACTGATCCAGCCGGTGTTCGACTACGACGATGGTCAGGCAGTGGGTTGCACTGTTCATGGTGTGATTCTTGATTTCATTGCATCCTTGTCAAGCGAAGACAACTTTGTTACAACCAGTGCAGAATTGAGGTCTGGACCATTTCCACGTGACACGATTCGGCGATTCTCGTTCGACTGCAGTAACAAAAACGAAGATGATGATACCTTGGCCTCAAGCAACGTGCACCTATCTAGAGTCCGATCCCTAATATTTTTTGGGGATGTTAAAGGGATGCCTGGTGAAATTTTGCACTTGAGATTCCTGCGAGTGCTGGATCTCGAAGATGCTAATTATTTGGGAAGCCACCATCTTGAAGGCATTGAAGGATTGGTTCTACTGAGATACTTGGGACTCGGAGGGACTCGTATCGATAAGCTACCAGAAGAAATTGGAGAGCTACAGCACTTGGAGACCCTAGATTTGCGACGGACCAACTTCCTGAGGGCTTTGCCTGCATCTATAGTTGGATTGCGAAAGTTGGTGCATCTACTACTTAGCGGATATGTCCAAGCGCCGAAAGAAATCTGGAAAATGCAAGAATTAGAAGAAGTATCAGCCATTGTTGTCGATGGTAGCAGCTCACTCAATTCGGTGTCAGAACTGCTGATTAAGTCGAAGCGGCTGAGGATGCTAGGCGTAAACTGGGCTATATATAACCGACGGAGCGTCGAGTCTTTCCTCAACGAGGTTGGAAAGTCGAGCCTTCAGTCCCTACTTCTCGAGGGTTTCCCTTCAAGTGAATGGCTTGATTTACTGGTGGATTCATGGGTCCCTCCGCGTCACCTCCGAAGATTCGAGCTGACAATCTCTGGCACCCTCTTCAGAGGAGTCCCACCTAAGATGGCCTCACTCGTAAACCTCACCCACCTGCATATCATGATTGATCGCATAGAAACGGAAGGTCTCCTTGTTCTGGGGGCCTTGCCTAATCTGATCCTTCTCGACTTACATTCAGAATTTTCTGGATTAGAAAGGCCCATCATTATCAGGGATGGATTCCGGTGTCTCGTGGTGTTTTCCTACAAGTGCCGGTTACCTCCTGGGAAGAGGCTGCAGTTCACACCAGGGGCCATGCCGCAGCTCCGAAGGATTCGATTTGTAGTGAACGCACCGGTCCATCTTGCCTCACGCGAGACTCCGTTTAAAGATTTTGATTTTGGCTTCCAGCACCTCTCTTGCCTCACGCGAGTCCATGCCACCATCAATGGTTGGCAGGCGACATATCTAGAGTTGGATGCTGCGGAGGCTGCCATCAGAGAACAACTATCTAAGAACCCCAACAATCCCGTACTGGATGTTGAGAAAATCTGGAGCCATATGGCATATTACAACAAGCAGCACTTTGGGGGCCTATTTGGATCGGTGGGATTTTGATTCGAATTTAAAAAATTCCGAAAGAAATCACCCCTCGAAATTGACGACCATCCCATCGGTCGTCCTTCTCAGTCGATTTCGTGTTCTTCTCTACTAGTACTATGTGGTGTGTGCTCTTGTTTTACGCATTGCAAGTTTACTATTTGCATCTGTAATCTTCATTCCGAACACTAAACCTATTTATCTATGGAGCAGTGTTTTCATGCTTTCCACTTTAATAAAAATGGTATAATCTTAAAACATACGAATAGGTAAGTAATCACTATCCATCATTCAGTTATACCTTAAAAGTTGTGCAAATTACTTTGAAGAAAATATAGAAGCACCCCCTTTGCCTGTGTTATCTATTTACATGCGTTGTTGTTTCCAAGTCTTTAAACTATCGACGTTAGTTAATTTCCAGTACAATAATGATGCAAGAATGCAAGTGGAACCTTATTCAATTGGATGTCACGTCCTCACGGTTATGTAAATAACACTGCAAGTTATATTGAATCATGACTTTCTATTTTCCTAAGATGCAACTAGATTTGAACTTGGAGATTGCATCACTCAATATACTCGTTACCTAGCTTTCCCCACAGATTGGAGTATCATATCTGGCTTCTTCATATTCCTTGCAAACTACTGCATTCCTTGCAAACTACTGCAGAGTGCTAGTTGTGCTGTTGTATCGTACAGACTGTAGTTGCACTTTGATGTCAGCATGGCAAATCTATAAGAACTCTAGCATCAATGGGAGGCCCTGATTATCCGAGGAGCTTAACTTGCTGTCTGATATTTCTATTGTGTGCATTACGGCTGCACGCTAGCTTGCAGTTCCATGCCAAACTCACAAATCACAGCGTGTAGATAGGCAGGGCCCTTCGTGCGGATGGCCCAGTTCGGAGGTGCTCCCTAATCCCTATTTACAATCTGGTCTTGGATGGGTCGGTTAGACTTGATACCTGTTACCTAGCTAGCTTTCCCCATACTTCATTGCTGCATCTATCTAGCTTCTTCATTTGCTAGTAGTACTATTGTATCGTCGAGATTATATTTGCAAATTAATTTCACCTGGCAACTCTAGAAAAACTGCAGCATCAAACGGATGGTCTGGTATTGTATTGTCTGCATTACGGTTGCATATGTATGCCACTTCAAGTCGCAGCGTTGGTATCAAGATGGACCGGACGGCGTCTGACCAGGTGGGCCGGCTGTAACGAATTGACAAATCAGTAGCTTAACCCATTAATTTGAGTCTATATAGGCTTCGAGTCTATATGGGCTTACACGGGCCGGATGGCCTTGCATCTACGCCAGAATTCAGGCATGCATAAGGCTGCACCCGTCGACTGCCCATCAACTTTGATGGGGCAAAAGATGTCAAATTGCATTCAACCGTTAGCCTGGGGCAGGTTCGATCCATTGTGGTGTTCGAGATCTCTACGTGCATGCCCACTTTATTGGAGTTCAATTATCTCCGAGTTCTGCTTCTAGAATTTTCTAGCAGTTCGGACAATATTGGATTTGGGCCCGCTCATTTCGATTTAAGTTTCTAACTTATTTTTCACTATTCCTAGATTTCGTCTTTTTCTGACTTTTTACTTTTTTGAGTTCGTTTGTATTGTCCGTGATAGGCTAATCTGTTTTTTATTTTTAAATTTTTTTAAATGTAGTAACACCAAATAAGCCACCATCAGTTACAATGTAATTTCAATCAGCTATAGTGCAATTTCAACCATAAGCCAGCTTATTTCAACCCAACCGAGCGGCACCTTGATCTCACCGGTATGTGTGAATTGTTTCGATTAAGATATTTGAAGAATGATGCCAGGCACTACCGGAAAGCTGCTATATGCCGAGTGTCTGGAGTTTTGCCGAGTGCAATCTATCGGGCACTCGGTACACAACCACTTTGCCGAGTGCCTCCACGGGGACACTCGGCGAAAATAAAACACTCGGCAAAAAATATCTTTGCCGAGTGGTGCAGATTAGACACTCGGCAAAAGAAGCTCTTTGCCGAGTGCTACCAAGCAAACACTTGGCAAACATAAAACACTCGGCATCAACCGCCGTCCGTTAGAGGTTAGCCGCCGCCGTTAGAACTTTGCCGAGTGTCTGGAGCTGACACTCGGCAAAGAGCTATTTGCCGAGTGTTTTGTTTGCGGCACTCGGCAAAGAAATAAAACCTTTTCCTTTACTACCCTTCAAACTTTTTATACTCTCCACATACAACATATGGTACTCCATGTTAAAATTTGGTATATTTTTGTATTTGTTTGCTATATTTAATTAATTAATTGCATTTCAAGCAATTTTTTGAATCAAGTCAAATTTGAACTGCAAGTGATTCAAATAATAGGAAAAAATGAGTAGAAAAATGATATTCATGTTATTCAGCCCGGTTTGAGGCCTTACCTGTGAAATGAAAAGGAATTTCGAACATCTTGTTCAGGAAACACGACCACGAACGTGTGGCCGAATGGTTTTTAAATTTTAAAAAAAGCAAACGAAGTCTGAAAATCATGAGATTTGTCAAGATGTCATGATATCATACGTGGAGGCTGTGGTAAAAAATTGAGAAGATTTCGCATAAGTTGTCACGTACGATGCTTACAAACCGAAGCATTTTTGAAGAAGAAGCATAGAGTTGAGAAGGATCCGGTAAGATTTGGAGTCAAAGTGACGGTCGAATTGTGGTTTAACTACAAAACTTTTTGTATAGGCAATAGACAACAGAGATTGTTTCATGTGAAATTTTAGTAATTTTTTGGATCCGTTTGATAATTTTAATTTTTAAACTGCAATTATAGAATTTTAATTGATATAAATTGAATTTGAGCTATAACTACATGAAATAATGGTCTAATATTCGTAGAAGCATCGAATATGCATTGTTGAGTGAATTTGACAAGGCATTTTCAAAGTACATTCGAACAAATTTGTAAAACACGTTATGCAAAAAGAAAGAGAGGAAAGGAAGTTTTATTAAAAAAAAATATTTGCCAAGTGCCTTGTGGGCGACACTCGGCAAAGGAGGAGGGCTTTGCCGAGTGCCAGATCGGGGGCACTCGGCAAACAACACAAACAAAACCCCCGCGGCCGCGCTCACACACGCAACAAACACAGCCCTCCGCCTGCGCCGGCTCCCTCCGCCTGCGCCTCTGCCCGGCTCCCTCCGCCTCCGCCTCCGCCTCGGCTCCCTCCGCCTCCGCCTCCGCCGGCTCACTCCGCCTCCGCCCGGCTCCCTCCGCCTCCGCCTCGTCACTCGGCAAAGCTGCTGAGCCCGGTAGTGAGGCTTCTGTCGAAACAATGTAAGCCCTTAGAGCTGCCGAATCAAATTAGGAAGTTGCAGCATTTGGATACGTCGTATCAATTGTTATTCCATCAGATACTGTTCATTTGCGGGCGATTGTCCCATACTCGCATCTGGTCCTTCCATGTAAGAACAAGATCAGGTTGCCTGATGGGATTGGCAGAATGAAGTTCCTGTGGACTCCAGAAAACTTCGATTTGGCGAGGAACACATTGAACAATGTCAAGGGTCTCGGTTGCTGGTTCTCGAGGATTCCCGAGTGGGTAGGCGAGCTCCACAACCTCGGCAACTTGATCATCATGGTCATAGATGTACCAAAGGGCTATGTTCGTTCTGTTGCAGAGCTGCCCACCAATCAACATGTTCAAATACGGGACAACTTTTTACGCACGTGTTGTACGACCTACGATTGCTACTGGATATCAAGCGAGGAACTATACCTAGCACGCATGAACCGTACGTTTGTGTATGCTTCTGACTCGAGAGATGAACCTCAGGGGCTGGGGGTTCCCAGCTTAGGTGCGGTGCGGTGCTGCAGTTGCATCCAGGTGCGACTATGTGCCGCATGGCGGCAATTAGCCACCCGCCGTGCACCTTCGTCCTATCTCCCGGCCCACTTCACTGAATTTGCCCAGGTTAGTGCAGACAATTCAAGATGTTTATTTTTTGCAATTCGAAAATTCAAACGCTCATAACTTTTAAACCAAGTTTCCAATTCATAATCCGTTTGAATCTTCGTGTTCTATGTGACGAGATCTTCAAAACAAGACTCTAATTACATATATTTCAACTTAGTAATTGTATTGCATGTTGTACATTCTGGTAGATAAAAGGAAGTATTCCACGCATTAGTTCCAAATATTTCATTAATTCATGAACAATGTTCTAGAGATTGGGTAGGGGTGAATTAGGTGGGTGTTGGATATTCCAATAAAATGTTCGATGTATATGGTTTCCACGTTCCAATAGTTAAGTGACGATATTTCACGCCTTTTGTTTCAGTGTTCAGTTCGTTGATGATGTTCTAACAACTCATCGATGATGTTCCAATAGTAGGACAAGGTGAAGGGACCATGTGAGAGACAAATCAAAGGTAATAAGCTGAAAAATAATAAATAATAAAACCATAGTGTAAAAAAATAAAAATAATAATAAAACCATAGTGTGGTAAAAATAATAAATTGAGGAACAACAACAAAGAAACTATTACAACATTCGCAGTGGTGGACTCCGAAATTTCAGAATGGGTATTCGAAATTACAAAAATATTATTCAATAAAAAACATAAAGGTCCATAATAACAAACATTATAGTACAATTGTTCATACTAGAGACAACATCCGAATAATATAAATAAATTACAAAATAATTAAAAATTAACACAACGATGCTTCATATATTGGAAGCGAGATATAATATTATTATCATTAACTTGTAGGGAAAAATCTCACTCAAGAAATGTAAGCAAGAAATCATTCAAGTATTACTCCTCCATTCTATTTCTTAGCTTATTCTTCACATAATTCATTTAAGAAAACACTCTCTCAACATTAGCGGTTGCCATGGGAACAATTAGCACTAATTTGAGAAGCTTGTAGACAATTGTATAATTAAGATTCTTCTTTATTTGAACAAGCATAATGAAAAGAAACAACAACGAGACGACTTGTGACTTACGAGACGGACGCTCTAATGCTTCTGTGCAGCCTCCTAAGTCCTGCCTCCAGAAATCTAGAGTTCAAAAGACCAGAAGCCTCCTGCACCGCCAAACGAAGAGAGCCAGAGAGGAGAGACTTGAGCGAGAAGAGAGACTAAGTGAGATCTAGAATTTCTACTGTGTGTTATGTGAATCACAATAGTGGGCCAGTGGGTCTAAGTTAGTGTCCGGTGCCAATTTGGGCCTGGGAGAGAGAAATAAACTAAAAGGATCTATTGCCAATTTAGGCTGATTGGGTATAAACATGACAAATTTAGCTTAACTACTAGTATATATGTATTATATCTTATATATAGTTAATTTTTATCAAAAATTTTAGATATTTAGCTGAATACCCTTAATTTATGGTGGGTCAGTCCATTTGTAAAACAAAGTGCAACTAAAAGAAAGGAAGGAAGGAAGGAGAAGAAAGGGGTAAAAAAAAAGGACGAAGGGCTCTACTTCCCTCGTGTGACCAGCTCAACACCCATGGGGCCCATCCTTTATGCAACCTTGCTTCATGGGCCACGTAGCCACTTGCAGTCGCTGTTAGGCTGTGGCCGCGGGGGTGAGCAGCGGTTTGCCATGCGCCGCGCGCAGATGCGTAGCATTCCAGGTTGCATCCGCCGATTCCTTGGGCGGAATGAGGATTTTATGTGCTATCTCTCCACGAAGCCCAACCCAACCCGCTTTGGTCTTGACTCTTGAGGGTGAGGAACTGAGCTGCACGGCCCGGACAGCATCTCGACTCAGCCTATGTTTCTTACTTTCTTTGTTTGTTTTGTGTGCCTAGTTATCTCTTAACTCTCCAAAAAAAAAAAAGCTATCTCAACTGATTTTTCTTTAACAATCAGCTGAACTTTTGGCCCTTGTATGTAGCAGACCCACCGGTTCGACCAAAAATAACATCCCTCTTCCCATTTGCGCGTAAACATTTTATGCACTCTGCGACTAACAAGGTCGCCAACCCAAATGGGTCTGGAACCAATAACTCGGCAATGAAGCATCAGTGCTCGAGCCAAGATCGAGTGATCCTAGGTTGGAGAGGGCATCGCCGCCATGTCAGGTTGGAGAGGACGTAGAAGGAGGTGGTTTGTGGGCCCGAATTTTTTGTATTTAAGCCCTTTTTTTGAAAAATATTCACATTTAGACCCCTGGTGGTTTTAATTCCGTTTTTGGACCCAGGGGGTCGGCGCCGTGGATCACGGCGCCGAGGTAACACGTCTCGGCGCCGTGATCGATGGCTCCGAGGCTCTCGGCGCCGTGATCGATGGCTCCGAGGCCCCAGGCCGGCACCAGCGTGGCGACCCGCGTGGTGCCGACGTGGCAGAAGCTCGGCGCCGTGATCCACGGCTCCGAGCTCGGCGCCGTGACTCGTGGCTCCGACCTCGGAGCCGTGGATCTTGGCGCCGAGCTCCCTGCCACGTGGCGCCGAGCTCCCTGTCACGTCTGCAGACACTCGGCGTCTAGGGTTTGCACCGATCAGGCTTTAACGTTGTCGCAAAAAAAATTACTAGTTGTATTTTGTTAATTTGAACTGTAATGATTATAAGTTTTGTTAATTTTGTAGTTGTGAATTACAAAACAATTTGAAAAAATTGTAAAACAAGTTTATGTTGATTGGCTCGTTGTAGATGCATAAAAAAATATGGTAATTTTTTTTAGGAACGATTGTGCGTAGAACGGTCGATATATAAAATGGTAAGTGTCTTTTAAGGTTTGATTCCCGTGGTTTTTGCAAGGTTTGTTATTTTGTAGTTGTAATATGGGAACTAATCTGATGAAGTCGTAATAAAAATTTATGTTCATTGCAGGTTGGACATGCAAACCAAATTAAGCTAAATTTTTTTGCCGAAGGATTGAGCGTAGAAATATCGATGCATATAGTGGTAAGTGATATTTCGAAGGTGAGTGATATTTTGACATGGCAGGCATGTGGCATGTGTGCAACTCTGTACTTCTAATGTTCAGAATTCCACCACTAGTCCTAACATGCATGCCTTAGGGAAAATAACTTGCTGGGTCTATTACATTTTGTCTATTGGGTGTAGCGTGGTTGTTTCCCCTTTTTGTCACGCCCTGAAGATGGCTCCGCTGCATCCTTCTTCCTGTCACTCTTGGTCTTGAGAGCTGCCTCCCGAGCTTGGAGCTCCTCCTCCTGACGCTTGATGGCAGCTTCACGCAGACTTAACTGCTCCCGCCTCCTTTGCAGCTCATCCTCCTTGCCCTTCAGACGGATTTGGTCCACCCTCACGCGACGTTCTTGGTCAAGCCGCATCTGTCGTTCCACCTCGCGAGCCTGAGTCATCTTGACAAAGTATTGTGCTTTGTTTTCCACCTCCTCTGCCCGGTTATTTGGCCATGCCGGCGACACCCGATCCACCCATTCGATGAACCTGCAAGCCTATGTGTGGCGTGGTAGATGTCATCGATCAAGTTGAAAAAAGATAACGAGAAACAAATGATTTAGTTGTGGTCGTTACCACGAAGTCGTCATCCAGGTCAGGACATTTGAAGAACCTACGGCCGTATTTGGCTCGTTGTACTCGATCAGTCCAGACTCCCAACATCGTCCTAAAGCCGCAATGGCACTTCGGGCGCTCATGCCACTCCGGCACTCCAAATGGGTCGGACCTCCAGGAAGACATTGTTGTATAGTAGTATTGTGATGCCTTGAGGAGGAGATGTGGTATGGAAGACATAGTAGGGAGGCCTTTATGTAGGCAGGTTATCTGGTGCAGTGGGCATAGTCCATGGAGAGGATATTTTCGCTTTTCCTGGATTCCAGTGTAGCAATAAATGACCCTATGTAGGCTTTTCAGAGACTATAGTCTCCTAATTGCAGTGTAGCCTTTTCAGAGATTGGACCATTCAAAGCCTAGAAAGCTAAAGATCTACGCCCCTATATGTGTACAGGCCTACAGGCCTACTCCTGTAAAGGCTAAAGACCTACGCCCCTATATGTGTACAGGCCTACAGGCCTACTCCTGTAAAGGCTAAAGACCTACGCCCTATATGTGTACAGGCTAAAGGCCTACTCCGTCACTGCGCAAAGCTGGCATATGCTGCCTCGTTTTGTCATGTCACTGAGCAAAATCTGAACTCTTTTGTCATGTCACTGAGCAAAGCTGCCCTGTTTTGTCATCTCACTGAGGAAAAGCTGACCTCTTGTGTCATGTCCCTGAGCAAAGCAGGGGCGTGTTGTCATGTCCCTGAGCAAAAGCCTCTTTTTTTGGTGGTCATCGCATTAAGCTGCCTGTTGGCTATAAGTAGCGGGGTTGGGGTCTCATGACATTGTGAATCGAACAAAGTAGTACCCTCTCTTTCGTGGTGAAACATACCATGTCCAAGTCGAGGGCGGTGGGATTTGAGTCACCGAAGGACGACATTCCCTTAGAAACGAGGATATGTTCGGTCCGCAGATGCGATTGATACCAAGCCGGCGTGCTCAACCACCGTGGCGAAATGCAGCACAATGAGTACGCGATCGTCCGGATCTTGGATTCCCGAGCGATGGCGGCGACGTTTCTTCGATGCTCACGCTCCGGTACAAATTAGTAATGTTACATTTTGTATTGCTTATGGACCCTCGAAGTTTACCGTCATTTTTGTGCAGATGGCCAAATGCGACTTCTCCCATGGATCGACCCTCCTCACGAGCGGTATGTTGATCGTTATGTGGGTACATTATGGGCTCGAATATGGGACTTGGAGTACCGAATGGAGAATCTCACTGAGGAGAACAACGACCTCCGCGAACAGATGCAACGCGAGAGGGGCAACGAGGAGGTCGTGAATATAGGAAGCTCTTATGATCCCACATGTTGCTGCGCGAACCCGAGCTGCATATGTGCATGCCACTACCACGATGGACAACCACGTCCGAGGCGACCCCCTCAGCATTTCTCCATGTGGGTGCCACGAGGCTCGTTTGGCATGTAGGTAAGAAGGTGTATGGTTGTGTTGTGTTTTAGTTATTGTGTTCGTTGGTGTGTTGATGGCTGTAGTACTTGGTTTTGTTGTCATTTTTTGGTACCCTCCATGTTTACCGTCGTTGCTGTGTTGATGGTTGTAGTACTTGCTATATTTTATGTACGTGCAATCTATGTGTTGTTTCGTGTTGTGACTGGGCAAAGCTGTTTTATTTTAGGTCGTTTGCCTTTTCAGCCGATTGTGCTTTTTCAGGAAGCATAAATTCATTGCAGGAATTATAGAACAACAAAGTACAGACTACGGATTCGAACACAAATATCACATGAATATAACATATACACATACATACAAACAAGTAGCTCATTACAACACGACCCACAAGCCTACACATAAATATCACTGCCTCCTAGCCTTACCCTTACCCTTACCAAGGGCGTCGGTGCCTGGAGTGTAACGGCTAGGCTCCCGCGCGCTGCGTGGTACAGGCTGTGAAGGCTGAGTCTCAGGAGCGCCTACGAGCTGAGACGGGCCTATCTCATCGTAAGTCTGCTGCTCCACCTCGTCGTCGTCCTCACCCCCCTCGTCAGGGAAAGTGTCGCTCGTGGGGGATGAGCTCTGTGCCGTGTAAGACCCTCGCCGCGTCGGGTCTGAAAGTCGTGTCGTAGGCACGTCTACGTCCCTCCCCGCGCCGGTGCTGCACCCACAACGACTAGCCGCACGACGAAGCCGACCTGCTAGCCTCTGTCATCCAACATTTTGTTAACCAACAAGATACGAAGATATTACGTACTATTTTTGTAAGTGGCTTTGTCGAAGCATACCTCTAGGAAGGTAAGCGTCCGGGCGTCGCCGACTGTCCTGGAGAAATGCTCTATGTCCTGTACGGACTGCTTCAGGGTGTTGCCCTGCAAACAAGCAAAAGAATGGATAATTTACTATATGTAGTGAAATTTATTGGAAAATAAGCAATGAGATTGAACATTACCACACGGTCCAGGACTGGTGCTGTCTCCACCTGCGTCCCAAGGCGAGTCGACTGGTCGTACGGCGTGTCTTCGTCACCCGAGGACGCAATGTCGGCGTAGTCATCCTGAGTCCATTGGCCCTAAGCTTGGACCGCGTCGCACGCTGGTACCAAACTTGGTACCGCCGGAAGTTCTCGTTGCTGTGCGGCTCGTCGTTGTCATCCAAGTGGTCCTGAAAGTGTGCCCACTCCTCAACGTACACGTGGTGGTGCTGCTCGAAATCTGTGACCTTCTTCTGTCGCCGACGATCAAATTTGCATGTCACGTAAACCAAACGTTAAAAATAGAAAAAGCTCTGTGCAATTGGATTTCAAGGTTAGAATTGAAATTGCATGCCACTTACTTGTGCAAGGCCACAGACGTGGAGAACTGCGCTACTGGCCACATCTGCCTCATACCAAACTGGCGTGCAACTCTATGTGGCAGGTGATACTCAACAGCATAGAAACAGATAAGAGGGCACCTCTTCCTGTAGAGGGCCTCGTCTATGCTGCATAGTGCGCTAAACTGAATGGCCTGCACCTCCGGCTCGGCGTACGGCTCCCACTTAACCTGCATTGAAACAATTTAACGTTTAAGGTCATATACTAACAACTGAAAATCACGAAACCAAATGGAATTAACTTACACTGGAGGCCGTGAGCGCATCTAGCTCGTTCGTGTACTCTAGGTAGGCCCTCTTCGTCCGGGCGAAGGGCACTGAGACCTGGTCCCAAAGATATGCAAGTGTCGGACGTCGACGAGGAGGAACCTCTGCGAACCACGGACGAGGAGGCGAAACTGTGGGACGACCAACTGGTAGACGACACCACATCCACAGCTGGAGGAGGTAGAGGCAACCACATACTGTCGCGTTCGGCGAACTCCGACGACACGCCTCGCAGAGGTGGCGGTAAAGGAACGCCAACACCCCGGAAGCCCAGCTGTACTGCCCCGCCGTGTCCCAGTCGGTGAGGCAGTGGATGTACATCCACGACGCGCGCTCAAACGTTTTATGCACTGCGACTAACAAGCTCGCCAACCCAAATGGGTCTGGAACCGATAACTCGGCAACGAAGCATCAGTGCTCGAGCCAAGATCGAGTGATCCTAGGTTGGAGAGGGCATCGCCGCCGTGTCAGGGTGGAGAGGACGTAGAAGGAGGTGGTTTGTGGGCTTGGCTTGAGCGAGACCAAGATCTGGAGAGGCGGAGAGGGAGGAAGGAGAGTCGACGCCGCCATCGGGAGGAACGAAGGCATGCGTGCGTGATTCAGTGAGACTCACGGAATGAGTTGTACAACCTAAGATTGCTACTGGATATCAAGAGAGATACTATACTTGACACGAGTGAACCGTGCGTTCGTGTATGCGTCGGGGTACATACGTACAGCCCGTACAAACAGACTGCTTAATCACCTAGCTTCTGACTCGAGAGATGAACCTCAGGGCTGGGGGAGATGGTTCCTAGCTTAGGTGTGGTGCAATGCTGCAGTTGCATCCGGGTGTGACTATGGGCAATTAGCCACCCGCCGCCCACCCTAGGCCTATGTCCCAGCCCACTTGCTGATTTTGCCCAGGTCAGTAAAGACAATTCAAGATGCTTTTTTTTTTGCAATTCAAAATTTTAAATGCTCATAACTTTTAAACCGAGTTTTCAATTCATGATCCGTTTGAATCTTCGTGTTCCTTACAACGAGATCTTCAAAATAAGACTCCAATTACATATATTTCAACTTAGTAGTGATATTGTAGTTGTAAGTTCCGTAGATAAAAGGAAATATTCCACATATTACTTCCAAATTTTCCATTAATTCATGGACGATGTTACAGAGATTGGGTAAATCAGGTAGGTGTTGGATGTTCCGCATGTAAAATAAAATGTTCAATGCATATTGTTTCTATGTTCCAAAAATTCATCGACGATATTCCATGCCTTTTGTTTTGAAGTTTCAATGATTCATTGATGATGTTCTAACAGTTCATCAATGATATTCCAATGGTAGATAAAAGTGAAGGGGCCATATGAGAGACAAATCAATAGTGATTAGCTGAAACAATAAAAAAATAAAACTGTAGTGTGAAAAAAATGAAATATGAGGAACAACAACAACAACAATGTAATGCCCCCGTTTCTAGGGGCGCGTACGGACACGGCATTCCGCAACTATTCACGCATGAACAGTTATGGAGTGTCGCGCAAGAGTATACCATTACATGCTTACAACAAAAGACCAGCATATATTTTACATATGGATTAACATCCAGCTTTCAACAGCGGGGCGTGCAAGCCCAAAGTATATTTACATTACAGAAACTCCAAGATCCGCTTGAGCGTGGCGAAGACCTAAAGCCACGGGTCCTCGTCGAAGAAGAGACCTTCCGGGACTTCCTCAACGGGGAGACCTTCACCTTCTTCTTGATCCTCTAAAGAAGGGCAAAAGCAAGCCGTGAGCCAAACAACCGGCTCAGCAAGTCCCAAAGGGACCCTAACTTATTACATGCACGGAACATCAAAGGAAGGGAGTATACTTGGTTTATTACTTTGAGTGGATGCAGTTTTATTTGCAAACATTTGTTAAGATGGACCCAAAACTACTCCTTAAGATCTCAGGGGTTTTCATGAAGATTTAATTAACCAACTAATCAAGTTAAAGCATGTACAAAACTACTTAAGCTTCGCTGCTGGAATCACCCAAGTGACACAGCTCCATTAACCGGGAGCACGGCGTATTCGAATACCTTTTATTTAACTCTGCAGAGTTTGCTCAGCTTTACCCACACGATCCCTTAACTCCCGCGACAGAGTTAAGAAAGCCAAGTCGTTTCACTGCTCAATTCTTTATATAGGCTCTACCCGGTAGAATCCACTCGGGTCTGGCACAAGAAAACAAACGTCCGCTTCGAGTGAACTCTACCGTTGTTAGGCATTCGTAGCACGGCCTACCTAACCTCACTTCTTATCCTCCTCCTCCGCCACACCTGTAGAGTTTCAATCGAGTTGAGCAGCTACTAGACCAGTGTTGACAAGTCAACTCCTGTGGTTGAGCGATCACTATGACATTTGCTCAGCGTAAGGGTTTCAATCCTTATATTTTCACATAGTCCGCAACCTCGCCAGGCCCGCAACCCAACCCAGGGTAAGCGGTGGGCGTAGACCGTCTCGCGGTTTCCCACAACACCCTTACCCTAACTTCAATCCTAGGGTAAAGGACGGGCGAAGACCGTCTCGCGGCTCCTCCCCAACCCTTACCCTACCACGTGCATGCCAGCACTCTCCGCTCTAAGATACGGTGTCCCATACCACCCTACCTTAGAGTCGGATTTTCCAAATTCTATTGGCCCGCAGCCACAACCTTATCAGTGCAAGACTTTGAGTAATAATAATATCCTACAGTTATCTACATTATTAAATAATTAACTCTAGGGTTACAAAGGCATGACTACAAGTTTAATATGGCCTTTGTCGGTGGTGGGTTTAACTACATATCATATCATTCTAAACATTTTATTTTACTTTGAACTAACATTTCACAACTAGCATAATGCAAATAATCATAATAGCATAAACAAATAACACGGGTTGCAACATGATCAAAGGATTTGAGACTTACCGGCAATCTGGACGATCTCAGCTAGCTCGAACGAAGAAGCGTCTGGATCCTGAGCCTGCGCTTGATCCTCCGGAATTTCCGATACTAGCGTAAACACATAAAATAACATAAGTCCGGCTTGAGCCTAATCAAGCGAGGAAAAAATAATCTATTTAAAAAGGAGTAAAATGCATAAATCTCCAAATGGGAATTTTTGGAACTTATCTGGGAGGAATTTGGGAACAAGGAGGCCAAAAATGGGTTCAGAAATAGTATTTGGAGCAAAGTGGTGAAATTTGGGAATTTTTGGGATTTTCTGTGATTTTTTAGGATTTATTTGGATTTTTCTGGATTTTGGAAATTGAGAAATCTCTGGAAAATCGGTATGAATAGTGTCGGGCCGGCCCAAGCTACAGTGCAGCCCGGCCGGTGAAACGGCCCGCGCGGCCAGCGCCAACGCGCCCACGGCGGCGCGCGCGCGGCCACAGTGCGCGCGCGCGGAGGCGAGCGGCCGAGGCGAGGCGGCCACGCCAACGCGCGACCGCGCGGCTCGAATGGTCGACGCGTGGCGCTGACGGACAGCCGCGATGGGGCGGGAGCGGATGGATGAGATGCAACGGGGTGGAGATCGGACGGATGCGAAGAGGGGAGGGCGGGCGAAACGGTAAGGTGGATCGGACGGACGCGGAGGGCGAAGTTTATGATGATCCAACGGTGGCGGGGATGGCTGGATCGGGCGGCTACGGTTAGAAGGCAACGGGAGGATGGAAGGAGGAGGAGGGGCCACGTCCATCGTCGTCTTCCTCTCGCCGGGCACGCATGGCAGAGGGGCAGCGCCTCCGCTTTCCGGCAACGACCATGGACTCCGGCGGCAAGGGAGGGCATCAGCGGCTAGCTCTCGACGTGGGAAACCCATTTTGGGGTCTTAGAAGGGGAGGGAACCAACGGAGGGGGCGGGAGGCAGAAGGGGAAGTTCGGCTTCCATGGCGGCAGGAGGGGTTGCCAACGGCGATTTAACCCGATTGGTGGAAGTTACACGCTCCAGGGAGTGAGGAGCTCACGATGGCGGCGGCGGATTGAGCTGGGGAGCTCCGAAGCATGCTGGCCACGGAGAGGGGTTGTTCGGCCGACGGCGAGCTCCGAAGTGGGGTCTCCTCGGCGTTCCTCCTGGCCAAACAAGCACACCACGATGGTCAGTGGGTGGCGGAGAAGCTCTGGGCGGAAACAATTGGGAAATGAGCGAGGGGAACGGAAGAGCAGTTCCTAGGGGTCACCGGCGCAGGGGAGAGCGGCGGCGGCTGAGGTGATGCGGCGTCGATTGGCGGCTCAGTGAGGGGCTTAGGGGTGGCGGGAGGAGAATGGGAGCAGAAGGGAAACTCGGGGAGCAAAGGAGGAGGAGGGAGCTGAGAGGGGGTTTTTATACCCGAGCAGAGTGAGGGGTTCCTTCGGGGAGAAGGCAACGGGCGTGGCCAGGGAGTCAACAGGAGTTGGTAGGGCGTCGCCTCGGAGGGGAGAGGGCGGTGACGGCTCTGCACGGGCGTAATGGTGAGGCGACGAAGAGGGGAGCAGGTGAGGGGCAGCATGGCGGGGGGGCGTCCGTGCGCGGAGGAAGGAGGAGGCGGGGACTGCCAGGTGGGACCAGTGCAGAGGTGGGGAGACGCGTGGCGCGCGAGCTCTGCCGGCCTCAGACCGGCTGGCAATGGGAGGCGCGCGTCCGAAACTGAGGCGGGCAGCGGCGCAGAGGCTGTCGCGTCATGAAGGCGGCGCAAGCGCGCACGCGCGAGGGGAAAGCGGAGAGGGAGCGGGGCGCCAGCGGAGGAAGAAACGGGCGCGGGCGCCGGAAGGAGGAGAAAGCGGAAAAGAGGCCGGGCGCCAACGGAAGAGGAAGACGCATGGCCGAAAAGGGAAAGCGGCAGCGAGGGGAACTTTCCCAAAAAGGAAAGTTTCCGAAAATCACTCAAAATGCAGCAAAATTTTAAGGGAAAATTGGTTTGAAAATTTTGGGGCTTTTCAAACAAAACTACTACAACATTCGGTAAAAAGAGTGCAACTAAAATATTAAGTGAAAAGAAATAAAGAAAGAAAGGGGGGGGGGGGGATGGCATAGCTCAACACTCCCTGGGGGCCTATCCTTTGTGCAGCCTTGCTTCATGGGCCGCACGTAGACGCATAGCATTCCGGGTTGCATCCGCCGATTCCTTGGGTGGATCGAGGATTTTATGTGCTATCTCTCCACGAAGCCCAACCGAATCCGTTTTGGTCTTGAGGGTGAGGCCATCTGGGCTACATGGACCGGTCAGCGTCTTACTTTTTTTTTTTGTTTTGTGTGCCTAGCTATCTCTTAACTCTCCCAAAAAAAGCTATCTCAACTGATTTAACAATCAGCTGAATTTTTGGCCCTGGTATGTAGCAGACCCACCGGTTCGACAAAAAACAACATCGCTCTTCCCATTCGCGCGCAAACGTTTTATGCACTGCGACTAACAAGCTCGCCAACCCAAATGGGTCTGGAACCGATAACTCGGCAACGAAGCATCAGTGCTCGAGCCAAGATCGAGTGATCCTAGGCTGGAGAGGGCATCGCCGCCATGTCAGGTTGGAGAGGACGTAGAAGGAGGTGGTTTGTGGGCTTGGCTTGAGCGAGACCGAGATCTGGAGAGGCGGAGAGGGAGGAAGGAGAGTCGACGCCGCCATCGGGAGGAACGAAGGCATGCGTGCGTGATTCAGTGAGACTCATGGAATGAGGGTGTCGGTTTAAAGGCAGTTTGGTTTCAGCCGGCTGTGGGCTTGGGATGGAGGAAGTTGACACCAGAATATGGGCTGCCTCTGGCTGAGGGAAGGAGTGAACGACCACCCAAACTACTGAGAGCAAATAGCTTTTACGGAGAAGCTCGAGCTCGGATTGTTAAAAGGCTTGAATCGAACTCGAGTAAATTGTCGAGCTTGAGCTTTTTTTTACAGTCATAACCAAGTGTGCCTCAAATAGAAGCCTAGAGTGGCCAAAAGTAAGGAAAAAAAGAAGCAATAAGATCTCGACGAATCCAGAGGGCACGACGAAGAATAGCTGATTGGTGCTGTTCTTACTGCTGGTTTCTTCCACAAATTCAGCACAAATCTTGTCCTAAAGATGAACTCCATCACGCTTGTCTACTGTTTTGATCCACAGCACGCTTATTTTTAAATTTGGTTCTGCATGAGCCGTTAGGCCATCAATCCAGCAATACCCCAACACCATCACAGAACTGCCCCATTCTGAGTGCTAGTGTCACACAAGGCATGTCAACTCCTCAATTCCAGTAATATATGAATTTAGGAATAAGTCTTATCTTTAACTCTTAACTACGTAAATGAGCTTGCCCTGAAAAAACTATGTAAATGAGCTTTATACTTTTCCTATACACTAGATATTTCAAGTAACTGGAGAAATGGAAGTAAATGACTGCAACTGACATAGCCACCATAAGTAACTGCAGAAATGGAAATGTTGTACTGGCCTCTGCTTAGGAAAGTCCAAAGCAAATACGTGCAGGTGCAGGGTCTGCAGAATAGAGGTTACGATGGGTCATTGTCGGATCTCTGGTCTTGTGCAGTAATTCTTTACGTAATGCTCATAAGATACCTTCCGTTTGATGACCGAAATCTTGTTGTTCCCTATCAGAAGGTAATCATTCAGAAAAAAGTGAAGTGATCTTTAGAATTCTGTTTTAATAATACTCTGAAGCCATTTTAATGATGGTCTAGATTTTCAAGGGTGACAGATCCCAAAGTGGCTTTCACCGAGTACGCAAAACCTTCTTCAGAGGATGCTTGAACCAAAACTGATGAAAAGGATTAACATGACAGGGGTCAAAGGACACGAATGGTTTCAGAAGGGCTATATTCCTGTTGTTCCGTATGACGATGACGTCTTCCGGTCACAGAGATAGGGACTGATGAACAGGCTGTATGACATTGTGTTGGAGACTCTCTTTGCCCTCAAAAGTAGATGTCTTAAATTTCAGATTTGCAGTCGCTGATCCGTAAGTTTGGTTTCCCTTTTCTTTCCTGAAGCAAATCAATGGAGCACCTGGGGACAAGATTACTCATCAGATCAGCACTTTTCGGTTGATTGGAATGGCACCTTCCCTTGATCTTTCAGGTTTTTATGAGGAATGGCACCTTCCCTTGATCTTCCCTTCCCATGTGACAAAAACGTTTCTCAAAAGTTAAAAGATAAGTTCTATAGGACAGCGATCAGACATACGATGCTATATGGAGCAGAATGTTGGGTGACTAAAAGACAACACATACAGAAGATGAGTGTAGCAAAGATGCAGATGCTACGGTGGATTTATGGTGACACAAGGCAAGATCGCATCCGCAATGATGATATACATGATTGGGTGGGGGTAGCACCAATTGAAGATAAATTTGTCTAATATTGATTGAGATGGTTTGGACACCTCCAACGGAGGCCTCATGAGGCACCGGTTCGTAGTGGAATTTTAAGACGTACTGAAAATGTAAGAAGAGGTAGAGGTTAACCAATACTGACGTAGAAGAAAGCAGGTAAAAGAGATTGGAATGTATCTAAAGAACTAGTTTTGGATAGGAACACATGGAAGTTAGAAATATACGTACTATACCCATTAGAAAGTTTAAGGGCGGTGTTTTAAGCTTTCGGCTTAGATGACAAGTTGTACGGCTTAGGATTTTTGCATTATAAATTTTCAAGGCTCTCGTCTTTTTGATCTTGAGGATGTTTCATTCCTAGCCTACTCCAATTTGTTTGGGACAAAAGACTTTGTTGTTGTTATTATTTGTTTGTTGTAATTTTTTTGTAGTATATATAACTTTGAATTAGTAATAGGTACCAATCCAAAAATAAGTATTAAATTTAAATTCTAAACTAGAATCCATTTGAAAATTCAATTAAATTTAGAACAACAATCTATTCTGGAAATTAAATTACTCCACAATTAACTCAAATCCATTATTAGAATTTAATACTAATCACAAATAAATTAGGTGTATGTGTTAATTAAAATCTGCATTCTAAATTGTATTATCCAAATATATAAAAATGTGAAATTAAAAATTGAGATTTCCAAATTACTTAAATTTTCTCAATTAAATTTTAGTAGAAAATAATTACAAATTATGAACTGAAAAGGTATACATATTTGGGACTAAATTTAAGGAAACGATATTAAATTTTAAATTTTAAAATGGGAAATTATTTCATTTTTAAAATATGTGAATTTGTCAGTGTGTTGTATTGGAATTCCATCGTATGGATTAACGAAGAAAAGTTTGATCTTTTTAGACTAAAAGCAATGGTGATGATCCTAAGGTATATGTATGCTATAACATGCCAATAATAATGAAATTCCTTATGACTCGGAGGATTGCCGGCCAGGCAGGGCATCCACGTCGTCGATGTTGCAGGAAGGCCCTCCGGGTTCCCAAAATCGCGTCCACGTCCCGAGCCAGGAGCGCCCGGCTTCGCCCGTCCGATCTCGCGCACGGTGCTGATCCGTCCATCCATATACGCGTGCCGCACCCATGCTCTATCTCCTCCCATTCCATTCCCCTCGCGAAGGTCGCCGCGCCGTCTCACGGCGTCCCCTTCCCCTGCGCCCTCCTCCGCCCCTCCCCCGTCCTGCCCTTCGTTTCCTTCCTTCCCCTCTTCCCCAGATCCCTCCCGCTGCACCTCCTTCTCCCCGCACCGCACCGCCCCTTCACCGCGCCCACGCGCCTCTGTAGGACCACTGCCACCACCGCCTGCTATTCCTCCTACCGTATCAGCCCCGCTGTGGGCCACCGTCGAACTGGGAAGGCCGAATTCGGCGGTCGTCGAGCTGAGAAGGTCGGGTTCGGCGCCCGGCGCCGCCGACCCCCTCCACCTCCCGCCGCTTTGCAGATCTGGCGCCCCCCACAGTTGCCCGCCCGGAGCTCTCCGCCATTCGTCGCCAAAGAGAGTTCTTCTTTCGCCCAGCGCCTGGAGATGGCCGCAGGACCCACCTTTTCCCCTACGTTGGCACCGCCGTCTCCATCAATGGCGTCTTTGTCCACGTTGGCAGCAACGCCGTCCCTTCACTGAGGAAAGCCCCTACAATCCCTCCCTCTCCGAACGTGCATAGACAAGTGACGCCTACGCGTATGCACATGACAGGTTCAACCTACGAGCGGGATGCTCGCCATCTTGCCCATTGCATCAGGCAAGCAGTCATCTAGCGTACTACCTCGCCCACTTCATTTTTTTTCCCTGTTACTAAATTGATTAATGAGATTTGCGCCTAATTTTAGGATGCCATTGTTGGTGAGAAAATTGCAAGCTGAAGAAGGAATAGGTGCCTATTTTCTGTAATCTATTCAGTTTATGCTTACAGAATCTAATCTGTATGCAGTGCTTCGCCCATTAAAGGTATCGTCATGCTCATACCCTTTTACATTAGATTACTATACGTGCTTGCTCATATGCCCCTATATGAAATTGTAGAACCTGCTAATTCTTAACGGAGCTATTTGGAACTGCTGGCCTGCTATCATCAACAGCTGAGTTCTTTTTATTATGCGTTGAAGTATTTAGCAAACCTCTGTGTTGCTTACAATAAAATGGTATGTTAAGCTCGTATAAGATAAACAAAGATCTTATGTTCTTATTGTGCACCTGCTAACCACAAATAATTACTTAAAATATAAATGATGCCTAGATACTGAGTTGATGGAAGTGTGTGATCAGATAGTCCACATTGATGCTTCTCTGGAATCCGCCATTCCTGTACTATACTACTAGCTAGCACTTGCTCTTTTGAAACATAACGATGGGAACATCACATGTATGAACCCAATGCTTAGCCATGTGGATCTATCTGCGTAGATGGTCTTCCATGCATTTTCATAACTTGTTAGTTTTGCTGTGTTCATAGTCGTAAAAACATTTATGCTTCTTTACAATTAAATGATCAATCCCTTTGCAGTGTAACATAACTCTCTCTACATAATATGTCTTCTCTTTCAGGGGTTTTCCCCTGGATTCAATGGTAAAATGACTTATGCGCGTGATATCTTCCTTGGTCAGGTAATCTCTTAAACTTTGCACCCATTTTTGCCATTAAATAGAACAGTGTCGTAAAGTTGCTATTACAGTGTCCTTTAGTTACCCAACCACATCCAAGGGCATGCATCATTAATATACTATTTTCTGAACCTAAATGCAATTAGTCTTTGTTGAATCACTCACATGTTGATTTGGCATACTGAGTGGAAATTTCAATTGTGGAGTTGCTTTACGAGGAGACATCATCTCTGCCACCGGTAACCATTTTGTATAAGGCTTGTCATGATATGTTACTCAGATGTTCTTTCCCTTTTTCCACTAGCATTTCCTATGTTTAAACTGCTTCAAGGATTCATAACATACGAAAATGATGTATGTTATCTTAGTTTTTGAGATGCTTTACTCTGTTTTAACTTGTTGAGGATTATGTCACATATTTGTTTCTTTTCTACAAGAGACACCATTATTTTCTTTTCTGCCCATGCTTTAGGAAAGGTCTATGGGTACTATATTTTATCAAGGAAAAAGTTCATCTCCCTATCAGAAAGAAAATGAAGTCCAATGGGTACACTATCTTCATTGCAAGCTAAAAAAAAAGACTTTATTTTGTGTGACCACACCATAATTCAAGAGACTTATAAAAAATGCAGACTACTTTCTGCTATCTGATTCAAAAGAATGTGGCATTTCCATCCAACAAAAACACTTGTCAAATGCCTGCTACCACTGTTAGTTGAGCTCTTTTTTCTTGACATAGTTTGTGCTTCAGGCAGTTCATCATGACTATACACATGTATTCAGATATTACGCATTAATCAATCCTTCTACCTTCACTTGTTCCAATGTAGTCATCACAAAGTTTATGGTCTTTTAGGCTGTACAGGTTTCATACCATATTCCCCTCTTCTTTTGCTAATCTCCCTTCATACCTTAGTATTTTACATGCCTAATTTCAACAGGAAATGGAGATTAGCATTTTTTGGTTAACTGAAAGCAGCTAACGGGTTATGTATCTGAGAGTAGTATAAATGAACTGATGAACAATCACATCATGGTTATGCTAAATACCTAAATAGCGCCATATATACCATACCAATATAATTGCCATTTCCTTATTTTCCAAACTTGTTTGAAGAAATCATGCATTTTATCTAGGACATTGTTACTGTTGGCTTTAGATTGCTGCTAGATGATCTTAAAGTGTCAGAAGAACACACCAAGATGCAAATTTGTTCTATTTTCAGAGGTTGTAGTTGGTTCGTGAAATATTTACTTTATCCAGGCCTCTGTCCTTTAAGACTTAACAATATTTTTCCATTGAATATTCAGTTTATGTTTACAAAATTGGAGGATAGTGAAAATAACAATTAAATGTACATATTGTCAGTTTACTTCCATCAAATGTACACATTAGTAAGAGCCTTTGTTTATGGCATCATGTATGTCACATGCGACAGTGCACGTAACATCGACTAAGCATGTTCATTTTGTCATTGATATGTATCAATGTGCCTGTGCATTTAATTCTTTTCACAAAAACACCGTGCGTGCAGTGTGATCCCATTCCCTGCCTATGATCTGCATTGCATTCTAGCTCATATAATCCTCCAATTCATTCATCAAGATCAGTTGCTCCATTATAAGCCATACAAATATACTATATACAGCTTGTGTGTCTTAAGTGATTTTGCTGATAGCAGCTGTCACATCCAAATGTCGTTACGCTACAAACATTGCTCCGTGCCAACATTCTCTTCGAATTTCAGTCTCGCACAAGGCCACACGGCGCAGCGTAGCGCGCTACTTCTTTCTAGTAGTTACTATACGTCTACCATTGTGCTATTTCACAATATTTATCCAACTACCATTGTACACAAATAAAGGAGGCGCAAACTAGTAATAGCTTATAGAATAGGACTATTCTTGCCCCTATTACATTGCTACTTTTTTTTATATGGATATAGAGATGTTGTTACTTTCACTTATCGATAGTCATTAAGGGGATCGAGAGTGTAGTCATTGCATTTTTGTCATCCTGTACCCTGCTATTAATAATCTAAACGATGACGAGCGGTTGAAATATGACATGTAATAGGGTCATATGGTGTCCCATGTGAACTTCAGGTTCCTATCAACACCTATCCTACTCTCATCAACTAGCACCAGTGCAAAAACATTATTCTGCATAAAATATATTTCTCAATAATGGAATTTATTTAGTTCTAAATTATAATTCGAAGTTGATTTCCACATCTAAGTTTGGTTTTTCTATCTTTCAAATTTTAATGTGTAATATTTCGAAATTGTTAAAAAATTATGGACGATGGTTTGTATTTACCTAATACCAATGGACTTGAATTAGGATGTTGTGTTCTATTAGGATACTTGCATCCATGCATGGAGTCCTATTTTTCCTGGAGAATTCAGGGACTTTCCTTTTTTTCCATGCATGGAGTCCTATTTCTTTTCGGTGCCTTTCTATTCTACTTACCTAATAGCAATAGATTTGAATCAGGATGGTGTGTTCTACTTGCATGCATGTATGATTCTACTTACCTAATAAAACGGATTTGAATCAGGATGGTGTGTTCTACTCACATACATGTATGCATGCACGTTTGAGAATAATATATGGGCATCGAATTTTTTTCTTTTTCTATGCTTAATGTGGGACCTATTTTTCTTTTTATTAGATTAATGTGGCAATTTCTAGCATTTTATGTTAACGTGGGGACTCCTGGAAGAGCCTCCAATTAGTATAGATATAAGGTAAGTTCTTTTAGGTTGTTGTTGTGGCTTATGGTTTTTAAATTCTGATTGTTCATGGGACACAGTATGAAGAGAAAAATAGTTATATATGATTTTGATCGGTATAGTTAAACTTGGTACAGTGTATACTATAATCGATTTATAGACCCTGTATTGAAAAAATGCACTGTTTAAAAGCCAGTTACTGTAGCAAAAGGTGATAAGTCAAAGCTAAAGCTGAAAAAGAACCCAACCATAGATAGATAGATAGATAGATGAGTGAAACAAAATTAAACATAGTATTAGAACAAATTGAATTGTTCAGAGCATGGAATTGAATTGTCCCGAGGGTTAAATCAAATTGTTTCAAGCATGAAATTGAATTGTTTTGGTAGTTAAACTGAGTTGTTTCAATGGTTAAATTGAATGGTTCCGATTGTGGGATCGAATTGTTCTAATGGTTAATTTGAATTGTCTCGAGCATGAAATCGAATTATTCCTAGGTTTAAATTAAGTTGTTCCAAGAATGGAAACGAATTGTATTGTATAATTCTGAGCATTAGATGGAATTGTTTCGAGAGTGGAACTAAATTGTTCTGAGGGTTAAATTCAATTGTTCTAAGGGAAATTATTACCAACTGAAGTAAAAATATATTCAATATGGGTATACTGTTCATCTTGTCATGAGGAACACGATATTTCAAATTGGACAATTTGAAAGATAACAAAATTTGAATCATGGAAACAAACAAAAAAATATGTTCTTTTCTTTGCTGATGTCACTACCTTTAGCTAGTTTCGACAGCTGCGCACTCAAGGCATCCCTGGCACACGCGGGCTGCTTAGAGCACATACAATGCATGGTAGCCCCGAACTGTGGTTTCATTCTACTACACATAAACCATTCAAGACACCATCCAAGCTCTCATTCACGCAATGCATGGTATCTTTGTGTTTGGTTGCTGGGATGGGATGGGATGGGGATAGGATGGGATGGTTCCACAAAAAAGATAGAACCACATGGTCCAGCATCTAAGAAGAATATTCTCTAAATTTGCATAGGCTCATCCCACTTTGGACCATTCCATCCTACCCCATCCCTCAAACCAAACACATAGATAGGCTTGGTCAAAGGAACCATCCCATTCCATCCCACCTCATTCCAGCAACCAAACACACTCTAAATGGACCTGCAAACAATTTTAAATTTCAGCCCTTTATTTTTCGATTTCAGCCCCTATTTTCTTTCTATTTTTTACTTATCCTAAAATTTTACAGAAAAACCCTAGAAGCAGAAAAACTATTACATATACATCCCTGCCCCGCATGTCTACCATTTAACCCATCTCACTACCTCATCTTCTCCCACATTCCCTCATTTTCTCGTCGCCACCCTCAACTAGTGTCGGTGTGGCCATAGTCTCGCTGGGCCTAGCCTCTGCTGACCTCGCCTTGCTGGAGTCGGCCACCATCGACCGTGCCTCACCTGGATCCAGCCGTCATCAACCGCGTCTCACTAAGATCCGGTTGCCGCAGCCTGCGCTCATTGTCTTCGTCCACCGCTCGTCTGGATCCAGAAGATTGGGCAGCGGGTATGGAATTTCCTCTCCATTAGGCTCATCGAAATGGGCCATGACCTAAAGGCAATGCTGGGGAAGATTCTCTCCTTACGTGGCTTCCCACCCACCAAGATTGGGCCCAATTCCGGTCCAAACAAAGCCTCCTCGACTAATATAATGCGTTGTAGAGTAGCTGAGCTTTCGTTGGATGGCATGTGCAAGGGTGTATCCATCGAGCTCAAAATCAGAAGAGGCCTAGCCTAAATCTTCGGCCAAAATGGGTCTACTAGCTTCGTTCATTCCGCCCCAAATCTGCGTTCTAGTCCATTTGTGATTTGTATGACAAGGAAAACTTCTTGCAAGCACCCAATCTACGTTCTAGTCCATTTGTGATTTGTATGGCAAGGAAAACTTCTTGCATTCACCCAATCTACGTTCTAGTCCATTTGTGATTTGTATGGCAAGGAAAACTCGTTCTAGTCCATTTGTGATTTGTATGACAAGGAAAACTTCTTGCATTCACCCAATCTACGTTCTAGTCCATTTGTGATTTGTATGGCAAGAAAAACTTCATGCATGCACGCATTGCATGATGTGCTAGTAACTCCAATAATATAGCATTGCATGCATGCGCGTATGCTATGCATGTATATATTTGCTTACGTCGGTGCTGCAAATATCTTCGTATCTTACAACACCATGCATCGATGGATAGCTGCACCTGTCTCGTCGGCCCATAAAACTCGCCTACATATCGCAGAGAAACCACTCGATCAGCCCAGCCCACTTGATTGCATGCAGGTTGCCTCTCAAAAAAAGAAACAGAAAAAGGGAAAAAAAAAGCTCTGCAATCTGCATGCCGTCCTAGGTACAGCATGTTGCGATTTCTTCTTGTAAAGATAAAAATGCTTGACCATGAGGCTGGCTGGTATCTTCTTGTGACGCAAATCACAAACTGAAACAACTCTAATTTTTTCTCTCTCATTTCGCTGTTGTGATTCAGAATAGTAGACAGGGAACGATGCATGTATCGCTTCCCCTGGTACTCCGGTATGTGTCTTAGCCTGCTTCTTACTTTATTTTTGTTCCCAGGCCAAAGACCGAGTCGTCGCTGCTTCCTTTCTGTTCGTTTGCGTCCGAAAGACTTCCAAGTCTTCGTCGTATCCATCAATTTCAGACTTTCAATCTGTCGACAGAAATATATATGTCCTCGCAAAAAAATAGGAGATAATATGAGAAGGGATGCTAGTTAAATAAGTGAATTTAAGGTCACTAACTCGGAAACGTTTTCAAGTTCTCCAATAAGTCCCTATTCCAAGTGGCTGTAACTTCTGGCTGTTGGTTTTTAGCTAAAATTGTATTATATTAGCTATTAGCCTTTTGAGTTATTTAATTAAAGAAAAATAAAGAAAAAAAGTAAAATATTATTATATTATTACGGATAATACAAAGGAAAAGGAAAAAATGCAAAAAGGCTGAAAAAGTAAAAAAAAGAAATTAAAAATGTGATGTGTTCATTCCGGCTTTTGGCTTGGGGAAATCGGAAGACAAAAGTCCAAGCCACTTGGAACAGGCATGCGTAGTTAACATACGTTGAAGAATTTTGGGCTAGATTATTAATTACGCTTGGAAATCAAGATGAAAAACTGAAGGCAATAGATATAACAGAAATGGGAAAGCAAGCTAGCAGCAAATGTACTGTCCGTTTGATACAAAGCACCACTCCCGAAAAGCAACAATGATTGTGTGATGGATTTTTTTGCCAGGTCTCCTCCATCCCAAATAACGGAGCAACCTGCAATACTGATCGAAAGCGTACATGCTATTCGATCGAGGGGAAATATCGTTAGCCACACAAGTAACACTTGTTATCGTGTGCTTCTATGTACTGCAGAAAAAGGTTCCCTTAAAAAATTGCCAGAACCGTCGTTGTAAACTTTGCTTCATATCTGAATTAATATTATGTGCGGGAAATGTTATCAAGATCTGTACATATTACCGACGTATGGCCGAAGTTGGAAGCGTGACTGAGGTCGAGATAGCCTTCAAGATGAACTCCTCGATGGTCCTAGAGGCCGAGATAGCTAGCAAAAGGATCAAAAGAAGGAAATTTGAAAACAAAATATCCTCGACTCGCTAGCTGCTGCTGGATAATTGGTTCCCTTCACGTTGACTCAAAAAAATTGAGCTGAGAATCACTCACGGCCTTAATTAAGATTGCCTCCATTGCAAACCTCACGCTCTTTCCTTTCTCTTGTGCTCATCGAAGTGGGCCATGTCCTTCAATGGCCCACAGGCAACATTCTGGGCTCCCCACCCACCAACATTCCGGCAGGATATCCAGCCTAGCTTCTGATTCCGGGTTATAGGAGATTGTGGATCCAAACAGAGTCTCCACTCTCCACTAACCCATAATCTGTTGAAGGCTACCTTTCGTTTTGCATGGCACATGCAAGGGTGTCCATCCAGCCGAAAATCAGTAGAGGCCTTGCCTATGTCTTGGGTCAAATTGGGTCTGTTAGCAGTTTTCGGTCTATTTCTTTTTAGCTTCTTTAATAGTTTTTGGTTTCGTCTTCTCCAAAAGCCAAAATAAATGGCCGGCTTCTTTGTGTGGCTTTTCAAAATCGCATCTCCAAATAACTTTTCAAGTTCAAAACAGTGTGTACTATTTATGTCGGTGTCTTTATTATTCACCACTTTCTTGAAAAATATAGACAAAAGTAATTGTCCGTAGCCTAAAATAACTAAACCTTCGTACCATACCCAATCTTCGTTCTAGCCCATTCGTGGTTTGTATCACAAGGAAAACTTCATGCATGCATGTATTCCATGATGTACTAGTAATAACTCAAATAAAGTATTGCATGCAGCATGCACGTATGTATGTGCTTGCTACACCATGCGTGTATATACTTGCTTTCGTCGGTGCTGCAAATATCTTGGTATCTTCCAACACCATGCGTCCATGCTGTCTCATCGGCCCATAAAAGCCCACTCACGTCTCGCTAGGAAACATACTACTCTCTGCTCTCCAGAAGAGGCCTAGCCTACATCTTAGCCCAGCTCTCTACTCGTCTGAGGTATACAGCCTGTTGTGATTTCTTCTTGTGATGGAAACGGCAAACTGAAAGCACTCCTTTCATTTTTATTTCTCATTTCACCATTGTGATTCAGAATAGTAGATAGGGAATGATGCAAGTATCGCCTCCCCCACTAGTCCGGTACCTGTCTTAGTCTCCTCCTTAATTTCCTTTTTGTTTGCACGCCAAATATCAACATCCAAGTCATCGTTAGCTACTTCTTTTCCGTTTGTTTGCACCCGAAAGACTTCGAAGCCATCGTCGTCGTCTTCGTATCCGTCTGTTTCAGACTTTCAGCAAGACAAATGAGTCATAAATACGAAAAGCGACAACTTGAATAAGTCCAGTGTGCAAGGTCGCTTTCTCGGGAACATTTCAAAGTTTGCAAAAAATAAACATTTCAAATAGTACATGATATTCGATGGAGGGTATTGATTTTAGCCACACAAGCAACACTCCCACTGACATGCACTTCTTGGATGACGTCCTTGATGTCCGGGTGAAGGAGTGGAGGAAACAGGTCCTGGAGCTCTCCTATCACATCGAGGACTGCATCGACGACGGTGGAATCTAGGTGCATTTCCAAAAGCGCATCTATATTCCAAATTGTTTTGTGGACTGCATTGCTCAAAACATTTTGAAATGACAACGAAATAATAGAGACGTTGAACACTGACAAAAAAAAGAGAGCTGTATATACCCAGCTATCTACTTAATTCCAAAACCAATAGGCATATTACAGTAATATGATCCAAAATTAACATTTATACATGGGGTAGCTCTATTTTTTTTAAAAAAAAGCTATGTTGATAGCTACAATACTAACATTTTTTTAACCTTACGATAACTTATCACTCTCCCACCAATTACACATATTTCTACTTCTTATCACTCGCATAAATGTACAAAAAGAGTACAAGGGTGGAAGTTAAAAAAGTACATGTAAAACACAAAAGATTGAGTATATGTACCACATACCCGGCCTCTATTTGATCAATTTTATTGAGAATTCCATTTAATTATGTGTTGCAAATTATATGACACTTTGGTATGTGTCTTGTCAACCATTTAAATGAAACCTTAAATTAACCAAGTAACCAACCAAACCCTTCCTATAAAAGCACGTAAACTTTGAAAGATGAAGCGACTCTCCATATTATCAATCTAGTCGTAAATTCCACAAAAGTGGAGTACTATTCTGCAATGTGGATATGAGTGCAAAATCTAAAAAGGTGGAGGGCGTGAATTTGCAACTCCGTAATTACATGAGACTTGGGGTTCAATTCCATGAGAAAGGTCGACTTAAATAGTAGCATGCAAGATGTACCTCGGCGCCCGTAAGTCTCTTGGGTTTATTGCTCGAGGGCTCACGGAGGCATCCAACAGCTTAGGGACCCTTACGAACTAAATAGTTGAGTAATCAGTTATCAGTACAAGATACAGCCAATCGCCACCTAACAACAACAATTAATCTGTTCATATACTCCCTCTATTTCTGAATAGATGTTATTATAGAATCATGTATATAAAAGATCATATTACCCTCCCTCATTAGCTCACTTGTTGCAACAGAAGAGAAGTGGGAAAGCAAGCTAGGAGCATTATTTGTACTGTCCGATTGATATAGAGCACCACGCGGAAAAGCAACAACGATTGTGTGATGGATTTTTCTTGTCAGGTCTCCTTCATTCCAAATTACAGAGCGACCTACAATACTGATCGAAAGCGTACATGCTATTTGATCGAAGGGAAATATCGTTAGCTACACAAGTGACACCCCCGCTGTCATGTTCTTCTACATACTGCCGAAAAGGCTCCCTTGGAAAATTGCTAGAACCGTTGTTGTAAGCTTTGCTTTGAATCTGAATTAATATTATGTGCAGGAAATATTGTCGAGATGTGTACATATTACCGTCATATGGACGGAGTTGGAAGCGTGCCTAAGGTGGAGATAGCCTTCAAGACAAAATCCCGGATGGGCAACATGCTGGACCTAGAAGCCATTTCTTGGATTACTCCGGCTTCAAGACGAACTCCTGGATGGGCGACACGCTGGACGGACCTAGGGGCCAAGATAGCAAGCAAAAATATCCTTGACTCTCCTGCTGGATCATTGGTTAGACCATGTGGCTACGTTTAGGATATTTTGGTAATGAATAATTGATAATTTAGATAATGAATAATTAACAACATTAGTTGTGATATTACTTATGGTGTGTTGCGTGTGTGTAAACTAATATTGGTCAAGTTGGAGAGAACTTATGCCGGAAAAACGTTTTTTGGTCTTTGCATGTGCAAGTTGGGAGTGGAGACGGTTATGGTCGGTGACGAGGAAGACCAGGATTAGGTGGGGAAAATCTGAGGTCCGGGCGGTCAAGAATGTCACGAGGTGGTCGGGCTCACGCTGGAGCACATGGAGATCAAAGGTGTATTATGCGTGAAGAAGCTATGGGAGGTGTAGTTTAGGAGGCTTTGGTATGTGACGAGTTGGAGAAGTTGAAAATTTGAAAACCCCGTGTTAGGAAGGGTTTTGAGTCTCTTATTTGTCGGAATTGGATTAGAACCAGTTGAGTTCACACGCAAGCAAAAGAAAAACATAGTGCATCGATGGCAACAGAACCTGTGTTTCTTTTTTATTTGCGTGCATGTTGTACACGCACACAATAACACTTTTTCCTTGATTCAAGTAAAGCACAGTAGCAGACCGCTTCTCTTTCTTTTAGTTTTTTTTGGTGCTTTTTGTGTTGACAGGCTTGGATTATCAGAAGATATCAGAGGTGTGAAAAAAGGTTTTTTGCAAGGCACTGCAATCATTCACTCCCTCTGATTGCCATTGACAATTCTACAAGTGGTATCAGAGCGGGTTGCTATGGCGTTAGAGAGGTATGTGAATTGTCCCCCTATGCTAGATGGTACTAATTTTGCCTTTTGAAAGTGTCGGATGCAAGCTTATATTGAGGCTCAAGGTAGTGATGTTTGGAAAAAAGTTTCTACACCATATAAGGTTCCTGCTACTGTTACTAATTTAAATAAAGCAGATGTTAATTTAAATACTCAAACTCGTAACTTGCTATTTCAAGGGATTTCTCGTAAAGAGTTTATTGCATGCATGCATGCGCGTATGTATGTGCTTGCCACACCATGCATGTGTATACTTGCTTTCGTCGGTGCTTGAAATATCTTGGTATCTTCCAACACCATGCGTCCGTGCATGGCTACACTTGTCTCATCAGCCCATAAAAGCCCACTCACGTCTCGCTAGGAAACATACTGCTCTCTGCTCCCAAGAAGAGGCTTAGCCTACATCTTAGCCCAGTTCTCTACTCGTCTGAGGTATACAGCCTGTTGTGATTTCTTCTTGTGATGGAAACGGCAAACTGAAAGCACTCCTTTCATTTTTATTTCTCATTTCACCATTGTGATTCAAAATAGTAGACAGGGAATGATGTAAGTATCGCCTCCCCCACTAGTCCGGTACCTGTCTTAGTCTCCTCCTTAATTTCCTTTTTGTTTGCACGCCAAATATCGACATCTAAGTCATTGTTAGCTACTTTTTTTTTCCATTTGTTTGCACCTGAAAAGACTTTGAAGCCATCGTCATCATCTTCGTATGCGTCTGTTTCAGACTTTCAGCAAGACAAATGAGTCATAAATACGAAAGAGACACAACTTGAATAAGTCTAGTGTGCAAGGTCGCTTTCTCGGGAACATTTCAAAGTTCGTGAATAATAAACATTTCAAATAGTACATACTATTCGATGGAGGGTATTGTTAGCCACACAAGTAACACTCCCACTGTCATGCACTTCTTGGATGACGACCTTGACGTCCGGGTGAAGGAGTGGAGGAAACAGGTCCTGGAGCTCTCCTATCACATCGAGGACTGCATCGACGACGTTGGGATCTAGGTGCATTTCCAAAAGCGCATCCATATGCCAAATTGTTTTTTGGACTGCATTGCTAAAAACATTTTGAAATGACAACGAAATAATAGAGACGTTGAACACTGACAAAAAAATAAAAATAAAAGAGCTATATACACGCAGCTATCTACTTAATTCCAAAACCAATAGGCATATTACAATAATATGTTCCAAAATTAACATTTATACATGAGGTAGCTCTATTTTTTCTTAAAAAAGCTATGTTGATAGCTACAGTACAAACATTTCTTTAACCTTACAATAACTTATCAATCTCCCACCAATTACACATATTTCTACTTCTTATCACTCGCATAAATGTACAAAAAGAGTACAAGGGCGGAAGTTAAAAAAAGTACATGTAAAACGCAAAAGATTGAATATATGTACCATATACCCGGCCTCTATTTGATCAATTTTATTGAGAATTCCATTTAATTATATGTTGCAAATTATATGACACTTTGGTATGTGTCTTGTCAACCATTTAAATTAAACCTTAAATTAGCCAAGTAACCAACCAAACCCTTCCTATAAAAGCACGCAAACCTTGAAAGATGAGGTGACTCTCCATATTTTCAGTCTAGTCGTAAATTCCACAAAAGTGGAGTACTATTAAGCAATGTGGATATGAGTGCAAAATCTAAAAAGGTGGGGGCGTGAATTTGCAACTCCGTAATTACACAGGACTTGGGGCTCAATTCCGTGAAAAAGGTCAACTTAAATAGCAGCATGCATGATGTACCTCGGCGCCTGTCAGTCTGTTGGGTTTATTGCTCAAAGGCTCACGGAGGCATCCAACAACTTAGAGCAACTCCATCCCATTAGTCATTTCTCCCTCTCTATTTCCTAGGATGAAGAGGCTAGCTATTATTTTCAGCTCTCTATTTGAGTTAGCATTCCAATGGCCTAGCTATTTGAGAAGCGAGTGAGGAGGCGCTCGCCAAATCTAGCTAGCGGCCGGGAGAAAATAGCGACTCGATAAAAATGAAGAGGAGGATAAAGAACCGGTTGGAGTCCATTTCTTGAGTCATATTAGGTAAATATACAATGAAGAGCAGGATAAAGAACCGGTTGGAGTTGCTCTTAGGGACCCTTACGAACTAAATAGTTGGGTAATCAGTACAAGATACAGCCAATCGCCTCCTAACAACAACAATAAATCTGTTCATATACTCTCTCTATTTCTGAATAGATGTTATTATAGAATCATGTACATAAAAGATCATATTACCCTCCCTCGTTAGCTCACTTGTTGCAACAGGAGAGAAGTGGGAAAGCAAGCTAGGAGCATATGTACTGTCCGATTGATACAGAGCACCACTCGGAAAAGCAACAACGATTGTGTGATGGATTTTTCTTGCTAGATCTCCTTCATTCCAAATTACGGAGCGACCTGCAATATTGATGGAAAGCGTACATACTATTCGATCGAAGGGAAATATTGCTAGCCACACAAGTAACAACACTCCAGCTGTCATGTTCTTCTATGTACTGCTAAAAAGACTCCTTTGGAAAATTGCAAGAACCGTCCTTGTAAGCTTTGCTTTGAATCTGAATTAATATTATGTGCGAGATGTGTATATCTTACCATCGTATGGACATGGACGGAGTTGGAAGCGTGCCCGAGGTGGAGATAGCCTTCAAGACGAAATCCTGGATGGGCGACATGCTGGACCTAGAGGCCAATTTCTTACATAACTCCGGCTTCAAGACGAACTCCTGGATGGACGCCACGCTGGACGGACCTAGGGCCGAGATAGATACCTAGAGGCTACACGTTTCCTTTCACCGATCACTCGCCATTGATTGGAGCCACGCGTAGCGTAGTTTGGAATTGATCGACATAAAAAGGTAAACCATGTGTGATACGAGGAACTAACAAATCGACGTCCAGACGGCTAGTGCAATTGCACGGACGATCATTGCGCGTGACGTGCTGCTTCTGGTGGCCTGCTTGTTTGTACGATACCCATATAGTTATGCTGTTAGATATTACAATATAGTTGTCTTTAATACATAACCTTATTTTTATAATTGAAATATAATTATATTTATTATATAATATATCTACATATTGGAGATGCTGCTCCTTTTCTCAATTAATGTGAGAATTTCTAATTTTTTTTCTTTTTTAGATTGTTGTGGGATTTTCTTACTCTCAAGACAAAGGAGGTGTTTTAAATCTCACCAATTGTTTTATTTATATAGATCAGATCAGATATCGATGCTTGTTCTTTTGATGTTTGGTAAACCTACATAGAGTTCTCACTGAGAATATACGAGATAACATCAACACAAATCAACATCCGTAGTCTTCTCATTGGTACACGAGTGTTCTGTATTTACGTAACAGAACAAAAACATAGTACATCAATAGCAGGTACAAGTATGTTGTTTGATACGAGAGAACTCAATGAAAAGATGATGACAAAGCTGGATAGCTAAACTGGACACTTAGCACAACCGACCGGAGCAATCTTCACAAATCAAATCCGGGTGTCCCACAACACGTTGAACTTTATAACAACAGAACGGCGCACCCATTTCTTTTTTGACGGAACAGAACGGCACCCATTGATGTGGAAGGAGACATATATTGCATCAGAACCACGAAACAACAAACGCTTATACCATACAAGGCGTAGGTGGCTCGCATGCACGCTAGGGCAAGCATGCGGGCATGCGGCTTGCCACCTCTCCCTGGCAGGGGCACAGGCAGGGGAGGTGTCTTGCCAGCTGGCCCCTTTTTTCTTCCTGGTATTACACCGGACTAGCACTATTTTCCTGCCCCGTCTTCACGGGAGGGTGTTCCAATCCCCCGTCTGATCAGATGTTGGTTCGTCTGGAGCAACTGGATTCTCCGTGGGCTTATGGTGTAGAATCATTCATTTCACCGCCATGTCTCGACAGGGAAAATCCTTTTGTTTTGGAAAAAAATTCGCTGGTCGGAGAAAGAGACGAATTTACCGAAATTTCAGTATCTGGGTAGAAATTTTGTTCATTCGATTCAAACAGCCTTTGAATTTGAACGAAATTTGACCAAAATTTGGATGAAATTGTACCAAAATCGTGAGAGAACAGGGAAATTCAAACGTACCTTATTTTTTTGATCGAATGTAAATTATTTCGGGCAACGAAAGGTCTGAAAATACCAGAATTTTGGCGAAATTTCTCCGAAATTGTTAACTCTTGTCCCGAGTTGGTGGAAGTGGAATTCGGTATATTTTCCAGTTCCGTCTGCATGGCAGATGGTTCGGGTCCCTCGTGTCCTTGGATGCCAGTCTGATAAGCTGCTGCTTCCTCTCGAGCAGAACCTGGGTTCTCCGTGGGATCATCAACCCTTTTGAAAAGCAAAACATTGGGCCTTTTAGGGTGGTTCCTGGCCGCTGCTTCCCATTCTCGTCTTGTTTGGTCATCGACTTTAGGATGAAGAGCCACTTCCTCAAGCTTCTTGAGGTGTCTGATGTCGATGCCAGAAAGACCAGCTAGATGCTCAAAGAGCAGCCGAAGTGAGACAAGTTCCGGCAGAGCTTCGTCTTGGATTTCTGGGAGGATAGGATTGGGGCCTCTCACCACAAACCCTAGACGTCGCAGGCTTTGGAACGCCCCAACTTTTATGACGAAACCCTCATCAATTTGATCGGCGATCAGTTTGAGATAAAGCAATGAAGGCATACCACTCAGGGTTTCCAAAAAATCCCGTGTCATAGTAGTTGACGAAAGGCACAGCTCAGTGAGATCATAAAGCGAGGCAATAAACTCGGGCGATGTAGATAAGTTGCCGTGTAGTTTCAGCGAGGTGAGATAATATTTCTTTTTGAGAGACAAGCTGTGATTACATAGATCCCTCGGAGGATACTGGAAAGGTTCGGGCAATCCTTGGAAGTGAATTGATAAGGAGCGAACATCGCCCTCACCCATGGGAGCTGCAGTGTACTTCTGAATGGCCTGTAAGAGGTGATTATTCAAGTTAGTGATGTCTCCAGTGGACTCGCACCATATCTTAACCTTTCTCAAATTCTTCATATAGACCATAAGTTGCAGAAATCCTTGGCTCCCGTCAGCAACAAATCCCTCTAGGGTCTCCAGCTTACTTTCTTTTGACAGTTTCTCTAGTTTGCTACTCACTGTCCCATCTTGATCCGGAAGCTTAAACTTTCCAATAAGATTAATTAAACAGGGCAGCCCGATTACTTCCATTGGCAGCACATTCACCCTCGTTTTGCTTACATGGAGTGTCTCCAAAAGTTTGAGTTTTGCAATCTTCTTAGGAAGTTTAGTAATCTGGGCTCCGAGACTTAGGTATCTCAGATTCCACAGCTTGCATATGTCTTTGAGATGACGATCATTCACATCACTGCATTCTTCTAGATCCAAGACTCTCATCAGTTTGTACTTGCCAAAATCCGAAATAGCATCACCTGCCTGCCCCAAGACTGTTAGCGACCGAACACAAGATAAGTCCACGTTCAAGGTCGTTGTGGAATTTGTATCATTACCATCATGGACAAAGAGGTGACGAACTTTTTTGCTACTTCCAGCATCCATGATGAACTTCTCATTTTTGGACCTTTGCAACAGGAACTCGTGCATGATGCCACGAGTTTTGCACATCTTCACTTTTGCGTTGTTGCCAGTTTCAACAGCCTGAATGATACTCCGATCAATGAAGGTTTCAAAATTTCCATTTGCGACTTTGTGTTCACTGCATTTACGATCATTGTCACTCCGTGCATATCCTTCAGCTAACCATCGCCTGACTATCACATCCCTCCTTAGTGGGCGATCAATGGGGAACATACCTAGATATAGCAGGCAGGTCCTGACAGTGAGATTAGACAGACTGGTGTAGTTATCCATAAGCACACCTCGAAGTCTTTTAAAGTTAGGCTCGCCGTCTTCCTGTTCCAGATAAGAACCCAGCTTGCTGCATAATTCTTTGCAGCGTTGCCCTGTGGGCTCACTTTGACTACTCAATTGTCTGGCCACACTAACAAGAGCAAGTGGAAGACCATCACATTTCTTTAGGAGTGTTGCTGAACCCTGAACCAACTCATATGCACGTCTCCCCCGAAGAGCTATTGCCATAGAATCTTCATTTCCAAGAGTTCTCATTTCGTAAACATAACCGTTGCCATTGCTGCGTTTTCTAGCTGTGGGCAGACAGGTCGTGGTCACTGCTATTCTGCTGCTTTTACCATTTGCTCTGATGGTTGATGTTATAGTATCCCACTGCTCCTCCTCAATGTCGTCGATCTCATCAATAACAATTAAATACCTAACAGACGAAATGACAATGAATAGCAAAAGTTAATCCTTCGACTTTATGTTAGCAAGGGTGCTGCAATCCAGCAATTACAGTGAAAACTGTTGGCAATAGATTACTTGATGCCACGCGCAAGCGGTTTTTAGATAATCTCCCGTTGTTTTGTAAAGCCGAATTGCACGCTCGACTATGCAGATATATTTGAAAATACAGTTATATTTGTTGTACATTCTAATGCTTATAATTAAAAAAAACTAAGTTCTCATATGTCACATAATATTTGTGAAGCCCCTCGGTGTCTCACTGACAAAGTAGGTATAAGCCCATATTTCAGTCAGACAATGACATAAAATATCCAGTGATACATAAGAAATTTCTCCTTAAAAATAAGTTGTGCATACCCTTCTATTTTCTTTGTTTTTTAAAGGATTATCAAAGTGCTTGCACAATTGCGAAGTTAGATACTAAAATTCATACATTTATGTCTGTAAATAAAGGGTTATTTGCTATACAACTATAATGCTTATGATTGAAATATAGTTGCATTTCTACCCTTTAGAGGGAAGGAGTTGCCTTAATCCCACCTAGTTTGCTTGAGTGGCTCGAAATTCCCGCATAAATAGGAAGAAAGTGAAGAAAAATTAATTAGATATTATATCCGCGTTCTACCATGAACTACGAATGTAACTTTATTTTCACAGCGGCAAGCGCAATTAAGCAGGATTTACGGCTAGTTTCAACTTAAAAGAAATGTTGTTGAGTAGGAAAGATGCCCACCTCTTGTCTTGGAGGTAATCTGTGAGAGAAGTTTCTGAATACTGATGATCCGGAAGAAGTTGCTGGTGAATATTCGTCAGAATACGTATGGCATCGCTGTGCTCCAGCGAGTGCACGGCAACCCAAGCACGGCAAGGGAATTTATCCGCGACATCAGGGTCGTCGTACACTGCCCTTGCGAGGGTAGTCTTCCCGACGCCACCAAATCCCACGATGGAGATCACCCTCAGCTCCCGCTGTTGGCCCTCCACTTCATCTAACAGCGCGAGAAGCTCCCCCCTGGGTTGCGCTATGCCCACAGGGTGTGGGCAGCGCTCAGCATGATCAGGAGGTCGAGGTCGTATCTCTGGAGCTGCGGCGACGCCAGGAGGATTAAGTATCCGGTTACGTGCTTCTTGCAAGCGCATCTTAAGCATCTTGATCTCGGCCGCGAATCTATAACAGGGGTAAAGCGTCTTCACTCCGTGAGCAGCCCGACGGAGCCGTGATGCTCTCTTCTTGCAGGTAACACGATGCAGGAAGCGCTCTATGCAATCCTCAATGTCGTGCATCAACACACGCATCTCTTCACTGTATGCCCTCGCAACGAATGTGCGACGAGCACCCCTGCACTTTTCGAGCTCATCATCCGTGCTAGCCGCAAGCATGCGAAGATCTTTTCCCAAGGATTCAGCATCATGCTTGAGGTCCCTCAACATCCTGTATTTCTCAACTAATTCTAGCACTTCGAAGAGCTTCCCCATGACGTTATTCGAGAAAGCGGTTGCAGCCGCTTGCTCCAGGGGTGGTACCATCGATCATGGATTGATCACTGGCCGGCTTTTGCTGCTGTCGACCTTTTGGTAGATTTTCTCTTGCCTGTTGCTAGTGGAGTGCCTAGGTGTCGAGGGAAAGTCTTCTCTTTTATTGAGTAGCTAGATGTTCTTGGTGTCCCGCTGCGTTCCGATGGTGTTGTTATGTGTGGTGGTGATTGTAATTCTTTTTTCCTCTTTCAAATCAAGGCAGAGCTCCGACCAGCTGTTAAGAAGAAAAGGTTTTAATACAAGTTGCACAAATCATGAAGCGAGGGTAAGTAATCATCATTCATCTTTCATTCATGCTTTAATATTTACTTTTTTAAATAGAAAAATAGATCCACCATCAATCATCACAAAGATGTATAAATTAAAAGATACCATCGCATATGAGGCTGATAAATGGACTCTAGAACAACATGTATGTCCGTGACATATCGATAATATTTTTTAACTCAAATGATCTTTGAGCAATTCACTCCTGTACCAAAAGGTCCTACGACTTAGGGAGTTTCTCCTAACCACTCCAAGGTAATGTTTGTCATTAGGCCCCTCAAAGTATTTAAGGTTACCTAGTCATCCCTACCAAGACTTTCATGATTAATCTGACAAGCAAGCACTGGACTGACTCTTTTCAAAACGACTGAGGTGCGAGGGCTATAAGTTGTAAGGACTGTGCATGAATATATAGTTATGAGCTTCTCATCAGTGGGAAATATGAAAACAGTGATTATTATGACATCCTTTGCCATGGTAGTAGCTTATCATAGACTATGCGTGAATATATACTTATGAGCTTCTCATTAGTGGGAATTATGAAAACAGTGATTATTATGACAGCCTCATCTTTTGTAGCATCTTTTGTAGCATGGGTCCGATATAAATGAAGTCAGTAAAGTATATACTACAATTAACTAGTAGACCCTATCTTAAAAAAATAATTCGTTTAAAAGCTAGTTATTATAGAAAAGCCGAAAAACAGTTTTTAGAAGCTGAAAAGAACATGTACACATATATCTGTATTCAATGTAAAAGTGTATGCCTATATTCTGTAAGGCCTAGGAGCCTTCACCAAATTTCTAACGTGTGATGTGGAACACAGGTGTACGTGTGTAGCATGAGTGAGATGTGCATGTGGTGTGCGTAAAAAATACAACTAGTAGGATCTCAAAAAAAAAACAGCCAGTAGTTAAGTGAAAGGGAAAACCAAACCACGAGGGCAGTTCCTTATACATCACGATACATAGAACGGAACAGAAGAAAGGTTTCCCCACAGGTTCATACATTTGGAGAGCTCCTCATCCATTCTCGCAGTCCTGACTTCTTAGCCAGGTAAAGTTTCGGAATTTCTTGAACTCGCAACGAATCTATCCTCCTCCTCCTCTCAGAGAGAGAGAGAGAGAGAGAGACTAATCTCTGTTTTGGTTCGTTTCAGGGACGCATTGATGGAGTATCTGATTAGCGCTTCGCAGGGCGCCATGCGCTCCCTTCCTGGGAAGATCGAGTCATTGCTGCTTGAGCCCGAAAACGGTCTGCGCAAGGGGGAGAAGGATGCGCTTGGCCTGCTCAAATCCGATCTCAGAGAAATAATAGACTCGTATCTCATGGAGCCATCAGAGGTGGAGACCCCTGCCTTCACGGCCAACTGCTGGGTGAAGGAGGTGCGCGAACTGTCATATGACATCGACGACTTCGTCGACAAGCTCGTCCACAACGACGCCGATGCCAGGATCGTCGCTCGGCTTCGGAAGAAGCTGAATCCGCGGCGCCGGTGGATCACCGACGAGATCTCAGGGTTTAGGACTCGTGTTAAGGAGGTGATTCAAAGACACAGGAGTTACAACCTTGATAAAATCACCTTCAGGCCTAGGTACGTGTCCGATGAACATCGGATTCGGCCGCTTTATGGGGAGGGTGCAGCAGGTCTTGTTGATATTGACAGTCCGATGAACAAGCTTGAGGAGTGGCTGACTGGCGATGTAGAGCAGAACCGTAGGGTGGTATCTATTGTTGGATTTGGAGGAGTTGGCAAGACCACACTTGCCAAAGAACTGTATTGCAAACTTGGAGGGCGATTTGAATGCCGGGCTTTTGTACGGACGTCTCGAAAGCCTGATGTGAGGAAGCTTCTGACGAGCATACTATCACAGCTGCGGGTGCACCAACCCCCTGACGCTCGCGCTTGGGGGTTGGATGAACTCATCAAAAAGATCAGCACACGTCTACAATCTAAGAGGTATGTTTTTCTTTCACATTTATTCATTGCTCCATATTTTTCCAGCATGCCAAAAAAATATTGCATTTTCCAAATTATTTCTCCAACAGTGCTACAACGTATCATTGGTGGGAAATGGCTATATGAAAGCCGCTAATTCGTCGCAAGAAAGAAAACAAATAATTAAAAGCACCTTCCCAACCACCTGTCATGCTCTACCTCGCCCCGGACCGGAAGAAATCCAGTGGAAGAGGGCCTCGGCCATCCACCGTTGATCTTGTGTGGGCCCCACCGTTCGATGACAATGGGACATCCTTTAAAATGGCACCGTGCTAAGTGTTATAATATTATAGCCGTGTTGCCAATGATAAAGCACTCAAAGCACAAAACTAAAAGAATACAAATATATAGTCCCAACCTCTCTCAACTTTAGTGATACATGGATTGGTTTGTACAACCAGAGACCCTAGCCCTCCTTTATGTAGCTGGAGGTGGTCTCCCTCATGAATAGAGTAAGTAAAATGAGACTAAACTGCGCTAATAGGTTTTGGTTAGACCAATGGGCCTAATAGGCCAATCTAGGCTTAAGTGTCCACACAAACTACTAATGTTACAACACTCCATCTTGGATACTTTGCCAATATCATGCTCATGCCTTATTAAAAATTTCTTCTGAAAAGCCTAATGAGAAAAATCAGCAAGAAGAAAAGAGCACATAGCTCGCGCTCTTTCCATTGCACATGCTAACTCATTAAAAAGCTTGAATTGAGAAACCCAATAGGACAAAACCAAGGGAACAAGAGAACTTATGAAGATTATATACCTCCTCCTAAGGACAACACCTCTCTGTATTTCCTCATGCCTATGCCATGAATATGCTTCTCTAAAATAGAAGCTGGCAACATGTAGAAACCCAATAGTATATTCTTTGTTATATGTATTTTGACATATTTATCCTTCATCTGTGCAACATAAGCTACATTATTATTTTTATAGGGGACTGTGCAAGTCTTATCTACCTCGACACCACATGACTCTTGCATATGCAGAACTAGCCTTCTAAGCCACACACACTCATGAGTTGCCTAGTATGGAACAATAATTTCTGAATGATTTGTTGACGTAGCAACAATCTATTGTTTTATGGATCTCCAAGAGATGGATGTACTTCTACTTAGAAACACATATCATTATGTCACTAGGCATTACAGGGATCAGATAAATAGCTATCATTTGAGTAACCCATTAACTTTATATTTTGACCTTAGGGATTATAGAGTCCAAGATCACGTGTACGCTGCAGGTACTTGAGGATTCCTTTTACTTCGTTTCAATTGCTTTTTAGAGGCTTAGAACTATATCTTGCCAAGCAACTTACTAAAAATGCAATACGCAAGGTACAATAACGCTCCAATAGCACTCAAATATGGAGTTTCATGCCCTAATACACCCTCATCTTCTTGCCTATGTCTATATGAATCTTTCTCCACTTCCAACAACCTAACAATCATGGGTGTACCCTATTGGATGGGATTTATTGAGATAGAATCTCTCCAACAATTTCTTGGTGTATGTGGTCTAGTGCACAATATGACACCAGCCATGTTCACTAGACATATTTTCACTCAACAAGCCAAGACAATATTTGGTTTCACCCAAATCCTTCATCTCGAATTCCGTCTTCAATATGAGCTAGCTTCGATGATATCTTCTATGGTTCTAATGATATTCAAATCATCAACATACACATATATGATGCAATATCCATTCATGAATTTCTTTATTAACACACACGAACATACATTGTTATTTACATATTCTTTCGCAAAAAGAATTCACTCACCCGGTTGTACCACATACGACCTAACTATTTTAATCCGTAGTGTGACCTAGTGACCTTTGTACCTTGACACTACATGTGTTGCAATCTCATCTTGCTCATACATGTGACCTTTAGTCCTTCTGGAATATGCAGACACAATATCTATGAATCTTGTACTTCAATCCATTCCTACTACCAATGCTATCACATAACGGAATGTTGTGAAATCCATCATAAGAGAGTAGGTATCATCATAATCAATGCCAGGTCTCTATGTAAACCCTTTTGTTACTAATCTCTCATTATAGCTTACCACTTTATTCTTTTCATTCCTCGTTCTTATGAATACTCATTGTGGCCAACATGAATGGCATCTCAAGGTTCTTGACCATAGGTCTGAAGATTTTCGCCTTATTTTGCAAGTTTAGTTCATTCTCAATTGTTTCTATCAGACCCAAAAATTAATTCCAAATTTTGGCTAGGTTCTTTTCCGCTTCCAACTTCTGCTTTTCACTTATGCTATAATAACTAGCTTTCAAATGGAGTGTCTTTTCAAGGCGGGGTCTGCAAGTGGATTTAGTACATACTGTCCCGACTTTATCTATATTAGCCAAAATTGCATGTGAGTATATCTCTATCTTGCTTTCTCTTGTGAATAGCCAGAATTCAAAAGTCATAAGATACAGCCGAAAATAACTCACCCATTATGTGTATACCGTAGTAGTCCTATGATTAGTGGCTATTACACACATATTACATCATTGCATCACATCCATACATGAATCAATAAAACATAGTACCACATACTAATAAACAGTTGTATATAGGTCATTATGATCAAGTCTTATAACAAAGGGTTGACCAGCCAAATGTTCACATAAAAGAGTACTTACAGCAGAAGTAAACGATAATTAAAAGATAACATGCCCTTGTGGTATCCCTTAGCTTATATGCAACTAACTGGGTTAACACCCTAGAACTTGGCATCATGTCACCAAATCTTGTGGTATAATAGTACCCAACCGAAGGATTTTCTTCTTCCTCTATTGATAGTGTTCAACAAGCAATATGAGTACAAAATTTACTTCGCAAGACTTTAAATCAATGCTATTAATACATGCAAGCTATATCAAGGGATGGTTGTCCTACCTTATTCATTTGCATAAAGCAAGTTTTCATTTGCAATAAAGATAGTATCTTTTGAAGAGCAATTTGCAAGAACATTTGTCATTAATAAGAATATAGCAACAAGATGGCGTGTTCATCTCATCAATTTCTCGTGAATCATAGGTCTGAGGTGTCCCATTGACTTTGCTGGGAACTTGATAGCCTGGGCAAACCTGTGCAGTGTTGATGGTGGTTTAGCTTTGTGCAGTGAGGCGTGGTGAGGCAGCAGCATAGATGGCTTTATCAACGAGGACTTCATCACGACACCCATGGTGTTTACTCAGGAGGTGGCTAGGTGGAAGACGATTGCTGGCAAGTGGGTCCAAGGCCCATCAGTCAGTGGATGCAAGAGAAGCAACAAGAGAGAGAGAAACCGTACTCTACAAAAATTTGCAAAAGCACAGAGGAGGTGGGAAAGAAGAGGGAAGAGGTGGGTTGGGCTGGGGGATGGTGCACGGGCCACAATTGTTCCGAATCAGGGGATGGGGTGGGCTAAGGCTACACAAATCAGCCTCAGAAGGATTAGGAATTTCAATTTGAACTTAGAAAAATTAACAAACTAGACTCAAATAAATTATTTCCAACTTCTAATAAACTTTTATTTATTCTCAAATTTTCTTTTTCCAGCTACTGAAAATTAGAAAGAACCTTCAATAAATGCAAAAAAATTTGAAAATGCTCAAAATTTTAGAAATGGTGATTTGAAAATTAATTATATGAAATTGAGATTTTGGGATGTTGTAGTTTCCTTCCATTTATCCCAATCAAGACAATTCTTGCATTCAGCAATCTTTTTTGGCTCTGGATCTGGATTCTCGATATAGAAAACTATCTTACATGCAAAATAGCTATTATTAGAATACACTTGCCTATAAAGGAAATATCATGTTTTCACATAATTGGTAGCAAACTCTTTGCCCAATTCAATTGGAACTCTATTCAAAGCAATCAACTCTCTATCATTTCCCAATATGGCAGAGCATAGGTGCCCTAGTATCAACTGGTATGCTCTTCTTTGCAAGTGCCTCCCCTTGTGCACTTGCATAAGGGGTGATGTCCATCAGACATTCCTTATTCATCTTCGGTTTGTAGAGTTTCTCTCCCTATTCAAAACATCTCCTTTGTAGGTTTTTCCACTGTCTGAGATCTTTTAAACTAGAAGGTCTCCCCCCTCTTCTTGTGCAATAGGGTAGAGTCAGAGTAGAATCCAAAACATAGTACATCGTGTTGTAAACTAACTTTCCATCCATTGTCACTCTAACCTCTATTGATTTCCTTGTCTTCAATAGCCAATTCATTTTTATAACTTTGGAAAATTATACTTTTTGGTCATCAAGTCATTAAATTATAGAATATTCTGTTGGCTAATAAGTAAAAAAATCATTCTAAGCTAATAGATATCTACTCTAGTCGGCTAAAATCTAGTGAAAACAATCTGGTGGCAACACTCTTATAAAATGAAGGGAAGAGTCCAGTTTTCAACTCTAAACTAATGACTAAGTCTGAAAAACAACCTCCAACTTCAAAAATGTCCACTTTCCATTCTCATACTATCAAAACTATTCACTTTTCACCCCTAGGCTGGTTTTATGAGTGATTTTTGCCACGTTGACAACCACATCATTGATTTTGGCTGATATAGCATCCCAATAGGCAAGCTTATGTTGATGTGGCCTCCAAAGGGCATCCTAATCAACAAGAACAAATAAAATAGTAAATAATATATTTAAAACTTGGGTCCCACTTATCATATTCTAATCCCTCCTCTTCGTCATACCTTGCCCCTTCTTGCTAGGTTGGTGGGTAAGACAACATCAATGACGTGGTCGTCAATGTGGCAAAAACACTCATGAAGCCATCTTAGGGGTGATAAGTGAACGATTTTGATAGTTTGAAGATGCAAAATGGACGGTTTTAAAGTCAGAAGTTATGCACTCAGGAAATAGTTCATGGCTGCAAAATTAACTTTTTCCTAAAATGATCTTAATGTCATTAAAATATCCTCGTTGGGGCTTCTGTAACACCACGCGGCCCAAAATTCGCTAAAGCCCAGCCTCATGTGGGATGGGCACACACGCGTAGCACCTCGCTTGGGCTTTCATCCCCGCTTTGCTCAAATAGTTAAAATGAAAGTGCTACAATTTGGACCAACAAACAGTATATGCTAGTATAACTCAATGTAAGCTAGCAATGAGATTCTAAAGGTTAGGGCATTGCATTACACATCTTGTGTTGTGTGCTACTACATGACTAATTGTGCATGCGCCTCGTGTAGCGAGGGTTGATGCTTTGATACCATCGGTAATACCCTACAGCCCAAAATTTGTTAAAATCCCAACCCCGACATGGGACAGGCATGCACATGTATAGGGGTGAAAATAGGTCGAATACGAACAAAATAGTGGTAAAACATATTTGTATTAAAAAGTGTGAATTTGAATATGCTCAAATATGAATTAACTGTCGTAATGAACACGAATTCGAATCGAATATCTACTTAATTCGGTCGGATATGAATATTCTCATAATTTATGTGTTGTGAAGATATTAGTGACATTTTATCCTCATACAGTCATAATTATTAGTGACATTTTATCCTCATACAGTCATAATTAATCATTCTAATATATTTGTTTACTTAAAGGAGCATGAATTCACATTGAATTAAGTGCCTGTTGGTGCAAATCTTAGCATCTCACTTGGGATTTTGTTTTTGTTTTGCTTAAAAGACTTATCTCGGAAGTTGTACTATTGGGGTCAACAAATATTATATGCTAATGTAACTCAATATAAGTTGGCGATGTGATATTAAGGACATGTTTGGGGGGGGGGGATGTAGCTTTTTATCTTTATAGCTGAAAAGTTGCTTTTTGGCTTGCTAACTGAAAAGTAGTTATAGCTTATTCACCAACTTTTACGGGCAATGTCCCAACTTCAACCAACCCAAAGCCACGAAAACACCTCTTACATTGTCTGTGATAGGCTAACTTGTTTTTTCATTTATAAAATTTTTAATTTTAATTATGTTAAATAAGCCACCATCAGCTACAGTGCAATTTCAGCTAGCTACAGTGCAATTTCAGCCATAAATCAGCTTATTTCAGCTGAACTGAGCGGCCCCTTAGCTCAATTTATAGTTTATTGTCCCTAAAGTTGGCTTTTAGCTTATCCCATAAGCTGCTTTAAAGCTAGGCGTCCAGAGGAGCTTCTAGTTTTTTCGAAGCATAAGCTGGCTTTAAACTCCCAAACATGGCTTGTTACAGCTTCGTAATGTGCAAAATCCCTAGTGGGGATGGGGAAAAAGTAGTCCATGATAGCAAAATGTGGATGGGAAAATGGGAGGTCATCCCGCCTCGTGCTCGTTCTGGTACAATCCCAACCTCAAGACGTCCACGACTCAAGGCCAAACCGAGCCCCAAAGTGATCACCAAATCTACTGCTCTATCTTTCTTTGACTACGACATCGTCTTAAACGTGCTTTCTTAATTGACTTGATGTTTTTATTAAAATATTATTTTCAGGTATTTTATTATAGTTGATGATATATGGACTGCTTCAACATGGGATATTGTTAGTGGTGCTTTGCCGGAGGGTAATTATTGCAGTAGAATACTAACAACGACAGAAACTGAGGCTGTAGCTCAGACATGTTGCGGTCATAACTCGAAGTACATTTTGAAGATGGAACCACTTAGTGATGATGCCTCAAGAAAATTATTTTGCAGTAGAGTATTTGGCCATCAACATGAACGTTCTAAACAACTCACTGAAGCTTCGTATGAAATTGCAAGAAAATGTGGCGGTTTTCCACTAGCAATTATTACTACAGGTAGTCTTTTAGCAAGCCATCTAGACAGATTAGAGCAATGCAACTACATAAAGAATTCACTGAGTTCCAATCTGAGGACAGATCCTACTTTGGAAGGGATGGCACAAGTACTAAACGTTAGTTACAATAATCTTCCTCAACATTTGAGAGCATGCATGCTATATTTTAGTATATATCAAGAGGACTACATAATCTGGAAGGATGATTTGGTGAAGCAATGGATCGCTGAAGGTTTTATTAGCGCAATAGAAGGGAAAGACATGGACGAGGTTGCGATGAGCTATTTTGGTGAGCTTGTTAACAGGGGACTGATCCAACCTGTAGATGTCAACTACAATGACGAGGTATTGTCCTGTACAGTCCACTACATGATACTTGATCTTATTCAGGACAAGTGTATAGAAGATAACTTCGTCACTACAATAGATCATTCTCATACCACTATAAGACTTGCTGACAAGATTCGTCGACTGTCGCTCCACTTCGGCAATGAAGAATATGTGACACCGCCGGCGAGCTTGAGACTCTCACAAGTTCGATCACTTGCCTATTTTGGACTTTCCAGTTGTATGCCTTCCATCACTGGTTTTAAGCTTCTTCGAGTTCTAATCCTTCATCTTTGGGGTGATCAGGATAACATGATTTTAGACCTCAATACAATCAATAAACTGTTTCGATTGAGAAATTTGGACATAGCATGTAATGTCACCTTACAAATACAAACCAAGATGCAAGGTCTGCAATATTTGGAGACAATGAAAATAGATGCAAGAGTAAGTGCAGTTGAAGCGGACATTGTTAATTTGCCGGGCTTGTTGCACCTAACTCTTCCTAGTGAGATAAATCCACCCATTGGTATTGACCACATGACATTGCTTCGCACGCTAGGGCGTTTTAACCTCAGTACAAACTCAGAAGGCAATGTGGAGAGCCTTGGCAAGCTGACCAATCTCCGGAATCTTCATCTCACCTGTTCTGCAGCATCTTCTGGCAATCTGGCCAAGAACATGAAATGTCTGGGCTCAGTTCTCGAGAAACTCAGCAACCTCACATCTATAACTCTGGTACCTGCGGACTCATCTCATCTTACTCTTGATTATGCTGGTGCTTCAGGTACGAGCATTTCCCATGATGGCTTGAACAACATTTCGGCCCGTCTAGAGAGACTTGAGTTGTCGCGGCGCATTTGCACCTTTTCCAGTCTAAATGGGTGGATTGGGAAACTCGACAAGCTCTGCATTCTGAAGACTGCAGTTCGGGAGCTATTGCAGAATGATGTTGATATTCTCAAAGGATTGCCTACCCTCACCGCTCTCTCTCTGTATGTGCAGACAGCGCCCGTTGAAAGGATTGTCTTTGACAAGGCGGGATTCTCAGTTCTCAAGTATTTCAAGTTCAAGTGCAGTGTACCTTGGCTGAAATTTGAGGCGGATGCAATGCCAAATCTTCGGAAGCTCATGCTAGGTTTCAATGCCCTCGGAGCAGATCATGTTACTGCACCTATCAGCATTGAGCACTTGCCAGGCCTTAAAGAGATCTCTGCAAAAATTGGTGGTGCAGGTTCTGATGCAGATTCTGCCTTGGCTATAGCCGTTAGCAGCCATCCAAGAAATCCTAGAATCAACGTGCATGGTAGAAGCATGGTGACTCAAGAGAAAGAATATGGGACTCCAGAAGAACAAGATGACATCCTCCAAGAAGACCCTGGTAAACATTACGGAACTCAAGTTGGGGAGTCAGGAGAAGATGAGAACAAACAGGCTGGAAGTTTGGCCAGACAAGAGCAAGAACACGGGACTCTAGTAGACCAAGACGAGATCATGGAGGATGACCCAGATGCGGACTCAGGGGAAGATGAGAACAAACAAACTGGTAGAAGGTACGAATTTTCATCCTAAAAATAAATCCGATTTCCTGTTCCTCATCTGCCTCTACTTCACCTTCGATTTTCAACTTAACTTCCTGTGTGCTCCTGCTCGTGTGATCCCAATTTTAATGAAGCTAACTGGTTGTTGTCATCAGGATTTCTACCTTACCAGAGTCCTCTTCGCATCTGCCCGTTCCAGGTATTCTTATTTCATTTCGCAGTTTGCTCCCACAAACCCCTTTTGTTCCAACCGATTTTTACCATGAATTAGTTTAGTAGTCATGTGCACAAATTATTTCTTTTTTTTCTTTTTTAGAAAGTACAGGATGGACGCACATACTCAACACACATCATAATCACACCACCCAAACCCACGCACACGCGTGCCGTCTCCTACATACACACGCTAGAAATTTATCGGAGGCATCCAAGGCCTTATGGAGTTGGGACAAGTGCTTTCCCACTGAACACACATGTGTTTGTGTACCTAGGGGTGGATATCGAGTCAATTGCTCGTCTTATCGAGCTTTTTCTAAAATTAGCATATTTTGATTTAATATCATTTTACGGATAATTTAAAAGTATTTTTAGAAACGAGCTAACGAGCCGAGCCGAGCCGAGCTTGAGCAAAATTCAAATTCATTTGAAATCAACTCATTTTAATGTTTAACCAATTAACAAGTATAATTGAAGCAATTTTGAACCGAGCCAACGAGCCCACTAACGAGCTTTTTTTCCACCCCTAGTGTACCTCTAAAATCGGCGGACACTACGTTGAGTCTGAGACTTGAATACTGGTGGGTTGGGTGCACATTGACTAGCTTACTTTTTGTGCTAAATTTTGGTTCATGCCTTTGTGGCATGAAGTGAATTCTTTCCCTGTCACTAAATAGCGACCATTTTGTTTTTGCCACTTTCATGTGCTAATGTGGAGGTAACAAAACTGTCCTGTGACAGAATTTCAGTTTGGGCGTACTTAGTGCCACCGTCTTAACTGTTGTTGCAAAGAAAGTGCAGATAGGACACTAATTTGCCAATATTGACATGAATCAATAGGTAGATACAACGAACCCAATAGGGGTTATCTAGTTATAAAGTGACTGGTTTGCTCTTAACTATAACTCACATTTTGAACCATTGGAGAAAATCAGAATCAGACACATACACACATATCAAAGCTAATCCAATGGCTAGGAATCAACTTATATCAAAAACATTCATGTATAATACAACGCATGGTACTAACAAACCATAACTGCAGATCTCAAGACAGCTGAGAGCGAGCCATCAATAGCAGGAGATGCTACGGTGAGTGCTTCCACGGGAGCAATGAAGTCCCTTCTAACGAAGCTCGTTGCTCTGATGGGGGAGGGGTATGCGCAGTCTGAAGGCGTGCAGAAGGAGGTCATGATCCTCAAAGAAGAGCTTGGCGCCATGAATGCTCTTCTTGAGAAACTGGCAGACACGGCTGAGCTGAACATGCAGATGAAGGACTGGAGGAATGAAATGAGGGAGATGACATACGACATTGAGGACTGTATTGATGACCTCATGCTCCAAATCGACAAAGATAATGCCAAGCCTTACTACATTCACCAAGCTACTGCGTATCCTGAGAAATGGGATGCACTACAGAAGTTCATTCACCAAATTCAAGACATCACGGTACGAATGGGGAAGGCAGACCTAGGAAGCATGGTGCATAAGACTGACGTGCAGACCTTGGGATCAAGCTATATGCCAACTGAGTCACGGCTGCCCACAATCTATGATAAGGCTGTTGCCCTTGTGGGAATGGATGGCCCGCGAGAAGAACTTGTTAGGCAGATTATGGGTGACGAGCAACAACAGAAGGTGGTATGCATAATGGGAGCTGGAGGACTAGGCAAGACCGCACTTGCTAAGGAGGTGTATAATAGGATTAAAGGGCAATTTGGTTGCCGAGTATTTGTACCGGTGTATAATAAGATTGGCATCACAAGGCTTCTCAAAAACATGCTATCACTACTCAATCATCGGGAACAACTATATTGGGAACCATCTTATGATCTGGATATGGAGGACTCGGACATGGAGGGCGTGGATATGGAGGACCCGGACATGGAGGGCGTGGATATGGAGGACCCGGACATGGAGGGCGCCAACCTCATCTATAGAATTAGAAGACGTTTACAAGATGAGAGGTACTTGTTATTGTTGCTTACTTTAGAGGAGATAGTATGATGTGTGGTCATTTATTTCTAACCTGTGAATATTTCAAAATGGTCAACAACATCATTAAAAGAAACCAAGCGAAACCCCCATGCAATATCATGGTCCAAGAAATCGGTGACTTTTGAAACTTTAACTGTTAATATATGCAAAAGTATATAGCTTGACCACACAAAAGCAAGTTCGTAATATATAATTTTTAATAAATTTAGTAGTATATTGTATTAAACATATAGTTAAAATCTTGCATTGGAGACCATGAAAAGTCAAAAAATAACTTATATTTTGTAATAGAGGGTCTATTATTTATTTAATTCAAGTGCTTAACTAAATACATTGCATTATTTCAAATAACTAATTAGTAAATTTTGCCCCCAAACTTTACTCAAGAGTTTCAACTAGGTCCTCAAACTTTCAACTCCATCAACCGGATCCCCAAATTTAATATTTGATTTAACCAGGTCCTTTCCACCAACTTCTGGTTAGGTCACTGCGAAGAAGGTTGATATGACACCATTGAAAAATAGATTTGCTAATTTTTAGTCGTCTAAGATTTTCTTTTCTTATCTCTCAGTCACCCAAAATTACATAATACTAAGTTTAAAATCATAGTTCTAACTAACATGCATTGTGTCACAACTTTACTACAATTTTAGGTGATTGAGAGATATGAAGTCAGGGGATTGATGACAATTGTTAGGTCTTCATCCAAAGGTTGACAAAAGTGACTGAAATTTAGCAAAATTTCAGTCACTTGATGAATAGACAATCCCAAAAACACCTGGATATGGTGCAATTGATTGGCGTACTCATGAATAGATCTAGTATCGTGGATTTCATGCATACATAATAAACAACCTAATAACTGAAATAAGCAAAGGCAAAATTAGAATGCCTGTGTTAACTAGCAAACATGATATGAGGGTAGGGTGGATAACCAGCTGGATCGCCTCGCCTCACCTTGCCAAACTCGTTAATGAGTACGGCTTAGCTGATTTCAATAAGAAAAACGAGTAGAAAATGCCTACTCGGTGAGGGGTTGCATAGTTGAACCCCTGTGTTGAGGCGGAGGGAGCAGCGCAGGCGAAGGACCTCCTCCCGCGGCGGTTCTTGGACTCCATGATTGGTTGCTGCTCCATCACAGACGGAGACTGAGGCGCACAGTGGCACGGGAGGCCGAGGCTCATGGGGAGAGCGAAGGTAGAGGGCTGAGCTGAACGGCGGTGATTTTCCAAGCGAGCGGCTCGCTAGCATAGCCATGCCTGACCCCTAATGTGCAACTTGCCCTAACTTAGGGTTGCTTGTTGGGCTACGTACTCTGCTGGGCTGTTGGCTACTTCGTAGGCTAGGCTTTATTACAACTGGGCCTAATGTGCAACTTGCCGGTTGGGATTGTTTGGCAGGATTGAACCCCCCCACACCAAAAAAAGAGAGAATAAGAACCACTGAGAAATAACTTGCACTTAAGGATAGATCAAACCATGTTACCATAGATTTTGAATTTGCCATGATAGGCCGTCCAAAAGGACTCAATTGAATCAAATGTTAAAAAAAATTTAATCCTATTTTGTCAACTGAAAATAAATGGGGCACATTTGAAGTTTTCAGTTAAGTTTAGGGAGCAGTGGGAAAATTTACTCAAACGAGGCACTTTTTAACAACACACTAGGGGAATAAACACAATTGTTCTATCACCTATGGAAGAAATATGAGAATATCTTACAGAAAAATGCGGTTCAACAAATCTTTGATACAGGATCCATCATTCTTTTAGTAAATTTTACAGAACCCATCTACTTTTACATATGTAACAGTACATGTAATGCAATAAGAATCCATCATGTATATACTTTGTTAATCAGATTTGTCCTTTTAATCTAGAAGCTCCTAAACCCTAGTAGTTAAAGAGATCACCCAGACATTGCTAGCTGTACATAATGATATTTTTATTTGGCAGGGAAAACATTGTTAGATGCTATAAGCCGGCCGGAAAAAAATATCAGTTACTTCTATATCAAAGCCTTCACGCTAGCATGCTTAATAAATTACTAAATTGCCTTGACGTATTTGCATGTCAGGTATCTCATCGTATTCGATGGTGTATGGTCTGCTCAGACATGGGAATACATCCGACGTGCTTTGCCAGAGACTAATTGTAAAAGTAGGATAATCATGACTACCCGCATCAGCGAATTAGCGGAATCATGTGGCAAGTATTCCTCTGGTTTTATCCATCACATGAGGCCTCTTCCTGCTCAGGACTCGCAAATCCTATTCCGAAGCATAATATTTGGCTCCGAAAGAAGTTGCCCGGCTGCATTGGAAAAAACTGCTGATAAAATTCTGGAAGCATGCGGTGGCGTGCCATTGGCGATAATTATAATAGCTGGCTTATTAGCCAGCAAACCTGCACAAGTGGCACAGTGGGAAATGGTGGAGAAACGCATGGACCCAGCAGGGAAGGGTGATCTCACAATACAAGGGATGAAGAAAATACTGGACATATGTTATTCTGATCTTCCTCGCCGTATGAAATCTTGCCTCTTGTACTTGAGTGTTTTCCCTGAGAACCATGTGATCAGGAAGGATCGCCTTATATGGAGATGGATCGCCGAAGGATTGATCCCTAGAAGAGGCGAAGAAAGTTTATGGGAGACAGGGGAGAGCTACTTTCAGGAGCTTATCAGCAGGAAACTGATTGAACCAGCTGAAGATGAGTGGGATGAGAAGCCGCTGGGTTGTAAAGTCCATGGTTTGATTCTTGAGTTCATTATATCTTTGTCCAAAGAAGAGGACTTTGTCACAACGGATGCAAATGCAACTTTTATGCAACATAGTGTGATTCGGCGACTCACTGTGAACTACGGCAACCAAGAAGAAGATGATGCCTGTAGGCCAAGTACGGTGGACCTATCTAAAGTCCGATCACTAACTATCTCAGGGGATGTTCCACGGATGGGTGATCATTTACTGTCAAGGAAGCATTTTCGTGTGGGCCTGAGATTTCTGCGAGTGCTGGATCTCGAAAATGCTGATTATTTGGGAATCCACCATCTTGAAGGCATTGAAGGTTTGGTTCTACTGAGATACTTGGGACTCGGAGGGACTAGTATTGATGAGCTACCAGAAGAAATTGGAGAGCTACAGCACTTGGAGACCCTAGATTTGCGACGCACCCACCTGAGGATTTTGCCTACATCTATAGTAGGATTGCGAAAGTTGGTGCGTCTACTACTTAGCGGACGTGTCGAAGCGCCGGAAGAAATCTGGAAAATGAAAGAATTAGAAGAAGTATCAGCCATTAATGTCAATAGGAGAAGCTCACTCAATTCGGTGTCAGAGCTGTTGATTAAGTCGAAGCGGCTGAGGATGCTAGGCGTAAAATGGGGTGGATATTCTGAGAGTGCCGTGTCTTTCCTCAACGAGGTTGGAAAGTCGAGCCTTCAGTCCCTATTTATTGAGGGTTTCCAAGGTGGTTTGATTAACTCACTGGATTCGTGGGTCTCCCCACATCACCTCCGAAGATTCGAGCTGCAGCTGACAATCCCTGGCACCCTCCTTAGAGTCCCACGTAAGATGGCCTCACTCGTAAACCTCACCCACCTAAGAATAAGGCGGATTGGTCCCGTGCAAACGGAAGATCTCCTTATCCTGGGGGCCTTGCCTAATCTGATCCTTCTCGACCTACATTCACAATATTCTCAATTTGAAAGGCTCATCATTAGCAGGGATAAATTCCGGTGTCTCGTGGTGTTTTCCTACACGTGTCCGTGGATGGGGCTGCACTTCACACCAGGGGCCATGCCGCAGCTCCGACGGCTTCGGTTTGAATTCAACGCATGGGAAACAGCGTCTCGATGTGGAGGTTTTGATTTTGGCATCCATCACCTCTCTTGCCTCACGCGAGTCCATGCCACCATCCATTGTTCGCATGGGGAATTGGGTTTTGATTTGGCGGATGCTGCGGAGGCTGCCATCAGAGAACAAGTATCCAATAACCCCAACACTCCCGTATTGGAGTTCAGTACAAAATATATAGCTAAGTTGGAATGGACTCGCGTAAGGATGGACCATCCCTGTTTTTAAGGATGGAATTGTCCCCATCCCCTATTATCCCTGGAACCAAACATACTAGTGGAGGCAGGTAGCGAGGAAGAGGGATGAGCCAATCCCCTTATTTTTGAGGGATAGGGGCATCCTCTATTTTCCTAAGATACAACTAGATTTGAACCTGGAGATTGCATCCCTCAATATACCCGTTACCTTAGCTTTCCCCACAGATTGCTCTAGCAACTCTAGCACCAATGGGATGCTCTGATCATCCGAGGAACCCAACTTTCAAACAACTTAAGTACTTAACCAACATGAGCATAATACAATTTCCAAAAGTTGAGGAACAATTTACAAACATCTTAATTCTGTGTAGTTGGACGCTATGCAACTAGAGTTTCCGGCCGTAACATACTCGTGTAGGTTCCACTACACATACACAGTTGGTTTCCCGACGAATCTTACAAACAAGCGACGTGAAAAGTCTATAAGGCCCTTGGACCTGAAATAGTTGTTCTCATGCTTATATCGGAGATAATTCATTATATGCCACTGAATAACACTACTACAAAATGTCATTGAAAAACACACTCTCTATTATATGCCATTGAACAACACTAAAATTCTATTATATGCCATTGCCATTAGTTAGGGTACGTTTGCCTCTGGAAAAAGATTATTTTGCCATCAGTTAAAATCTATCCCTATGATAAAAATTAAATATAGGACAAATTAGCATAGCCAAAAATACTAAATTTTTTTGTGGATCATTGGGTCAGTTTACAACTCAAATATAAATTTTCGTGAGCTGACTCTTCAATTTGTTCTATTTTGAAATTCAAATCTAAAATAAGCCTATTTGAGCTATTTTTTAAACTAGGACAAATTCACTATAAAAATGGAAAATCATTTTTTTTGGATCTATGTGATATCTTAGGAGCATGTGAGAATTCTTTCCAGAATTTTTAGACCTCATTTAGTCTCTGTTTGTAAATAGTAGCCTTTATTAGCATTTAAATTTAAAAAACTGAAATTTTTCTTTGACACCCTCGCTGCTCTCTCACTTTATGTTCACAGACACCCTGGAGGAAGAATCATCTTTGACAAGGAGGGATTTCTAGGACTCACTTAAGTTCGTGTGTACTGCACCATGCGTGGCATTTCTGGAAGGAGCAATGCTGAATGTCCAAAGGGAGCAACACAGCCTGATAGATGATGAATCTGACAGAAGGGCTGCAGGGTATGCTTTGCTTGCTGCCATTAGCAAGCATCCAAGTGCTTCTATCGTTAACCTACAATGGGTGTGTTACAATCTTGATTCCAGAAGAAAATGTGCATATCGCAAATAATTTGAGAGAATACGGAAGAAATTTCTGAATTTCTTTATTCTCTTATTTGCTCCCCCTCTTTCTTGCTTTTCTTCCTTGGATGCAAAACTGGGTACAAGTCCCCCCAATATATAGGGATAAAACTCTCCTACTCATATTCCGATTCGGATTTCAAGTTGATCTCAACTTCAACTTGAGTTATATTCGGAAACGAACTCTACTACGACATGGACTCTAAATCAAGATTATTTCTAACAATCTCCCCCTTAATCTTGACTTGACACACTCTAGTTTTAGTCTCAATACATTAGGAACTACCAGCCACGCCTCCACATGAATCGTTCTATATGTAAAGTGCATATAGGAACTCAACTCAACTAGTACGGGTCCATCCGGATGCAAAGATTCTAAAACATTGAGGTAGTCGGACTCAACTACGACTTACTAAACTCATACTTTGACACGGAACGGTGACACATCTCATCGACGTTCTAATCTAAACTACGACGAACACATCTTCTCAACGTCCAACACTCCTTGAGCTTTCATATACACCTTTATCTTGATTGCCCATGCTGCATAATTGCTTGTCGTGAACATCGGATAATGCAGCGAGACAGCGGAACTCTCCTTCGCCATCATACCGGATGATGCCTTGTCACCGGTGACACCACTTCCTAGAGAACGCGACATGATCTTGAGCACAGATCAAGATCTTGGGTTACTTTGAAGTTGCTCTTGGACCAAGGGAATGGAAGGACGTGCCGCAAGCGCCTTTTTCCCGGGAGAGCTACGCGAAAATGAGCGACGTGCGCCTCAGAAGCGCCGCGTGAGATGCGCTGAAATCGAAATTGCCAAGACGATTTTTCCAGCGAGTCGGTTCTCGCCTAGGCTCTGATACCACTTGTTACAACTTTGCTCCCGGAGAAAACACGCACATCGCAAATAATCTGAGAGAATATGGAAGAAATTTCTGAATTTCTTTATTCTCTTATTTGCTCCCCCTCTTTCTTGCTTTTCTTCCTTGGATGCAAAACTAGGTACAAGTCACCCCCAATATATAGGGATAAAACTCTCATACTCATATTCCGATTCGGACCTCAAGTTGGTCTCAACTTCAACTTGAGTTATACTCGGAAACGAACTCACTACAACATGGATTGTTAGGAATAGTCCCACATGGATTGTGGGAGAGGAGAAAGCACAATTTATAAATGTGAGGGAGTCTCTACTCATTGGACTAGTCTTTTGGAGGGAGAAGGCCCAATAACACTTATAAAGTTGTTGCTCCGTGGGCTTAGTTGTGTTCAGCCCATTTAAACCTGTGGCACCCGGTTGGACCTAGGCATGCGGTCAGGGTCCAAAAATATAACAAGTGGTATCAGAGCCCAGGTGCCTAACATCTCATTGGACCTCATGGTTGCAGAAGTGCCCAATCCATGTATGAGGGGGAGATTGTTAGGAATAGTCCTACATGGATTGTGGGAGAGGAGAAAGCACAACTTATAAGTGTGAGGGAGCCTCCACTCATTGGACTAGTCTTTTAGGGGAAGAAGGCCCAATACCACTTATAAGGTTGTTGCTCCGTTGCTCCATGAGCTTAGTTGTGTTCAGCCTATTTAAACCTATGGCATCTGGTTAGATCTAGGTATGCGATCAGGGTCCAAAAATATAACAGGGTGGATTTGGATTTTTAACCTACAATGGATGGATTGGATTTTTGGTGGCAACAGAGGAAAGAGTACAGCAGCTCACAAAGAAAAATATCAGACTCGAGAGAAACAAGATGCGATCACGCAGGAAGCCTCAGATGAACAACATGGAATCCAAGAAAATGTTTCAAGGCAAGATACCTTTTCTTTTCCTTCTAAGGGCATCTTCATTGGTACTATTTTAACTGTCTTTTAACTATATTAAATAATTAAAATTTTATATAACGGAGAAGAGGTGAGAAATAATATGCCGTCTCTTATATAAGAGACGATTTAAACCAATAAACCAATGCAAATAGTGAAAGTGTATGAGATAGAAAGTTATGATAAAAATAGTATAAAATAGTTGAAGAATAATTTGCTGTAGAGATATTATCTCTAATGCTACCTTTTGATAAAATAAAAGTCTAAAAATAATTTTAAAAGATAAACTATTATACATACCCTAATAAAAAATCCTGGACTCATCATCGTACTGCCCTTCTGTATCCTCTTTATTTCTTTACTTCAGTTCACCTTCGATCTTGAACTCTTGACTCCTATGTGCTCCTGCCTGTATGAGTTTTGTCCAACCTTCAATGAGTGCTAAACGGTTGTTGCTATCAGGATTTCTGTCATCAGAATCCTCTTCGCATATGCAAGCAAGATCGAGGTATTCGATAGTACAGTCCAAAAAGTTTCATGGCCATGTGCACAAACTACATCTTTTTGTCTTGAATTTTGGGTTACGATATTTTCTGATGCATTTCTCTTTCATTTATCCTTTCCTTTTTCTATTTGGAAAATGTTATGTGTCTCATCTCACTTGTTCATATCCGGGATCAATTGGGAGATGAGGAAACAAAAGGCACGAGAGGAAAAGCACCAGACCCAAAAGAAGTCTACTTTTTCATGCTTGTCTCTCGAGGGGTGTTAGGAAAATGCTCTGGTAGTGTTGCTTCTACTGCTGTGAAGTCGGTTCTGAGGCTCAAGTGTAGAGCTAATGTCTCTTTTGTTTTCCTTGCACAAGGCTCAAGTAGTAGAGCTATGTCTCTCTCTCCTTCGAAAGATCTTGCCTTTGGCTTCGGCGTATGCGTGCTACAGTAGTCTAGCTTTTAAATGATACATTTTTTTAACACGAGTCATAAAAAATATACTAAATTCAGTTGTACCGACCAAAATCATATACGACTATTTTTTCTCTACGTACTGCCTTTTGTGAATAGCTGGAATTTCAAAATTTAAACCGTAAACTAGAGTCTAAAAGAACCCACCCATGAGAATGCAATCCTGAATCGTGATGTAGCACTTTTACGTTTGTGCACTTTAATTAGTTTCTAGCACTTTTACGTTTGTGCACTTTAATTAGTTTCTAGCAAGCACTCCCTGAATCGTGATGTAGATGATTAATAGCATATATTTGCACAATGTATTGTATGGAGACACCGATCATGTTTGCGTACGTGCAACTTTTACTGTTGTAGCAACCTCCGACCGGTGCCTTGGATCTGCTCAAATTAGACCGTTTTAATCCTCTAAACTCTGAAGCAAACATGCATGAAGAACCGGCGGCCGCTCAACTTATTTTTCTGGTCCTCCTTTTCTTAGTCCAATTCGTGTTCTCTGCTATGTGGAGTGTGCTCTGTATTACGCCTTGCAAGCTTACTATATGTACGTGTAATTTCAGTTAGGAAATGAACATGTTTGTGTGCATTTTCTGTTTTACATGCGTTGTTGTTTCCAAGTCTTTAATGTATTGGAGTCGGTTAATTTCCAGCTGATAGTGCAACTGTAACGTTATTCAAGTGGATGTCACGGCCTCGTGGTTACGTGAGTATCCAAAAATTAAAAGCCTAAATTCAAACGAGCGGATCCTATATCTAAATAGGTATATTATTTCTAATTATTATATCTAAACAGTATATTTAATATATACACATAGATCTTAAGTAGTTACTACCCGTTGATTGAAGAAGCTAGCTAGCTTCAAGGTATTATTACCTCCTTTCAGATCCGTGGAGCAAATACAAAGAGAGGAGGGGGAACAACTTGACACGGGGTGTCGACAAGTCACATATGTGGTCAGTGGAACAATCACATCACACGCAACGCACAAAACAACCTGAACACCATTGGGGCACTACATACAAAGCACCTTGTTTTCATTACAAGTTCACGACAGCTCAATACGAAAGGCACCATTTGGCAAAAAGGGACTGGCACAGATGTACATTTGATCATTTATCCGTGTCCCTGATATTCATTGGACACGTGTCTCAAATGTGCTAAGAGCCTCGAAGCTAGCACGCACGTATCGAGCAGTAGTCCATGCGGTCCGTAGAGAGAGAGCGCGCACGTATGTCGCCTCACGCTAATAAGTAATAAACCACTTGACGATTAGGTCTTGATCGGTTCGGCTTGAGTTTCTGGATTCTGATTTATTTTTTACTATTTATAAATTTCGTCTTTTTCTGAATTTTTGGTTTTTTATTGAGCTTTTTTTGCCGGTTCTTTTTTTCCCGTATTCGTTTGTATTATACATATTGGGCTAACATATTTTTTATATTTTTAAATTTAATTATGCTAAATAAGCCTTTATCAGCTACAGTGTTTTCAGTCATAAGCCATGAACTTTTAAGCCCAACTGATCACCACCTAAATTCGGCCGAAATTTAATCTTTTTTTAGAAACATCATCTGATTTACATTAATAAAAATGCAAAGACAAAGTACATAACTTTTACATTAAAGATATTTGATAAACAACTTATTACCATCAAATCCTTGAGTGATGAACGAGCTGGCCATTGACGACGACCAACACATCAAAAGCGAACGGCATGTAAAAAATTATTCTTGGGCTTTTTTCGATCCAACAATTCGGATGCATCAAGGCCCAGGCAAATGAAGGCTCCTGCTTTAGCGCACAATGAAACTAGCTAGCTAGAATGGTGAATCCCAAATTACATGGACCACTTAAAACAACTAGATCAGTCGGTGTTGTTTGTTCCTTGAGGAATCCGCACTTTAGTATGGTTTAGCACGCTAATGCATATGCATTGATCACTATGTGAATGCCCAAATTAATTACATGGGCCTATGATGAAGTCAATATTGTATATATGTTGCCTACTTTTCGGAGACTGAAAAGCCCCAAAATTTCAAACCAAATTTTTTCCTTAATTTTTGCTGAATTTTTTAGTGTTTTTCGGAAACTTTCCTTTTTGGGAAAGTCTCCCCGGTTCCCGCCTTCCTTTTCTGTCCGGACGCCGTCCCTTCTCGCTGGCGCCCGCCCTTTTTCCGCCTTCGCTTTTCCCCGGCGCCTCCCCTCTTTCCTTCTCGCGCTGGCGCCACCCTCCTCCCCGCTTTCTTCCTCCCCTGGCGCGCCTCGCCCCTCCCTCGCGCTCGCGTCTTCCTTCCTCCCCGTCTCCTTCCTCGCACACGCGCCGCGCGTGCCTGCGACCACCCCCAAACCACGGACCTGCGCCCGCGGTTTCACCCCGCCTCCGTCACGCTGACGCCGCCAGTCTGACGCCAGCACCGTCGCCGCGCGTCGCCGCCTCCTCTGCTCAGCCCCACCTGCAGCTTCTCCCTTCCCCTTCTCTCCCCCCCGCAAGCCCGGTCGTCGCCCTTGACCGCCGTGACCGCGCCATTCCTCCTCCCCACGGAAACATCTCCCCTCGCCCGGGTATAAAACCCCGCCGCTGCCTCCCTCACTCCCCCTTGCTCCCCAAGCTCTCCTACCACCCCCAATCGCCTCCCACCGCTCCCGAGCCTCTCCCAGAGCCACCGATTGGAACCTCTCCGCCCGAAGCGCCGTCACTACTCTCCCCTGCGCCGGCGACCCCGTAATCCAATTCCTCCCCTTCCTCCCTCCTTTTCTCAATTGCTTTCGCTTGGAGCTTCCCCACTACCCTCTAATCACCGTGACGCACTTGTTTGGCCAGGAGGATCCCCGAGGAGCCCCAGCGTCGAAGCTCGCCGCCGGCCGAAGCACCTCTCCCGTGGCCAGCTCTCTAGGAGGCTCCCCAGCTAACGCCACCACCGCCATCGTGAGCCTCTCACTTCCCTGAGCGTGTAACTCCCACCGATTGGACCCTCTCGCCGCCGGTAACTCCCTCCGCCGCCAAAGAATCGAAACACTCCCTTCTCTCTCTCGCTCTCTCCTTTGATCCCCTCCCCTTCCAAAGCCCCCAAACGGACTCCCCGTGTTGAGACACACCCAGTGGTGCCCTCAATGGCCGTCGGGATCACTTTCTGTCGCCGGAGAGCGGAGGCGCCGCCGCCTCTGCCTCTCTGCTGCGTGCGCCAGTCGGGAGGAAGACGACGACGACGTGGCCGTTTTCCCACCGTTCGTCCTCCCCGCTGGCGTGTAATCGCAGTCGTCCGCCTCCCCGTACCGCTTCGACCGCCATCTCCTCTCCTCCGCCGTCCAATCCCCCGCTCCGCATCCCGTCCGTCCGCTCCACCCCCATCCGGGCCGCCCAGCCAAGACGCGCGTCGCCCATCCGGATGGCGTGGGCGCGCGGGAGTGGGCCGCGTTCTCGGCCTGCCTCGCCTCTCCGCGCCGCGTGGGCCGTCGGCCGCGTGGGCTGTTTCCCCGGCCGGGCTGCACTGTTGCACCGGGTCGGGCCCGTTACTGTTCATATTGATTTTCCAGAATTTCTCAATTTCCAAAATCCAGAAAAATCCAAATAAATCCTAGAAAATCACAGAAAATCCCAACAATTCCCAAATTTCACCACTTTGCTCCAAATAATATCCTGGACCCATTTTTGACCTCCATTCCTCCAGATTCATCCCAGAAAAATTCCTAAAATTCCCCATTTGCGGATTTATGCATTTTACTCCTTTTTAATTAGTTTATTTTTCCTCGCTTGATTAGTCTCAAGCTGGACTTATTTGTTTTACGTGTTTGCGCTAGTGTCGGAAATTCCGGAAGTCCAAGTGCAGGCTCAGGATCCAGGTGTCGCTTCGTTCGAGTTAGCCGAGATCGTCCAAATCAACGGCAAGTCCCAAATCCTTTGATCATATTGTATCCCATGCCATTTAATTATGTTACTATGCTATTTGCATTATGCTAATTGTGAAATGTTAAGTTCAAAGTAAAATAAAATGTTTAGAATGACATGTTATGTAGTTAAACCTACCACTGTCAAATGCCCTGTTAAACTTGTAGCCATGCCTTTGTAACCCTAGAAATAATTATCTGTTAATCTAGATAACTGTAGATTATTACTATCACTCAAGAATCTTATACTTATAAGGTCGTGGCAGCGAGCCAATAGAATTTGTAAAACCCGACTCTAAGGTAGGGTGGTATGGGACACCGTATCTTAGAGCGGAGAGTGCCGGCGTGCACAAGGTAGGGTAAGGGGGTTTGTTGTGCATCGCAAGATGATTATTCTCCCATCTCTTACCCTAGGATTGAAGGAAGGGGGGTTTGTGGTGCATCGCAAGATGAATATTCACCCAACTCTTACTCTAGGTTGGGTTGCGGGCCTGATAAGGTTGCGGACCATGTGAAAATATAAGGACTGAAACCCTTACGCTGAGCAAATGTCATAGCAACCGCTCAACCACAGGTGTTGACTTGTCAACCCTGGTTTAGTACCTGCTCAACTCAAGTGAAACCCCGCATTGGGAGTCGGAGCAAGACAACGATAGGTCCTCACAACTCGGGTCCGGTGTTCCGCGATGGCCAGTGAAACGCCCGAGGGTGTGAGGGATTATTACCTATCGGGTGGAGTGTATACCAAGGGTTGAGCAGCGAAAAGACCTGGTTCCTTAACTCAGTCATGAGGGTTAAGGGTACGTGTGGGTAAAGCTGAGCAAACTCTGCAGAGTCAAATAAATGGTATTCGAATACGCCGTGCTCCCGGTTATTGGAGCTGTGTCACTTGGGTGATTCCAGCAGCGAAGCTTAAGTAGTTTTGTACATATTTTAACTTGATTAGTTGGTTAATGAACTCTTCATGAAAAACCCCTGAGATCTTAAGAAGTAGCTTTTGGTCCCTTTTATCAAAATATTTGCAAATAAAACTGCATCCACCAAATGTAATAAACCAAGTATATTCCCTCTTTTGTTGTTCCGTGCATATAGTAAGATAGGGTCCCTTTGGGACTTGCTGAGCCGGTTGTTTGGCTCACGGCTTGCTTAATCTAATCTTTAGAGGATCAAGACGAAGGTGAAACTCTCCCCGTTGAGGAAGTCCCGGAGGGTCTCTTCTTCGACGAGGACCCTTGGCTTTAGGTCTTCGCCGCGCTCAAGCGGATTCGGGAAGTCTTTTGTAATGTAGTTATACTTTGGGCTTGCACGTCCCGCTGTCAAAAACTGGATGTTAATCCTTATGTCAAATATATGCTGGACTTTTATTGTAAGCATGCAATGGTATACTCTTGCGCGACATTCCATAACTGTTCATGCGTGAATAGTTACGGGGTGCCATGTCCGTACGCGCCCCTGGAAACGGGGGTGTTACAGAGACACTACGGTAGTATTACTACAAATAGTTCGCTGGACAAAACGAACAACAAATTAACTGAAAAAAGTATACTATCATGGGAGGGGTTCCAGCGCTGGCCTTCCTCCTTGATTGGCCTCGCGACCTTGTCCAATGGCGTCACCTTGTTCTGGAACACTTGCATTCTTTTCTTTCCAAATACTCCAAGCTACTAGTATGACCAACGAGTCAAAACTGAACTCCTGTGCGTGGGAACTCTCTTCGTAGCATCCAGCCACCAATTTTGTAACGACAAGTGCTGCGAAGGGGCGACTCCATAAGAAGACGGCCAGTGGTCTCTTTTCTTGATGGCAAAAATGGCAGACTCCGTGGTTCTGCAGACCTGTTCTCTGTAGTCTATCGTCGGTCCAACCCTTTCTTGCCATTGGAGAAAATACTTGCTCCAAGCCGGCCTGTGGCTAGGGATTAATCTGACGAAAATTAAGCCCATGGCAAGAAACGAAATTAGGCGTACTAGTGGTAATTACTGGAACAGGAGTAGAGGAACATTTATCTGGAGCTAGCTAGCAAGCGATCGATGGAAATCAATACTAACGGATGTGAGACTGTGGCTACGTACCTCTTGGTCTTGTCAGATGAGAGCATTCCATCTTCATGTAGCCCTGTCGTTTGAAGGGTGGGACGGTTGGGATGGACTGCTTCCTCTGTTACAATTATGGACAATATTTTAATTCCAAGTTTTATTAGGAGACAGAAATAATAAACTAATGATGCAAAACTCACAACTAACAGCAAGTTACTCATCATACTTCACAAATTTCACAAGAAAAACAAAACAGTAACAAAGTCGAACGTGCGCACGAACGATTTACTTGTTAGCCTGATGAAGCACAGGAAGCCGCGCAGGCTTGACGCAGAGCAGGGCTTGACGCAGTGCAGAACGCAGATGATGCAGTGCAGTGAGCGGTCGCGCAGATGCGCTGCCCAGAAACCTTATTGCCGCCCCGTGCAGGTACTCTCTGCGGCAACGGTTCGGAGATAGACGCTCTCCCTCCTTCCAGGTGCACGCCGGGAAGAAAGGTCGACGAGGTTCAGGAAGCACAGCACACCAGCACAACAGAGCAGAAAGTAGTGGAAGAATGGAGGTGCAAAAATTCTGTCTATTTACCTGGACGTCTCTAGGCCCTTTTAAGGACGCTGCAGTCACAAGTCACGCGAAAATACGCAGATACGCGCGCGCGTGCGTGCGCGCGTGTGTGACTAGCCAGAACCCTCCTAATACCATCTCTATCCATGTTCAAGGAGTGGTGAGAACTCCACCTTATAAATTGGTCTTTCTCACCTTGTCTTAGCAATATGGTACTAACCATGCATGCTTTGAGATTCGTGAAATGGGCCTTGCTAATTGGGCCAATTTCTAACATCCTCCACCTCAGCAGCATTGCCAGCACGGCTTTCTAAACTGAAGGGAGGCTCCCCAAGCCAAGCTTGTCAAAACCAAGGTTGGAATCCTTTAGGAACCGCACATAGACATCAAAGATAAGGGCTTCAATGTAACACCCTGATTTTCGTAATGCAAGTGATTCTTACTAGGGGAGGACATTTTAATCTCTGATAAATTCGCAGATTTTCCCGTAGGTCCTTCTTGTTAGTAGAAAACCCCAAATTCGATAATATTTTAGTTAGTGGCATTGCTTAGACTTAGATCAAAACACCTTGATTCCCTGCAGCTTCGATACCTTGGAATACTCTAAGTTGAAAAGATGCAATGAATCTGTGTGCTTGCGGTAGTTAACTTTATTGTGCGCATTGAGCGTCAACACCTATGTGTAAGAAAAATGCTAATTAGATTGCTTCAATTCAGCTCGGAACAAAACATCCCCTCCTTTGCATTTTCCTCATCCATCCCTCTCTTCTTCCTGGACAACGGTGAGCACCCCGGTGTCACTGTCTAGCTCGATTTTCACCTTATCCAGCGCTGCTGCCAATCGTGTGTACAGTGGCTCCTAACTACCTTCTCATGGACATAGATCAAGAAACTTACCCTGAGGGATCTCCTTCTGCCATTCTTGATGCCCCGTCGCGGTGAGCAGGAGGTGGCGGTGACGGCCGGGTCGCAGTGAGCGAGAGATGGCGACGCGGAGTGAGCACAGCACAGGAAAGAGGCGCGAGGAAGACCATGGGCTTGGTGGTTCGGGTCTGACTCGACCGAGGAAGCTAGTTCAAGTCGGAATTAGATCCAGGGGCAATTTGGACATTACACTTTGGGGATTTCGGTTTTATAATGGAAGGATGGGAGAATACTGATTTTGTGGTATAAGCGGACTTTGTCAATGAATAGAGTGGCAATTCGTAAAGGGCAACATTTGATGTAGCATTTTACGAAGCGGCGATCTTTCGCGGGGCAAATAATTAGTTTTCCGATTAGGATGCAGCTAACACGCAACTAGTGTTTGTGTCAGCGAATTGGAATTTTAGAAGGAAACGTCAGTCCAGCACAAAAACAGGAAAAAAGTAACAGGAGGCTTAACAAATGTAGAGTGTGTTTTTCTACTGTGTTTTATGATCTTTAATTATGGTTTATTAGTTTAATAAATAGTGACCGCTGAAAAAATTGAAGCCAAAATTGTAAGACCTATGTCAGGCTAAGATCTATATGAATGGCCAGAAATTTAAACTAAAATATTAATCCATCCATATGGATAGACCAGGATTACCTTTTGTTTTTATACTAGCTGAATATATGTGCTCTGATACGGATAAAAAATATATTTTATCACATCTCCTTAAGTCGATATTGTCAGGATCGGTTTGTTCGGCACATGCCCTTAGCTCTGCCGCACACTCGATAGAGCTCTGTTATTTTTTCATGCTAGCGAATTTTTAGGGTGGTGAAATTTGTTTTTTGTTAGATTTTTTATTTTTGTTAGAGATTTTATCGGGAGGTGAAGGGGGAATTGAGAGGTACAAATGACTCACAACTGTTTTTTTGATTTTTTTTTAAAGCAGTATAGATGATTGTGATGCAGTGGAGCAATAGATTTGTCGTGAACTGACGTCAGAAATCGGGGGTGCTATGTGCCCCTCGCGCGGCACTTGACCGCGTACCACATACTGCTCTTCCTTTGCCGCTTCCGCGTGGGCCTCATTTTGGCGAGCCCAAGAAGTCAGCCTAGGCCCCACAGCGCAGCAGGCAAACGTGCGCCTCGAACTGGGCCGTGGCCACAACGCAGCAGGAATTAATTGAAAAACACACAGAAAGGAAAGAAAAAAAGGGAAAGGAAAGTAGCGAGTTGGAAAGATGGACCGTGCACAGAGAAAGCCTATAGATCGGTTGACCGCAACTATTATCTTCCCACCACAAAAGATTAGGCTGGGATCCCGGTCCAAACAAAGCCTCCTCAACTATTATCTTTTCCTTAGATGGCACATGCAAGGGCACTGCGGCCGAAAATCAAAACAGGCCTAGCCCATAATTTAGGCCGAATTGTGTCTGTTAGCACCTTCCATCCCATACCCAATCCACATTGTAGTCCATTTGTGATTTGTACTCATCGTTTATCCACAGAGCAATTATTCGATGGACAAAACATATACTGGCCATCAACCTATTAAATGAAGGTGATAGAGATGCATCACCACTAATACACAAATAGTTGCCAACCATCGACGAAGTCAGGCCCAATTGGATGCCTTTTGTCACGTACTACCCCTCATTGCATGCTAACTTCGCTACGGTCTATCAACATCCATGTAATTGATGACCCGATAGATCAATCTTGTCAAGATGTAGCTACAAGGATAAATTATTTGAATATGACAGGTGACGACCGTATATTGGTTTTGCCTAGAAGAACTGGTAAATGTTCCAGCTCGATTGATCAGATGTGTCATACATATCCCTTATCTAATTAATTCCTCACGTCACAAAAATAGGAACAATTTTAATATTTACGAGCATGATTCCTAAAATACAGAATTGACCATTAATTTAAAGGGTTGTCTACTTATAAGATGACTAAAATTTTCTTAAGTATAAGGGTTGTTCTTTTGGGCTGCGCCTTATGACTTTTTGTTCAAAATTTTGAATTCTAGTTGTTTACGAGAAAGAGTACAGAGAGAGATATTTACGTGTGATTTTAGTTAATATAACTATAATTGGTACAATATCTATTATAGTTAACTTGTAAATCACGTCTTGATGGCTTGAGCAGGAAGAAGTGCGGCCAGATGGACATGTACGGCGCCAAAGTACCCAAGGTCAGCAACACTCGTACCAAACTCACCTGAAACGCACATTCTTTACCCGATCGAGCTCTTGTTAAATTGAACTCTCGCAGGGCTTACTACCAGTGCACGCACCAATAGGTCTGCCGTGAGTACAAACGGGTGTTCGTCGACGTCGATTACTACGGGAACCGCACGTGCGCGCACTTGGACAGTCAAGAGGCCGCGACCCGCAGCAAGCGCAGAGCACTGGCGGAGCTCCACAGAGAAGACGATATGATGCCATGGCTCATCGTTGAGAGTAATGATATCATGTCTTTACAAAGAAGATACTGCCGTATATTCCATTGGTACAACAACTGCATATATGCTCGCATAGCTTATTTTTACTTTGTACTTGTGGCCAACTGCGGCCTGATACTTTGCTGTCTTTATTATGGCTGCCCTTGCGCCGTCACTTGTTAGCATCGCAAAATTCGTTGGGCCTGGAGCTGCGCTGCGGGCCATGATGGCTAACTGGGCTGATGAGCCTAATCAATCACGGGCTCTTGCGACCTTGCAGGTGAACATATATGCACGGAAACACAGATGCGGCATGTTCATATTGATGTTGCTAACGCAGTAAAGCTATCAACAATGTTCCATTTTTTTTAAAAAAAGCAATTATTTGATGGGACAAGACATTATATTGCTCCATCGGCTAATTAAACGTAACAGAGATGCATTATCAATAATAACGTAGATGCATCACCAATAATAGACAAAGCCAACTCTATGAAATGATAGGATGGATTTCAGCCCAAATCTATAACACAGACACGAGGGTATGCCTTTCTTTCTCTTAGCATGATGGAGACACTTACGTCACCACATTTATCACAAGATAGCAAGCCGCTGCTGAAAAGTCCAAATAAAGTGACACGGAGGCGCAGATTCAAAGCACATGGGAACAACTTTCAATGAAACGACCTGATAGCCTACGCAAGTCGGCCACCGACTGCGACATGGACAACCAGCGGACGCTTCACTATTCATGCATAGCCCAGGGCATGAAAGCCTTGCCTTCTAATCGCTTATTTCCTTAGGCATGAAAGTATGCCTTCTCATCGCTTGTTTCCTTGAGCCCAACTATAAATTAGCCAAAGCAAGAAGGACGAGCCAGCACTGAGGCCAAGGGTGTGAATTTAATTAAGAAAAGGGGGAGTGCAAATATGCAAGCTCGGTATTTTGTGGAAATGCAGGTCTTGTCCCGTCAAAGTCTTTGTGTATCCGTGCCATCACCTTCTTTTATCTAAGTGGTCCAAGCGACTTCAAAACTTGTGGCTGAGAAAAACAGCACTACAATCAAACTTATCCTTGTCGGCAGAACCTTGCAACAATTCATTATCGTGTTTGAGAGACACTCAGACGTGTAGCCGTCTAGCTTTAAAAGTTTAGCACCGCCTAAGCTGTGACATGTGGCTAGCAACAAAGCACTAGTCTAACTTGATAAAGCTCGCTTAAGAGAATTATGACAAACTTTGGTAAAGCACTAGTCTTGTCTACTTGTGGCAAACTGCGGCCTTATGCTGTGCTGTTTTTATTGTGGCTGCCTTTGCGCCGTCACTTTACTGGTTAGCATCGAAAATTCGTTGGGCTGGAGCTGCGTTGCGACTCATGATGACTATTAGGCGCCTGCGCCTAATAACTGGGCTGATGAGCCTAATCAATCATGGGCTCTCGTGACCTTGCAGTGTTAACATATATGCACGGAAACACAGATGCGCATGTTCAAATTGAGGTTGCTAACGCTACGATGATCCATCTTTTTTTTAAGAAAACAATATGATCCATTTCAAAGAAAAGTATCAACAATGATCGGTGTTAGTTTCGAAAAACAAAAACTATTGTTCAGTGTTACTAATTTCATTTGTTTTTCTTTAGGAGAATCGGTGTTATTTTCATGTGAATAACAACGTCAGCACGTCTTGCGTGTGTAATATTAACAAAAATTGTGCCATTAACCTGGCAAGTTCACCTTATCTCATATGGCACCAAGAGGTAGGGATGTTTTGAGTGCGCTCTTCCTAGCAACTCCTGTCTGTTTTTTTACTCCAACTTATGATTTTTAACTATAATTTATTAGTTTAATAAATAGTGATTATTGAGAGAAATTAAATATTAAAATTCATTAGAAGGTTTACCCTTTTACTGCTGTGCGTGCTGATATGTACGATGCGCAAAGAAGGCTTGAGCCAACTATCAGGGATGGGAGCATCACGTAGGGTGTTGCACTGCCGGCATAGAGCACCTGTGAGGCTACGACAAGTTTTCCGCTATCTCCGGAGTTCTGTGCAACGGGTAGGGATATTTTTTTTATTAGGCTAACCAAATTGGGCCATGACCTTAGGAACGGCAAGATGGCCATCTAGCCCAAAAACAAAACACCCAGCCACCCAGCCTATAATTTAACCCAAAGTTCTCACACACAATCTACATGATTGTAGTCCATTTGTGATTTGTATCACAACGATAACTTTATGGATTCCCCATTTCATAAGTAGCAAAAAAGAAAAACTTGGTATGCATCCTTGAGCAGTCTAAAATCCTTTTTTTCTCTTATTAAAAAGAAAATTTATATACATATCCTAAATATCTGCGACTCATCACATATCCAAAGGACAATTATTTGATGGGACAAGACATACTACTCCATTGGTCTATCAATTGAACGTGGAAGAAATGAATCTTCAATAATAAATAAATAGTTGCCTACTATTCTATTAATTAAACGTGATAGAAATGCATCACCACAATAATAATAGAGATGCATCACCGTGACAGACATGCATCACCTACTGCCCACCTAACAGCACTGTACGTGGGCCATGCGCAGACGACTACAAAATTTTCACTATTTATAAATTTTATTTTTTTTGAACTTTTACTTTTTGTTGAGCTTTTTTGTCGGTTCTTTTTTCCTGTATTTGTTTGTATTATACGTAATGGACTAACATATTTTTTATATTTTTTTAATTTTTTAAATTTAATTATACTAAATAAGACTTTGTCAGTTACAGTGTTTTTTCAGCCAGTTACAATGCTTTTTAGTCATAAACCACAAAAAAACCTAAATAATCACCACCTAATTGTGTGATGAGGACATGGAGGTGACCGGGGCTTGGAAGATACATGGTTTTACCCAAAAGACTTAGATGCATTGCATTGGATTCCAACGATGGCAACGTCAATTATTTTATTAGGTTAGGCATAGTTCAGTAGATACTATTACTCGAACATACCTATGGATATAGGGTCTGTTCTAAGCAGCTTTTAAAAATAGTTGTTACAGTATCTATCTTTTAAACGAAGTATTTTTTTAAATGGGATCTACAGATTGTAGTATATATTGTATCGACTTCATCTGTATCGGCCAAAATCGTATGCGAGTATCTCTTTCCGTAATCTCTCTTGTAAATAGCTAAAATTCAAAAATATCAGCCAAAAGTTATAAGCTGCAGTCACAAAAAAAGACCCATAAACAATATTTACCTGATTAATCTTAGATTTCTCATTGGTATGAATCACATGACATATTATTATTCAAGATTCAATTGCAAATTAATTGAATGATTTATTCTATAATTAACTAAAATATAGGATCAGTTATTTAATTAATTTTTATAATATTCTTATAGAGACGTAACTTATAGGTTATATACACTAATTGCTAATTGACATATAACTATATAATAGTAGTAGTATGTAATGCATAATAACTGAGCTGATCGTTAAAAGATGGCATGCACTGGCTCGAAACTTTCCTCTCTCTTTATTTTTCTTTGTCCTTTCTGTTTCCTCTCTCTTCATCATTCAAAAGATGGCTAATAGGAAACAGGTGGCAGAGACTACATGTGCCCCTGTACTCTTGGGGAGTAGACTTGACTTGCCTTTGAGGCTGGAGACAAGCAAACGGGCCGGCAGGGGAGACGTAGAGGTCAATGAGTCTCATTGATGGCGAAAAGAAAGGACGCTCTTTCAGAGCGATGGGCGGAAGGCCGGCAGATGCCGACGAGCAAAAGTTGGTCAAGGATAGGACGGCCTCTTCTGTAGCGCTCATGCATGCCCAGCTTCCTGTTGCATCACCAGCAGCAAAACGTACTCTACACACAAAAGTCCGAGGACTCCGCCTAGTTGCATGTGACATCTTGCACTCTGCCTGCACGCGAGTGGATTACTCGGAATGCGGAACGGTCACGAGATGTAGGCCCGTACATCTGATAGAAGCAAACAATGTAGGCACAAACAATGTAGACACGTACTCCATAGCTTTCATGATTTTTAAGACAGCTCCATGTGTCACGGCCCGAAATTGAACTAGTCAGGTCAAGTTTTTGGGCCTAAGTCCAATAACCTGTCATGTCATATTGTACTAGTGCATATTTGCATGTCATCATTCGGATGGATGCGTGATTTACCATTGAATGCTCGTAATTGAGCTTGTAAATTTCTAAGAAAGAGTAGCTAATGGGGTGTTCAGTTTGATAATAAGTTGTTACTGATTTCTTTTTCGTTGTAGTGAAAATATCTTATTTAGCATAATTAAATTTAGAAAAATTTCAAAATAAAAAAGTTAGTTCATCATGGATAATACGAAGGAATATGGGAAAAAAGAAAAACCAAAAATTCAAAAAAACCAAAAAATTAGAAAAAAAAACAAAATTAAGAAATAATGAATTAAAAGCATAAGCTAGAAACTATCGTTGAAACAAGTGGGCCTTCTTCTCGATCTCGGCTTGTTTTCTATTTTTATATGTCAGTTTCAGCCATATTATAACTCCGATCAACAGATGCTTACGTGGTCAAGTAGTACATTCTTATTTTTTTAAAAAATTATAGTACTAAAATGCTATAGATTTGAATGTCAATCAACACCTAAAATACTAGTATAGTTCTGTTCCTTAGGTTTGGGAATTCGCATTGACCCTGAACAATTCTCGAGACTAGTTTCCCAGTTTGATCTGATCTTAAAAATTTGCAGTTTAGTGGTATTGCATAGGTTATATGATTTGTCCTGTATATACGGAGTAACAAAATTTTCACAAATTACATATATTACATTAATCAACGGATATAGTAGTAGTATATATGCATGTATAATAATTGAGCTGATCACTCAAAAGAAATCATGCATTGGCTCGAAACTGTGCAGTGGAGTTTCTATCCTGTCGGGTTTATTCTCTCTTCATTATTTTGTTTGTCCTTTCAATTTCAGAGCACACAATGGCTGACCGTTCACAGTCCGGGGGAAACAGGTAGCAGAGACTCCATGTGCGCCTGTACTCTTCGGAGTAGACTGGACCTGCTTGGGGCCGAAGACAGACAAACGAGCCGGCAGGGGAGCAGCTGAGGATGGCCAGCAGATGCCCATGAGCAAACGCTGTATTCATGTTTCAAAACTCATAAGATTGATATTGTCTCTCGTAAATCAAAGTCTCAGTCGATAGCACTGGTCACCGATCCTAGTCCTGCCTCTGGATTTCTTTCTGGTGGTCCTACTAGTTTTTCCCTTGCTGCCCTTTGTTAGATTAGTGACGATCAGATAGAACAGATTCCAGAAGACCAATTAGTCCTCATAGCCAGAAAATTCTCACATGCATACAAGAAAGTGAGGAACAAAAAGTAGGGCAAAGATAGGACGGCCTATTTTGTAGCACACATGCAAGTCCAGCTCCCTGTTGCAGCTCTGCAATCAAATACTCTCTCCTCGTGCAATAAGTACTTATTTTTAGAAAATATTATCTTACAATATAAGTTTATTATAAAAATTAAAAGTGTAATTATTATGATATTTTTATCATATACCTATCATTTAATACTGAATCCGTAAATGAATAATTATAGTATACTGTTTAATAGAAGCATGAATAATCTAATAATATTAATCTTTTATTAGATTTAATGTTTTTCTTGATCCGTAGATACGATAGGCTATGAAATGCAAATATACATCCACACACAAAAGTCCAAAGACTGCCAAGTGGCATGTGACTTGCTACACTTTGGCTGTAGGGGAGTAGGGCTGTAAAAAAAGCTCGAGGCTCGCGAGCTGCTCGAGCTTGGCTCGCTCTAGACTCGATTCGAGCTTGGCTCGAGCTCCAAACGAGCCGAATTCGAGCTTCATCTTAAACTCGCGAGCTTTAGCGAGCCGAACTCGAATAGCTCGCGAGCTTAAGATTTTTTTTACCTCTCCCCAATTCCCCACACTCCCTCTGGGCTCCCGCCTCTCCTCTCAAAATCTCCCACTCTCCCAGGCGGCCAGCGGGCCATGCGCCCAGCGGCCCAGGCCCCTCGCGCCTCCTTGCCCACACCCCCTCCCTGGCTCCCTCCTTTCCCCCACCCGCCTCCCCCTGCCCCCCGCCGCCCCTCCTGCGGTCCTGCCTCCCCGCCCCGCCGCGGCGCCCCCACCGTCCCCTCCTCCTCGTCCACCCCGCCCGCCGCCTCCCGTCCCCCTCCTCGCCTCCCGGCCTCCCCGTCCCCCTCCTCCTCTCCCCTGCCGCCGCCACTCCTCCCCCATCCCCTTCCTCTCCCCCGCCGCCCCACTCGTCCCCCTCCTCGCCCGCCGCCCGTCCCCTTCCTCTCCCCGCCGCCCCTGTCCGACCGTCCCCCTCCTCACCCCTCCCACCGCCGCCCTCCTCCCCCCGTGGCCTGTCCCCTTCCTCTCCCCCGCCCCCTCATGATGGAGGTTGCGCCGCGGCCGGTCGTCTCCAGGTTGTTGCCAGCGAAGTGGAATGGCTGCAGCTCCTGCGCCACGTTGCTTAAGGGGTAGAGCAACGCCGGCGAGGCAAATGGGCCGACCGTGGGTGTAATTACACCTTTTCTGTGACCTAGCAAGCTCGAGCTCGGTAGAAACTCGAGCCGAGCTCGAGCGAGCCTAAGATCGACATCGACCTTAGGACCTTTCCTCTATTTTCCTAGGAAAAATACTTTTTACTCCCGGGTGTAATTACACCCAGCTCTGATATACCACCTAAACAAACTTGAAATACTGCTTTATCACTTTAGGTATACTCGTATACTAATTATAAGATATTCTAATGTGAACCACATAAAAAAACTGCAAAGAAGTCCATAGTTTTTAGCATATTTTGTAAATACCTTTATATACGTACAAAAAAAGGAGTATGTTGAAAAAAATATACATACCACCTGTGAAAAATTGTTCATACCACCTATATGATCTTAAATACTCGTATACTATATGTACATACCTCTCGTTACGCGAGATACTCCCTATGTTGTGAGATACGACATAGGGTGTAATTACACCCGGGAGTAGAAAAGAGGCTTCCTATATATATATTTTTTAGATAAAGGATATAAAATCCAGCCTCTATATCCACGAGGGATATATACAGCCAAAAGTTACACGAGCTCTTATGCTCAAATCCTCATAACTGAAGAGCATGAAACAACAAAAAGAACAGCTTAAAGACTATGAAAAATAGCTAGATAGACTGAGCTTCCGCACTTTTCTTCGTCCTTGCTTTCAACCAAATCTCTATCCTCATCCTGCTAAGCCATCCAAATTTCAGTCTGCTTTGCGTGAAGATGGACCTCCGAGGCGACGTCTCCAAGGAGGCGACGAGGGTCGCCGACGCCGCCTGCCTCACCGAGGCAAGTTTTCACCTGGAGATCAGTAAACATGAGGGCTATTGAGTGCCAAGACAACACCTCCAGGAAGGACCATGGCGCCCGAAGGCGTCATTGTTGTCGAAACCGGTAAGAACACCGGCAAGGCTTTTGCCAGCACCTCCACAGCACCCCACGCACTACCCACACACACAAAACACCGCCACCACCACATCGGAGCCCTGCACGCCTCAAGGCCATGGCATAGCCACCCTTGAACTCCACGACGAGCAAACCCGTCGCCGAGACAGCACCGCTCCTGCGCGCGCCACCCTACTGCGGGGGGCAGAATGGCAGCACGGCGCACCACGTCGCCTCTCCCGCTGCCCCGCGCATGCGCTCGCCCAGCTCGAACAGAATCGCGCCCGCGACCGCCCCGCCGACAAGCCTCCCGCCGCTCCTCAACTCCACCGCGAGCCTCCGCCTCCCTCCCAGCGCGCTCCACTCCCTCCCCCTCCGCGCGGGCCTCCCCGCACCACAGCACGAGAGCCCGCTGCCGCGCCGCCTACGGAGGGACGCCAGACCCGCCGCCGGCAAGGAGGGCCGCTGCCGGGACCCACCGCCGCACAACCCCAACGCGCTCCTCGCCCTCCTCCTCCGCGCAGGCCCCGTCGCACCAAAACTCGGGAGCCCGCCGCGGCGCCACCACCTGAGAGACGCCAGATCCGGCAACCAGGCCGCCGGATCCGCCGCCGGCGAGGGGATCCGCTACCGGGTCCCGCCGCCCCTCTCCGCCTCCCTCCTAGCGCACACCACGCCAACCTCCTCCACGTGGGCCTCGCCGCTCCATGGCTCGAGAGCCCGCCTCAGCGCCACCTGCCGAGGGACGCCAGATCCGGCCACCGGATCCGCCGCCGGCGAGGGGAGCCGCAGCCGGGGATCTCACGACCAGCGCACCAATCCCCACCAACCCGAGCAGGGGAAGGAAAAAAAAGGCCCCGCCGTCGCCCTCTTTGCGCCCACCGGAGACCGGTGGCGCGCTCCGGCGACGGCGAGGAGGAGGGATCCGGACGGGGTGGTGGGAGGTGAAGGGACGGGGGGTGGGAGGTGAAAGGACGGGTGGAGCTCCTGAGAGTAAATCTTGACGAAGAGAGCGATGAGAGAACGAAGGAATAGGACAGTTGAAGAAGAATGAATATACAACCTGAGAGTATATATATATGATTTTGCTATAGTTTTTTTTTTCTCTAAAAAGACAAATATTCGCAACCAAACTAAATTAAAATGCATCTAAATCGAAGAAGAGGAAGAAGTTAATTTCAATGCAACTGCAACGGGAAGTGTTTTTTAATCTCAAGTTTACTTAATACCATATTTTGTTAAACTAGATTTTGGATCTAACAACCTGAAAACCTTGCTTGATCAGCTAGCATAAAACCAAAAGAAAGCCAGAACGGTAGTACGAGTGTTATGAAAAAAACCACTTCCACTCTGCTTGAAATAAAATATTAAAAAAGGAAATAGTACAATAATTGAAAGGCAAACAACACTTTCGCTGAATACGACTCTGTGGAATCTCTATTCTTAAAAGAACGAATTGAAGGTGATGGTGTGTCCGACGCTCTGCCACCCTCTCACAGAAAAAAAGCGCCGACATGTGGGGCCTCTCTGCTTCTCTCCTCCCCCAAAATCGAATGTCGTGCGCAGCTTCTGCTCCTCCCCGTGGTCCGCCTGCTGCACCTGCACGACGCCACTACGGCGCCGCCCTCGCCTGCTCCGCCCGCCTCCCAGTCTGCACCGCCCCGGTGCCCCTCCTCCGGCTGCGCGCCGGTCTCTGGCCAGCGCCGCTCCGATGCCCCCTTCCCGGCTAGCGCCGCCCCGACTCCCCTCCCCCCTCTCCTCTCGGATCTCGGCCAGCGCCGCCTACTAGGCTCGCCCTCCTCCGTCGCGCCGCCCTCGCCTCCTCCACCGAAATTTGGATTGGATTTTTTGGGCTCGGTTTAGCAATTAGAAGGAGGGGAATTATGAACTCTAGCAAACCCTAATGTAAATCTCCAATCAAGTCACCCGAACCCTCAAAACTCAAATCCATAGAACAATTTTTGGATCGGAAAGAACAAAAAAAAATAGAGAGGATCGGAATTTACGTTTTGGGGCACGGCTGTTGTCGGCCGGGGCCGCCGCTGCGCACGCGCCACCGGCGTCGCTGCTATATGCCGTCACCGGCGCCCGCCGCCGCCGCGCCGCCGCCGCTGCGCTGCTGCGACCGCGCGCGCGCGCGATCCGCCGGCTTCGCGCTTCGCCACCGTCCGCTCCTCCCGCGCCGCGCTTGCCCGTGCGCGCGGTACTCCCACCGCCGTCGCGCGCCCGTTTCGGGTCGTCGTCGCCGCCCTTCCGCCCCGAGCGAAGCCGCACGGGCTGCGCCCGCCTCCGCCGCCCCTCCCTTGAGCCGCCCGTGTTTTTCGGATGAATCAGGCCAAATGGCCTTTTAGGGTTAGGTTTTTGGGGGGGGGGGGTATTTTGTTCGGGCGAAAAAAGCCTCCTGGCCGTCCGATTTTGTTTGAACGGGCATGATGAATGCGGATGGGGGAGGGGGCTGATGGGCTGCTGGCGGCCGCGGGCCAGGCCCCGTGCGGGAGTTTTGGGCCCCGAGGGTTTTTATGGGCTGAATGCTATTGCACAAGCCAAAAAAGAGGGGGCTGTTGGGTTTTGATGGCCTAGCAGTGCATAATCTTATGTATTTCAGCATATATTTCATGCATATATTTAGGCATATATACATGAAATTGATTTATGGTATATACTTCAGGCTGTTGGGTTTTATTTTCAGTATATATTTCATATATTTATGATATACCTAATGTTTAATTAATGATTAGTTGATGTCTCTCATGAAAATATTACTGAATAATGCCTTTAAGCTGCTGAAAATATTATGCTCTTTTCCGCTGCGTAATGTTCTGCCTCAAATTGAATGGAACCAACGAGAAATTCAATTGGAGGGTTATATTTAATTTTACATGCTATTACTTTTGGACCAACGTTAATTGTAATTGCATGTTATCAATTATGTTTGTTATTATGTCCAATTTTTATGCTATTACTCTTTGATCAACGTTAATTGTAATTGCATGATATAAATTATGTTAAATTTTTCGTTTCTGCCCAACGGTGATGCGAAAAATTCTTATGTGCATGTTGTTAATCGTACCAACGTAAGATTAACTTTCATGCAAATTGATTATGCGTTATCCTAATGCGAAACAGTTATTTTAATAATGATAATGTTGGTCGTGCCATTCGACACGACAAGTTTTATATGTTATCCGCCGTCGCCGCCTCCTCCCCCACCCCTCCGCTCCGTCGTCGCCTCCTCCTCCCCACCCCGCGCCGCTGCGGCCTCCTCCTCCCCCCATTCCTCCGTCGCGCAGCACACCTGCACACGCCTCCCTCCTCACGCAACCGCCGCACCCGCACGTTTGCGCAACCGTTGCCCCCCATCACAATGCATCGAGATATTGTTCCTCGAGTATTTTCTTGCAACTACCCTGACCATGTTGCTAACATTCTGAAGCTTGCCAATGGGAATTTCATGATCACCCATGCCTCACAAACCGGTATATTTATGCACTCACATCGATAACACCGATAAATAGATGTTTTCCGAACTTAACAACTGAAATTAACATAGAAATATTTTGTTGTCGTAACGAAAATCAATCTAATGCTTGACACGGAGAACAAATGGTAACTTGGTAAGCACATTATTGATTGCTTCATCTGCTGAATTGTAGTCTGAATGTTGAAAAGTTAACTTGCTCACTTTTATATGATTATATGACTAAACCCCAAGAATTTAGACAATTTGATTGATGTCATTTTTCTGAGAAGGTATCAAAAATTGTGTTGGATCTTTACTGAATACTATGATAGTTTATGTTCCTCTTTAGTACATAAATTTTACCAATGTGCAGTCTTTTCTGTTTGTATTTCAGCTTACATGTCCAGCAATCTTTGATGCACCATATGACTAAATTGCACCTGAAATGTATGCACGGAGCTTGGCCCGCTCTGAGTTGGTGCCTGCTCACCTTCTATAGCAGTCTCTGGACGGATCTAGGTAGCGTGACGATGGGGAGGAGGCAGTGCGGCGGGCAAGCCACGACGGCCGATGGGGGAGGCCAGATCCAGCCGTCTTCATCGCCTTCGGCAATGATGCCACCGGATCCGGCGCCTCCCTCCCCGAAGGTGGTCAAATCCAGCTTCTTCCCTGCCTACAGCGTGTAGAGAGGTCGGGCGAGGAGGGGGGCACTGGATGGAGAGGGCAGGGGATGGGGGCGTGGTTGTGGAGGTGGCGCGGAGTTGGGTGGTGCGACAGTGGCGGCGAGGCGCGCGGCACGGAGAGGAGGGGAGGAAGAAGGAGGGCACGACGGTGGAGGCGACGTGGAGTTGGGAGGGGTGGCACGGAGGGGAGAGAAGGGAGAAGGAGATGGCAGCTGCCACCACTGACGCGGAGATGGTGGCCGCCATGGCCGGTAGGGGGAACGGAAGAGGGAGGTCTGGAGGTGGGGGGAGCGAGGGGGAGATCTGGCTAGCGCGCGGCAGTTTGTGCGATAAGGAGCAGCAACGGTTGCACACGGAGTGAGGACACGTGCGGGTGCGCTGTGCGTGCAGAGAGACAGTGAACGGACAAACTCCCATGTTATATTAGTAGAAATTTAGTGGTTCTGACTTTCAGGTATTCTGTGTAACAGGGCATCAAGTGTTTATAGCATACTACTACTCCTCCATGATAAGATAAGGATGCATGCAGCTGTTGCCTTAGCAGTGCCAGTCTCAATGCTTGGTTAGTCCCCTGATTGTTTTCAATTTTTGGCTTTGTTTAAGCATTGCCCTTTCACATTTTGCAGATGCCATATCATTCCAATATACTAAAGCTTTGTTCCATTATTATTTATACTGTATTTGCCCATGTTATATACTGAATTGATTTGTTTTGTTTGGTAAATCCATGATGCTGCTGCATTTTGTTGGATATTTGTATCTGCATTGTGCACTCATTCTGCAACTAAAGCCATGGTGCTGCTGGATGCTTACCTTTTCCCTCTTCTGTATAAATTATGGTACCTCATTTCCAGATGTTGTTCGAGGCCTTGAGCATGTTCTTGAGTCATTTAGGTTCAAACAATTCATCGTCACCTTCAAATTTCAAACAAAGAGAGAACCTTGAGAAACAGGTTAGTGTTGCGGATGCTTATATAGATTTTATTTGCACCAAAGCATGTTTGGTAGCATTTTTGAAGCTTTTGCGCCCTTTTTTACAGCTTACGTGTGTTGCTCTTCATTTACTTGGTTTTGTTTCACCAAAGGATGATCAAAGCCTGAAAGATTTTCTTATCAAGGTAAGGGACTCTTAATCTATGTATTAGTGATTTTAATACTGTACGTCTTTATATCTAACAATGTTGTGCAGTGGCAAATATCAATCAGGGCAGATTGATATTGTTAGAACCTGGATACATCAGTGTCAGGAGCCTTTGTTGGTCCTGTCATTATGGAAACATGAAACATAGAACACTGAATTTACAGAGTTCTTAGAAAAAGAAAAGAATTACCTTAAGATGCTCCTTGCTCCTGGTGGATATAGCATTTTATTGCAGTCCACAGTTAGTTTTCTTATACGGTTTAAATATTTAATGCTTCAATTTCTTTGTAGTTGACTGATGCATTTACTATTTTGTTATAAATTTCCTTTGCTTGCGTTTTGTCGGTTTATTGTTTATAGGTGCTTCTGTTGCTCCGATATTTGTCGTCTCTGTGTCTGACTCATATTGCTGTACACATTACTATGTAACTCGCTGTTTCTAACACTTGTTCTCGCCGTTTGGTACAGCTTACTCCAGATTGTTGGCTTGTTCTTCGTACCGGCGTCGGACCCTATCTGTGCCATTTGATTGCCTGTTCCGCCTGATTGCTCGAGCTCAGCTTATTCCCTGCTCTTATTTCTGTTTATATCCATTCAACAGCGCACCGCCATGCTCTCATTTCTGTTCTTGTGAATGGTCTGAGCTGCTTACATTGGTTTGGTTCCTTGCTCTGCTGCCGCGGAACCACTTCGTTGCTACCTATACTTGTGATGTTAGATTGGATGCTTGCTTGTTTAGTCCGTTCATATATGTGTCGTCGGTTTACCTCCATCAAGTGATCAAGTCTACACATTAGACTAAGCAAGCCCGTTTTATTATTCATGCGTATCACCAACTCGTTCAGGTTATGTAGTTGCCTTTAAACTTTGATGCACCGTATGACTACGAGGTGTGATCAACGGCTTCTGACTTACTTGACGGATTTAAAAACTTTTAAAACTAAAAGTTTTTACCATCTGTAAATTTTAAAACATGTAATGTGATAAATTTTAAAAATTCGTAGCAACGCACGGGCATTCAGCTAGTAACAACTTAAAATCTGAATTGCTAAATTGCTAAATCTATTAGCAAAATCTGTTATCACCGCGATCTCGAATCTCGGTGAACAACATTTTTTGCAAGATTGCTAAATTGCTGAATACGATTTTTTTTTGTAGTCTTATGGGACGGTTCGCTAGCTCGTTGGCCAATGCAGCCCCCACAATGAGTACTAATATGTAATTCTTAGATAAATCACGAGCAATCCTGCAAAAGCGTTTGAAATTATGCATCCAGGGACATCTTATAACTGTGCACAAATATATTATGCGTTAGGGATCATTATGCGAAATGGTACGTGAAGACATTTCTCGCCTCTATTTCTTGCTGAGGCCACCGGCGCTCTCCACTTTGAATACACGATTAGCGCTTCACATTAATGGGGGCTGCTTCTTCCCTTGTAGCAGCGCGCTCATATAGTCAAATATATACTTGGTTGCTAATTTGTAGTGCATCATTTTGTTTAGCGGGGGAGAGATCATGGAGGGTGGACCTATGGTGAGCTCTTCCACGGGAGCAATGAACTCCCTCCTCGACAAGCTTCCCGAGCTTGAAAGCATGCGGCAGGATCTGGAGAGCCTGCGAAATGATGTCTTGGAAAAGTTTGCCGGACGAGGCGTCATCAGAGGCGCCAAAATCAAGGAGTGGATGGAGCAAGTCCGGGAGGTGGTCTACGACATGGAGGACTGGATCGACCTTTGCATCCATCCTTCGAAGCCGGATAAGCCAGAGCCGGCAACGAACTTCGGGTGGTCTGAAGATATAGCCGAACAAATCGAAGAATTCAAGGCCCAGATCCAAGAAGCACAAGACCGCTGCACAAGGTACGGTCTTCTCGATAAACTGCCCACTTCTGACGCCGACTTTGCAGATCTTGGAGTTGCCCGCAAAGTCACCATTGATCCTAAACTGCTTCATGGGGAGGAGTCTGGCGGTCTGGCCTCGTCGCTTTGGACGACCCGACAAAGCAGCTTGTCAACCATCTAATGGGCGAGGAGCAGGGGCTCAAGGTGGTATCCGTTCTTGGTGTTGGAGGCCTTGGTAAGACCACTCTTGCCAAGGAAGTATATCGACGACAGCAGCAAAGCGGGTTCAAGTGCCTCGCTTTCGTCTATGTTGGCCGGAACCCATCCATAAAGACGACTCTAATGAATATACTTCGTCAAGTAGGCAACACGGAATATTGGGGTGAACAGCACATCGTCGCTAAACTATGCGAAATCCTCGGCAACAAGAGGTACTACCCCATTTCGCAATATTTCTCCAAAATCGCCGTATCTATCTGTTATATGCTCTCGCGGCGCAAAGTGTCTGTTAAAATTTCAGTAAAAAAATGGTGAAGACTGGTATAGCTGGACATCAATACGAACTATAACCTGTTGTATGTAAATCTAGCCGAATTTCTCGCGCAAATACGCTGCTAGATGCTACACTACATATATTATTATTTAAAAATAGCGATTTATTTGTTATGCAGCTATAGTGCTTATAGTTGAAAATGTAGCTATATTTCTTATATCACTATAATGCTTATGGTTAGGGGTATAGCCAGCCGTGGGCTGGGCACCAGAAGTAAAATTTTGCAGCGTATTCTACTGTTGCTATAGTATTTATATAATGGATTTTTTTGCTCTGGGCCTCGGCGGCCCGAGGCCTAGCTACGCCCCTGCTTATGGTTGAAGATATATATGCATTTCTTATACAACTAGAACCGCTTTAACATATATCTAATTAATCTACACCGTTATAATCTACGCCTAGCAAAAAAATAACATATATCTTTCTCTTTTACCGTTGACATTTTTAGCCTATCAGAGCAATAGTGGAGGATTTTTTAACATCATTTTAATAATATTATACAGTGTTGTGCTCAATATGGCTTTTTTTAGTAGCTTATGGCTGAAAAAACGCTGTAGCTGACAGAGACTTATTTAGCATAATTAAAATTTTAAAAAAAAATTAAAAATAGAAAAAACAAATTTTCCCATCATGTATAATGCAAACAAATACGGGAAAAAAAGAACCGGTAAAAAAACTAAAAAAAAACAAAAAGTTCAGAAAAAAATGAAATTTATAAATGGTGAAAAATAAGCCAGAAGTTAGAAGCTAAAGCCGAAAAGAGATACTCCCTCCGTTCTTTTTAAATGACGTTTTGATTCTTTAGGTCTACACTTTGACCATTACTTTTTGTTACTTAAATCTTATTATACACTAATAAAATTATAATATTATAAAAGTATTTTTTAACTCCAAATCTAAAGATATAGTGCTCATGTAGCTAATCTTGACAGTTTTACCCATATTTGCGATCGATTCTGGGCTGACTTAAAAAAGAACAGAAGTAGTAGATTGCATTTTAAGTAAGTCTAAAGAATCTGTTTGGATGATGACCTGGGTGATATGCCTAAGGAAAATACATGTCCGAAAGCTACCGGAGATTTTGATGATACGTATACGTACCTTACCAGGCATGTCTGAGCTCCACTTATTTGGTTGGTGACCTGATGGTTAGTTTTTTAAGTTCTACTTTGGTAGGTGTTGTGCTCTAACCTCTATTACGTTGGTAAAGCTTCTATAGATATGCTTTAAAAAAGCAATAATATTATATTTTGTCCTTATTACGCAGCTATATCCGTCCCTACCAGTACTGCTGCTTGGTTCCTCATCTTCTTTCTATCCACACAAGTCTCTATCCAAAGCCACCAAACAAAAAAGAAACAAAGAATATGATTAATCTCTAATCTTTGGAAACCATTGAGCAAGGAAGAGGCAGAGCGTCATAAAATCATGGGCGGCGGCCAGACTGTCTTCACGCGCGGCTGCGGCCAGATTGGCCCCACGCAACTTTGATGGAGGCGAAGCAAGCTTTCGCCGGCGACCGGTGTGGCTCCTCGCGGCAGCGGCGGAGCTACGTACAGCAGCGGCGCGGCAGCAGATGTGGCTCCCCTGTGGCAGCGTGAGTAGCCGCGACCGGTCTCCGTGCGCAACGACGATAGCGTTGATGGCTCTACGTGCAATGATAGATTAATGTGGTAAGTAGGATTAAGCAGCTATTGTTGCTGCTGCCGGAAGCTTAGGCGACCGATTTTGGTCGCCTGGGTCAGGCTAACAAGCCAGTTTTAGCATGCTCCCGTTCATGGAAACGGCTCGTACCGTCCGGGTCGCGTGTAAGCGACACATGTCATTGTTTGCCCGTTAGTGACTTGGAAGGAGGTACCATGTGGGGCAAGTCATGCCCCGTCATCCATATGGTGTGGCACTGAGCATTGACCAAAACAACTTACTGATGCGTGCGATATATGTTGCAATCAAACTAGTATTTCGTATCTAACTGGTATACTATCATAACCATTCGCACGGATGATGTGTTGTTCTTCAAATTGCTCTCTCAAAGGTGTAGTTCTGCAATAGTTTTTGCAAGAGTATGTTTAATACTTGTACATTTTCTGTTGTTTTGACATCAGACATATGGAGTGGTAGAGTTAGGGAGGATTATCTTAGTGTTGTTGCTCATTATGTTAATGATGATTGGATAATGGAAAAAAGAATTATAGGATTTAAATTAATTAATGTTGCACATACTGTTGAAAATATTCCAGAATGCATTATTAAAGTTGTAGAAAATTTTGTCCTCACAGATAAGATTTTTTTATAACTTTAGATAATGCAGCTGCAAACACTAAATCTATGAAAATTCTTACTCCTTTGTTTAATACTTATGCACAATCTTTTTTACTGCATTAACGTTGTGCTTGTCGTATTATTAATCTTATTGTTAAATGTGGTTTAAAAATATTAAATGCTTGTATTGATTCTTTTAGGTATGCAATTTCATTTATTAATTATTTTAACTAAAGAATAGCTGCATATAAGAGTTTTTGTGTAAGAATTTCATTTATTAAGAGCACTCATGGATTCCTTTCTGGCTGTCTCGCCGCATGGCTGCATCGGCCAGTCTAGGCGTCACTGCGTCAGGCCATGATGGCTATTTGCTACAACTTCCAAGTTCCAACCGACTAGCTGCATTGCAGTCCGTCTTCCGAGCAATTGAGCAGAAGCAACTGACTTTTCGCTGCCCATCGCCTCGTGCACTGCGCGTCTGCACACAGCACACCTCTACCCTGCTTGGCTGACAGTGAGAGACTGAGAGTAGACAGGCTGTAGCCGTAGGCAAGGCAAGTAGGTAGGGGTAGGAAAGAAGTAGCGCACTGCACACTTCACATGAACAAAAGTAGCGGCTGTAGCCTGTAGCCTGTAGCGCATTGCACACCCTGCTGGATGCTTGACCTTGACCTTGAGTCTCCCTACGCGGCTGTGCCCTGCGGCCTGCAGACTGCAGTCCTGCACGGCTGCCAGCCAGCAGCCACAAACAATATATGGCAAAGCATGCATCCTCAACTCAACTAGTAGGCCATATAGCAGCACATATCAACACATAGTAGCACATATCAGCAGCCAGCAGCGTGCGTGGAGGTGTGGAGGGAGTTGCTGGGGTGGCTGACCGTGGGACCCATACTTCCAATTCTGAGCCCTTTGGACTCGCACTTGGGATGAAGCTTCGTGAAACACTTCAAAAATTAGCATGAAAGTCCATGAGACTAGGGATGAAACAATGGTACTTTAAGATCAAACTATATGAAATATTTCCAAAATTAGCTTGAATTTGAGTGAAACTTAAAGAAACACGATGATACCCCCATGAGACAAGATGGGCTATCACGCTACTATCGTCACCCATTACTGTAGGCCCGGCCCAAGCACAGTATGGCCTGTTTAGATGATGGACCATGCCGGCACGGCCCAGTGGACCACACGACTCTAACGGGCGTGCGAACATCACATAGTTTCGTCGTGTTTTGGAAAGTCTCAGAGTATCATCAAGTGTCATCACGTTTCACTCAAATTCAATCTAATTTTTGAAGTGTTTCATAATGGTCTGCTAGTTAAGTTGAGGATACATGCTTTGCCATATTGTTTGTCGCTGCTGGCTAGCAGCCGTGCAGGACTACAGTCTGTAGGCCGCAGGGCGCAGCCGTGCAGGGAGACTCAAGGTCAAGGTCAAGCATCTAGCAGGGTGTGCAGTGCGCTACAGGCTACATGCTACAACTGCTACTTCTTGTTCATGTGAAGTGTGTAGTGCACTACTTTTTTCCTACCCCTGCCTACTTGTCTTGCCTACGCTTACAGCCTGCCTACTCTCAGTCTCTCACTGTCAGCCGGGCAGGACAGGGGTGTGCTTTGTGCAGACGTGCAGTGCACGAGGCGACGGGCAGAGAAAAGTTAGTTTCTTTTGCTCAATTGCTCGGAAGACGGACTGGAATACGGCTAGTCGGTTGGAAGTTGTAGCAAACAGCCATCATGGCCTAACACGGTGACAACCATACAAGAATCCATGAGTGCTCTTAATAAATGAAATTTCTACACAAAAACTCTTATATGCATATATTCTTTAGTTAGAATAATTAATAAATGAAATTGCATACCTAAAAGAATCAATACAAACATTTAATCTTTTTAAACCACATTTAACAATAAGATTAATAATACGATAAGCACAACGTTGATGCAGTAAAAAGATTGTGCATAAGTATTAAACAAAGGAGTAAGAATTTCCATAGCTTTAGTGTTTGTAGCTGCATTATCTAAAGTTATAGAAAAAATCTTATCTGTGAGGATAAAATCTTCTACAACTTTAATAATGCATTCTACAATATTTTCAGCAGTAAACAATATATAACAATGCATGCACCCTCAACTCAATTGGCGGGCCATATAGTAGCACATAGCAGCAGCCATCAGCACACGATGAAACTCAATAAGACTTGGGATGAAGCTTCGTGAAACACTTCAAAAATTAGCATGAAAGTCCATGAGACTTGGGATGAAACAATAGTACTTTGATATCAAACTATATGAAACACTTCCAAAATTAGCTTGAATTTGAGTGAAACTTGATAAACATAATGATATCCCATGCGACAAGATGAAGCACGATGAAACTTCATGAGACATTAATACTCAGTTCGTGACATTCGCGTTAGCACACTACTATCGTCAGCACGACTCAAATCACGCCAATTGTCGTGGCGTTGGTTGGAGAAGTTCGGACCGGCCGAAGTAAATGTCTGAATGCATGAGATCTTCCGTCGAGTCCGAACGGCCACCCGACCATCCGGCCATTGGGTCGGCCCACGAAAAACAGTGCCCCCGAGCTTCTCTTCATTCACCGCCCCCCCCGGGACTCTTCATTCTTCATCTCGCATTCCCGCACATGATCTCTCCTCCCCGCCCCCAACCTCCACAAATTCGGTAATTTGGAGCCAATTTGACGCCGATTCGGCTATTTGGAGATAATCCCCTAAGGTAATGTCACCCATTCCATCTATTTATTTCGGTTTAAATCGGTTTGATTTTTGGATTTAGGGTTTATGCCGAATTGGATGTTTGAATTTATGTCGCTCATTCCATCTGTATACTTTAAGCTCCACATCCTTGCTTTGTTAGATAATTTGTTTAGATTGTTAGAGAAGTTAAGAAAGCATTTGATGCTAACTTTATCGACGATGCTCTAGTTGTCAATATTTGCACTTTGCTTGAAATCTTTCGTCTAAAACCAACAGCATATTTAGAAATGCTTAATGCAATATGTGGACCAAAGAAATGCTTGAAATCTTTATATTTGTGTTGTTCTTCATTTTTGTACTGCAATTTACATCACATAGCGTTTTACTACAACAAAATAAATAACATGAGTAGTAAAACGCAGCGAGTTTTTTTGTATCTCTCTGAACATCATGTCTACAACGTCGAAAGGCTTCCCAAACAAAATATGATACAGTATGAGCTTGTTCTCATTGTGAACTGTAGTCTTATCTCCAGGCTTAGGGAAGATGGTCATTCTCAGCATACGATTTGTTGCATTAATAAGAGTATGATTTGCATTGCAGAGCTGTTCTTCTTCTTTGTCAGTCAAACTGCCCTCAATCTTCGAGTAGTCATTCCTGCCATCATGCACGGACAGATCAAGTAGAATCTCCTCCCAAAATATCTTTTGTGACGGTAATCTTCCTATTTATACCAGTCATCCACGTCAGAGAGGTCCTACTTGGATTTATGTAGAATGTGGCGAAGAACTGTTTGATCGTCTCTATATGCCAGTCATATCTTACAGCCATCACTCTATGAAGACCAGTGTCATGACATTTTTTCCTCGACATATTGAAACTCTTCGTAAGGCCTGATTCCGGCCCAATCGATCCATTTGTTTTGAGCAAAATTCTTCTTCACGCCATAAACACTAGTGTACATGTCTTACTGCTCGATGGACTAAAAACGCTCATCAGTTGCAGTTCTGGCCCGTTCATAGAAATTTATTCCTTTCTGGTACTTTTTCCCATCGACTCCGGCAGTCAACAAGGACTTCTGGGCCTTCTTCCCATCTGTTCCGCGGTAGTTCAAAGGTTTTCTGACTAGAGACTCAGCTAGTTGGGACAATACTTCCAGATGCTCAATTATCGGTGCTGGAGGTGGATCAACGGCTGTTGCAGACGCTGTAGCGTCTGGAAACACTGCTGCCTCTACTGCCTGTGCGGGCACTCCCGCCCCTACAGCCACTACTGCCTGTGCAGCCTCTGCGCCCTCGGCACCTCAGGTCTCGTGTCAAGGCTCTGCTCTAGCTCATCTGCGAGTTGTGCAACTGAAGCACACTGACTGGATTGAGACGGAGAAGGAATCGCATCTTGACGTGAAGACGGATCGCAAGCCGGTCTCGACCAAAATCGCCTCTTCATCGAAGGATCGTGATCGGGCGAATCGAGCAAGAGGCATATGCTCTGTCTCCTTCACCATATCTTGCACTGACATGTTCAACTTTTTCTGAAGACAAGAGTCACTTTTATCTCCAATGTCATTATCTGCAGATTTTCGCCTTTTTCGAGAAGTTAATTGAGGCTCTTTATCATCCTGCAGATAATTTTAATCAAAGATAGGAAAGAAAAAACACATCAGTACACTATAGTCTACAATGAGAACAAGCTCATACTGTATCATATTTTGTTTGGGAAGCCTTTCGACGTTGTAGACATGATGTTCAGAGAGGTACAAAAAACTCACTGCGACACCAGAGATATGCAAATGAATTAGTAAAACAAGAACACGGTCAACAAGTTGAAAGCATGACCGAATAATATATCAGCAAGTCTCACAGACCCTCGTCGGCTATGTGGTGCGCACGGTGTTTGTCATTGTACTCCAAGAGGAGCAACACGTACTGTGCATGCTGCGGCATCCTAAATTGCAGGACATGAGTTTTGTAAGATGACATGAGGTACAAAACATTATAGAAAATGCAAAGGAGTGAACTCTATCGATAAATTAAAACAAAAGTAATGTTTCCCCTCCAAAAGTAGCTCAGATTGCACAGGCAATTCAAACATTCCCCATCAAAAATTACCTAAGCTAGGGATAAAAGTTTCTTCCGAATTCAAGCTACGGAACACACTCCTTGCCTTGAAGACTGTAGACTATAGTGTACTGATGTGTTTTTTCTTTCCTATCTTTGATTTATTTTTGGATCAAAATTATTTGCAAGATGATAAAGAGCCTCAATTAACTTTTCGAAAAAGGCGAAAATCTGCAGATAATGACATTGGAGATAAAAGTGACTCATGTCTTCAGAAAAAGTTGAACATATCAGTGCAAGATATGGTGAAGGAGACAGAACAGATGCCTCTTGCTCAGTTCTCGCCCAGTCACAGTCCTTCAATGAAGAGGGCCATTTCTTTGGGTCAGGACCAACTTGCCAGTCCGTCTTCCTGTCAGCCTGCAGTTCCTTCTCCGTCTCAATCCAGTCAGTGTGCTTCAGTTGCACAACTCGCAGATGAGCTAGAGCAGAGCCTTGACACGAGACCTGAGGTGCCAGAGGGCAGAGAGGCTGCACAGGTAGCAGTGGCTGCAGGGGCGGGAGTGCCTGCACAGGCAGTAGAGGCAGCAGTGTTTCCAGACGCTACAGCGCCTGCAACAGCCGTTGATCCACCTCTAGCACCGATAATTGAGCATCTGAAAGGATTGTCCCAACTAGCTGAGTCTCTAGTCAGAAAACCTTGGAACTACCGCGGACTAGATGGGAAGAAGGCCCGGAAGTCCTTGTTGACCGCCGGAGCCGATGGGAAAAAGTACCAGAAAGGAATAAATTTATATGAACGGGCCAGAACTGCAACTGATGAGTGCTTTTGGTCCATCGAGCAGCAGGACCTGTACACTAGTGTTTATGGTGTGAAGAAGAATTTTGCTCAGAACAAAATGGATCGATTGGGACGGAATTAGACCTTACGAAGAGTTTCAATATGTTGAGAAAAAATGTCATGACACTGGTCTTCATAGAGTGATGGCTTCAAGACATGACTGGCATATAGAGACGATCAAACAGTTCTTCGCCACATTCTACATAAATCCAAGTAGGACCTCTCTGACGTGGATGGCTGGTATAAATAGGAAGATTACCATCACAAAGAGATTTTGGGAGGAGATTCTACTTGATCTGTCCGTGCATGATGGCAGGAATGACTACCCGAAGATTGAGGGTAGTTTGACTGACAAAGAAGAAGAACAGCTCCGCAATGCAAATCCTACTCTTATTAATGCAACAAATCGTATGCTGAGAACGACCATCTTCCGTAAGGCTGGAGATAAGACTACAGTTCACAATGAGAACAAGCTCATATTATATCATATTTTGTTTGGGAAGCCTTTCGACGTTGTAGACATGATGTTCAGAGAGATACAAAAAACTCGCTGCGACACCAGAGATATGCAAATGAATTAGTAAAACAAGAACACGGTCAACAAGTTGAAAGCATGACCGAATAGTATATCAGCAAGTCTCACCAGACCCTCATCGGCTATGTGGTGCGCACGGTGTTTGTCATCGTACTCCAAGAGGAGCAACGCGTACTGTGCATGCTGCGGCATCCTACATTGCAGGACATGAGTTTTGTAAGATGACATGAGGTACAAAACATTATAGAAAATGCAAAGGAGTGAACTCTATCGATAAATTAACACAAAAGTAATGTTTGCCCTCCAGAAGTAGCTCAAATTGCACAGACAATTCAAACATTCCCCATCAAAAATTACAAGTTCACAAATAGATGAATGCTAAGAAAGCTTACTTTCTGCAAATCTTGCGACAATGAAAAGCACGGAACACGGCCATGCCGCTGGGACTGGAGGTGGGCGGCGAAGGAGGACGGCGGGGCCGAAGTGGACTGGAGGCCAGAGCGGGGAGGGGAGAGGACGCACGGGGTGAACGAAGGGGCGTGAATAGTTATTCTACTCACGCCGCGCGTCCTAGCGTGATCATAAATTCAAACATCCAATTCGGCAGAAACAAATATGTGACATAATCCTCAACAAGTTAAAACAGAATAAAGCATCTCAAAAACTAAGATAACATACATCATTTTCGTGTGCTATGAATCCTTGAAGCAGTTTAAACATAGGAAATGCTAATGGAAAAAGGGAAAGAACATTTGAGTAACATATCATGACAAACCTTGTATGAAATGGTTACCAGTGGCAGAGATGATGTCTCCTCTTAAAGCAACTCCACAATTGAAATTTCCACTCAGTATGCCAAATCAACATGTGAGAGATTCAACAAAGACTAATTGCATTTAGGTTTAGAAAATAGTATATTAATGATGTATGAACTTGGATGTGGTTGGGTAACTAAAGGACACTGTAATAGCAACTTTACGACACTGTTCTATTTAATGGCAGAAATGGGTGCAAAGTTTGAGAGATATACCTGACCAAGGAAGATATCATGTGCATAAGTCATTTTACCATTGAATCCAGGGGAAAACTCCTGAAAGAGAAGACATATTATGTAGAGAGAGTTATGTTACAGTGCAAAGGGATTAATCATTTAATTCTAAAGAAGCATAAATGTTTTTATGACTATGAACACAGCAAAACTAACAGGTTATTAAAATGCATGGAAAACCATCTATGAAGATAGATCCACATGGCTAAGCATTGGGTTCATACATGTGATGTTCACATTGGTATGTTTCAAAAGAGCAAGTGCTAGCTAGTAGTCTAGTACAGGAATGGCGGATTCTAGAGAAGCATCAATGTGGACTATCTGATCACACACTTCCATCAGCTCACTATCTAGGCATCATTTATGTTTTAAGTAATTATTTGTGGTTTGCAAAATCATCGTCCTTAACAAATAGCAGGTGCACAATAAGAACATAAGATCTTTGTTTATCTTATACAAGCTTAACATACTATTTTATTGTAAGCAACACAGAGGTTTGCTAAATACTTCAACGCGTAATAAAAAGAACTCAGCTGTTGATGATAGTAGACCAGTAGTTCCAAATAGCTCCGCTAAGAATTAGCAGGTTCTACAATTTCATATAGGGGCATATGAGCAAGCACGTATAGCAATCTAATGTAAAAGGGTATTAGCATGACGCTACCTTTAATGGGCGAAGCACTGCATACAGATTAGATTCTGTAAGCATAAACTGAATAGATTACAGAAAATATGCACCTATTCCTTCTTCAGCTTGCAATTTTCTCACCAACAATGGCATCCTAAAATTAGGCGCAAATCTCATTAATCAATTTAGTAACAGGGAAAAAATGAAGTGGGCGAGGTAGTACGCTAGATGACCGCTTGCTCGATGCAATGGGCAAGATGGCGAGCATCCTCTCGTAGGTTGAACTCGCCCTGCATACGCGTAGGCGTCACTTGTCTATGCACGTTCGGAGAGGGAGGGATTGTAGGGGCTTTCCTCAGTGAAGCCGTGAAGGGACGGTGTTGCTGCCAACGTAGACAAAGACGCCATCGCTGGAGACGGCGGTGCCAACGTAGGTGAAAAGGTGGGTCCTACGGCCATCTCCAGGCGCTGGGCGAAAGAAGAACTCGCTAGCGATGAATGGCGAAAGCTCCGGCGGGCAATCGTGGGGCGCCAGATCGCAAAGCGCGGGAGGTGGAGGGGTTGGCGGCGCCAGCGCCGAACCCGACCTTCTCGGCTTCGACGACCGCCGACCGGCCTTCCCGATTAACGGTGGCCCGCAGCGGGCTGATACGGTTGGAGGAATAGCGGCGGTGGTGGCGGTGGTCCTCTGAGGCGCGTGGGCGCGGTGAAGGGGTGGTGCGGTGCGGGGAGAAGGAGGTGCAGCGGGAGGGATCTGGGGAAGAGGGGAAGGAAGGAAACGAAGGGCAGGACCGGGGGAGGGCCGGAGGGCGCAGGTGAAGGGGAGGCAGTGAGACGGCGTGGCGACCTTCGCGAGGGGAATGGAATGGGAGGACCTTCACGAAGTGACGTACTGACGAATAGTTAGGGCATCTCCAATGGTCTGAGTTAACTAGCTATATGCATGTACACATCAGCATATATCCTATGTGGTGGAAAGAGAGTATGCAAAAAAAATTGAGCCAGCTCTTCCTTAAGCACTAGTCAATAACGCCAAACGAGGCAGCCTCTATAAATTCTGTGTGTGCATGTAAGCACACTACAAGGAATCAGGTGTTTCGCAACGACGCGAAAACGTTGCAATAGGCCCAGTTTGGTTGCAATAGGTACCAATGCCAACCAAATCACTTTCGTTGCCAAGCGTTGCTAGTGCTAGCGTGCTCTAAAGTTTGCGCATCGGTTTTGTGTTTCGTTGCAATAGATATGCTTATTGCCACGAAGTGGAGCATGGCGATACATAGGAGATGCAACGAAGTTATTTGTGGCAACAGAGGCTTTTGCCACGACTGTCATGGTGGCGATAACCTCTAGTGCCACGAACTTATTGCATTGCGATTGCAAATATTGCCACGAGTGACGCCGTGGCAATAGTGTTTGGCGCTACGAACATGCTCCGTTGCAATAAACGTTATTGCCACGACAAAACTGTCGTTGCAATAGAACCTTTTGCAACGAAATAATAATTCAGGGCAGCATATTGCATTTTATATATATTCAATGAACCGCTGTTGCAATACAGTAGTAGCGACATATAAAATGCAGCATGACATATGAAATCCAAACATCTTTATTTTCATCCACCATATTATGAAACTAAATGGAGTATCATGTCCAGTGAAGCAAATAATACAAGATTATAATGTCAATCTCCAAAATGAGACTAAAAAGATCATAAATAATCTTGTGATAAGAAAAGAAATCTCCAAGGTCGATATTTGTTCATATGCGAGTTGCTCTGAGAATTCTTGAACCTTAGCGCCCCGCTCAATTACTTTCCTGTGCAACACAAGCACAAAATTGGCACATTAATAAAATAGGCAAACTCATCCATGCAAGAAACCTATACAACTTGGGCTACAACATGGTTCTAAGCGAAAATACAAAAATTTGGTTAGCGATGATGATGGTGCCAGTAACTTAACAGATTCAAGTTTTTGATAATAGGGTGTGAATTTAGATGGCTCCTTAAACCGCAAGAATTCAGGCTTAGAAGAATGCCTAGTAAACATGCAATCTTCCATTTCTTGTTTCTCGGAAAAAAACATGATGTATCTATTAGTAAGTGGTTTAGTTACCTATTGAATATTGTTTATCAAAGTGGATCATCACACCGCATGCACACATGGTTTATCTATTAATAAGCTGATTTAGTTAGTGGTAAGTGATTACGTGTTTTTACTAGTAACTTTGTAAGTGTTTACGTAAATTTGGGCTTACTAAACCGGTTTATCAAAATGGATCATCACACTACACAGACACATGTTGTCTCGTAAAACATATTTGTTATTTCCATTTGTAAAGATTCATAAATTCATGAGAAGGGAAAATAATATGTTCTTCTACATCGGTTGTTACCACAAAGATTCTACATTTTCATTAAGACAATTGCAGTATATTTGCATGTACCGACGATTAAGGATGAAGTACAAGAAACAAGATTGTACAGGGTTTTCATTACCGGATTTTTAGCTTAGTATCTACTGAAACAAGAATCAATATCTGCAGGAGTCAGGTGTGATAAATAGTGTGAAGGAGTCAGGTACAAGTGTTTTGCAGAGCAATATGCCACTTCAGAGAAGGTTAATCAATGGAGGCTTGGCTAGTAATATAATTACATAAAGCAGGGAAACTATGCATGAATATATATAGAATAAATTTGAGTCAAGATTCGCAATGCATCAAGAAGCTACTGTAGTAATTAAATTATTAGCAAGTGTAAGTACATGAGTGATAGATGATCTGATCTCTTGAAGAAGACTACAGTACATGCGATGCTTGATACATGATCTGAATTTTTAATAAAACAACTAAAGATTGCAGACATGACTCATGAGGACAGATGATCCGGTGTATTGAAGCGAGATTACTACATGAACAGATAGATAGATGATCTGAATTCAGTAAATAAACAAGGATTACCGTACATGACTTGTAAAGGAGTGAAACCAAAGAATACATGACTAAGCAAGGAAGCTAAGGATCAGGAACACAGAGTGTCGCTTGCGGCTTCCTCATGGATATGTCCGTTGGTCAACAAGATTACTACATGAATAGATGACAAATCGTAGGCACCGATCAGTAATTAAACTACTAACAAAGACAAATTGCAAAATCACTGAACAAATTAACACCTAATCTCAAAGAACAACTCGGTGAGCACAAGCATTCATCACGATGCATAATTCACAATAACAGAATATTCATTGATCTCATGCATCACGATCTCGAACAGAATTCACAATTCACCATCATAGATCACCAATCACAATTTCAGATTAACAGTAAGTACTTGAATCTGTAATTAAGAACCGAGAGAGGAAGGGTGAGGAAATGAAATTTAACCGAGTAGAGCTGAGTAGAGGAAGCGAGCACAGCAGAGGGTGAGGCCGTCGGTTTTGGTGAAGAGGATGCAGCGGCGGGCTCGGTGAAGGTGTCGGCCGTAGAGGAAGAAGGGTTGCCGGCCGGCGGCGACGCCGAGGTGACTCGGTGAAGGTGTCGGCGGCGCCGTGGAGTAGCAGGGCGGCGATGGAGCTCGTCGGTGGCGTTGGCGGCGATGTGGATCGGTGGTGGCCGTAGAGCGGGAAGATGGCGGCGGTGCTACGAGGTGAGCGGCGGCGCCGAGGTGGGCGGTGGGCTCGGTGGATTTGGAGGGGCTGGGAGAAGTGGCGCAGACGGCGCACGGAAGGATTGGCGGCACGGTGGCGAGGCGGATGAAGGGAGGCGAGAAGGGCGGTTGAGAGAGGAGATGTGGCCTCGGATCTCAAGGGAGCAGCAGTGAGGAGGTCACCGGGAGGAGATGTGGTGGAGGAGAGATGGTGGCGGCGCTAATGGAGGTGCGGGGTGCATATGAGAAGGAGCAGTGGTTGGCCGGTGGAGTAGAGGGAAGAAGGAGGAAGAGGCAAAGGGAGGCGCGCGACACTGGTCCGAGAGAGGTGAGAGGCGCGGTGTAGAACTGCGGTGAAGGGGGCGGCGCGATGGAGGAGCTGCGGTGGTGGAGAAGAAAGGGATGGGGACGGAGGAGGTAGGAAGGAGCGGCTGAGGAGTAGGCGGTGAGGAGCAGCAGAGAGATGCGGTGGAATAGAGGGGCGACCAAGGGAGTTGAGAAGGGAGGTTGCGGAGAGAGAAGAACCGGGAGGAGGCGGTGTGGCGAGAGAAGAAGAGATGGCCGCGGCGAAGTTTGGCCTGGCCTCGCCGGCGGTGAGAGTGGAGAAGGAGGAGAGCACGATTGGGGCTAAGGGAGAAGGAAACGGCCGGCTCAAGCAAAATCAAGGCGCGGCTAGGGTTTCGTGGATTGGGGATTTCGGCATTTTGCGGTTTGGTCCTCCCAAGTTCTGGAATTTACAATAAAGTCCTTCCTCATTTGATTTCTTCATTATAGACCTCCGAGCTCGATTTCTTCGGATAGATCCTACACATCCGTGACGACGCGTATATCCGCGAGATCTCACCCATAATTTTAGTTTTTGGATAATACAACCCTAGAAGATGCAACGATCTCAAATTTCGTGGCAACACAACCTTGTTATTGCAAGGAAAGATAGTCTTCTATACCAACGACTAACAACCGTGGCAATACAACCCTAGAAGATGCAACGAACCCAAATTTCGTTGCGATAGATAAAACCCTATTGCAACGCAAGCAACGATTCATGCAACGAATCAAAACCGTGGCAAAACTGTCCAGTATTCGCAACCATCAGCAAAAGCGTGGCAATAATGTCGACATATTGCAACGCAAATCAAACGATTCACAATGCAAATTCATTACGTGGCAATATTGTTAAGTACTTGCAACCGTTTTATAAATGGTGGCGATAGCACCTACCAATTGCAACGAAATGCATGGTAATCGCCACGCAAAAATATCGCAACCAAAAATAAAAATGGTGGCAATAGCCCCTACCTATTGCAACCAATTTCGTGTCGTTGCAAAGTTGATCGTGGCATTAGGGTCAAAACCTTGTAGTGGCATCAAATAGCTATCCTTATAGATAGTTCTTTAGAATGCTAGCTTTAGTGTGTACTATATAGATGATGTGGAAGTCTTATAGTTAGTCGCTTGCTATAACCATTGGAGATGCCCTTACAGATGAACGTCTTTTGTCTGCCCTGTGGGCTGTGGTGATGGCCCGTTGCCAAAGTCGGACATGTGGTATCAGATGTTTCAATATAGGGCTAGGTACTCTGTGCGGTTTGGATATTTAGAGTCAAATAGGTAGTATTTACCTACAGTAATATTCGTGCGAGCACATCGGTTGATACAATATTATGGGAAGCGGCTCAGTCTTTGGGGCACGACACTTAGTGCGTCTTGAGGTGCCCAGACACATACGTGTCATAAAATCCAAAAATATTCCAAAAAATTCAAAAAAAATACTTACAAAATCCGAAAATTTGTAAAAAATATTTTTTAAGTATAAAAAGTATTTTTTCTTGTAAGTACTTAAATTTTTTTGATTTATACTTTTCATTAAAAAGTATTTTTTAAGTACTTAAAAATACTTTTTAATAAAGGTATTTTTACAAAAAGTACTTTTTACAAATTTTCGGATTTTGTAAGTATTTCTTTTGAATTTTTTGGAATATTTTTGGATTTTGCGGGACACGTGGTGGGTGCTGGGGGCACCCCCGCACGCACTAAGTGCTGTGCCCCCAGCACCTGAGCCGCTCCCATATTATGGTAAAATAAGTTGAACATAGCTCCCTTCTTTTTCACTTTATGGCTTGTGGCTTATTGTTTATGCTACAATAACTAGCTTTTAAATGATGTATTTTTTAAGACGGATCAACTGGAAGATTGTAGTAAAAAATATACCGAATTCAGTTGTACCGAATGAGGCGGGTCATCAGGCGGGTGTGCAATATGTCGAAACGCATCGGATCCATCCTAAACATTTGGCGGCATAGGTTTGAGCTAGTGAGCTGCTCGCTGACCCACTCCTGTCCAGTTTGCACGGACTCGCCATGTGGCCTACGCGACGCCCTCCGGCTTGCCATCGCAACATTTCAAGGACCACTATGGGAGGCACCTCACTGTTGTCGTCCAACGAGCTGTCGTGGTCTGCCATGGAACCTGCAGAGTACACGAGTAAATAGACAGCCGCATAGCCGATGCAATAATGAACTGTCGGAATCGTCGCGAACAAACGTACCTGCGAGGCCGACTTAGGTGCCGCTCATTTGGGCTGAAAAATTGTGGTTTATGATTGAAATTGCACTGTAGTTGACTAAAATTATACTGTACATGAAGGTGACTTATTTGGTATAATTAAATTTAAAAAATTAAAAATATAAAAAAATAGATTAGCTCATCATAGACAATGCAAACGAATATGGAAAAAAAAGAACCGGTAAAAAAGCTAAAAAATCAGAAAAAAGATAAAATTTATGAATAATAAAAGGTAAGTTAGAACGGGCTTAAAATGTGAGGACGAGTTCTTGGGCCGCGAGCTTCCCACTGCCTACTAGAAGCCGTATAGGTGAGGAGGCAATGCGGAGAGGAAGGAGAGGAGCTGGTTTATGTAGGCGTCAGTATTGCCCAAAAGCGTGAAGCAACATCGAGTGCACTAACCACACGTGTTACCTAAAGCCTAGAGTGACACCACAGAGGCAGAAAAGCCACATTTAACGAACCACACGGAGGCAGAAAAGCAACATTTCACGCACCACAGAGGCAGAAAAGCCTCGAGTCACGCAGAGAAGTCTCAGTACTGCAGCATGACCAATAATGCATGCACTCCTCTGTCCCTGACCGAAAGCTGCACTCCACGGTAAAAGCTGACGCACTCCACGGTTCAATGCACTCACAGGCACACAGAACCGATTGAAGCTGATTTGAAGCTCCTCACAGGCACACAGAATCGAAGTGACGAAGTGCACAAATAATTGAAGCAAACTGCACAGGCGCACACAGCACCGAAACGCAAAGGGAGTAATGCAATACCTGGCAATGCCATCAGATATTCATCAAGCAGAAACATGAAATTTGTACCTCAACAATCCGAGCTAAATTGTTCTCATCAGTCGCATATCCACGGCAAGCCGGTACGACGACATCACAACGAACAGTGCTTCACTCACAACGTAACGATGGTACAATGCACGTACACGACAGATACATGGATAACGAACTAAGGACATGATGAACGACGACTAAAATTACGGAACGACACGAGCCCACTGAGAGGACCTCTCACTGACGAACTACTTGGGCTGGGTGTATGCCCAAATACGGCGGAGCCAGTCACCTCAAAGCGTTGGCGAAGTAATCATCCTGAACATGTCGCGGTTGCGCGTCTCCCATAGAAGTACGGTCACATAGAACCACTCGTCGGAGCCTTCGTAGTAGTCGTTGGCAATGACCTGCTTGATGAGGTCCTCACACTCCGTGCGGGCACCATCTTCCTTCGCGGTCCGGGCAGCCAAGTGGGCCTCGTAGTGGTCAAACACACGCACCATGCGATCTGTTGCGTTGTCACTCTTGGAGAGCTTGCTTCCGTGCGTGTCCTCCGAGTTGTCTCGAGCTGGCCTCTTGCCGGCCCTCTGGCCGACAGAGCTGGGGGACCCGACTGGCGGGTCCTCCTCCTCGTCGGAGCTGCCGTGCTGCTGCAGCCGGCTTCTTGCTGGTGTGGCGGCGTGCTCGTTTGTGCAGATCACGCCTTCGAACACGTCCTCCATCAGCCCCTCGTGCGGCAGTGGCGCAAGCCGGAACCGTCGGACAGATGCACCTATGGCTTGCAAACAGGGTGTGCCGTGAATGAATCTCCACGTTTGTGCTAAGCATACTGGACTGAGAATAAAAGGCGTTTCCCATACCAGCTCCTGCTCTTCCCACCAAGAATCGTGCGCATCGATGCAGCCGGTTATCGAACTAATCCCCAAGCCTGAGGCGTTGTGCTTCGGCGTGTGCCTGCCACTTCGCGTAGAGTGCTTTCTAGATATCCCAGTGGTTTTTGCACCTACCGGTCCGCTGCCTGAACATAGTCATGAGGTGGAGGTAGCCGCGCCTGATGAGGCAAGTGGTGTTGCGGTTGTTTGCAAGGACCTCCTCCCGGCAGATCTCCAGGAAGGCCACATGAGCTTCCTCGTCCCAAATCTTCGAACCAGCCACCGGTGCATCCATCTACAAAAGAATGACGTGTAAGACCGCATCAGTACTCATGTAATCATTCGTAATGGTAGCATGCCAGTGTGGAAGAGAAGCCTAAGTGTTTGTGTGGCATTATAGATTCGATGCAATGCGGCATGCGAGCAAGTGAGAAACCGTTAAGGACTACTCAATTTGGCAAGGTACAATATCACAAAAGTCTGCATTCAATTTTGCTACAACATGTGTTACGGGAATACGCCGTGCAAAACAAAGCCAGAAAGCTACACTGTGTTTGGTGGTTATGCATCCCTTGGGCAGGAAAGTGTGGGACGTCCAAACTAGGCATTTTATTAAAAGCCCAAATGCACCCCACAGACCTAAACCCTGTGATATCGGAAGCTCCGACCGTTGCATACCACAACATGCGTAATCACCTCCGGCGCTCACTGCACTGATTCGCAGCCGCTATGGATAATCGAAAGCATTGCAACAAGGTACTGCAGGAACGAAATTACATGGTGGTTCGGAACAGGTCATGGAGCTTACCTAACCGCCAACGCGCAAGGGGTCCGTGCCGGTGCCGCCGAAGGCCTGCAGCAGAGCGTGCACGTAGCCCGGTGAAATGGGCTGGACGATGGCTTGCGCGAGGGCTGGGGACGCGGCAAGGGCTTCGGAGAGGGCGCGAGCCGTGCTTCTTACCTCCGAGAGCCCTACTTGTGCGGTGCCGGCGTCCGAGGACGTGTCCGAGTTCGACCCGGTTTGGGAGCGAGGGGATGAGGCAACGGCTCCGACGCGGCCACCGAGACATTCACACAGGGTGCGTCTGGCCGTCGGCGTCGGGGTGCAAGGGGGATGCGCGGAGAACAGGGGCAGCGAGCGGGGAGGGGCCCGCCGGGAGGGAGGCGGGGGAAATAGCGAGGCAGCGAGGGGGGCGGAGAGCAGAGAGCGCCGTGGGACTGTGGGAGGAGGAACCGGGATGCAGTCGTGCGAGTGGGGAATATCTCCTTTCCGAGCTGCCAAGCTGTTCGACCAGGCTTACGAACTCGAATAATATCAACAAAATCTTACGTGGCAGAGAGAGAAAGGAAGAGAGAGAAGGAAGCTAGCTACTAAATTACAGCTAGCTATAGCACGTAAAAATATGCATTTCACTCTCTTACATGTGGGGCCAAATAGTTATTGTAATAGCTACCTTATTGTATGAACTATTTTTTTGAAGGCTATAGATGAAGTAGACAAGTGTTATAACCACTAGTTGGCTATACTATTGTACTTGCTCTAAGGATAGCTATTTGATGTTTACATGCACACACAGAAAAGGACTATCATTTATAGATGCTGCCTTGTTTTGCGTTATAGACTAGTGCTTAAGGAAGAGCTGGCTCGGTTTTTTTTTCATACTCTCTTTTCTCCACATAGGATATATACTGATGTGTACATACAAATAGCTCGCTGACTCAGACCATTGGAGATGCCCTAATGGAAAGAATGTACAGCCAAAAACAACAATAGGAACAGAGGCAATTGGTCAAAATTTATTTGATTTATCTAAAACATCTTTGAAAGCTTGAGGTTTTCTGTAATCAGCTCCCATGTAAAACTACTTGATGTAACGGTGATTTCCTTTTCCTTTTGACCACGTTACTCAAACAATTAGTGGACCTAAAATATTGTAGATTATATTCAAGTGAATGCCAGCAACATCTACACTACAAAGAAACTACGGGGCTGTTTGGTTGCCATCCACAGTTTACCACGCCTAAGGTTAGGCAAGTTTGACCAACTTTGGGAACTGTTTGGTTGCAGCCACAGTTGTGGCAAGATTCTCTTCCAGCAAACTAGATCCAGCAACCATTAGCCTTGGGCAGGTTCGATCCCTTGTGGTGTTCAAGATCTCTAGGTGCTTGCCAACGTGTCACCGACCGGTTCAACGAAAGATATTAATGTCATTTCAAATAAAATTAAAATTATTTAACCCCCATAAATAATGTTTTATTTTCTTCGTCTGATTTTCTATACTAACAATCTCTACAAAAATATTTTTCTAATTGTTTTTTTTGTAAAATTGTTGTAATTTCTTTTCTTTAAAATTTTTCCCACGGCGACGTCGTGTGGCCTGGGACCGCGCCAGCCCTCTCACGTGGCGTGCGGGCAACCACCACTTGTGCGCTTTCTCGCCGCGCTTGGGAGCCAAAAACGAAAAAGCCTGCCACACGGAGCAACATCTGGAATTAAGCTACCACACGGGGTCAAAAGGGGCTTGAATTCCAGATACTATCCTTTTGCCGCGCTTGTCGCATCCGGTCCTTCCATGTAAGAATAAGATGGGTTGCCTAAGAAAATTGGCAGAATGAAGTTCTTTTGGACTCTAGAAAACTTTGATTTTTTTTCTGAACTTTTGGCGAGTATCAAGGGTCTCGGTGAGCTGAGCAATCTAAGGGGTCCCGCTCATTACAGATTCAGTTTCTGGCTTATTTTTTATTATACATAATTTTTTCTGAACTTTGGCTTTTTTAGCTTTTTTCCCGATTCTTTTTTCCGTATTCGTTTGTGTTGTCCGTGATGAGCTAACATATTTTTTCTATTTTTAAATTTTTATAAATTTAATTACGCCAAATAAGCTACTTTCAGTTACAGTGAAATTTCAACCGCTACAATGCATTTTCAGCCATAAACCACAGTTTTTCAGCCCAACCGAGCGGAGCCTTAGGGGGTGTTTGGTTGCTAGCCACACTTTGCCAACAAAAATTGCCACACTTGCCTAAGTTGAGGTGCTCAAATTCTTTGCCACACCTTAGCAAGCCTAAGGGAATCTTGCCACACTTTTTTGAGTCATTGACGCATGGGACCTAGTTTGCTGGAAGGGAATCTTGCCACAACTGTGGCTGCAACTAAACAGCTACCAAAGTTGGTCAAACTTGCCTAACCTTAGGTGTGGTAAACTGTGGCTGGCAACCAAACACCCCCTTAGTGTCTCATGCCGAAACACGGAATCCTTAGGTGACACGGCTAGGCGTGTGGATGCCTTGCATTCTTCCCTTGAAAAAGTTGCAGCCTGCAGAGCACTACATCTGAATTCTATGGATTGACCACCGAGTATCCGCGGGGATGGCTCGATGAGTTCTTTGTCCCCAATTCCTCAGCATCTTCATACTCTCGATATGCACGGTTGCTATTTTTCCAGGATGCCCGAGTGGATTGGCGGGCTCCACAGCCTCTGCAACTTGACGGTCATGGTCACAGAGGTGTCAAAAGGTGATGCGCATGTTCTCGCCGAGTTGCCCGCTCTAGGTGGTGATTATTTGGGCTTTTTTTGGTGGCTTATGGCTGAAAAACACTGTAGCTGGCTGAAAAAACACTGTAGCTGACAGAGGTTTATTTAGCATAATTAAATTTTAAAAAGATTAAAAAATATAAAAAATATGTTAGCCCATTACGTATAATACAAACAAATACGGGAAAAAAGAACCGGCAAAAAAGCTCAAAAAAAAAAGCCAAAAGTTCAAAAAAGATGAAATTTATAAATAGTGAAAAATAAGTCGAAAGCCAGAAGCTGAAGCTCTTTTGATCAGCCTGAAAATGTGTGTCCGGTATGCTCCTAAAGAAAGATTGGTCATCTGCGGTGCGGGATTCCGAGTTCTGAAGCATTTTGTGCTCCAGACAATCCTCGTAGGTTTAAGCCAAGAAATGGGGGCAATACGGAACTGCAGCTGTCGACATCCACAGCTTATTAAGCCTAAAAAAATTCCAAGTAATTATCGGGTGCCTCCACGCTGAGGAGTCCGAAATCCGAGCCATGGAGTCAGCAATGTGCAGCGTCGACTGTCTTGGCCGTGTTCCTGGCGCCGAGGTGACGTGTATGATTGACGGGTGGTATTATTTTTGTGATGAAGAATATGAAGGTAGAGAAAAGTACTGTAGATGGCTAAAAAAACATTGTAGCTGACAGAGGCTTATTTAGCATAATTAAATTAAATAAATTAAAAAATACAAAAAATATGTTAGCCTATTACGTATAATACAAACAAATAGGGAAAAAAGAACCGGCAAAAAAGCTCAACAAAAAGCCAAAAGTTCAAAAAAAGACAAAATTTATGAATAGTGAAAAATAAGCCGGAAGCCAGAAGCCGAAACCGAAACGAGCATAGTAATAAAAGAAGTGACTAGTGAGCAACAGCAATTCAACGCCACGCCCTGGTACGTAGGAATCTCTATTCCTAAATGAAAGACTGAAGACGATAAATAGTGTTTTCTATTTTCTTAAGTATTTAACACTTCACCTCAATAGCTAAATCTATAAAGATTGAAATGAGAAACCACCACCAAACAAGTAAATCAACATCTAAAATTTTGGAGAAAAATTAGGAAAATCGAAAGTATCTTTGTTATAATTGCGGTACTTCCGAAAATCAGAAGTACATTTGGTATAACTGCGATACTTCCTTTCTCGATGAACAGTGAAATCAGCACAAGTTCCAAAAACTAAAAATCGATGAAACTTTTGATTCGTAGATCTAAATGACATAAAATTTTGTATGGATCTTCTCTAGGATGTTATGAATCTATTCCAACAAACGATCATAAAGATCATTGCCAAAATTGATGTTAGAAATTGGCCCATGTAAGCAAGGCCCAATTCCGTAATTCCAAAGCATGCACGGTTTAGTACTATATTGTTAAAGCAAGGTGGATGAGATCAATTTATAAGGTAGAGCCCTTGCTACTTCTTGAATCATATGACACATGGATGGGGATGGCACGAGGAGGGCTATGGCTAATCACACGCACACGCACGCGCGTGCGTATTCTCGCATTTTCGCTGACTAAATCCACCTTTATTTTTGCTGAACCATGCATCATTCTTTCTCTCTGTTTGAATGAGATTCAGACATTTGAATGAGGCTTCATTGGGTTTGATATCAGGCAGTTACCAGTGGGTAAATGGTTGGTTAAATATGTCAGTTATCAAACGGTAAATGACTGTTTTAATCATGTCAGTTATCAGTCTGTCTATATATATACTGGAGATGTCCAGAGTATGTGTGAAGAATCTGACTGCCTCCATTCTCTTCCTCCTACGAATTTGTGTGCTGTTGTGCTGCACCGTCTGAACTTCATTGACTCTTCTTTCCACGCGTGCACCATGAAGAAGAGGAGCAGTATCTCCAGATCATTGTTGCCGTGAAGACCTACACGGGGGCGACAATAAGGTTTCTAGGTAGCGCACATCTGCGCGACCACTCACTTCACCGCGTCATCTACGTTCTGCACTGCATCAAGCCTACATTGCTTCCTGTTCTTCATCAAGCTCAAAAGTAAATCGTTCACGCATTCGTTCGACTTTGTTACTATATTTTCTTTGTGTATAGTCTAAAGTATGATGAGTAGCCTGCTACTAGTAGTAAGTTTTGTATCAGTGGTTTATTGTATTTGTCTCCTAGTAAATTTTAGAATTAAAATATTGCCCACATTTACAACAGTTGATACCTTTTTCAACATGTCAGAAGGTTGCACCAAAATCGAGCTAGAACCCCAAATGGTGAATACAACTTGCTTGTGGGTGTATGATGATTAAGATGTGTTTAGATATATTCCCACATATCACAGCAAGTTAGATCACCGAAAAAATCAAGCCAAAAACCCTCAGATTAAGAAATCACTTTGAGGCCAAAATCAACAAAAATCGGATTTCTTGATGAACTTGCTATAAAGTGCTTAGATGATTGAAGATTGATGTCAAGAGGTTGTCTCTATCTCATTCACATTCTTGCACAGTAAGATCAAGAAAAAGGAAGAGAAGAGATAAAACCAACTAAAACAAGAGCAAATCAATCAAAATAAGAGATAGACATGGAGATGATCAAAGATTGATGTCTTGCCACTTGAGGAGGTAGGTGTTACAGCCACTCCACCTTAGAGGACAGAAAGCACCCAAGGCACTCCACTCTCAAACCCTTACCTTAGACATGAGAGCACATAAGAGAGGGGTTGGATGGTTAACCACACGTCTCCATCCTAACCCTTTTATAGGTGAACAACTAGTCATCTATTACTCTTAGTGGATTCTATCCACTATTATAATGGGAGAACCCGTTAATCCTCCCACATAGGTTTTTCTCACACAAGTTCAATTATGCACACTTTTCAAAGCGCATAAGTGTGCATCCGCTAAATCCTTAGCATTGATCCGTCTTGATCAAACCAACTCCACCTTGACCTAAACTGCTCTCCAATGCATCACCCATGCGCCGTGGTTTTGATTCAAGATAGTTTCTGGTATTTTGGTCAAACTAACAAAATACCCTCCGTTGACCTGGTCTTCATCTTTCATTGCAAGAAATTGCTATGCTTGCCACGTATAGGTGCACTACTAGCTTGCCATGCGACGCCAAATCTCTCCCATCCCGGTTCAACCGAACCATGACTCACTTGACCCGTGCAAACTACATGATGCCATCCAGCCGTTTGAATTCGCCTTCAATATTTCCCACTTTTCTTGTGCTATGCTTGAGCTCACCATCTCACCCCACATCCTTGATCGTTCTGGGTTTCAACTCCTCTATGTGTCTAGCCGTGATCCTCGCCGTTGACCACGGTTGACTCCAAGCGTCCTTGCATATCCAAAGACAAAGAAATCGTTTTCGAGCACAAGTTGTTCACAACTTGATCCACATTAGACACAACATCATCATGCAACCTTAATGCAAAGACATAGGTCACCCAAACTCAATCCATGACCCAATTCTTAAAACCCTGTTTTCTGTGAAAATCGGTAATATTGCATGTAACAGGACAGTACTACCGCTCAACAAGCGGGTACTATCGCACCTTGCCTGGACCTCTTTGGAAAAACGTACTGTAACTCAACCCGGTACTTCTGCCATGCGGTATTACCGCTTCTACATCTGTGGTACTACCACCCGCACTTATACAAGCGGTATTTTCGATTTTTTCTGGGACTTCCAGAAAACAATCCAAATTAAAAGCGATCTTCGCAAAATCTCTTAACCACTCCACGAAACTTGCAATGATTCATCACAATAATATTTTGGACCTTCTCACATGATCCTTCACTAAATCTAGCAGCAAATCTACATTCACCTTATTGTTTGCCTCTTTTATTTTCTGGAAGCCAGTTCTGTTTGTTTCTACTTCAGTTCAACATATTATATCTCTACCTTTCAAGTTGTAGCTGACTATGCTCCATTTTTGTTTATATAATGGAAGCATTGCGGGATGCCGTGGACAGAATCTTAACTGCAAAGCCCCGCTCATTTGGCTTGAGCTTCTGGTTTATTTTGCATTATTCATAAATTTCGTCTTTTTTCTATACTTTTGGTTTTTTTTAAGCTTTTTTGCTAGTTCTTTTTTCTTGTATTTATTTACATTATACGTGATGGGCTAACATATTTTTTCTATTTTTAAATTTTTTAAATTTAATTATGCTAAATAAGACTCTGTTAGCTACAGTTTTTTAGTCAATTACAGTGCTTTTTAATCATAAGCCGCTAAAAAAAAGTTCTTTTGAGCAGGACGGTCAATGGACCGTTGGCAGGAGCTAGTGCATTAATCAAACATGACATTGCTTTTGAGACGATCGGTTCAGATTAACTAATGTCATTAAAACATTACGCTATTGTGAGGATAACAAATGTTTCTGTTTCCTCTTGGGTACAAGCCGTATCTGTTTTAGAGCAGAGGGTACCAAAGTCAGCCTGCAGGCAAAATAGATGGCCGAAAGGTTCCATTAATTTGTTGTGTTGTTATCTTCATTTCAGTTATTATTTGTTTCGATAGCATGTGGCATTAGCTTTGCATATAATTACTTGTGCTTAACAATGATCGACTTCGGTTCATTTATTTACATGGTCTAGCAGAAAGCAAGAGTTGGTACGTACCCCCATGTCACCACTTCTTTTTAAATTGTTTGCAGAAACAATTAAAGAGCCGACCTGGAGCCCAGAAGAGAGCACACATACTGGTATTGTTCTCCCTTCTTCACGTCACTTGACCTGGAATCATTCAACATTGATGTAGATCATCCAAGTAGTTATCATATATGTGTTCCTTCCACAAGTTGGATCTAAATTTAGTCGACGTGGCTGCAGCGTCTGCATGTTGAAAGCAAGCCATATAAGGTGATGATAAATTAATTACCCTCCTTAATTTGCTTGTGAAGTATGTGACCTCAGTGGCGAAGCCAGGAATAAAATTGAGAGTAGACTGAATCATTTATTGAACTAAACTAAGTTGGCACAAATATAGTCTTTTACTCTTATAGAATTTCAAATTCATACAGAAATTATACAATTTGAGTCTTGGAGACAAACAACGAAAAATAGAGAAATACAAAGTAGGTACCTCGACAATAGAAAGCGCATACCTAAGAATATATAATTATTCTGCTTTGAGTACGGAGTAGCAATAAATCACCTGTATATGAAACATATGAAAATTAGTGATATAATAGAAAATTGTGAATAACAATGAAAATTTAGATCATATGAAACATACCACAAATAAGCTAATTTGAAATAAATATCCAACGAGAGAGTGACTATTTGTACTACCAACATGCTTATTGAAAGCATATAAAGCAATCTTCCAACGAGAGAACCCAACCTTCATAAATACATCACTTCCAAATGTATTGGGGTGTGCCGGTTTCTTGAAAAGAAAACAATAGAAACAAAATGCAGTATCCTTTTTCACACTATATTCCAACCAATCGAACTTATTATACCATGATTCTTGAAAGGACCGCGACTGTTTGCCATCTAATGTCTGTGGAAATGAATATCCAATTACTCGGGTAGAGCCATTCAATAAATATGCCCTTCTCATTTGATGTCTAATTTCGTTAGCATAATCTTCAATTGGTATGCCCAGCGCCGGATCGGCAATTATTTATGTCAATATAAAGCTATAAATATATAAATTAATTATAAGGACTAAACTATCTATATACACTAAATGTGAAAGTTTAAAATCTAAAATACTAAATTGATAAGAAAAAAATGGAGAAATATTACTCACTCTGACTGCTGACATGGGCAATAGGCCGACGGCCGACTATATTTCTCTGTTGATCTGATGATTCTGATATCTACTTCTCTATCCTCTCGCCTCTCATCTCAGTATCTCACAGTCGTCTGTCTCACTCTCTGTTTCTCTTAGACTCAATCGCTTCTCTCCATCCAGTCCGTCGCTCCTCGCTCGGACTCCGCTGTCTCTGCCTCTCCACCACTCCGGTCTCCCTTCTCCCGTCTCCGGCCTTCGGGACTCGGTGTCTCGGTGCTCGCCTGCTCGGTGCTCCTCTGTGCCAACCCGCCTCCCAGTGCTCCTCCGCGGCGCCGCGCCGGCGCCCAGACTTGCCGATGGTGGCTCGGCCCTCGCCGCCCCTGTCCGGCTCCCCCTGCCTCGTTTTGGCCCCCCTCGTCACCCCGCTCTGACTCCCCCCGCTCCTCGGCCCTACGGCCCCGACCCTGGATGGCCGGATCTGGCAAACAACCTCCCCTCGCCGCCAGATCTGACTTCGGCGTAGGCGGGGGGGTAGGGGTTGTCGCTGCCGGGGAAGGTGAGGCTCGAGCCTTACTTCGCCCCTGTGTGACCTATATATGCTGTGGTTTCTCCCCCAATTCGCTTCGGTCTTTCTCCGTGGGAGAGGCCGTCACGTAATATAGCCGCGCGGGCTTTACTCGTTTCTACGGCCTAACCCCGTGAGGCGAACTGGGCTGAAGGGGGCGGACTCTCAACGAACTCTAGCCCATGACTCTGGGGTTGAGTTTCTTTCTTTCTTTTTTGGGTTTTGTTCCTATATATATGTGGAGCTGAGCTCCAAGGAAATCGCCGCCCTTCGTGATGCACCCTCCGTCGTCCTCCTTGGCATCTCGCCGGAGCTATCCGTCCACTGTGCACGGCCTGCCGTCGTCGTGCGGGTAGATGCACTTCTCGTCAACATCGTCGATCGTCTGCACACTCTCCATATGCATTTGGATGGATCGTCGTCAATACTAATTAATAGTGACATATAAGCTGACATTGTAGTGCATACATCCTGTGGTTATAACTCCACGTCTTAATCTTCTATTAAAAAGTTGAGTGCAAAAACACAAGAGCGCGCTATATCATCACTTTTTCTTTCGTCGCTTGATTTTAGATCCGACCGACACAATTATACATAAACAAGACATTTATACCCTCTAGAACCCTCTACTCTCTATAACCTTTCGTTAAGGTATTTAAGTGGTGCTAAAATAGTAACAGTTGAGTGCAAAATGAAACACAAGAGAGGATCCACCGGACACAACTACACCGAAGCAATGTAGCCCCGAAGCAAACTAACACAGAAATATGGGATGTGGATGAACATTACACATACATGGTTGTCCATCTGTACGTAATCTGTGTTTGCCTGGCCCAATCTCATGTTCCCTCCCTTCCATTTTCATTGGATTTTGGGCTGCACCCAAAATTGGAGTTAGTTGACCATGGGCGATGATGTATAAATTCTTGGTCTGCACGGCCCACTGGTTCTTTTATCCTTTGACCTTTACTCGACCCAACAAGTCGGACGTCAATCATGCATGAAGGCCCCGCAAATCCACAAGACGTTCTTCTACAAAAAAAAAAAGTACTTATGCCTATGTTTGATCCCTCGTCAGTCTTTCCTGTGGTGGGGTCTCCGAGGTCCTAGGATGGATCTCCAAGAAGACTCTCACCGTCGGAGGATTGCATCATCTGCTCGAAGTTGCACCAGGCATCCAAGTCGAGGCTTGCATAGTAGGCCAAGTTGAACCAGTTCTCCTCGTTCTACTCCCCTGCCATGAGGACATTAGAAAAAGAAGAACTTGCCATGAGAAAATTATCGGAATCTTAAAAGAACATCCCCACGGACGGCGCCAACAGTTGGTGTATTAATACCGATCTTATGTATGATTTTTTAGATTCAGAGAAAATTCTTAAGACTCGGCTCAAATCATGCAGAACAGATACATGGGAGTTTTTATATAGGATTGGGCCTTCTCCTAATAGAATAACAACACTACTTTTTGTGTAGCTATTACTCAGAGAAAATGATTACAACTGAGTGTGGTGCAAAAGTATCTAGCACTATTTCTAATATGAGTCAGAATTTGATTCCCTCGGGTCTTATCTTCTTTTCCCTCTCTGGCGTTAATCTTTATATAGTAGGTGAAGCGGCGGCCATTGTCCCGGCCAGAAGACGTCTTAACGCTTTGGGAGATAACCGTTTGACAGAAGTTATTGTCAGAGAGACGTGGTGGCCTATTTGTTATGCAGCGGTTTTTGTCAGAAAAAGATCATGTGCTGTTATTAGAGATAAACACATGTTCTAACTGCCTTTTCAGATGACCCCACGATCTAGCAAAATATCGTTAGACAAGTCGATCAGAGATAGAGTGGTCGTAGAAAGGTCCATGACCACGAAGTGGTCGCAGCACAACTTATGAGTGCGTGGTCGTAGAAGGACTTATGACTATATAGTCATAGGAGGACTTATGACTATATGATCGTAGCAAAGCTTACGACTAAGTAATAGTCGTAGAAGAGTTTGCGACTGCCCTGTGAAATTTCTCCCTTATTGATAAGGGGTATACTCGAGGGATATAATGATGTAAAAATTTTGAATTATTTTATTCTTGTCACATACATATATAGGATGATAGCTTTTGATAATTATATACTAGCTCTCGTTGATAGAATTAAAAGGCATAATAGTGCTAGTGTTTTTTAGTAGCAAATATTTCACGCAAAATTTTGACGTCGGTCAAGCAAAGCTTGCACTTGGAATGAAGGAGGCCCCGCACAAATGGGATCCCTCTCATCAATTTAATATTGAGCGATCTGTCTGCTCTTTTTTTCCATCACCTTTTCACATGTGATCAATATATCAATCCTTAAGGCCTAATAATGGATCGCACCGCTTTATTTTCCAATCACCTTTTCTCATGTGATCAATATTCTAATTAATCACTAAGGCCTAGTAATGGATCGCACCGCTCCTTTTTTTAATAGCTCAGATTAAAAGGAGGTACATGTCAAATATAATCTAAATTAACTAAAATTTAGAATAAAAAAAAATAAAATTAGCAATTTAATTTCCATATGACATCTAAAGTAACATCAATAAATAAAATTCAGAATAATAATTAAATAAAAATTAACAAATTTAAAAAGGGTCATGTCAATTACAATCCAAATTAACCAAAATTAGGAGAGAAAAAAGAAAATTAGCAATCTAATTTCTATACGAATTTCAAAGTAAATTCCCAAATAAATCTATATATTATATACTAAAAGTTGATGACAAAATTTTTACAGTTCCTAAGAAAAAAGAAATAAGCTAGAAATTTTCGAAACAAGGAAAAGCATCTGTCCCTCGATTTACTGGACTCTTATTATAGGCAGTAAATGATTATCAGTGGATGTCTTGGATAAAACAAGAAATCTTATAAGAAAAGGTTACCTACTATAAATTATAGATGAACCCAATAAATAAAAAGAATACTAGATAACCCGCACTAAAATCCATGTATGAAAGGAAAAGAAGGATGTTGATGTGTAAAATAAATGAGTAAAAGTCATGCATGAGAAAAAAAAGAGTGGCACTCAGCACGAAAAGAGAGGAGAAAAAAAAAGATGAGACCTATTCTACGTGCACGCTTCTCAACAACCCGTGTTTTACAATGATTTTTTTACTAGAATTGTCATTGATTTGGTAGATTCTAATTAAAGTTAAACTATATCAGCCATTGGATGTTATCTATCATACAATAAAAACTTAGGTGTCATCATACAATAAAAGCTTAGCATCTATGGAAGTACGCATGAAGTTAATTTGCACCAAAATATGCATGCACATATAGTTGGGAGAACTCTTGTATGAACTTAAGATGTGAGATGCTAGAGATAGAATTAAACTCAAATGATCCACACACAAACACACTTACAAAATCCATTATAATTTGCATTCTTTTAATTGTATTAATATGGATATAATTATTGTCTCTATTATTAGAGATGGTGATTAAAAACTATGAAGAAGTATTTCCTCCTAAAGATGTAATCTATATTCTTTGTTTTAACATATACTACTATACATTAATATCACAACATCTATTCTGACCATTCAAGTATTCTGATCGCTCTCCGAAATGCAGATGCTGCTCGGTGAGGATTGAGAGGGGTCCCAAACGCATTGACAACCGTAATGGTAAAGCCATGCATTGACACCATCCTTTGTTTTATCACGAATGTTCAGATAGAGACTAATTAAGCTATCACATACATTCTTCTCTACGTGGATGACATCGATGCAATGGCGAACTTCTAGGTGCTCCCAATAAGGTAAGTCGCAAAATATTGATATCTTTTTCGAGATGTTCTTATTATGGATCCTCGATTTACATCTCTTTCCAAGCACAATATCTAAATCCTTAACCATATCATAGACCTCTTTTTTTTCACTTAAATGCTTTAGAGCTAAACCGTCCTCCTTTCCTCTGTCGAATTGTTTCATCCTGAGGTATAGATGAGTTGTCTGAAGGAACCTACGGTGATGCATGTATACAGTTTTGCACGAGTGCTTCAGCCACATCATCTAAGAAGTGAGTACAAGCTTTGGCCCCTTTTGTACTCTGGTCTGACAGGTTAGCAAGTGTAGGATAATCATTTATGGTGCAGAATAAGAAGGAGCATAAAGTGAAGTTCTCTCGTTTCTACGCATCCCATACTTGTCCCCTTCGATCCACAGTATTTTTAGATCTTCCATCAATAGTGCTGGGTACACATCAATATCATTCTCAGGTTGCTTTGGCCCTTGGATAAGTATTGACAACAAAATATACTTTTACTTCGTACATAACCAAGGAGGAAGGTTGTAGATACAAAAAGTCACGGGCCAAGTGCTATGTCAGTTGCTCATGTTACCGAAAGGATTCATTCCATCTGTACTCAATCCAAACCTTATATTCCTTGGTTCCGTACCGAAGTCTGCAAACTTCCTATCAATATTTCTCCACTGGGCGGAATCAGCAGGGTGTCTTAGCTTTCCAACCTTCTTACGCTCCCCTGAGTGCTAACGCAGTAGTTTTACCTCCTTTGGGTTCACAAAAAACTGCTTCAAATGGGGAATTGTAACTTTAGCAGGAGGTTCTTTCTTCACCCCGATTCCCTCACCATCATCTGATTGATTCTTGTGCCTGTATCGGGATGTGTTGCACACCACACATACATGCATGTTTGCATACTTTTTAGGTAGAGAATACAATCGTTCAGACATGTATGTATTCTTTCTACTTTCATTTCCAATGGACAAAGAACCTTTTTAGCTTGGTAGGTGGTTTTGGGCAACTCGTTTTCCTCCAGAAGCATGTCCGCTAAGTGACCTAATAGCGTCATGAAACTCTTTTACTGACTAACCATTGTTTACCTTCAATTTCAACAGTTCAAGCACAGTTGATAACCTCGTGTACTTCGACTTGCAGCACGTGAACAAAGGTTTCTTTGAGTCCTCTAAGCCCCAGAATTTAACATACTCTCTCTCATCACAATTCCCTTCTGCATCGTGAAGCATCTGATCCAGATTGTCATCATGCAACCTATCCAAATCATAACTACAATCGACATCATTCGGCAGCATATCGTTAACTTTGTCGGCGAGGTCATCATTACTATCTTCCTGTATAATCTGCTCTTCACCGTGACTAGTCCAATGTATATACCCCTTTTTGAAACCCCTTCGAATCAAGTGTGCTTTGATCTGCGCTCAGTTCTTAAACATCTTCAGATTATCAGTCAATACATGCACAGTACATATATTCCACCCCTCTTATTCAACATATCATTCTTGGCAGCTCTTGTAAAAAGCAGACATGCCATCAATATACCCTTCACTCATACGGTTCTCAGCGTATATCTAGCTTCGGTCCTACACTACGCATATAACAATTTAGTGTTAAATATTGAATTAATTAATTACTATACTATATATGATCTAAACTAGATATATGTAGCAAAAATTAATTAAATTGAATTAAGTAGAAATAGACTATAAATTAGCTAAACCCTAAACATGCTAGATGTAAATAATCTTCTCTCTACATCAAGCTAGATCTAAACCATCTTCAATTCTCCCTTTACCAAGCTAGATCTAAAAATAATGTAATTAGGAATAAATTACTAACCATAGATAGTCAAGAACAAATGCATCTATAATCACTCTTCCCAAATCTGCGGTCTTCTTTCACCAAATGGCCTCAAAGCCCCACCTCTTCAAAGCAGCAGCCTGTGAGAACAAATATGAAATTTAAGACATATCTATGAAGACGTCGGGTTTACAATAAGTGAAATTATAACATATGATTTTTAATACAAACCGTATGTGAAGAGTTAATTATCATAGACGGGAAGTATCACAAACGGTTTAAAAAACTATTTGTGATATTATAATTTATCATAAACAGTTCTTATTTAGAATCATTTGTGAAACTTTATAGATGGTATTTAACATGAACTGTAGACTATTGTAAGCCAAGAAAAACAACAACGAAGCAGTCAAAAGATCTTTTCATCCTTTAGGAGCGACTAGAGTAGACAACAAGTATGTTTCATTACTACAAGTGGATCATTTTTACCTATAATGGAGAATGACATGCTCTTTGCACCATGCCAAACAAAACATAAACAAAAGTTGATAAGTACAGGTCGATGTCAAATCTCTTCATTTTCTTTTTCCACAGTGTGAAATATCGTGCTACCCACTTGCAAATGTCTGCCCATTCATATTAAGTTACCTGTCCCAAGGTCAAGTCTTGCTTTCATATTGCTCAACTAACGATCACACTGGTAAGCTATGATTATGGTAATGGAAAATGCAACTTGCGCTTAAAGAGTGTTTTAGATTGCAATTCGACGTGTCATCAACTTGCGTTTGTCTTCGATAAAGAGTTCGTCATCACTGACGATTAGATAGAGACTAGATCTTTTTCACAAGACTAGGTAAAGCTCAACCTTTTCTTGGCACGCACTAAAAGCTATGTATAAGAAAAAAAAGAAGGATGTAGATGTACAAAATAAATAAGTAAAAATTATATATAAGAAAAAAGTGGCACTTAGCAAAAACAGAAAGGAGAAACGAAAAAAGATAAAACCTATTATATGTGCACGCTTTCTAAGAAATGTGTGTTTTACAAGAAGAGATGGTAATTTTAATTGTAAATGCATGCTTGTGAGGAAGAAATGTACAGACCACAAACCTACCCCTTCGATTCTCTCAAGAATGAAGTATCAAGCATAGGCATGCATGGCTTGGTTACTTGAAGAACCCCTCCAACGACTGATACCTCATGTAAGGTGATAGAGTATTAAGGCCCTGTTTAATTTGGCTGTAGTTTTTAATTTTTGATTGAAATGATACTATAGTGGCTCTTAACTTTTTCTAATATATTCAATTAAAAAATAAGAAAAAAATAGAAAAAACACCGTTATATCTCCACAGATAATATAAAAAAATCGTATTAAGAAGTCAATGCATTCTAAATGGCTCATCACTGTTTGGAATGGGCAAGACCATATCAGGGTTAATATGGACTTTCTAATGCCGTACAAATAGGAAAGAAAATATTAGCATTAATGTTTAACTTTTAAGCCCCGCATATACAAGGGAAGCAACATTGATGCCAATTAATGCTCACTTTAGTTACCAAATACTAGTATATTCTTCATTTCTAGAGGCCAATGACTTTGTACGTCTCAGGTAGACTGGAAAAAAGATACATACATATCACGTTTAAGTAAAATAGTTGAGTCAGTATAGCGAAGATCAAAACTGAATGGTGGACAAAGATCATGGTATGGTGAACAAGGTAAGAAACGTAAATAAACAAGATTTAACAAAGCAATCCTATGTTCTAGTGTTTTCCACGGTTGAATTGGGTTTTTTTTTTCTTTTTGGTTCAGAGTAGAAAGAGAACGACACAAATTAATGGACAACCTTTTGTGTCCCGTTTTCTAATTTGTCATGGCACTCATTGCATTGACCATAGAAGGAAAGCGACATTTATTGCATTCCATTTTAATCTTTCTCAATATCGGCATAGCCTTATCACTTTTTAAGGAAGTTCCACTAATAACCTTTTTTACATCTCTAGAGGTAAGTTTGGTGATTAGAGAAAAAGTTTGTTCAGATTGGAAGCGGTAAAAAGAAGACTTTTTGTAGGAGCAAACATGATAACAGATGGGGATGAATGGTGCCTCAAAATTTTATTTCAAATATTCACCAATCCTTCATTTCATGGCTACAGTGCTATGAAGACTAGGATGGAAAACCACCACAAAAATTAGCGAATTGAGACACTGAAAATCCAAGAAAAATCAGCAAAAACGGAATTACCGCCATTGAACTCACAGTACTATTGCTTGCTACAGCAATCGCGGTACTACCGCTGCTACAGTAAAATCAGGGTGAATAGGGTTTTTAGCACGATTTCAAAACCAAAATCGATGGAATTTTTGATCCGTAGATCCAAATGACATGAAATTTTGTAGAGATCTTCTCTAAGATATCAAAAGCCTATTTCAACAAACAATCATGAAAATCATGGCAAAAGTTGAGATCTTTTTTCCAGTTTGAAGGATGGCTGCACTGAAATAAATCAAAAACCAAAATCAGTGATTACAACTTGCTCGTGGGTGTATGATGACTAAGATGGGTCTAGATGTATTTCCACATGTCAAAGCAAGTTAAAACACCAAAGAAATCAAACCAAAAACCCTCGGATCATGAAATCACTCGAAGAGGCCAAAATCAAGCAAAACTGGGTTTCTTGATGAACTTGCTATCAAAGTGCCTATATGATTGGAGATTGATTTCAAGAAGTTTTCTCCATCTCATTCTTGGCACAACAAGATTAAGAAGAGGGAAGAGGAGAGATAAAACCAACCAAATAAGAGCAACTCAATCAAGACATGGTAGATCCTTATAAGTGCACAAAGATTGATGTATTGCTTACTTGAGGAGGTAAGTTTTATAGCCACTCTACCTTGAAGGATAGAGAACACACCAAGCACTCTATTCTCAAACCCTAACCTTAACGACAAGAGCACAAGAGAGATGTGTTGAATGGTTAACCACATGTCTCCATCCCAACCCTCTTTTATAGATGGGCTAGCCAGCCACATCTAACCCCTTAGTGGATACTATCCACTTAGCATAATGGAAGAAATCCGGTAAACCCACACACATAGGTTTTACACACACATGTTCACTTATGCACTCTTTTCAAAACGCACAAGCCCGAATCCATTAAATCCTTAGTCTTGATCTGTCTTGATCAAACTAGCTCCAACTTGACCTAAACCGCTCTTCCAAGTGCCACTCATATGCTGCGGTATTGATCCAAGATAGTTTCTGGTATTTTGGCCAAACTATCAAAATACCTTTTCTTGACTTGGTCTTCATCTCCCATTACAAGCAATCACCATTCTTACCATGTGTAGGTTCACCACTAGTTTGCCATGCGTCACCAAGTCTCTCATGTCCCGGTTCCACAAACCATGGCTCAGTTAGACCATCCAAGCCACATGGTGCAATTTTGCCGTTTGAACTCGCCTTCAACATTTCCCGCCTTTCTCATGCCTTGCTTGATCTCACCATCTCACCCAGTATCCTTGATCATTTTGGGCCTCAGTTTCTCCATGAGCATAGCCCCAATCCTCTCCGTTGACTATGGTTGACTCTAAGCGACTATTTACATTCAAATACAAAGAAATCATTTTTGGGCACAAGTTTTTCATGACTTGACCCACGTTAGTCAAAATATGCTTCATGCAATATATATCCACTAACCTTGAGCAAGCCAACTCAATCCATGATTTAATTCCCAAAACCCTATTTTTTCTATGAAATCCGGTAGTACCACATGCAACATGCCGGTACTGAGGCGTTCCCCAAACCGCTATTACCGCACCTTTGCACCTCGCACTGGACCTCTCTGGAAATTAGCTACTACAAACTAGAAATCAGAACTACCTTTTTGCGGTATGACCATGCTCTCATTGTGGTACTACTGTACTGTGGTATGACTGCTGACACAACGGCAATATTATCAATTTTCGTGAAGAATTCAGAAAACAATCTAGACAAAATGCGATCTTTGCAAAGTCACTTAACCACTCCATAAAACTTGTAATGGTTCATCATAACATTATCGTGGACCTTCTCACATGGTCCTTCATCTCCCCCTTGATGAACCCATTGGTAATTCTTAAAAAATGCAAATAGGAGGTGATTTTGGACAAGAAAGAAGAATTTTACAACAAGAGCTCCAAATGGTCAAAAGAAAAATGTGATGAGCTCAAAATGATCATTTAAGACAGAGATGGACAGAAGCTATTGAAAATGACAATTTTTCACAAAAACTTCAAATTTACCAAATGAGTCAGGGAATCTCACTCTAGGTCCATATGAAAGAACAATTGTTCTATTTGATCTTGGTCATGGTGAGAAGAGATCAAAAGCTCCAATTTAGCAAAAATTTGCACAAAACTCCAAATCATACTCTAGATATGCATTTTTATCAATCTTTCTCCCCCTTTGACAATGCAGTCATCAAGATGCATGGAAGAAAATAGAGCATGAATAAAATAAAGTGGTTGTATTTTATTTATTTTTAGCACTAGGAGTCATGAAGATTATCTAAAGTGACTCTACAACTATTACACCAAACCATATTATGTGAAACCTTATATAGTGTGGGGACTTAGGGTCGCCATATGTGTTTTGTACTAGTCCCATGATCAGTAGCTAGTATATATATTCACATCATTGTGCTCACATCCATAAACATTGCACATAATTAGTTTACAATAATAGGCGTGATATATATATATATATATATATATATATATATATATATATATATATATATATATATATATATATATATATATATATATATATATATATATATATATATATATATATATATATATATATATATATATATATATATATATATATATATATGAGGCATAAAAGAGTTTGTACACATAAGGTCGACTGCCAAATAACATTAGAATCTTGAACAAAAAATAGTAGAACTCTAATAACAAAAGTATCCAGTGATTTGCCATCATAGCCCACAGGAAACCAACTGGAGTCAAACCCTAGAAAGACCCTTCGTCAAATTCCCCGGTGCTAGGGGTGAAATACGCATCGTCGGGCATTTAATCTTCATTCTCTGATCAATAATAATTTAAGCAAAATTGAGTACATTGTGTACTCTGCAAGACTTGTAGTGTATCATAAAATTTTACATATATGCATGGTTGTCAAGGGATGAGGCTCTATACTAAGTTATTTTTAGCATAAAACAGCTTTCATTCTGTAATATGAATAAGTAATAATTTGCAAATGAAATTGAAAAGAGCATTTGACATGTAATGAAGTAACATTTGCATAATTTCCACAATAGTAGCTCAAATTCATTCACATCCTTCATCGGCTGAGAACATTGCACAAATCCTGCCCATGGGCATGACACACGATTAGACATTTATGCCATCCCATATGTTTAGTGAAATAGTTTTGATACTCTACAGAGATTGTACAACTTTACCCACACGAGATAATCAAACATACCATCGGGCATTACACGCTTCCTTGGGTGTATGGTGGAAGTGATTATCTTATAGCCTTTAGATCATCTAGTCCTAACCTTGCATCAGCCCGATGAATGGACAAGCTGTCACTTGGGTGCACTAAGTGAGTTGCGTGATATACCCTCACCTCAACGGATAACATCCCTTTGGTGAGGCATTCACAATTGTATTAGCAAGCTTTAGTCCCAACACTTTGGTGAAAGGAACCCCTATGAGCAAACCTAACTGGAGTGCTCTTACTACATCTGTGCCTACCACAATGCAAGGCTATACCTAGACAACTTAATCAGCTAAATGCCAGAGCCTATATAGCACATGTGGTTGTACGGTGGTGTGACTTAAATGCATGCAATAGTGTTCGGTCCTTAATTGACTCAGGCGAGAGTCTACCCCTACATGCATGCAAGATTCCCTCTCGTGCGAGATTCCTTCTCACATTTGATAGTGTACCATATAACGCGCCCGTGTCCAAAAACTAGGTTTTTCATTTTATTTGATACCAAACTAACAGAGGTTCCCCCTCTGGGCCAACATTTTGAAACCATTATGCCCACGTGTAAACTTGTTCGAAACATCAAACTTAGTAGAAACTAGTGCTTGGTTAAGCAACTAGACCATATATCAATGTAGTATTCCCTAATTGATAGTATATATTGCCTAAACCAAGTCCTAGAGGTTACAACAGTGAGCGTATCAAATTTTCAAGGAGGTCCAATGCATACGAGTGGTCGTAACTACCATTACCCACAATTCAGTAGTTTTAATGGAACATACATGCATGCATAATAGATTTTACAAACAATATACAATAACTGAAATACTGGGATCAACATGGTCAAAGGGGGTGCTTGCCTTGCTCCTGTTGCTCTGAGAATGTTTCCGATGCGTTCTTAGCATTGTAAGTGCGGGGTCGTCTATCTGATAAAATCCAGATAAAAAGCAAATAAGAGTCAAATAAATAGAGACAAGACTAACATATTTTTGTACAATCAAGATGATCATGGTTTTAGAAGAAATTAGAAACTAAGACTATTAAATTTGGAGTTTGTATGCAAAAGTTATAAGCATTTGAGTTTCGGCTTGGTTCGAATTATCTCTTCTCGGTTGGCATAATACTTTTTATAACTACTAACATTCTCCAGCTGCTACAGTACTTGGATGCTCCGACTACCGAATATCGACTACCAACCATGTTCCATGACTTATGACCAATTTACCACATGTACGACCAATCCAATGCAGTTATGACTGACCTACTACACTTACGACCAATCTACTCTTGGTTTCGACTACCAACTACTGACCACGGCACTTCGACCATACAGGTCTTTGACCACGTCAGTCCTATCGCAACTTCGATCGTACCGCTCACATAAAGCCAGTACTGTGGCTTACGGCTATGGCAGTGGTCAAAGGGTTCAACAGCAGCAGTGGTCGAAGAGTTTGACACGACAGTGGTCAAAGATTTTGACATGTCAGCAGTCATAGATTTTGACAACACGAGCGATCGATGATCATGACCAGGCTGACGGTCGAAGATCACGACCATACAAGCGGTTGAAGATCATGACCACGCCAGTAGTTGATGATCATGACCACACCAGCAGTCGAAGATCACAACCAATACGACGGTTGAAGATCACAATCATGCAAGTGCTCAATGACCACGACCAGGCTAGCGGTCGAAGATCACGGCCAGGCCGACGGTCGAAGATCATGACCACATAGGCGGTTGATGATCATGACCATGCCAGTGGTCAAAGATCATGACCAGGCCAGCGGTCGAATATCATGACTATGGTTGTGGCCGAGTATTTTAACAATGGTAGCAGTTGAGGATTTTGACTACGGCTATGGACAAAGATTTTGACTACGGCTACGGTCGAAGATTTCGACAACAGTAGTGGTCGAAGATCTCGACAACTATTGCGGTCGAAGATCTCGACCACGGTAGTGGTCAAAGATCTCGACTACGGCTGCGGTCGAAGATCTCGACTACGGCTATGGTCGAAGATCTTGACCATGGCTATGGTTGAAGATCTCAATAACATTGCCTAATTTTGACTTCGATTGCTACGGTTCTTTTTTGAGTTCGACTACTTTAGTTCTCTTTTATCCAATCTAATTACTTTAGTTCTCTTTTTATTTCCACATAATCTATGAGGGAGGAGGAACTTATTTGAAGTGGAGGCAGCACCTGAGGAGGAGTGGAGGAGGCGAAAATCGGAGACTCTGCCGGTGGTGAAGAGGAGGTTCTCAGTGACAGTGAAATCTGACAAAAGAGAAGCTACAAAAAGGGTGTGTATGAGCTTGCTTGCAAGCATGCAAAGGTACAGGCGAAAGGAATAGAGGTACGACACACCGGAGAGAGAAAAATAAGGAATAGAGGTACGACTCACCGGAGAGAGAAAAATCTTACGGCAGTGTCCTGGTCAGAGATGGAGAAGAAGACCTAGCTTGAGTGTTCCACTGCACGAGAGGTCAAACAAATGAGTAGGGTGCTTAAGGAAGAGGTAGGTGCATTGTGACAGAGTTGGGGAGGAGAGAAGCTCACCAGAGAAACGGTGGCGTGCTCGCTGGTGTCACGTACGACTTTGGTTTCTCAATGTTCCAAAGAGCAGAGTGCTCAAAGATCATGCGCAATAGATCGAGAGGACGAGCTAAGGAGAAAATGATACCTTTGGAGGGGTTTTATAGGCATGAAGAGGCTGAAGGCTGTGCAACGTGAGACACAGACGGGGACAAGGGGAAAGATAGACGTCACCTTTAAGGTGGCACATAGGCGCGGTTGGTAGCAGTAGAGGAGGAACTGCTGGCGTGGCATCTAAAACCGGGGGCAGCACGAGCCACGACTATGGCAAAGCAGACACACGTGCATGAGGTGGAAGACTATCTCTGCGAGTGGGCCCCACATGCCAATGAGTGTAGAGAGGCGTCTTGATGGGATTTGTCTTGTGATACAAAGGGTTTAGTAGCTGTGTATTTGAGTATGCTGTGTCTGAGCACTCATGGCAGAACTTGCTAGCTAGTCGAAGCTCCTGAGGGCCAATTGCTAGCTAGTCGAAGCTCCTGAGGGCCAACTTAGCAGTCATGATGCAAAGCTTGGCATAAGGCCAGGATGCACGGAGGAAAGATGTGGCACATGGCATGGGCTGTCAGTAGAGAGGAGAAAAAACAAGCATGGTATTCAAAATGATGAGCATGGCGTCAAAAACTAGTGGCCTGTGCTCATGTAGGCTGGAGGTGGAAGAAAGGTATTGTAAGTGGGCCACACTCGACAATGAGAGAGAAAGTGTGAGGTGAGAGGTTTGGGCAATTATTAGACACAGAAGATGAGCTCGAAATACTTGGAAAATCTTTGCGAATGCTCCTGACATAGAGCTGATGATCATGTAAATTTTTCAGAGTTTTGTCTTCTCTTGATTTTTCTAGAAAAATCCGAGAAGACTTCTGGTTGAATTTAAATTTGCTCACTTGATTTAGGTAGTTTCACACTTGCTTTGATATTTATTTTAGTGGCAAAATTATATGTGTGGGCTTTTAGGATGGTTTCCACCACACTTTCTCTCATGCCACTTTTAACCATCTTTTCTAACATTTGATTTGGATTAAATTTGATTTATATTTTATGCACTTTTTATTTTTGAAAATCAAACTTTCCAAAGAAACTCCAGTAAAGAGCCAAGGATACAAAATGCATTCAAAAAGTTTAAATTTTTTTTCATTTTTTATGCCCTAGAATATGGGATGTTACATATAGCCAAGCTAAAGCCAAATGACTAATAATCTAAAATTAAATGGATTTTTAACATGTCAAGTCGCTCAAGATCATAGTTTAGCTAAAGGTATCCAAAAATAAGCCAAGCCATGTCAATATTCTAAATGGAATCAAGAAGCTACAATCGAGTCAATTCAGAGTGCTACAAGTTCAATGTTGAATCATTTTGTCCAAGCACTTGATACCAAGTAATTGAGCAAATTTAGCACATTTGACATTTTTCTTAAATTCATTTTTCACAATTTGTTTTATTTTCTTAGCCATGTGCCTGATCTTAAGCCTTATGTGACCACCCCAAGCATGAGGCTTAAAGAAGTGGTCTTGGTCATCCAAAACTCCCCCTAAATTCATGCCTAGTGCAATGGCAAGCCATCTCATGAGACAAATTCAGTGAGATCAGTTTTTTTGGGCAAAAGAGATCATTTTTGTATTTTCTTGACTTAGTTCAAGAACAAAGAGCTAATACTAACTCATACTTCAACAAAGAACTAGAATATCTCAATCTAAAGGTCAATGTAGGTTCAAAACTCAACTTAGCTTATTTGATGTGGCATGAATCATTAAAGGATCATTAGAGCAAAAGTAGTCAAAAGATCCAACAAGACATGCTTTAATTCAGGTTTTTCACATTTAATAGAGTTAGCATGGCAAAAGTTAAGCTGTACATAGGAGGACATGATAAATCTAGCAAGTTAGCACAAGATATGGTAAGATGTAAAGAAGAATATCATATCACACAAATATAATAATCAAGACTCCATATATTTATATTACAATGCACATTGCTGAATTTAATATGCAACAAGATGCAATAAAGATCCCAGCTCCCCTCAACAAGTGAGTCAATTTCAGAAATATTTTAGTTCATGTTGAATTATGTCAACATAAAGCTCAAGAAAATGTCAAATGAATCCCCCTAAACCTAAGCAATAAACAAGTGAGAAAAAGCTTGGGAAAACAATGAAATAACAGTTTTTAAAGTATAGACAAGATAGAGGGATTACTATGGCTTAGAATTGCTCTCATCTATCCCATATGACTCTTAGACTACTAGCTGATCACATAAACACAAGGGAGTAAACACGTTCCCTATCTACCTAGGGGGTCCAAACCTTGCTAGACCTAAAAGAAGTAAGTGAACTCAACCTAGTGAGAAGAGAAGCAACTAATAAGCAGCATCCTAAGGTCACAAGCTGAGAGGAAGAAATCTAAATAGCAAGTATGATACCAACTCTGGTCTACGCTAGGAATACTAACCCAAAAGTACTCAGAAGCAAGGTGCAGCGTAGTAAATGAACAAATGGTACAAAAAGTGCATGATGCCCCCACTCAGATTATGCCATAAGGATAAACCACCCCAAGCTCTCCCCACAAGGCCATGAATCTTGAGCTATGTAAAGGCTTGGTGAAAATATTAGCTAACTGGTGATCACTCTCCATGAAATGAAGTACTGTGCCACCCTTCTCCACAAGGTCGCTAAGGAAATGATACCGAATATCTATATACTTGGTCCTAGAGTGCTGCACTAGGTTCTTGACAATGTTAATGGTAGAAGTGTTATCACAAAAAAGAGGAACACTATCTATGGCTAACCCAAAGTCCCGCAAGGTCGAACCTATCCAAAGCACCTAACTACAACAACTAGTAGCTGCAACATACTCAGCATTTGCAGTGGACTGTGCAACATTGGACTGCTTTCTAGAAAATCATGAAACAAGAGAAGTGCCAATAAATTGGCAAATGCTAGAAGTACTCTTCTTATTTGTCCTACAGACAACAAAGTCTATGTTAGAGTAGGTTCTAAGTGAAAGACAAGAAGTAGAAGAGTACCAGATACCATAATCTAGAGTAGCTCAAAGGTACCTAAAAATGCGCTTCACCGCCTGACAGTGAGAGGCGCAAGGAGAAGTCTAAAATCGAGAGCACAGACACATAGTTAAAGTGTATGTCCGACCTCGAAGCAGTGAGGTACATGAGGGAACCAATCATATTGGGGGTATCAAGTGTCATCGAGGTCGCCATCGGAGTCGACACCGGCTTGCCATCACTCATGTCAAAGCGTCTCAGGAGGTCTCGAGTGTACTTGCCTTAATGCAAGAAGGTACCCTCCCGAGTCTGCTTGATGTAGAAGCCAAGGAAGAAGCTCAACTCGCCCATCATGCTCATCTCAAACTCTGTGCTCATGATATTAGAAAACTGAGAAACAAGAGCATGAAAGGAGCCACCAAAGATAATATTTTTCACGTAAATCTGGATGAACAGAAAGTCATTGCCATGCCTATGAGTGAACAAGGTATTATCTACTTTGTCCATCTCAAATGTATGACTCAAAATATATGACTTAAGCCTCTCATACCAAGCTCTAGGGGTTTGCTTAAGTCTATATAAGGCTTTGGAACGCTTGAAGACATGGTTGGGTATTTGGGGTTCTCGAAACCTGGAGGCTATCTAACATAGACCTGTTCCTCAACATACCCATTGAGGAAGGCACTTTTGACATCCATCTAATATAGCTTGAAACCTTTAGACACTGTAAATGCAAGCAAAATCCTAATGGCCTCTAGCCTAGCTGCAAGGGTAAAGTTCTCCTCAAAATCTAAACCCTCAACCTGGGAAAACCCAGAGCTACTAGTCTAGCCTTGTTTCGAATGACTACCCCATCCTTACTCTGCTTGTTCTTAAAGACCCACTTAGTTCCTATAACATTATGACCATTAGGGGGCTCAACAAGTGACTAGACCTTGTTCCTTTGAAAGTTCTCTAACTTATCATGCATGGCATTGACCTAAGACTCATCAAACAAAGCATGACACACATCTGTGGGGTCAAATGTGGTGACAAAGGCAAAGTGTAGATAGAAATAAGATAAGTCAGATTTTGAGCACATGACACACTCAAGGAGATCACCTATGATCTGCTCAGAAGAATGATGACACTGAATATGTTGGGAAGGTCCTGAATGTGATGAAAAAGTGGCCTCTACTACATGAATTGTGGAGGTAGGAGCAGAGCCACAAGCTTCAGAAGAGCTAGAAGTAAGGGCCGATCTCCCTGAGGTATAGTGGTAGAAGTAGGCACCTCAGAGATAAATGGGACTGAATCAAGTAAAGAACCTTCATATCCATCATCCTCATCATCTACAAAGATGATCTCGGACTGCATAACTGGACCTAAGATATTGAGCCTAGTACCAGGACTAGACTCTTCGAAAGTAACCTCACATGTTTCTATTATCCTACTAGTCTCGCAATTCCAAACCCTATAACCCCATAAAGAACAACTAACCCAGAAAGATACCATCAAATGGGCGAGACTCAAACTTCTCTAGGTTTGTAGACTTGAGAATAAAACACTTGCAACAAAAAACACAAAAATGTGAGAAGTGTGATGTAGGTGTGCCCTAAGAAAAACTCTGTTTGAAACATGGCAAGCGAAAGTTATACCCTCAACCTAAAACTTCCTAGGCGTACCATACTCATCTAGCATTGTCCTAGCCATATCGACCAAGATACGGTTCTTCCTCTCTATAATGCCATTTTGCTGAGGGATGTATAGAGAAGAGAACTAATGCTCTACACCTATCTCATCACAAAACCTCTTAAAGTAGGAGTTCTTGAACTCCATGCCATTGTCACTATGAATTGCTCATAAGGCACTAGGGAGCTCAATAGACAACCTACTGAACAAACCATAAAAATGACTGAAAGTCACCTCCTTCGAAGCTATGAAAAATACCCAAGAGAACCTTGAGAAGTCATCAACCACAATAAGAACATACCAATTTCCACCAGCTGACTGCACTATAGCTGGACCAATTGTGTCCATATGAAGAAGCTATTCTTGTGCATCAGTCATAGTCAAAGTGACTAGAGGATGAGAAACAATAACCATCTTGCCATGTTGGCAAGGAGCACAAATTAAGTCATTGATCATCTTGAGCCTAAGCAGACCATGAACAAGGTCGTGGTTGCTAACTTGGGTCAAGTGATCAAAGCTAATGTGACCAAGTCTCCTATGCCAAAAGGAAAGATCATGAGACTCAGAAGCAACTAAGCACTGGAGAGAATCACCAGAAGACTCGATAAAATCAACACAAAAGATTCTTCCAAACCTAGAAATCCCGCAAACTAGACTTCTCGAAGAATCAAGAATTTTACAATAATTTTTCTTAATGCTTACCTCGAAGTCATCATCGGTAAGCTAGAAAATAGATAGCAAATTATATCGCAACTTACTCACTAAGGCAACATCTATAAGAATGAAAGAATCATTAATGCACACAATACCTTTAGCAATGACTCGACCTGATGAAGTATCTCCAAAGGTGATAGTCTTATCACCTGGAGCTCAGACTAGGGAAGAAAACCAATGTGAATCTCTAGTCATGTGATGAGAACACCTGTGATGTTCTCATTGGTATGAACAACAAACCGAGTCTTAACCTTTTTTCCAAATAGCATAGCCTTGAGCCTAAATGTAAGACTCCATCCTACTCTTTTAAAAGAGATAGTCAACCTCCATCGAAGATAGGAGGCTTGGTGGAATGCTTGTCTGCTGCCATGGCTCCTAAGATTTATTAAAATCTATGAGAAGAGCTAATCGGGCTTTGATACCACTTGTAGGACCAAAGATAGCAACAGAGGGGGGGGGGGGGTGAATGGTGCCTCAAAATTTTCTCCAAAATATTCACCAATCCTTCACTTCAATAGCTACAGAGCGAATCGAGACATTGAAAACCCAAGAAAAATCAGCAAAAAGGAACTACCGTTGCTGAACTTGTGGTACTACCGCTTGCTACAGTAACTGCAGTACTACCGCTACATTAATCGTGGTACTACCGCTGCTTTAGTAAAATCAGGGTAAATAGTGTTTTTAGCACGATTTCAGAAACCAAAATCGATGGAACTTTTGGTCCATAGATCTGAATGACATGAAAATTTGAAGGAATATTTTCTAAGATATCAAGAACCTATTCCAACAAACAATCATGAAAATCATGGCCAAATTTGAGACCTTTCTTAGTTTGAATGAAGGTTACACCGAAACCAATCAAAAACCAAAATTGGTGAGTACGACTTGCTCATGGGTAGATAATGACCAAAATAGGTCTAGTTGTATTCCCACATATCATAGCAGGTTAGAATATTGAAGAAATCAAACAAAAAAAATCCTCGGATCATGAAATTGCTCGAAGATACTAAAATCAAGGAAAACCAAGTTTCTTGATGAACTTGCTATCGAAATGCCTAAATGATTGGAAATTGATTTCAAGAGGTTATCTCCACCTTATTCATGTCCTTGGCATAGCAAGATCAAGAAATGGGAAGAGGAGAGATCAAAACTAACTGAAACAAGAGCAAATAAATCAAGACATGATAGATCCATGTAGGTGCACAAAAATTGATGTATTGCTTACTTGAGGAGGTAAGTTTTTATAGCCACTCCATCTTGAAGGATAGAGAGCATACCAAGCACTCTATTCTCAAAACCTAACCATGAGAGCACGAGAGAGATAGGTTGGATGGTTAACCATATATCTCCATCCTAACCCTCTTTTATAGATGTGCTGACCAGCAACATCTAACCCCCTAGTGGATACTATTCACTTATCACAATGGGGGGAACCCGGTAACCCCACACACATGGGTTTAACACACACAAGTTTACTTATGCACACTTTTCAAAGCGCATAAGTCCGAATCCATTAAATCCTTAGCCTTGACTCATCTTGATCAAACCAACTCCATCTTGACCTAGACCACTCTCCCAAGTGCCACTCATGCGCCGTGGTTTTGATCCAAGGTAGTTTCCGGTATTTTGGCTAAACTACCAAAATACCCTTCCCTAACCTGGTCTTCATCTCCCATTGCAAAGCAATCGCCATGCTTTCCACGCATAGGTGCACCACTAGCTTGCCACGTGTCACCAAGTCTCTTCTGTCTTGGTTCCATGAACCATGGCTCACTTGGACCGTCCAAACCACATGGTGCAATCTCGCTATTCGAACTCACCTTCAATATTTTCCGCCTTTCTCTTGCCATGCTTGATCTCACTATCTCACCCCGGCATTCTCGATCATTCTGGGCCTTAGCTCCTCTATAAGCATAGCCCCGATCCTCGCTGTTGACTATAGTTGACTCCAAGCGACCCTGCACATCCAAAGACAAAGAAATCATTTTCGAGCATAAGTTCTTCATAACGTAACCCATGTTAGCCAAAACATGCTTCATGCAACATATATCCACAGAACTTGATCAAGCCAATTCAATCCATGACTTAATTTACCGAAACCCTATTTTTTTGCGAAATCTGGTAGTACGACATGTAACATGCCGGTACTACTGCACTGCGGTACTACCACTCCCCAAACCGATACTACCGCACCTTCGCACTAGACCTCTCTGGAAATTAGCTACCGCCAACTAGAATTTAGAACTACCATTTTGTGGTATGACCGTACTTTTACTGTGGTACTACCGCACTACGGTATGACCACTGACATAACGACGGTATTACTGATTTCCCTGAAGAATTCAAATAACAATCCAGACAAAATGCGATCTTTGCAAAGTCATTTAGCCACTCTGCAAAACTTGTAATAGTTTATCGCAATATTATCCTGAACCTTCTCACATGGTTCTTCACATTTGATCTAAGTGTTGGTTATGCAATACACTGATGCGCTATTGTAATTGTTTGTGCATTACCATTTGTAGCTGGAGTTGCTCTACTGACAGCTCTACCTCGTTGTATCCATAGATGGATAGGGAGACGTCTCAACTTGGATTTGCAAATCAGAGACATCATAGAGATGGTGAATTGCTACTGTATGGTCCAAGTTTCTGCTATCTTTTGCCCCTTGAAGATTTTGTCTCCCTTTATATCAACTCGTTGCAGAAGCACGGCGCCACGTCATGCTAGCTACACATGGATCAAAGAAAAAGAGTGAACTATTTATATATTTAATCCTATAGTGACGTTTTTTTTTTCAAAAGTAGACACTGGTCACTGTTTTTGCAAAAGTGGACCCTTCTTGGAGCTCGGAAAGCACGATAGTCGACATGTGTTGCCTGGTGTGCCACCATAGGTTGGAAGGTCAAGTGGCCCGCAACTAGGTGGAGACGAACAACGTAGGGATTCCGCGGTACAGAATGAATTCCAGCTACAAATTTGTATGGTATGTTAGTGGTTCAAGTGAAAGTTTGTGTAAAATTTTTAGCTCATTTGGACAATAAATGCTTGTTTGTATGGTTGACGGATACAAATAGCATAGGAGAAAGCACATGTGTTGACTTCATTTTTTTTGTTGTGCAGTATGGAATGAATTTCAGTGGCAAATTTCTATGGCACGTTATCAGTTCAAGGGAAAGTCTTTTGTGAAAGTTTCAGCTCATTCGGACAACGAATGCTCACTTGTATGGTTGGTGGAGACGAACGGCGTTGGAAAAAAACGCATGTGCTAACTTCCATTTTTTTGCTACGCAATACGGAATGAATCCCAAGCGAATATTTATTGTCCGAGTGAGCTAAAAATTTTACACAAGACTTTTATTGGAACTGCTAACATGCTAGAGAAATTCGTCGCTAGAATTCATTCCGCACTGCGTGGTGCATCCGTGACCCCTACCTTATTTCCGGAGAGAGACGATAGCAAGAGGAGTAAGTTTTGAATTTTACACGTTATTGTTTCGGCACTGCATGCTGCACCCGTGACCCCTACCTTATTCCCGGAGCGAGACGGTAGCAAGAGGAGTAAGCTTTGAATTTTACACATTATTGATTCAAGTGAAAGTCTTTGGTGTGCACACTTAATTAGCACTAGATGGTTAGTGCTAATTAAATGCGATTAGAACAAAGTAAAATACTACTAATCTAGTGCTGTAGCTAGAACTAGGTAATTACTTTCAGCGCTAAGTAATTACTCTAATTAATGGTGAGGGCGCTAAGTACTTGCCCTAATTAATAGCACTGCGTAGTGGTGCTGCGCTGTGCTGCAGTAGCCGAGACCACGCGGCATCATCCGCTGGTTAGGAGCGCTCAGCAACGCGCGCGCACGCGTCAGCTGAAGGGAAAACCGCGCGCCATCAACAGCTGGTTAGGATCGCTCAGCAACACGCGCACACACTTCAGATGAAGGGAAACCAAAATCGACGATGCATGGCTCCATGTTTAATTTACGGAGTACTTGTGGTCCATTATAATAAAAGTTCACCGTGTTGGACATCCAATCTGCTTTTCAAAATTTTGTCTAGTCGACTTGCTGAAGGTTCAGTTTAATCTTTGATATCGTTTCTCAGTGTAAAAACTTTCCAGGTGCATGATGTTGTTGTACCTACAATGTCACATAAATATAAAGAACTTTTAATCTCCAGTCCGGATGTCCCAGACAATAGGAGCCCAGTCAAATTTAACACTATGCCTGAATGTAAATTCTGTATACAAGTACCCTGTTCCAGAGGAGACACGGGTTTTCTTTTCTTTTTTCTTTTTAAGGGAAACGCGTTTTCCTTTTATTATTCTAATATATTGATAACACAGTTTTATACTGCAATGTTCTAAATCAACTGGTACAACGTTTTCTATACTTAACTGCCACGAATGTCACAATGTCATTTAAATATTTGTAATGTTGCAGTGATTATATAGGGAAAAAGGGTAGTGATTTATGGTCCGGTCACCCCAATAGAACTTAAAATATTTAGAACTTTTTATTTCTTCCACCTGCTCCACTTCCTTCCTTCATCTCATTCACCCCATGTAACACGCTGCAGCCTAAAATTCACTATAAGTCCAACTCTTGTATAGAGTAGGCACACATGCGTAGCACTTTATTTAGGCCTTCGTCATCGCTTCACCTAAAATAATTAATCTAAAAGTGCTATATTTTAGATCAACAAATATTATATACTAGTGTAACTAAATGTAAACTAGGAATTTTTGGTACGAATAATCCATTTTTTATTCGAAATTATAGAAATATATCCGCGGGAATTTTTTTTACAAAAATAGGCTCAAGTCGCCCAATGGGAGGGCGACTGGAGCCTATCGCCCAACCAGGAGCCAACAGAATCCCTGTCGCTCTACCATTGGGCAACTGCATCCAGTCACCCTCCCATTGGGCGACTTTCATGCAGTCGCCTAATGGTTGGGCGACTGCACTCAGGCCCCCCATGAATGTTTTAAATTTTGTCAATTTTGTAGTTTTAAACTGGTAAAAAATCTGCTGGAGTTGTAATAAAAGTTTATGTTCATTGTATGTTGTAGGTGTGTAAAAAATTTTGGGAATTTTTTTTTAGAAACGATTGACCGTAGAACGATCGGTACATACGATGGTAAGTGATATTTTGATGTTACTGAGAATTCGTGTCTCTGGGCTAGGATTAGGTTGAGGAGAATCGACGGGCCCAGCAGTCAGATTATCATATTCATGTCTACATACAAACCGTCTGTAATACTCTCTATCACAAGTTTTATATACCGATGCAATATAAATAACTAGTCTCAAAAGATAAAATATCAAAGTTTTATATGGCATATATATACTAATTTGAAAGGTTTCGATGAGATCTATAACTTTTCAGTTGAAGCAAAATTCAAATTCCAAAGGGAAGACCAAGAGAAAAGGCAAAAACAGAAACTAAAAACTTGCGACGCAGGTTTAGGTCCAAAGATAGCCGATTTTCGGGGTCTTGGAGGGAAATGAGCACAAGCGGGTCATTTTCTTTAGATCGGGCTCGTCATTAGCTTTCCAACAAGTACAAGAACGTCGAAAATGGACACCGTATGCAAAAGTTATGCCCGTTTTACTGAAGGTGTGTCGGAAACGGACTCAAATTCGTTTCGGCCTCGATTGAAACTGCTATAACTTTTGATCCCGTGGCCGAAATGCTCAAATTTTTTTCTAAAGGCTTTTGGATGTATGAAGAACAGCTTCACCAATTTTCACTATTTTTGGCGAAGGTTTGATGCACTTTCCAAATTTCGGCAAAGATAGACTCTTTCCTCTGTTTTTTCTCTTTTTTCTCTGCTTTTTTCTAAACATCCGAAATCAACTCTCTCTCTCTCTCTTTTCCTCTGAGTTCGAAACAGAAATCAACGAATTCTCAGTGACATCAAAATATCACTTACCATCGTATGTACCGATCGTTCTACGGTCAATCGATCCTAAAAAAAAATTCCCAAAATTTTTTACACACCTACAACATACAATGAACATAAACTTTAATAACAACTCCAGCAGATTTTTTACCAGTTTAAAACTACAAAATTGACAAAATTTAAAACATTCACGGGCCCTGAGTGCAGTCGCCCAACCATTGGGCGACTGCATGAAAGTCGCCCAATGGGAGGGCGACTGGATGCAGTCGCCCAATGGTAGAGCGACAGGGACTCTGTCGGCCCCTGGTTGGGCGATAGGCTCTAGTCGCCTTTTCATTGGGCGACTTGAGTCTATTTTTGTAAAAAAAATTCTCCCAGGTATATTTCTGTAATTTCGAATAAAAAATGGATTATGCGTACAAAAAAATCTGTAAACTAGCAATGTACATAGTACTAAAGTCCATGTCCTCGTCTTGCCATAGTGGATGACTCCTCCCCGCTGTTGCAATTACCGCTACCAACCCCCTTACCCACTGCTCATCTCCATTGCGACCACCGACCAACTCCTCCCCATTACCAACTGCCGTGTCCTCGTTACCGCTTGCCATCACCATCATTTTTTGTCCCATGGGTGGCGGCGACCTGCGTGATGGGAGTTTTATGGTTAGAAACTAGGTAACCCCTAAAACCTAGCTTCTACGTCTCAATGCAAATCTAGGAGTAGAGAAAGTTCTTTTGTAGCTTCAATAAACCAATAATGTACCTAGTGGCTTTCATAGAAAAATAATATACCGCAACGCTATGAATTTGGTGCCTGTTTGGTTGGACGCTGAGTTTACCATAGTCTGCCATAATTCTCTTAGGAGAGTTGTACCAATTTAGACTAGTGCTTTGTTTAGTCACATGTCACGGCTTAGGCGGTGCTAAACTTTTTAAGCTAGATCCTACACGTCTGAGTCTCTCATACACAATAATGAGTTGTTGCAAGGTTCCTACAAGGAGCTATGTTTGTATTGATTTCTAAAAACTATTTTATATAGTAAATAATTTTTTTACATTATTGAACTTTCAAACAGGGGTTTTTTAAGACGAGATCAACTAGTTGATTATAGTATATACTGTAATGACTTTATTTATATTGATCAAAATCACACCTGAGTGTCTCTCTATAACTCTCCCTATAAATTATTATTATTTATAAGTTAAAATCAAAAGTGAATATGAACAGATCATAAGTTTGACTGTGGTGCTGTTTTTCTCAGCCACAAGTTTAGAGTTAGACAAAAATATTTGCAAACATGCCAGCAGTCTGCTTGTCGTTTTGCAATTATTAGCGTGGAGTTTGAAGCTGCTTGGACCGATTGATGAAAGAAGGTGATGGCACGGATACAATGGCTTAGACTGTTTTGGGCTATGATTTATGTTTTTTTGATTTAAAGTTTTAAATTATGGTTGTTTGTAACTTTTACACTATTTAAAAGCTAGGCACTGTAACAAAAAAAAAATGAAAAGCTAAAGTAAAAACTCTGCCGAACCCAACCATTGACTTAGGGCCCACTTCAAAGAGTTTAACCTTATGACTTATGGTTTTGGCTGTTAGCTTTTAACTAAAATTATGCTGTATTAACTATTAGTTTATTCTGAATCACTCAATTAAAAAAATTAAAAAAAACTAAAAATAAAATAAAAAAGTTATATCGTTACGGACAATACAAAAAATAAGGGAAAAGAAAAATACAAAAATATAAAAAATAAATAAACCAAAATAGAAAGCCAACGTATTCCAAAAAACCGATTATTGTTATTATTGGCCTTAACGGACCCCTCTGGTAAAATTAACATACTGGTAATGAGAACCCTGGTCGGATTGTGAAATGAAGTGAGGTATGGAGCGACTACCATCGTGCAACTTTCTTTGGAGTGCATTTCGATCGACGTCAGTCAAGCAAAGTAGGCAATTGGAACGAAAGGAGGCCCTGAGAGCATTGCTCTATCGGCATATGGGGGTCTCTCTTCCATTTTCTTTTTGTTCCCATCACCTTTTCATATGTGGTCAATATTAAAAAATTTGAAAGGTACATGTCGATGTTCAAACCTCTTCGTTTGCTTTTTCCAGTGTGAGATATCGTGCTACCCACTTGCAAATGTCTGCCCTTTCATAAACCTGCCCCGAGGCCAAGTCCTGCTTTCATATTGCTCACCTCACGATCACATTGTTAAGCTATGATAATGGATTTTTCACTTTACTTGGATTTTTCAGCGGCGACTTGTTCTGTTCTGGTAAATGTGGTCAGGTAAATGTCTCCATCAGGCTAAGAAAAAGAAAAGCAAATCCTTGTGCTGTTTTCAGATATTTGGACTGAAATCCATTCTGTCATTTCTTGACATTATATATCGCTGTCATTTGCCAAAATATTTTTCACTTTGTGAAGATTAGTGAGTGGCAATTGAGAAAATTATACGATACTGAGTGGAGTGGTACTTTGCAAAACCGTGGCATTGTCCTAAATGGTTTAAGTCACGTCTTTGAGGTTGGAATGTTGTAGCACCTCACATACAACCAATCTAGGATACTACTATGGAACATCATCACCAAAGTGAGAATAAATAAAAGTAATAATAGAAATCACAGGAAAATTAAAACTTTAAAGGTACATTATTAGAGAGCCAATGAAAACTGAAAGTAATGTTTGAAATATAGGACCGGTCCACTGCTAACCAAATGAAGAATAACTAAAATGATATAAATAGTGGCAAGCCACGGTGCTAAAAACTCAGGTGCTCCCACCCATGCATGTTGCTATCACTCCACTGGCCTTTTACCCGAGAATGTGGAAAGTGCAAGCGTGAGATTTGGAAATCTCAGCAAGTACCCAACAACAGTCGCAACACAATGAGTAAAGGATAGGTAATGCGGCCATGATATGTAAAGGACAAGCAATGTAAGCGAGATGCAAGCAACGCAAGCAAGTAATTGGCACAGGTTAAATGCAATGAAATTAGGTTACCAGAGACACCGATACCTATCGGGGATGGAGATAACAGAAATGTGGAACTAAGGTAATTGTTATTTAGCAAATTATGGCAAAGGCGCCGATGATTGCCTCCCACATACCTAGTTATACGAGAATAGTCAGGCACATTGTTGTCCTCGACTGTATAACTACAGATGGAGTGTAATATCCTATGTAACGAGAGTGTACGGCCCCTCGTACGTTACCAGGTGGGTGAAAATCTTCCGTATATGTGGGTAACCCCGGGCCAGGTAACTATTATTTCCTTTATTAGTGAGTTAATCGGAAGCACTGATAACAGCCAGAGACAGAGGTAACAGGAACAATGCAGTTAAGGATAATCGTTATTTAGCAAGTTGTGGCAATGGCACTGACGATTACTCCCACATACCCGGTTATACGAGAATAGTCAAGCATAACACTGTCCTCGACTTTATAACTACAGATGGGGTGTAATATCCTGTGTAACGAGAGTGTACAGCCCCTGTACGTTACCAGGTGGGTGGAAATCTCCCCTATATGTGGGTAACCTTAGGCCAAATAACTGTTACATTGTTAATAGGTTATATGGTGTGAAATTAAGGGAACTAAGAAAAGGCTGAGATAAGGTTATGATAAGAGGAAGGATTGGATAAGGTTGGAAATGGAGAAACGTAATTCCCGATATGAGGGCGATGTGGAGTGATAATATGGTGATGGAGGATTAGGAATCATTCTAGGAGTATTATAACATAGCTTATACAAGGTTATCAACCATTCAAGTTTTATTATGTGATAAGTGATTGTTAGTCAGGTTAACAGGCCGACCGATCCAAGTAAGTACACCATAAGCACCACGTTTACTTCTGTTGTGTAGGAGCACGGTGGTGATTGCAGTTTGTGCTCCTGGCTGGACTCACCCTTGAGGATGCCGAGCGCATGACAATCATCCTCCTGGGGCCATATATAGCGAACGAGCATAGCCTTCGGGCATCAGTGACAACCAACCACGGCCACGTGAACCAGGTGTGCTAGGCCCTCAGTAATCCTGTGTCAAAGCGTCCCGAGCCCAGCAGCAGCCAGTCACATGCTCACGATGGCAATGGAGCGGAGGCCTCCCCTTCACACCAAGGTGTGCGATCCCTCCTTGCAGTGGAGCCACTGCACTCGATGTGCCCTCATGTGGGCAAAGCGGGCGAGGCTGAGGAATCCGGCGTAGTGGCTGAGTCGGAATCTGATGACTATGAAAACTCGGACCTCAAGGCCGAGCAAGGCTATCTTGCAAGTGGCACGGAGGCCCCTATCGTTGTAAGTCCCGGGGCTAGTGACGTTGGTAGACCCAAGGCTGATGCAGGAAGCGAAGCCCTCGACTCAGCGGAGGGTATGGTTCCGCTGTCACCTGCCCACGAGGTTCACCCGGTGTCTAAAGTGGCGAAGAGTGGTCGAGAATCTCCCTCTGTTGTGACCACGGGCATGGCCCCAGTCATCATGGCTTCTCCAGAGGCTCGAGGGGTGAAGCATGCTCAAACGTCTCCCCCACCCGCAGTTGCTTGTGCGGGGTTTCGGTTGGCGGTGATGGCATTTACAGAGGACTCAGAGTTTGATGCGGACATCGTGGCCCCCGAAGTATGGACTAGGGCTGTTGTTGCCAATGACCATTTAGCGGGCCGAGACATAGGGTCCACAAGCGCTGATGGCTTTCGATTGGCCTCGCCAAGGTATGAGCAACTCGTTTTCCTCTTGTGATTTCATGAGACTTTCTCCCATCTGTTCCCTGACACTGTCCCCCGCGAACGGCATCAGCTGTTGTGGCTACTGACCAAATGGTATACTAAGGGACTAGGAGAGTGAGTGTAGGAAGAATGGATTACCCCTCCCCTGCTAATCCCAAGGGGGTATATATACATGATCGTAATGTCTTATTATAACAACACCCCTACATAGAGTACTATTACAAGGGTATACATGTCTTTTTATATGCCCTACTAGGCCTGTCAGCCTAGCAGGTTGAATGGATATAAGCGGGGGCCATCCCCACAACAACTAGCTAAATTATTTTTTGTGTTTCAGCTAGCTTCAGGATTAGTTGTGCCCACTAAAAACAAGCAAGTAGATCACATATATAGCACATGACAATCCTTATACAGATCTCACAAATAAATTAAACAATTGAATGAAGTACAATTGAATTAATTGTTTGATTAAGCACAACTGAGTGAATTACACTTGAATCAAATGTTTGAATATCTAATCATCCTCGCTGGGGTTGAAATCTCCATTCAGGTGAATGACCCCCGCCATCAAGAATTCAAAGGGCTTTCTTTGAACTTTGGCGAGTTTGTAAAGATCGAATGCGCTTGAGTTGAATTCTACGTCCTATTGCTAGGAGTGTTAAAGTCATTAGCATATATATACATATATATAAATTGATAATCAAAAATAATAGGTTGACAAACCTCTGGATCTTTCGTCTCAATTCCCATTATTTCTTACATATGTCTGCAAACGTAGAATCCACATACATTGGCCTATAACTATTGGTGACACTGCAAAAATAGAATTACATGCATAGGTATTGTCAGTTCTATAGGCATTATTACGAAGTGTGATATAGGATTATTTTATTGTAGCGGGTACTAAAAATTGCATTCTGTGTCGCAATGTGACGCTGGATTCCATGTGTCTCTCTCCCTGGGCAATGTAAGCGCTGAACGACCTACGTGATTCCAAAAAGATAGCCTCGGCCATTGTAAATGAAGAGAAGGCTACAATAGAATTATGTTTGGAGGAAATGAGTTTACCTGTCAATTTCTTATTGCACACGGGTGAAGTCGTGAATGTTCCTAAGTAGAGAATCATGGTATATTATCTTGCTCCACTTTGGTACAATCATAATCAGAATCCAGTGAGACCTAGTCATGTATGTTGCCAGAGTGATTAATCCAAAGTTCATGTTACATATAAAATACAAATAAAACTTGTATTGCAACTAGTGAAGCATTTACCCCAGGTTCAAGGGTGCCAGGATATAGTCCTTGTCAATCTGAGCAAGTAATCTTGTCGTTATGTAATCTTCGACGAAGGATGGATTTTCCTTGATGGATTGCTCAGAAACAAATTGTGGGTCAAGGAAACCCACTGGTTCTCACCGTCGTCGGACTTGTTGGATCATGGATCTATACATAAGTAATGAGTTATAACATTTATTGGTATTATGTGAATGTAGCACTTGATTATATAGTACACTTATAGTGCCTAGTATCGTAGATGTGTGGCATTGAGTTTGTCGAGGTTGAATAGTAAGAATAAGTTTTCGAAGGTCACGAGGAAGTAACCCAAGTCGTAGAGGAAATGCACCTTCGTGTATCCCACAGTGAATCCACTTTGCTAGTTTGGCTTCCTGTTGGATCTCTACATGTAGTAGGCATGCATGAAATATCTTGCAAACCAGTCCAAGGCTAGGTAATTATGACTGAGGGACCAATAACACTCCGAGCTTTTACTTTCAGGGCCCAAGAGACGCCTTAATCTTCTTCGGTTGGGCCTTAGCGTCTCGCTTGCGATACATCTTCGATGTCATCTCCACTGGAGCCGATGTGATGGCCTTTTGAAGTGGAGCTTGAGGTAGAGTCATAGAGGGTTCTATTCGATAGGCATGGTCGTGTAGAGATTGTGGCACGGAAGGCTCCAGGGCAATATCCCTCTTGGGCCACTGGACGAATGTGTGGACGATATCCCCTAATGTCATGATCTCTTTGTTTGGGGCTTCTCAAGTGGGATAGCCCTGAAAATGTCATTAATCATGTCCACCTAGACCTTCACAAAACCAGTCCCTAGCTGGTAACTATGCACCTACATCCCTAGCAGGCATGGAGATGCCATCCCCTACCCAGTGTCAATGGGAATGGAGCCAACAAGCTTGCTTCCAAGGATGCACGGCGTGGGCTTTTACATAACGATACATGATGAGTTAAGACATCCACCAGGTCTATCTATGTAGTATTCTAGAGAGGTACATTATCTAGATGTTGTTGATAGGTAAGTGGGCATCACTATGTTCAGAAAGTGGCGCGGATGCACAGTTACTCTGATGTTGAGGGGGACTGGGTACCACAATAATGGGGGTGGCTTGTGAGTGATTGCAGACTTCTCTTAGTTCTTCCCCCAATGAATCTATCTCTCCTCGAAGTGAGGTAGATAGCTCTTCCTCAAGTTATGCACGATGTTCCTATTTCATTTGTTCGTCATGCTCGACCTTGGATCTCTTCCTACTCTTATACGCCTCGGAGTCATTTGGGAATCTGTGTCTCCAAGGTAAGTAAACCCCCAGGCCTTGCATGTGACCTGGGTGCTCCTTGTTTCCTAGGGCTATGGATAGTATATCCTTCTCTCTAACTGCTTCGAAGGAGCCTTGGAAAGATTTGGTACTCAATATTTGTTGCAAGAGGCAATCATGTTATTTTAGACCCCATGACATTATGGACCTATTAACAATTAGGTAGTTTAATATATCTTACCAGGCGTTAGGACACTTCCTCGTCTGTGGGGTTTTTGAAAGAAGGGAGCCCGAAGACGTGGTTGATGACCTCGCTCTTAACCAGTTTTGAACATGCTCGTTTGTGATCCTGGCAAATGGCAGGGAGGCCTCCAATCAGATTGCAGCCTCATCTTGCACCCTCCAGTATAGGATTTATAGACATACCCAATGGTGCCGAGTCTGTGGAAGTGAGTGTTTTGTGCCTAGAGAGACTTATGCGCTGCACTTTGCTATTGAAATTTGGTGGTCGTCTTCATCTGCACAAAGGCCTCCCATGTTTTCAGCGACAAGAAGTGATACCTCATGAAGGGCTTACGATCCTTGGTCACATACTGTGTAATAAGCATGCTCTTAAAGGTGTTCCATACTTTGCCCATCGTGAGGAGTGCCTGCCATTGCACGAGTCCCTAGACTTCTTCTGGGATCTCAAACGAGTTTGAAACTTCCACCCACAGCTAATTTTTTCTCTTTTTTGTCAAAGCATTCTAGTTTGCTACAGTGATGAGGACTCATTGCCTTCCAAGTATCCTGCATGTAGTCCAGATGCTATCGCTACTTTCTTTGGTTTCAGAGGGACCCCATTTGGAGAGACCTCCATGATGGTCATTCAGCACTCTAGCCTTTTTGATACTCCTCTGTCACGCTTAGTTACCCTGGTCTTCGGAGCGTTAAACCCATTTAGCGATGTCGAGGGCGACAATGATGATGGCATCTCTCTTACAAGAAAAAACTAATTACAGTGAGTTGTGAGCATAAACATTAGCACACGGTTGATCTTACAAGAAATAAGAACAGTCTGCGATGTATATACAAGATCTCTTTGTAATACTAACATTCTAAATCACACAGTCCAGTGCCTCATGTTCTACAAAGTAAGTTATGACTGGAGTTGCTTCCTTCTCATCATTCTATGTGTTGAGCTTAGTTGTTGTCTTAGGCGTAAAAAACCTTTGGGCTGCTGCACTCTTCATTTACAAATGAATGGCGTGGCAGCCCAAAAGTTCTTTTATGCCTAAGACAGCAACAAAGCCTAACACACAACATGATGAGGAGGAAGAACCATCTATGATGTGTATATCACAGACAGTTTGTGCCACTAAACTGCCTGTGATAGTTCCTTCTTTAGCTACAACAAATCCTATTTTTCGGCTAGCCTCAAGAAGTGCTAGCCATGTTCTATGCAAAAAGCAAGCATATACAAACACATATGTAATTATTTCTTAATTACCGAATTAATTACAATGGAATAATTCCATAATTACATATCGAGTTTCTTATAATTACATTGGAAAATTTTCCAAATAGGTGTTCACCGTGTGGGATCATTACACTTGACTATTTTCTTTTAAATAAAGCCCTTCACGATGATGGACATGCATATAGCTTGCTTCATCGCTTGATTCTTCCTCGAGGCTGATGCGATCTCCGAATGAAGATAACTCATCAAATTGATTGTACTCTTCCTTATCCACGGCATTATCAACTTAGACAATTCTTTTTTCCATGAAGAACTATGTGGCGCTTCTTATTTGCTGGGTCAGTTACATAAAAAACTTGAACAATTTGCCTCGCGAGTACGAATGGTTCATCTTTATATCCTACACATTCGGGGTCTATAATAGTGATGCCGTACTTGTTGACCATTACATCCTGTGGGAGTTGGATCCAATGGCACTGAAATAGAGGAATCTTGAAAATTATGTAGTCGAGCTCCCAAATCTCCTCTATAAGCCCGTAGTAGAAGCTTGGGCCAATAGTATTGAAGTGCTCATGAAATGCATCTATATGAACACTTGAGTTCTAGACTGTGCTCTTTCCATCTTGATATGTTGTATAAAATATGTATCCATTCATGTCATATTATTGCCATGTCACAATTGTAAATTTTGGCCCTTTTGCCAACCATTACAGCATTTCACTTGATGACCTTCCAGTGAATCACACCTTCAACCATTCGTTGAATCGATGATTATGGTGTCTCGTGATCTAAACCTCTAACTGGCCTTCATTCTCTTAACGTAGCATGTCCTTGTGCTCTTCAATATATGAAGACACTTCAGTCATGTGTTGCAAGACCATTAAATAGGCTTGATCGCACGTATCTAGATCGAGAGTTATTGATTTTCTTTCAATGGTCCCGATACCCTCTAGCCTTCCCTCATGATGAGATAGACACACACACATATCAATTCGACCTGAGCCATGTAATCGATGTAGAACTCAATGAACTCTTCGATTGCATAACCTTCAATGATGCTGCCCTCTGACCAAAATCAATTGTGTATATAGGACTTGAGAATTCTCATGTACCACTCGAATGTGTACATATGATGTAGAAACACATGGCCGCATATCTTTATCTCTTTAACAAAGTGGACAATGAGATGGACCATGATATTGAAAAATAATGGAGGGAAATACATCTCAAGATGACATAGAATAGTCACCATCTCGGTCTGTAGAGCATCTAGTTCATCAAGATTGATGACCTTCTAAGCAATTGTATTAAAGAAATAACACAACCTCATGATTGTCACCTGAACATTGTTCGTTAAAATACTTCTAATTGCATCAGGAAGCAATTGTGTTATTAGCACATGATAGTCATGAGACTTCATGCCAATTAATTTTAAATCTTTCATAGAAACAAGTTTCTTCATGCTGACGAAGTGACCGAACGGAAGTTTCATACCATACAAGAACTACCACAGTTCAGTTCTCTCAGACTTAGATAGAGTGTAGCATGCTAAGGGAAGGTACGTCTTGTCTTTATCGATCTCTATCGGTGTTAACTCGATAATGATGTTCATAGCGACCAAGTCATGCTGTGCGTTGATACCATCATTTGTTTTGTCATGAATGTTCAGCAAGAGATCAATCAAGCTATCACATACATTCTTCTCTATGTGCATGACATTGATGAAATTATGAACTTCTAAATGCTCCCAATGAGGTAAGTCCAAAAATATTGACCTCTTCTTTCATATGTTTTTCTGACGGGTCCTCAACTTACGTCCCTTTCCAAGTACAACATCGATATCCTTGATCATATCGTAGACCTATTTTCCACTAAAAGGCCTTGGTGCTGAGTCATCCTCTTTTTTGTCAAATTATTTCTTTATCTTGCGGTATGGTTGATACCTTGGAAGGAACCTCTGTTGACATATGTATATAGTTTTGCGCGAGTTGTTCAACCACACACACTCGGTGTAATTTAAGCAATGCAGATAGGCTTCAGCTCCTTTTGTACTCAACCCTGATATGTTACCAAAGGCAGAAAATCATTGATGGTGCAGAATAACATGGCACGTAGAGTAAAGTTCTCTTGTTTGTCGTCATCCCATACCTGTACCCCTTCATTCCATAGTGTCATAAGATCTTTCACCAATGGTGCTAGGTACACATCAACATCATTCCCAGGTTGCTTAAGCCCTTGGATAAGTTGTCACATCAAAATGTACTTTCGCTTCATACACAGCCAAGGAGGAAGGTTGTACATGCATACATTCATAGGCCAGGTGCTACGTCGGCTGCTTATGTTACTAAAAGAATTAATTTTATCTGTACTCAACCCAAAGCTTATATTCCTCAGTCCCACAACAAAGTCTACAACATCCTATCGATGCTCTTCCATGGGCAGAATCAGCAGTGTGTCTTATCATTCCATCTTTCTTACACTTCTCCAAGTGCTAACACAACAATCTTGCGTCCTTTCGGTTCGCAAATAAATATTTCAAATGGGGAATTATAGGCAGATACCATAACATCTTAGCAGGAGGTCCTTGCTTTACCTCAATGCCCTTGCCATCATCGGAATCATTCTTATGCTTGTATTAGGATGCTTTGCACATCAGACAAACATGTAAGTTTGCATATTATTTACGGTAGAGGATACAATCATTCAGACATTTATGTATTCTTTCTACTTCCATTCCCAATGGACAAAGAACCTTCTTGGCTTGGTAGGTGGTCCTTGGCAACACATTTCCCTCTAGAAGGATGTTCGCCAGGAGACCTAACAATGCCGTGAAACTCTTGTCAGACCAACCATTGCTTACCTTTAATTTCAACAGTTCAAGAATGGATGACAACCTTATGTATTGTGGTTTGTAGCCTAGGAACAAAGATTTCTCTGAGTCTTCCATCATGCCCTTGAATTTACTGAACTCTCTCTCACTATAGTTCCCTTCTACATCACATAGCATCTAATCCAGATTGTCATCATGCGACCTATCCTCATTAAAAGCACAGTCCACAAGCAGCATATAGTTGTTTCCCTCGACAATGTTATAACTACTTTTCTGTATAATCTTCTCTTTACCATGACTGGTCCAACACATATACTCCTTTTTGAAACCCCTTCGAATCAAGTGAATTTCGATCTACGCTGAGTTAGTAAACATCTTTAGATTATCGTACATGTATTCCTTCCCCTTCTTCAACATGCCCTGCTCGGATGCTCTTCTAAAAATAGACATGCCATTAATGTACTCTTCACTCACATGATTCTCAACATACATCTAGCTTCGGTCTATCTACGCTACGCATGTAACAAATTAGTGTCAAATTGGATTATTAATGCTACTATAGTTACCTATAGCCTAATAATTATATATAATTGTCATTCACCTTATAATAAATTGCTTATATCTAAATTAAGTAGCTAGATACGTACTATTCATGAAGCAATATATATATCAAGTAAGAATATATTGAAGTAAACTCGGAGTAGCGACCCATTCTTAAATTTTAGCAAAGTACCAATTAAGCTAGATCTAAACCTAGCTATCATCTCACTTTATTACAAGGGGTATAATTAGGAGTAAATACTAACTTCTAATCATCAAAAACAAATTGATCTACAAGCGGTATGCTTTTACCAAACTCTCCAAAGCTGAAAGGCCGCCTCCTTCACTATAGCACAGTAAAGACAGATCTATCGGGACCCCACTGGCTATGCATTTAATAATGTGACATATCCTAGACATATCCAACCACCAACCATCTATGAAACATAGTTATCACAGGCAATTCTTATTAATAACCGTTTGTGAACTATTATAGACGGTTCTAATTAAAAACCTTCTATGACGTCGGCAATTATCACAGAGGGTTTGTATTAATAATTATCTGTGAATTATCACATACAGTTATTAGTAATAACCATATGTGATAGTAGCATATCACAGACGGTACACGGTCACACATGTAGAACCTGTGATAATGATAGCACAAACGGTTCCCTATGAACCGTCTATGATGAGGCATTTAGTATAGCTTGTTTTGTAGAAGTGCACAGCGCTCCTTGTAGCACCTCACATACCATATGAGATACTACTATGAACATCATTGCCAAAGTAAAGAATAAGCAAAAGAAACAATAGAAATCACAAAGAAATTAAAACTTTACTAGCACTTTATTAGGGAACCAGCAGCAGCTCAAAGTAAATGTTTGAAACATAGGACCGGCCACTTCTAACTATGTAAAGAGTAAATAAGATAACATAAATGGTGGCAAGCTGTGGGGTTGAAAATCGAGTGCTCCCCACCCATGCATGTTGCAATCACTTCACTGGCCTTTTACCTGAGAATGGAAAGAGCGAGCGTGACATTTGGGAATCTCAGCAAGTACTCAACAATGGTCGCAAGCAAGGTGAGTAAAGGACAAGTAATTCTATCAGGTAATTGTCATAGGTTAAGTGCAATGTAATAATGTTACAAGGAAAATGGGTAAAAGTCAGAGATAGTGGTAACATGAACAGTGAGTTAAGATAATTGTTATGGAGCACATTATGGTAATGACGTTGGAGATTATTTCCCACATACCTGATTGTACGAGAATAGTCAGGCACATCGCTGTCCTCGACTATATAACTACAGATAGGATGTAATATCTTGAGTAACGAGAGATTTTAGCCCCTCGTACATTACTAGGTGGGTATAAATCTCCTCTATATGTGGATAACCACAGAACAGGTAAATGTTATATTATTGAAAAATTATACAATGCGAATTAAGGGAACTATGGAGAGGCTAAGATAAGGATATGATAAGTGGAAGGAATCGCTAAAGGTTTGAAATAGAGAAGTATTAGATCCCAATAAATGGTGATGTGAAATGAACAGTATGGGAATTATTCTAAAAGAGGTATTATAACATAGCTCACACAAGGGTTGACAACCAACTAAGTTTTATTAGATGATAAGTGATTATTAGTCAAATTACTAGTTATTAATATATATCAGTCATGACTCACATAAGAAATCTTTCAAACAATGCATCATGATATCAGGAAGATAATATATAGAAGCTTTGATATTAAAGATTGCTAGTGGTTTGAATCTAAGTTTAAAACATGATCATCCAGTACCCCCATTAACGATTTAAGCATGAATTCTAAACACTAATAATTGAGTATTCTAATAAACACAAAAGCATGCAAGCCAAGGTAATCTAGAAATATCACGGTATGATTACAAGATTTGAAGACTGTGTCTAGGCAAGAATTAGTAATATGTTAGATGTACTCAATGGCAATAGTGATAAATAATCATGGAAGATAAAGTATGTGGAACGGAAAAGCTAATGGCCGTGAGGTACTTAACTTGAGCACGTTCGGCGGACTCGCTGCACGAAGGATTGAGGTGCACAACTGCCCGAATATTCCCTCAAATGCCACGTGTGAACCTACAGAGGCGAATCAGCTAAGGGCTAAAATAAACTTGTGGAAAGACGATTAAATCAGCTAAGGGCTAAGGGCCCAAGGGAGGCCGGCCAAAAGGGGGGGCGCCCCACCCCCTCAACCCTAGCCGCCATCTCCCCTCTCTCCCCTCCTCTCCCCTTTGCGCCGCCCCTCCCCCTGCCCCTTGCGCCTCCAGCAGCACCTCTTCCTCCCCTCTCCTCCATTGCCGGTGATCAAGACTTCCATTCGTTGCCGATCGAGCGGGGGAAAGAAATAAATCGCAGCTAGGCGATTGGATTCGGAGGAAGGGAAGAAGAAGAAGGGATAAAGAGGAAAAGAAGGAGAGGAGGAATTCGTGGGGTGTTCGTGGTATTTTACAGCGATTCGCCAAGGGTAATCTCTGTTCTTCCCCTAGTAGATGTATATTCTAATTGCGTTATCAATGTCGGTATTCTGGACTGCTAGAACAGATCGGGTTAGTCGGCTGTTTTGGGGAATATTAGTGGGGATTTAGGTCTGGACTTTGCCTAGAGAGTTGTAGAGGATGTCATTATCTTTCCATGAAGTGCTAGAACGCGTCATTCGGACCTCTGTAGCAGAAGTTATGATTTTATTAGCGGGACTGTTCTGCAGATCGGAGGGTTTTCCGTCAGGTTTTGGGAGATCGAGTTTTGCGATTATATATTGGGAGAATCAGAGAACCTCAGTATAATTAAAGTTGTATGTAATTGTCTTAGATTTCCAGAAAGTCCAAGAACTTGTGATTCGGACACTCGTACAGGAAGTTATGGTGTTTTTAGTGCTCTGTCCAGAGAGCCTGACGAGAATTTGATGTTTTAAGAAAACTGGATGGTGCGGGTAGATTATGGCCGAATCAGGAAGGCTCACCAACTAGGTTTAGTTAGATAACTTAATTATCTTTCCAGAAAGCCTGAGAACACACTATTTAGACTTCTTTACCAATAGATATGAATTTTTGAAGTTGACTGTCCGTAGAGGGGGACAGGATGCCGAAAGGTTTGGGGTTTTGACTCAGGCTAAACATGTTGGGTTAGTTTGGGGGTGTTTTTATTTAATCTAAAGACTCGCCACTGTTGTCTTAGCGATCATTATAATTATTATTCAGGAGGAGGACAGATTCCAGGGGCCGCACCTTCTTCTCATTCCCCGTTTTCTCGTGGTTAAGGCAAGTATAATGATGGTTTAAACTTTATCGTGTGGATTGTTGATGATTGTTGGTGTGTAGATGTTTGATCCATGTTATGAGTAAATGTGACCTTGATTATGTTAATGGTATGTTTATATTGTTTATGGTCAAATGCATTTGAAAGTGTTCAGGAGAATTTCTGATGCATAGATGTTGTGAATGCAAGTTTTATTTGTTGAGACATTCACATTGTGCATCATGCTGATTTATTGAAGTCTTGGTCATGAGATGACCAAGCATCGAGGTCCCCGTCGTGTTGATGACATGACGGGCTAAAGGTCCCCATACTTGAGGAGTATGGGCAATTGGTCCCTGTACCAGAGGGTACAGGCATGGGTGTGCATTGACGGATGCACACTCCGCATTACCGGTAAAATGCGAAAGAGAAGAGATAAATGAATTTTTGATCATAATGCATAGCATGGTTTATTTATATGATTGATGGATGAATTTGTGAAGTGAGGTTCACTTTTATTCTTGCTGCCATTTATTATATTTGCTGAGTCGTTGAACTCACTCTTGTTGTTGTTGTGGTTGCTGTTGGTTTTAGGAATCTTCATGAGATCGGCATGCATGGGAATAAAGAAGGATTAGTTGGTTGCGCTTGCACGGTCTAATCACCATGGAAGAAAGACAGAACATTAAACACTATTCGCTGATTAATTCAAGTGGTATTTGATTAAGGTCTAATAGGTTCAACATGTAATAAAAGATTAGAATTCTTTTACATTGATTCCGTTCTTTATCTAAGTAGTATTATTATGAGTGCGATGGTGAACATAATCCAGTTTTGCTTATAAGAGAATTTTGCTTACTGTTATTCATATCAAATGATTATGCATGTTGGAACTTTTGATTTACTCAATAAACAAAGGAGGTTCTGTCGAAATTTTGTAAGATGAATATTAGTTTTTTCTTATTAAGTATTAGTTTGGTAGCATTCCAGGTCATTGATTGGCTGGGGTGTTACACCTGCATTGCGCCTCTGGCTGATGCCACCGCGTTTCCTCCCTGCTCATGGGCCTCAGCTGTTGCCATGCTGCGCTGCTGCCCCACCTACGCAGTCCGCCCATGCAGCACCGGTCACTGCCGCGCCGTTCCTCAGCCCTACGCCCACTTGTGCGGTCTATGCTAGGCCGCGTCGTCCATGCTGAGCCATGCCAACTACTGCTACACCGGCTGGTGGACATGAGAGACGAAGAGAGTCACAAGGAAGGAAGAGAAAGGACCTCCGGTTGAGAAATGGATGCACATGCAATGGGAAGGATAGTGGAAAGAGGAATGTCTTAACTAGCCCCTAATGTCTAATTGGAGGGAAGGTAATCAATTTGGTTTAATGCTAATAGAGCCATTAACAGAATTTGCTACACTGTGTGTTTACTTCCCATTTTTAGGGTGCTGCACTCCTCCTATCTCCTGCCCATGACTCGGCCCTTCTGTGGGACCCGCCACCTTGCTCCGACGCGACGTGACAGCAGAGTGGTGCTTCCTTCCTTTAGCCACAGGACCCGCCTGGTCCTTGATGAGATGCCTCGCTTGTTCATGTGTAGGAGCAACACCTCTGCCTCACTGATCTTCATGTGATGGACCAAGTGGTGCTCACATGCAAAGGAACAGTACGACGACATGATGTGCCTCCTGCACTGGAGAATGGCCAAAACCATAGGCAAACAAAGTCGCCAGAGAGAACACAAAGATGAATTTTTTATTATTTAATCTTTTTACTAATGTTTTAAATTTAATCTCTTGTGAACTTTATTTCCAATTCTGACCCCTATGGCCATGGCACCACTTGTGACGTGGCCAAAATGTTCTATCACACCACCAATAGAGTCATGGCCAAAGCTATCACACAAGCCCTCAGCCACACGCTGTGCCAATGTGGATCGCTTGCATGGCATATGTCACGCCGTAACTCATGGCGTGACAAGCTCCTATGGTCACGCCACGAGACTTGGCTTGACAGAGGGTGACTTAAGTGCGGCCACCGCTCCAGTTCCTATTTTTCCCATGTTCTCTTCGTCCCGACACTACTATCCTTCCCTAAATCCATCACCGCTGCCCAAAGCCCACCTCTAGGCGCACTGCCAGCCTCCATCCCTGCCACCCGCCTTTAGCCTCGCCACTCGCCTCCATCGACGTCGCCCGCCTCCAGCCCCACCTTCCACCACCCGTCTCCAGCCCCGCCGCTTGCCTCTATTGCTGCCGCCCACCTCCAGCCCCACCACCCACCTCCAATGGTGCCACCCACCTCTAGCCCCTCCTCCTGCTGCTCATCTCCAGCCCTACTGCCTGCCTCCATCACTGCTGCTCGCCTCTATCGACGCCGCCCACCTGTAGCCCCATCACTCGCCTGCAGTCCCCACCGCCTGCCTCCAGTCCCGAGCCACACTCCTCCTTCACCTCCCGCCTATAGTCCCGAGCCGCCCTCCTCCTTTGTCGGCCACCTCCAGCCCCGATGGCCTCCTAGCAGTGGCCTCCTTTGTGCATGTAGTAGCCTCCTCCTACGCTGACCTCATCCCCACTTGCATCTTTGGACCGGTGGACGTAACAATTGATGACCATGTCCTCACCATCTCCCTCCAGTGTGATTTTTCTGATTGGGTACTGAGAAATGTTTCATTTTGTATCGATGTGTGATTGTAATTCCCAGTTTAGCATAGGTACAAATGGATGTAGAATTGTATTGAATTTTACTTAAAATTGTAGGGAGTATTCAAATTATTTTGTGCGCATAACAATGTCCATGTAAATACTTATACATATGTGGTTCTAAATTAATGTTAACACTGATACCGTTGGTTTTGACCTTGGTGGAATGGATGGAAGTAGATGTGGAGTAATTTTTGCTTGGAGAAATGGTAGGCTTATATCGATTCTGGAGAAGTGTTGTTGAGCTTGACTGACAAGCTGGGTTTTGTTTAGGAGTGGATGCTTTGGAGGGTAGGGGTGTTGAGAGCTATGGGTTTGGTCATAGAGGATGGGGGTGATGGGATATTTGAAAAGGGTTTTGTCATGTACAATATTGATTGTGATATTTTGAACATATGGCATGCAATACTGACTTTGCAATATCTTGTTAGATGTAAATGGATAAAGTTGTACATGTATTTACTAATGGGCCGATTAGCCAAACGGGTAGTGATGTCGACTTTGGTGGCATGAGAGTGACCGTTCTTTTGTTTCATAAAACACCAGACTTTTGAACTCTTCTGACTAGGATTAAGTCGACCTTTGGATGGGATGAGCCTGGGGTCGTTGATGGACTGCAAGGGTAATATGATGCTGGTGTGGGTTGTAAGGTATACGTCTGTTTGGTGCTAATCTTGTCCAACAATGATTGGGACACGTACAAGGATGTTGTGCTCGCATCTCAAGTCTGGTCATTGGAAGTGGCAGTGTAGAGGAGAATCATTGTAGAGGATTTGCCAAACAATTTGGATGTGGTGAATGGCAACATGGACAAACTAGAATCCACTCTCCATATTTCGCAAGGCCCCCTAACGGAGAAGCAACCTTCCGAAGAGTTCGTTGGCGTCAGTCCTAACAACGATGCCCCCCTGTTGGTGGATCTGTCACATGTGCTTGTTCCTTTGTCACAACATGTCAGCCGACCTACTCCTGTCGCTATCTGTCTGGCCCCCTGCCTGACGCATGATGTGTCATCTCCATTAGGCACCTCTCGTCGCATCGCCATCGCCTACACGGCCGCCCAAGACCATCCGTCTCCTTCCCCTTTCCTTTCCCCTGTTCGCCGTCGCCTCGCCCACGCGCATGTCACGTCGCGTGTCGCTCGGACATGCCTTGCCCTGTGCTTCGATTGACCCCAACAGCACCAGCACAGTGCCTCTCCTTCGATTATAAAGGGACCCTGGCTCCTTCCATTGCTCCCCGCACCTCTCCCCTCTGAGCTCCGATGTGTCCAAGCCGAGCGACGGCTGACCCACCTCCTTGCCGTTTCCGGCCCTCCGGCCCTCCGGCAAAGCCCCCGCCAATCCGACCACGTCACGGTGTGCCCCCAGAAGTCTTTTACCTCCTCCCTCATTTAATTGGAATCTGGTGCCCCTGGCTCGCTGCACGGCTGTTCTTCCTCATCTCCGGCCAAAGCCCACTCCACCGCCGCCATCTCCTCCTCAGCTGACCTCCCTCTGATTCCTCGCTATGGGAGCAGCTCCTCGGCGCCCCGAAGCTCCCGCAACTGCTAGCCGACGTCCTCCGCTGCCCGAGCTCCCTCTCCACGGTGACCTGACCACACCGCTGCCCATGCACGTCGCCAGCCCACCTTGACCTTCCTCCGGCTCCACCAACCCCCTAGGTGAGTTCCTCCTGGCGCACTCTTGCTCGTGCTCCCCCTATCCCGCTCCCTCCTCCCTCTGGCCGTCGCCGCCATTAACGGCCTCCCCACACCCGGTCGCTTCCCACCACCACCGGCTCACCATGATGCCTCTCGGCTGGAGCTGCTACCCCCAGGGTCATCCTCTCCTCCATAGGGTCCCGTTTTGCCGGTCACCACCTCCTCCCTGGCCATTCCCTGCCGACGATGTCGCCCGGCCCTTGCGCCGCCAGGATGCTCTGTTTTGGAGCTTAGTCCCTGTGCTTACCTCTTCGAAAATGTTTCACCCTCCTAGTCACAAACGAGCGAATGCTCAGTTGGCCAGCTAGGCCGACATTCATGCCGCAGGTGCCGTGTTCGAATCCCATTCCCCACCCTTTTTGCTTTTATTTTTATTTAATCCATTTCAATTAAGGAAAATTAGAAATGAATCTATGGAAGCTAATAAATTTGATTAGGATTTCAACAAGATTATTTAAGATTTAATATTGGATTAATTATCATATATGAGTAACTAATGTGGCTTGAATATTTATTAAAAGATGGCTTTGAAATGTCCAAAATTAATAATCCCAACCCGAAGGTAACAAGGTGAATGACGAAATCAAGCCGCTTCATAAAATGAATTAAACAATATGTCATAACCATTTAAAATGAAATATGCATTTAAATTAGAAAGTCATAATTTAAAATATAATTCTCACCATTAGCACATCGCCGATAAATAAATCTCAATGGTGAATATAGTTAATAAGGATAGTGAAATATAGTTATTAAATAAATAAATCCAACGATGAATTAGAAAGTCTAGCCTAATTCATGGAACTTCCTAAATAAATATAAAAATAATAAAAGAAGTTATTAAATAAAGATCTATCCATGGTATTCTAAAGTTGGCTATGCCTAGCCATCCTCAAATCCAAAGTAGAATATTCTCATGAATATTCCTCTTGTCATGAAGGCTCGTTGACATATGTCTCGGCAGATTTCTCTCCTTCATTATTCCCTTCACTCCAACCCCTTTAACTCCGTCAAAACTCCGCGCCCAATCAACCTTGTCTCAAAAGACCCATTAACTCATAATAAAGCTAAATTGAGTCTATTTGGATTTATTTGGACCTTTTGAGTTATTTGCATTTATTTGGATTCAGTTGTTTATCGCGTCATTAGAAATTGGAGTCCTGAAGATTCAATGGATCAAGTGAGATCAAGATCTAGATGAAGATGAAGGCCAACAACTCATAACCATCGAATGAGAAAGCTTTGAGTGAGCTTAAGACCGCAGTGAACCGTGCCAGGCGAGTCAATACTTTGATCTTGTTGAACCTACATTTTTTGCAAATTAATTTTGTTTAAATTATCAAATTGCATGATGTTATTTCATATGTAAATATATGTTTGTTTCGAGATATATACCCATTATTCAACTTGTTAGTATTACACCTCCTTTGGAATAGTTGAACATTTGAGCCTTGTCACCCTAGGAAAATCATAATGGTAACCTTACAAACATAAGTCTACAGTTATTCACCATGCTTAGTACTGCTTAGATAATCGGGGGCACCAAAATGCCCCACTTTTAATCAAGAGAAACTGATTTGGGAAGTCATAGTGAAAATGGCTGGTGTATTTTGACATGGTTATTTTATGCTCCCAAAAACCCCAACTTGCTTAAATATCTGGGCGGATGGTTCGGGGGTGTGGTGCAGTGGTGCACAAGAGTGTGGTTAGTGGTAGAACTGCCCAGATAACCCTAAGGACTAAATCTTGTCATGACCTCCTGTGTAAGACAAGTACAACCACAAGTCTGTAAAGTACAACTTGGCTTACTAGATTTACTGGACCCTGAAAGTCATCTCATCGGTAGGGAAGTGAGGTAGTGCAAGTGGTTGTCTATGTGATGACTTGAATGGCACACTCGTTGAGGGTGAATTTTACCACGACGGCTAGTTAGTGTGGGTAGTCCAGCTACTAGTCACATAGGGGTAGAACATCCCGCACAACTTATAAGACCCGATACAAGTAGGAGAAGCCCATATGGGTGAGATTATGGAAGGGGCGAGGTATTTTGAAAAGTTACTGTGATGGTCTACTCAACCGGATGACTAAGGAATCGTGTCGAGCAACGAGCAGATTGTCTCTTATGAGTAAAGTGTACAAACTCTGCAGAGTGAAAACTATTCGAATAGCCATGCCCACGGTCAAGGGCGGACATGGGAACTTAACCAGATATAGTTCTATTTCAAAAACTTTATGGGTGGAATTGTAAAAATAGTGGGCAGCGGAAAGCCCTGATTTGTGTTGCCCTGGGTGTCACCCCAGTAATAAGGTAAGTGGTTATTATGCTGAAAGGTTAGCATATGGTGCAGAAACCATGTAACGGAGGATGGAATCTAGATCGCTATTATTATTACATTCTTTCATACATTGATAAAATCTATTTTAGTTAAAACTGCTAGGTCTTAGGAAATTTCTATGTATCGTATTCTAAAAGCAATTTATGGCAAATAAAATAACTCGATCCTTCCCTTGATAAGCCATGCATGCTATCTATTTGCATCCTATGTATTAGCTCCCGGAGCACGGTGGTTTGTGCTCACCCTTGCTCACTCAATTAATCCAGAACCAGGAGTCAGATCACTACGCTTTAGCAATACACCTGACCATGATGGCGAAGAAGATGAAGAGATCAAGAACTATGTCGTGAACCCCAGTTGGCTGCCTGTGGGCACGTTATGAGGGTCCCACCAGTGTGCTTCATTTTCACTGCTGCATTTTATTGATTTCGGTGTGGTTGGCCCATGAGTAAGTCTATTATTATATTTACGCTTCCGCATGATATATATTTTGATGTTCAGTATTATATCTGTGAGCACTATCTACTGATCCAGAGAATAGTGCCGTAAATCATAGAGGATTTTAGGTTGAAAAATCCAAGTCTGACAGTATGGGGGCAAAAAACTAGGGACAAGCAATGGAAAATAGCGAACGTGAAGTAGCCTCACACTTGTGGGACTGTTCAAGTGTTAGGGGCGCACATACAGACCACACGGGCTAGCTTTGCATAGTGAGTACACCAGATAGGGCAGCTTTGTGGAGTGACTAGATAAGATGGGCCAACTTTGCATAGTGACAAGACTAAACGGGGCAGCTTTGAGCTGTGATAAGACCAAAGAAGACAGCCTTGCATAGTGACAAGTCCAAACGGGGTAGCTTTGCACAGTGACAAGACCAAACAGGGCAGTTTTAGGCTTTAGGGTTTTAGGGTTTATGGTTTAGGGTTTTAGGTTTAGGTTTACGTTTAGGTTTAGGTTGGGGTTTAGGGTTTTAGATTTTAGGTTTGGGATTAGGTTTAGGGTGTAGGGTTTTAGGTTCAGGTTTAAGTTAGGGTTTCATTAGATTATACGGTTTTCACCGTACATCCTCAGCTTTTCAGACCGAAAAGACAAGACTATACAAAGCATGACGTGACAGCTCCCTGCAAAGCAAGACGTGACAAAACTCTGCCTTGCTAGCAACTTTTCTGATCGACATGACCACTGACCTCCAGCTGAGCATTCACTGCAACACCCACTCGAGGGGGAGACGCCACCGCTCTGTTGGTGCAGGGACCCATGCAAGTTCTTCAAGTCTAACCAGCGGCTTAGCCTGGGCATGTTTTTCTAGGGTTGTGTGAACTACGCCTCTGACTATCCTGACCGCCGTTGGGACACGAGCAGCTATTGGCCACCGGCCAGGTTCAGTTATAATGTGTTTCCCTACTATTTCTCTTTCAAAGTACACACTAACAACCTCTCCTATCTACCCGTAGAGCCTGAAACCACTATGTGGCTACCGCAAGTGGATCGACCTAGAGATCCACCCACATAACCAGTGGACTCTCGACTATGAGGAGTGGGTTGTCAAAAGGGCTTGCAACTCTAGGAGATGTGCCACAACGATGAGCAAACCAAGCTTATACATTGGGAAACGAAAACTCACCTCGAGGCTTGCATGCATAGGGAGCATGAGGCTCACGAGATGGAGCGCGAGAAAGAGAGGGAAATGGCGGCCAAGGCCAAAGAGGCCACTAAGGAGTTCAACACCGAGCTCGTAAGGAAGGGAAAATGGCCCCGGTCCACACAGTAGGTGGGGCCATTCTGAACTAGTCCGCCGAATGTCAAGTTTATTTCCATTCCAAAAAGGCGCATATGTATCGTAGGAGTACTTCGGTTTGTTGCATCATGCATGATGTTGTTTCTTATGCACGTAACAAAACCTTGTGCACCGTGTTATTCCCATCTTTATCATAAAGTCTATTTTAATTCACAACTTCAAATCTCGTTGTCTTTTTGCATTTAATTCTTCATGACATGAAAAAACGAGTTCTGCAAGTACGCATGAAATGTCTATGCATCTTTCATCAACGGTACTATCTATCTTATGTCCATCCTTGTGCCACATGTTATACCACGTAGTCCACATATTAGTCATTTTTCTAGGATGCAGTATGTATCGCTTCTGAGATAAGCCCTGGAAATATTATGTGGGTGTTTATGATGGATATATATGCTAAAGTGTCAAAGGTTATCAATTCACAAAAAGATTATTAGTCCATATATGTATTTACATTTAGTTAAAAGGATGGTGTTATATTTGGTTCACAGATAGATTCTCTATTTTTAAGCTATGGATTGTTAAATCTTACATGTACATGGTGTTATATATCATCGTAACTTCAATTGTTTTTGATCTTTCAAAAGGAAGTTCCTTTGTTACCATCTTACCACCAAATGCTAAGGTTCCAAATCCAAAAATCAAATCCAAACTAAATTCGACCATTACCTCGATTCATAATTTACAAATCAACTGCAACCATGCATGCAAAAGCGAAAGGCATTTCATCTCGCGTGTACAAAAACATCACCGATTGTGTATAGCTATCATAGATTTGTCACGCCATGGGATCTAGCATCACTAATGCCATGCAAGCCTCCACGCTGGCATGGCAGGTGGATGAGGACTTGCATGGTATGCTTTGTCATGTCGTATGTGTATGGTGTGACAGTGTGGTTTGGCCACGCCGCGTGTAGTGGCATGCCCAAAGGGATCAACATTGGAAATAAAGTTCACGAGGGATTAACTTTAAAATAATTTTTAAAAAAGGATTAAATAATTAAAATTTCACATGAGATACACAATAGATGGAGTTTTTTCCCCAAGGGCACAATGCACTTCCGTTTTTCTTTCTCTCTCCACTACTACAAAACAAGCTATACCGGATGTCTCACCACAGACGGTTCATGTAGAGCCATCTATGCTTTGATTATTACAAATAGTTCATGGCTAAAATCATCTATGACACTATCACAGACGGTTATGTTTAAAAGCCGTCTGTGATATACGAATTATCATAGATGGTTTTTAAGTAGAACCGTCTATGAAACTATCATAGACGATTAGGTTTAAAAGCCTCTGTGATATACACATTATCACAGATGATTTTTAATTAGAACCATCTATAAAACTATCACAGATGGTTTTTATTTACAACTGTGTATGTTTTGTCCATTGTCGTATGAACTACAGAAGCTACTGAGACGAGAGACAAATTCAAGGCAAATTTATTACAAAAGTCCCCAAAAAAGAGATCTTAGTCTTCTGGGCGAGTCGAGGAAGGAGAGCAGGGTGTGAGCAGAGGAGCCGCTCCAGACGTAAATTGTTGGCTACCTGTGTAAGGTTGCGGCCAAACAACTCATGGTGGATAGATGAGAGGAAGGAGATCAAAAGAATATTATATGCCATTATTAAGAAATCTGGTGAAGAAGATGAGGGAGAGGACAGCTTAAAAGAGCTAGATTAGGGCGCACATAGTTAAGCGTTATCACAGACGGTCGTATACTAAATCGTCTCTGATATTAATATCACAGACTGTTCGTATACCAAACTGTCTCTGATATGTGACTTATCATAGAACTCATGGTGGATAGATGAGAGGAAGGAGATCAAAAGAATATTAGATGCCATTATTAAGAAATCTGGTGAAGAAGATGAGGGAGAGGACAGTTTAGAAGAGCTGGATTAGGGCGCACATAGTTAAGCGTTATCACAGACGGTCGTATACTAAACCGTCTCTGATATTAATATCACAGACTATTCGTATACCAAACCATCTCTGATATATGCATTATCACAGATGTTTCATATAACAAACCATCTCTGATATTAATTATCACATATAGTTCGTATAACAAACTGTCCCTGATAATGACACGTCACCAATCCATGGCGTATCCCCTAGAATTTCGATCTCACCCGTCCATTCTCTCCACATTGAATGGCAGGCACCGGTTCCTCCGACCGCTTGGCCCTTATTAATTACTCTCCATCTACCTTTCCACCGGCAGTCACGCGTGAGTTCATCCACTAGCTAGCTTCCTGCATCCTCCCCTCGACGACACCAACTACCACCGTGAGCTAGCGCCTCCGTTGTGACATCATGGTCAACTGCACAACACACTCTTGTTGTAAGTGTCGTAAGACTGTCTTCTGCAGTCTCACCGTCATGCCACAAAGGTGGCGCTACCGCCATCCGATGCATCCAGCTTGTTTCTCGACGACATCGACTACCGTCGTGAGCTAGCGCCTCCATTGTGACACCACGGTTGACTACACAACACACTCTTGTCGTAAGTGTCGTAAGAGTGTCTTCTGCAGTCTCGCCGTCGTGCCACAAAGGTGACGCTACCGCTGCCTCTCCATTGCCGGAGATATCCGGCCGCCATCCGATGCCCTCCCCTCTCTTCCTTGATGGCAGCCGTCAAGGACATCGCACGCTGCATCTAGTTTCTACTGTCTGCTAGGATATCTGCTTCTTATATATTCTTGCCGTGTTAAAGAGTTGGGTTTGTTATCTTGTTATGTTGTAAAGGAATGTGATATTGTGTTTGCCACTGTATTTGCTTATTTTCAAAGGGCATAGGTATCATTATTTCTTGAGGCTAGCCAAAAAAAATAGAAAACAATTTAGGTATAGAATGAACTATCACAGATAGTTTGTGCTATAAACCGTCTACGAAGGACTATCACAAACAGTTATATATACCAACCGTCTGTGATACTCGCCAATCACAGAGAGTTGGTAACTAGAACCGTCTGTAATAGTTTTCTTCACAGACGGTTTTAGTTACAAACCGTCTGTGTTGTCTTTATTATAGACGACTCACAAACCGTCTGTGATAACCTTCGATTATCACTGACACAAATACAGGCGGTTCAGAAAACCGTCTGTGATGACAGTTCCAAACGTCTGTGATAACCCTTTTTGTAGTTGTGCTCTCACATTAAAACTGATTACATGGGTTCCCTTTTATAAAGAGCAAACAACTATTCATATTCAACTATGACTATACATATCTGGAAGGGATTACAAATCAACTCTAATATCCATAACAAATACTTCCTAAATACAAAACAAACTCTCCAAAAATAACATAACCTGTCGAAACAAGATTAATTCTATCAGCCTTTTCTCGGATGGGCCAAAATAACTAAAATTCGCGAAATTCCCTGAAATTATTTTCCCTGTATGTCGGATGTTTGTGGAAAAAAGACAAATGCCTGAACACAAAGAAGAAAACTAAGGCCCCGTTTGGCACGGCTCCACTTCACAAGTGGAGCTGTTTTTTTTTTGACTTCACAAGTGGAGCCGGGTGAAGCTACTTTTTTCAGCTCCTTGGGTGGAGCTACTTTTGTCTCAGTAGGTTTTAAGGAACTCCTTGGGTGGAGCTATTTTATTTTACCCCGTTTGGCACAAAATAGCTCCAAACAGCTCCAAGGAGCTGGTGGTGGAGCTGTGCCAAACGGGGCCTAAATGAAACGAGCAAAAGATTTACCATAAAGGAAGTCTGGGTTGCCGCCTCAACAATCAAGATCGCCACCGTTTCCATGAGATGGCAGCGAGCCGTTGCTTGGGAAGAGAACCTAGTCCCAATTTAGTGGGAGTAGAAATTTTCTGTTCCATCTGCACAGAAGAGTGTTTCGATCCCTCCTCAACTAGCTGCTCTTGGGTGCCATTCCCATGTATTGATTCCTCCAGAGCAACCGTATTCTCTGGGGGCTCGCTGTCCATCGAATCATCCATTTCACCGCCATGTCCCGAGTTGGTGGAAGTGGAATTCGGTATATTTTCAAGTTCCGTCTGCATGGCAGATGGTCCGGGTCCCTCGTGCCTTTGGATGCCAGTCTGATCAGCTTCTGCTTCCTCTCGAGCAGAACCTGGGTTCTCCGTGGGATCATCAACCCTTTTGAAAGGCAACACAATGGGCCTTTTAGGGTGGTTCCTGGCCGCTGCCTCCCATTCTCGTCTTGTTTGGTCATCGACTTTAGGATGAAGAGCCACTTCCTCAAGCTTCTTGAGGCGTCTGATGTCGATGCCAGAAAGCCCAACTAGATGCTCAAAGAGCAGCCGAAGTGAGACAAGTTCAGGCAGAGCTTCGTCTTGGATTTCTGGGAGGATAGGATTGGGGCCTTTCACCACAAACCCTAGACGTCGCAGGCTTCGGAATGCCCCAACTTGTATGACGAAACCCTCATCAATTTTACCGGCGATCAGTTTGAGATAAAGCAATGAAGGCATGCCACTCAGGGTTTCCAAAAAATCCCGTGTCATAGTAGTTGACGAAAGGCACAGCTCAGTGAGATCATAAAGCGAGGCAATAAACTCGGGCGAAGTGGATAAGTTGCCGTGTAGTGTCAGCGAGGTGAGGTAATATTTCTTTTTGAGAGACAAGCTGTGCTTACATAGATCCCTCGGAGCATACAGGAAAGGTTCGGGCAATCCTTGGAAGTGAATTGATAAGGAGCGAACGTCGCCCTCACCCATGGGAGCTGCAGTGTACTTCTGAATGGCCTGTAAGAGGTGATTATTCAAGTCAATGATGTCTCCAGTGGACTCGCACCATATCTTAACCTTTCTCAAATTCTTCATATAGACCATAAGTTGCAGAAATCCTTGGCTCCCGTCAGCAACAAATCCCTGTAGGGTCTCCAGCTTACTTTCTTTTGACAGTTTCTCTAGTTTGCTACTCACTGTCCCGTCTTGATCCGGAAGCTTAAACTTTCCAATAAGATTAATTAAACAGGGCAGCCCGATGACTTCCACTGGTAGCACATTCACCCTCCTTTTGCTTACATGGAGTGTCTCCAAAAGTTTGAGTTTTGCAATCTTCTTAGGAAGCATAGTAATCTGGGCTCCGAGACTTAGGTATCTCAGATTCCACAGCTTGCATATGTCTTTGAGATGATGATCATTCACATCACTGCATTCTTCTAGATCCAAGACTCTCATCAGTTTGTACTTGCTGAAATCCGAAATAGCATCACCTGCCTTTCCCAAGACTGTTAGAGATCGAACACAAGATAAGTCCATGTTCAAGGTCGTTGCGGAATTTGTATCATTACCATCATGGACAAAGAGGTGACGAACTTTTTCGTTACTTCCAGCATGAAAGGAATTGATGAACTTCTCATTTATGGACCTTTGCAACAGGAATTCGTGCATGATGCCACGAGTTTTGCACATCTTCACTTTTGCATTGTTGCCAGTTTCAACAGCCTGAATGATATTCCGATCAATGAAGGTCTCAAAATTTCCATTTGCGACTTTGTGTTCACTGCATTTACGATCATTACTCCATGCATATCCTTCAGCTAACCATCGCCTGACTATCACATCCCTCCTTAGTGGACGATCAATGGGGAACATACCTAGATATAGCAAGCAGGTCCTGACAGTGAGATTAGCCAGATTGGTGTAGTTATCCATAAGCACACCTCGAAGTCTTGCAAAGTTAGGCTCGTCGTCTTCGCGTTCCAGATAAGAACCCAGGATGCTGCATAATTCTTTGCAGAATTGCCCTGTGGGCTCAATTTCACTATTCAATTGTCTGGCCACACTAACAAGAGCAAGTGGAAGACCATCACATTTCTTCAGGAGTGTTGCTGAACCCTGCACCAACTCATATGCACGTCTCCCCCGAAGAGCTACTGTCATAGAATCTTCATTTCCGAGAGTTCTCATTTCGTAAACATAACCGTTGCCATTGCTACGTTTTCTAGCAGTGGGCAGACAGGTCGTGGTCACTACTATTCTGCTACTTTCACCATTTGCTCTGAGGGTTGATGTTATAGTATCCCACTGCTCCTCCTCAATGTCGTCGATCTCATCAATAACAATTAAATACCTAACACATGAAATGACAATGAATAGCAAAAGTTAATCCTTCGACGTTATGTTAGAAAGGGTGCTGCAATCCAGCGATTACTGGCAATAGATTACTTGATCTGGACGAGAAAGCCACGCGCGAGCGGTTTTTAGATAATCTCCCGTTGTTTTGCAAAGCCGAATTGCATGTTCGATTATGCAGATATATTTGAAAATACAGTTATATTTTCTGTACAATCTAATGCCTATAATTTTAAGAAAGAACTAAGTTCTCATATGTCACATAATATTTGTGAAGCCCCTCGTTGTGAGTCTCACTGACAATGTAGGTATAGTCCCATATTTCAGACACTGAGTGACATATAAGTGATGATGACACCGAGTGACATATAAGTAATGACGTAAACATCTAGTAATACGTAAGAAATTTCTCCTTAAAAATAAGCGGTGCATAACCTTCTCTTTTCTTTTTTTAAAGAATTAACTTATCAAAGTGGTCGCATAATTGTGTGGCTAGATATTAAAATACATATGCATTTATGTCTGTAACTAAAGGGTTATTTTCTATACAACTATAGTGTTTATAATTGGAAATATAGCTGTATTTCTATCCTGTAGAGGGAAGGAGGTGCCTTAATCCCACCTAGTTTGCTTGAGTGGCTCGAAATTCTCGCATAAATAGGAAGAAAGTGAAGACAAATTAATTACATATCATGTCCGCGTTCTACCATGAACTACGAATGTAACTTTATTTTCACAGCTGCAACCGCAATTAAGCAGGATTTATGGCTAGTTTCAACTTAAAAGAAATGCTGTTGAGTAGGAAAGATGCCCACCTCTTGTCCTGGAGGTAATCTGTTAGAGAAGTTTCTGAATACTGTTGATCCGGAAGAAGTTTCTGGTGGATATACGTCAGAATACCCATGGCATCGCTGTGCTCCAGCGAGCGCACGGCAACCCAAGCACGGCAAGGGAATGCATTCACGACATCAGGATCGTCGTACACTGCCCTTGCGAGGGTAGTCTTCCCCACGCCACCAAATCCCATGATGGAGATCACCCTCAGCTCCTGCTGCTGGCCCTCCACTTCATCTAACAGCGCGAGAAGCTCCCACTTGGGTTGCGCAATGCCCACAGGGTGTGGGCAGCGCTCAACATGATCAGGTCCAGGTCGTCTCGCTGGCGCTGCGGTGGAGCTGGAGGGTTGGCCACCGCCAGGAGGATTAAGTATCCGGTTACGTGCTTCCTGCAAGCGCTTCTTAAGCTTCTTGATCTCGCCCGCGAACCTGTAACAGGGGTAAAGCGTCTTCACTCCGTGGGCAGCCCGACGGAGCCATGATGCTCTCTTCTTGCGGGTAACACGATGCAGGAAGAGCTCTATGCAATCCTCAATGTCGTGCATCAACACACGCATCTCTTCACTGTACGCCCTCGCAACGGCTGTGCGACGAGCACCCCTCCACCTGGTGAGCTCATCATCCGTGTTAGCTGCAAGCATGCGAAGATCCTCTCTCAAGGATTCAGTGTCAGGCTTGAGGTGCCTCAACATCCTGTATGTCTTAACTAATTCTAGCACTTGGAAGAGCCTCCCCATGACGTTATTCAAGAAAGCGGCTGCCGCCGCTTGCTCCAGGGGTGGTACCATCGATCACGGATTTTGATCACTGGCCGGCTTTTGCTGCTGTCGACCTTTTGGTAGATTTTCTCTTGCTTCTTGCCTGTGAAGTGACTAGATGTCGAGGAAAGTCTCTCTTTTATTGAGTAGCTAGGTTTTATTAGTGTCACGCTGTGTTCCGATGGTGCTGTTATGTGTGTTGTGTTGTTACGTGAGGTGTTGAGGTGCTCTTTCTCTCGGTGTGTCCTACTCCTACCAGGATAGGTGTTGGTGGTTGTAATTCTTTTTTCCTCTGTGAAATCAATGGGCAGAGCACCTGCAGCCGTTAAAAAGAAAAGGCACAAGGCAGCACTAGCACATGCATCGAAGCATCTTTCTTACTTTTTTTTAATAGAAAAATAGGTCCACAATCAACTATCGCAAAGACGTATAAATTAAAAATACCATCACACATGGGACTGACAACTGGACCCTAGAACTACATGTCAGTGATGCATTGATGATATTTTTAACTCAAATGATCTTTGAGCAATTCACTCCTATAACAAAAGGTCCTACGACCTAGGCAGTTTCTCCTAACCACTCCAAGATAACGTTTGTCATTAGGCCCCTCAAAATATTTTTAAGGTTACATAGTCATGCCTACCAAGGCTTTCATGATTAATCTGACAAGCAAGCACTGGACACTCTTTTCAAAACGACTATCACTAAGGTGTGAGGGCTATAAGGTGTAAGGACTATGCATGAATATATATAGTTATGAGCTTCTCATTAGTGGGAACTATGAAAACAGTATATTTCATAAATTATTATTGATTATTATGACATCCTTTGCCATGGTAGTAGCTTATTGTAGATAGCTACCGTCTCATCTTTTGTAGCATGTGCGCACGAAATAAAGATAATGACATGCAAGAAATGGTGAGTAACGAGCTAAGGGGATAAATAAGCTATGGAAATATGTGTTTCCTCTCGAAGAGTAGAGTGCACTGTATGTACATGAACTTCCGAGAGGGGCGGAGCAAAGTCCAGAACCTCGACAGTTGCTCATTTGCAGTGGGTTTTTTTTTCACCTAGCTGCATGCATCCACCTCACATGTTTATACACTTGGGGTTGTAATACCCCAAATTTGCATAACGGAAAATAATAGTGATAAAGGAATTTTTGCCGTCAGACCCATCGACCATTTGGAGCGTCGATTTAGTTTCGCGCGCAGAGGTTCCCAGACCATCCCAGGACGATCGGCGCCGTCTAGAGAGCCGTATAATTAGCGCTCTCAGAGGTTCCCGGACCGCCTAGGGACAGTCGGCACCATCTCGCGTTTCGGGTGTTCATCATCCGGCAATTTCTACTTTACCTTTTACCAACTTACCGCTGCAGTAAAGACCAACATAGCCTTGGACCAGAATGCCCTTGGCAGTCATGTATATGAGAGAGAAGTGGGAGGGGCATCTCGGACATTTCACAAATGCAAAGGGGCAGCTCCCAACCGTGCCCATATATGTCAGCCCCATGCAGCAAAGCTCATTTTCCTATCCCATTCTCACGGCAAAGGTAAGTGCATAGCAAGGGTAGCAAGCCACTCCATCTCCTTCCCACTGCCAACCCAAGAGGCCAAGAGTAAGCTAACCAAGAAGCCAACCCCCAGGACCGAGCAACCATGCTTCTATATGAAAGCACAAAACAAGCAAAGCCAGTTGTATACCCCAACCGAGAGCTAGCCAAGACCATGTAGGACTAGAGGATAAAAACAAGCCTCTCAAGCTTTCCATTCTTCTTCTCTCCTCTACTAAAGCAACCACAAAGCCACACCGGCCGGCACCAGGTAAGTAAGGTGAGTTTCCATTCGTAGGCATCCACACACACAGAGAGGGTGGAGGCAGGGCGCCGGCCGGCTGTGAGCCGCGGCCGGCAAGTCCGAGGGGCGGCATGGAGGCGTAGGCAACCGAAGGGGTGGTGCAGGGGGGCGGTGCTACAGGGGGCGGCCGGATCTGGGCCCGGTCGGCCGGCGTGGGAGGAGCCACCGGCGCCGGCGCCCCTCGGGCCGAGATCCCCGCGCCGCAAGCCACCAAGAGCAAGAGGGGGAGGGGAGTCAGAGGAGGCGGCGGAGAAATAGGGGCCGGCGGCGTCGAGCCGGCCATGCGCGCCGCCGCGCCGCCCCGAACGAGTCCGGCGGGAGGAGGCCCTTGTGGCCGACTGGAGTAGGAAGGGGGAGAGAGAGAGTGGGGGCGGTGGAGGAGAAGGCTGGCGGCGGCCCCATGGTCGGCGGCGAGGGGGGAGGCCGGCGTGCCCATTCGCCGTGCGCCGCTTGGCCGAGTGCGCATGAGAGTGAGAGAGGAGGGGAGAGAAGTGAGGGAGAGAGGAAGGTAGGGGCGGCGGGAGGGCCGCCGGCGGTGAAGGGGTCGCCGGCCGGCCTGCGCGCCGCCGCGCCGCCCCTGGAGAGACCCCATTCGGCCGAATGGGGGTTTGGAGAGAGAGAGGTTGGGTGAGGGGAGGAAAAAGAGAGGGGGGGCCGGTTCGGCCGGCCAGATAGGTGAGAAAAGGAAGGAAAAAAAAAGAGAAAGAAAAGAAGAAAAGGAGAAAAGAAGAGAAGAAGGAAAAAAAAGAGAAGAAAAGAAAAGAGGAGAAAAAGAAAGAGAGAAAAAATGGGTTCGGCACCTGCGTGACAGGTCCCTTAAAACCCGGGCGTTTACACCAGCGATCGGGGTTTGCACGTAGAGCCGTTGTTCTCCGTTTATGCCCAGGTTTCTGTTTTGCCGTTGAGTCGGGTTGTCATGTACGCAGGTGGAGGTCCCGGGTCGGAGCCGTCCACGCGTCATCCCCGAGGCTAACCAGGCAAGTACCTTGTAAAGCGGTGAATTCGGGTAGTGATTTCGCTTAAAATTGAATAATTTGGGGTAAGTTTACCTATTCTGGGTGCAAATTGAGAAAAGGTGAGAGTTGAACGTTAAGATATGATAAGTTGAAAAACATAAAGGAATTTGCAAGAGCATGGTAGAACAGTGGATTAGGGTGAAGGATTGGTGTTTTTATGTCTTCCGTGACATGCTCTACAGTGATTTATGATTTCGGGATAATCATACCTTGATAAGTGTTACTTATGATTAAGTGCTAACAGTGAAAGTAGGTTGCATGTGGCATATGCATTTGCATTAAAGTGCACTCAAGAGTGAGGGCGGTGAGAAAGTCCCTAGCTACGAGTGGAGCTAGTTGACTAATCCGGAGTGCTCTTGAGTATTACCTACTGCGGTAGGTACTCCACGGGAGTGGAGCTTGGGACCCCGTATGGAAGAGGACGGGGCTTGAGTGGCTCATCGACGGGTGAGCACTCCGCTATACCGGTATGAGCTACAGTTACAGACGCATTACAGATGCATTGCATTGCATTGTATGAAAACAGAACAGAATAGTGATACAGTTACAGATGCATTGTATTGCATAAAGAGTTGATAATGAAACAGATACAGAGATGAGAGATGGTAACAGTAAAATAGTTACAGTGAAAGTGGCGTGTAGTTTACAGGGATGAGAGGTGGTAACAGTAAAATAGTTACAGTGATAGTGACGTGTGGTTTACAGAGATGAGAGGTGGTAACAGTAAAATAGTTACAGTGATAGTGACGTGTGGTTTACAGAGATGAGAGGTGGTAACAGTAAAATAGTTACGGTGATAGTGACGTGTAGTTCACAGAGATGGAGAGTGGTAACAGTGAAATAGCTACAGAAACAGTAATGTATAGCTCGCAGTAATGGGAAGTAGAAATAGTAGAACAGTGCAGAGATAGTGAGGAATAGCTCATAGAATTGGAGAGCGATGGCGGTAGAATAGTTACAGAGATAGCGAGGTGCAGTCTACAGAGATGGGAAGTGATAACCGTTAAGTAGTATAGACTAAAGAGTTGAGAATGTGCATGAGCATGTGCGTGGGCATATGCATAATAATAATCGGTGGATGAGAATCGATAAGGATATGAAAAAAAAGGGGCATGTGCATGATGAATAGCCCATCGGATCTTGAAATGGATAAATGGAAGAGTGGTTAATGAAATTAGAATGATAATGGTCTAATGAATGAACCTGTTATTTGCTGTTTTGCTTTGTACTTGCTGAGTCGGTGGACTCAGCCTTGCTTTGTTGATGTTTTTAGGTGACCGTTGAAGACGCCGAGCACGGCGGGAGTAGCTCATGGACAATCGCACGAACCAAAGAAAGACTCTTGTATCACTTTTGTCAATGTACTTTAGCTTTGTTAGGCTAGAGTAATCACTAGAACTGCTATGATGTACCTGAACGTAGCACAATAAATAAAGTTAATGTGGGTTTTTTTTAAATTCTCCTGTGTTGGTGAAATGGTAAGAGTAGTAGAGGTGGTAGCATCTTGGCCCAGTGAGTGGGCGGGGTGTTACAGGGGTACAGTTTACTCTGTTTGAAACTTTGAGACACTTTTTGCGATGCGAGAATTTTCCCAACTCCCACGGGAATTGAACTATTTCCTATCGAGTTCTTGCATAATTCCTATAACTAGAGATTTCTATATGCGTAATCATTTATTAATATTGGTGCCTATTTAAGTAAGCATCCATGCCACAAGATTAGCACCTAATCTATCCAACGTGACAAAAAGAAAAACAGTTTTGTTTTGCAAACCACCTCTTGGAAAACGTACATCGTACACAGTGGCGGACCCAGAATTTTTAGAATGGGTGTTCGGATTTCAGAGCTAAGTTGCTCGAATACGTCGATACCGCAGTGCACCGTCCCCCCTCCAAACACCGATACAATGATACGTGTATGTAGATATAATAAAAATACAAAAATTACAAAAATTAATGATTTCGTATGAGAAAATAGGCGACATAAGTCGAGTATAATTATATGAATTAAACAACAAATTATAGAGATAAATGAGAGTTGTATATCTTGTTGATCTTGCTTTTTTTTTTGCTATTTCCCCATCAGCAAGAACTGTCTATCTAAGAAAAAATTGTATGTTTTTTCCATAAAGCAAAACAGACCAATAAAGAAAATAAGTGAAGTGGGGTGGAGCACACCTAGATCTGAAAGAGAGACGATGACAATAAGTTAGAAGTGCTACTCACTTCCCAATGCCACGCTCCCTCCCGGCTACCGCGCTGCTCCCTACGTGTCACCCGCTCCCTACCTCCGTGTTTGTTGTGCCACTGTCCGGTTGCCCATGACACCTCTTTGCTCGTCCGCGCTGCCACACGCTCACCTTGCACTGCGTGCCGCCTCACGCATGATTGTCATCACATCATGGCACCATGTCCGTGTCCGCCGGTCGTCACTCGCCTCTAGCCTGCACTTCCGCCCGCTCTCCACTCGAAGGCTGAAGCCGCCTCTCACACAGATAGCCATAAGATGAGAAATAGAACAAATGTTATGATTTTGTTTATATCTTTATCTCTTTGGACGTGAAGAGGGCTGAGGTGGAAAGAAAAATAGGTCTAGTATATTACATGAGTTGCACGTGAGAAACGAGAAGTGGGGGCTGAATTTATTTACAGGTATAAAATATAGTTTTAATACAACTAATAATATATACATCTAATATACCTGGTATTTTATAAAAAAATTTAGGTGTTCGACTGAACACCCTTGACCCATGCTAGATCCGCCTCTGATCGTACATGCCCTTACTCCCAGTTTGGCAGTAATTGGGAAGGGAAATGGGAATTTAGAGGAGGTGGTTTGCGGTGGCATGGGCAATGGAGTTTGTTTTTTAGTCTCAATTCCTTGTTTGTTAAGAGGGATGGAAAATCATAAGGATTTAGTTTGTAACTTGCTAGACACCCTAATATATGTCACGATTTATAGTTTACATGTATAGCCAACACAGAGCAATTCACACTCTTCCATGTGTTTAAAATGGTGGGAGTTAGACCTCAAGCTCCCAATCCCAATCCTGTCTAAACTCTCACATCCACCAACAAAACCAAAAAACTTTGCAACCCTTACTCCCCAGATTCCCATTCACTTACATGAATTCTCTCCAACCAAACAATCTGTAGGATTGGCCTGGTGGTGGGAGTGAGGGTGTTCATTTCCACCCACCCGGTTAGATCCATTCATCGATATGATATGTGTTATTTAATCAGAGTACGTATGCATATGTGTTCAATGTGAAAGTGTATGCCAATACTCTTTGAGGCCTGGGAGCCTTCAAATTTTTAGCGTGTGACGTGGATGTGGAGTACATGTGGTTTCCCCATAGGTTAATACCTTTGGAGAGCTCCTCATCCAGTCTCGCAGTCCTGACATCTTCTTAGCCAGGTACAGTTTTGGAATTTCTTGAACTCTCAATTGTTCCCAGTTCATACCTTTGGAGAGTTCCTCATCCAGTCTCGCAGTCCTGACATCTTCTTAGCCAGGTACAGTTTCAGAATTTCTTGAACTCTCAACGAATCTATCCTTCTTCTGAGAGAGAGAGAGAGAGAGAGAGAGAGAGAGAGAGAGACTAATCTCTGTTTTGGTTCGTTTCAGGGACGCATTGATGGAGTATCTGATTAGCGCTTCGCAGGGCGCCATGCGCTCCCTTCCTGGGAAGATCGAGTCATTGCTGATTGAGCCCGAAAACGGTCTGCGCAAGGGGGAGAAGGGTGCGATTGGCCTGCTCAAATCCGATCTCAGAGAAATAATAGACTCGTATCTCATGGAGCCATCAGAGGTGGAGACCCCTGCCTTCACGGCCAACTGCTGGGTGAAGGAGGTACGCGAACTGTCATATGACATCGACGACTTCGTCGACAAGCTCGTCCACGACGACGCCGATGCCAGGATTGTCGCTCGGCTTCGAAAGAAGCTGAATCCGCGGCGCCGGTGGATCACCGACGAGATCTCAGGATTTAGGACTCGTGTGAAGGAGGTGATTCAAAGGCACAGGAGCTACAATCTTGATGAATTCACCTTCAGGCCTAGGTACCTATCCGATGAACATCGGATTCGGCCGCTTTATGGGGAGGGTGCAGCAGGTCTTGTTGATATTGACAGTCCGATGAACAAGCTTGAAGAGTGGCTGACTGGCGATGTAGAGCAGAACCTTAGGGTGGTATCTATTGTTGGATTTGGAGGTGTTGGCAAGACCACACTTGCCAAAGAACTCTATTGCAAACTTGGAGGGCGATTTGAATGCCGGGCTTTTGTACGGACGTCTCGAAAGCCTGATGCGAGGAGGCTTCTGACGAGCATACTATCACAGCTGCAGGTGCACCAACCCCCTGACGCTCGCGCTTGGGGGGTGGATGAACTCATCAAAAATATCAGCACACATCTACAATCAAAGAGGTATATTTTTCTTTCACATGTATTCATTGCGTCATATTTTTCCAGCAAGTCATAAAAAGTACTGCATTTTTCCAAATTATTTCTCCAACAGTGCTACAACGTACCACTGGGTGGGAAATGGCTATATGAACACCGCTAATTCCTCGTTAGAAAGAAAACAAATAATTGAAAGCACCTTCCCAACCACCTGTCATGCTCAACCTCGCCCCTGCACCCTTACTCCCTCCATTGATCTTGGCGTTCTGCTGTTGAGAGGGATAGGTATTGAGTTTCATATGGCTCAATTCTTTTGGGTTTATACTTAGACTTTAATTTCTATTTCTACAGTAATTCACTGTTAAACAGTGTGTTTTTTCAAGGCGGGGTCTACAGATAAATTATAGTACAAACTATACCAAGTTTAGTTGTACTGGCCAAAATCATATGCAACTATTTCTCTCTGCGTACTACCTCTCACGAACATATCAGAATTCAAAAATCATAGCCGCCGCCTTAGCTCAGCGGACCTGTTGCAAGAGAGGGCTAACCTACCGAGTGCTCCTCCACCTAGACTTCATTGAAGATTTCTTTGCGGCATCTCCTGAAGCTGGCCTAGGTGCTCTTGACTTTGTGCCTTTCAAGCTGATGAAGCATGGTCTCTCCTAGCGCCTTGGTGTCATGGATGGGACCCTGGAGACGATGGATGATTCGCACAGCTGCAACAACAATGAGGCGACTCTAGGAGACAAGGGCACCATCACCACCCCCCGTCGTTACAGGGTCAGAAGGCTGTCCCCCGAGACCACTGAGAGGATGATAGGTACTGCCCCAAGCATCACGATGATGATGACGATGATCACCACCATCGCCGTAGGTAGGACCTTCAACGGCGCTAGGAATCCTCATCACAGGCGATAGACTGACAAGGGAAATCCCTTGACCACCAGAGAGACAGATCCCCATGGCCTTATTGCCCCTCTGGCAGGGACAACTGGTGACACCACGATGTGCTGGAAGGACCTGTCATTTTTGGCTCACTCCATCAAGGTCAACACAACCAGCAACCACTTGCAGACTCCACTCACAAGGACTACACTGACTCAACCTTGCAAGCACTTTTCGCCTCCCACATGGCACTTCTTTGATAGGGGCTAGCTCAGCTCATTGACGCCTGGCTCCGACACTCTGAGGAAGAAGCACGCGCTACTCGTGTTGCTTGGCTTCGCAAGGTAGAGGAGTACTTTCAAGCGGCGAAAGGGGCTTCCGACCAGTTGCTTCTTCTGGTCCACCAGCCGGCGCTCATTGACAAGCCCCCTACTGCCCACAATGACTATTTGACCGCTGCTCTATCCGATGAATTCCTCAACTTGGCAGTGCAAGACCCTTCGTGCTCTAGTGCTTTGCCAAGCTACTTGCACCCTTGAGAACTCGCACAAAAGGGAGCAGCTGCACAATCTGAGGAAGCTGCACCATCCCTGCTCAGTACGCCTCCTACACAGATGGTGGCACCATCGGCTCTGGCTCTTCAACTGTCCACTCTACCACTGGCTCTGGCATTCAGGTTGTCTGCTTCGCCACCCGCTCTGGCGCTCAGTCTACCTGCTCCACTGCTACAGTCCACTTCATTGGAACCTTCCTTGCAGCTACAAGAAACCACACTGATGGCGCCGATTGTTACTTCACCTCCTGCACACCCTGTTCTGCTGTTGAAGGAAACTGCAATTGGCTTGCCTGCTTCTCCTGCTGAAGATTGCCATGGACAGACGTCTGTGTGGACATCCTCTACGCCCCCCTACCTGGGGGGTCTACCAGCCTCACGTCTCCACAGTCCCCTAGCTCGGGGGGGTCAGCTGGCCAGGGTAGGACAGACATCCCAACCCCCTCCACTAGGGTGAATCTGCAGTCTCACCCCCTGATGAGCTACCTTGGCCACCTCACGACAACAACATTTCTAATCAAAGAGCGTTCCAGCGCCGTCTCCCCCCTACCTCTCTCATTCGCCTCGCCGCCGCTGGAGCGTGCCGCCGGAGGCGTCCGGGCCCCTGTGGAGGTCGCCAGCGGAGGAAGCGCCCTGATGGGCGTCCGTGCTGCGGGATGAAGAGCCGGCGAGGCCCGAGGTCGCGGAGCTCGCAGTGCAGGGGCGTCACCTTCTACCGGAGGACTGGCCGCTGGGAGTCGCTCTTTGTTACTCCGCCGTCGCCGTCTCTCATGCGTACATGCGTGGGGGCGGCGTTGTCGCCCGCGTGGAGCGGCGTCAAGGAGGTGTGGCGGCGTGCTGCAGCCCGGCCTGGTGGCGGTCAGCCTCGTCCTCGCCGAGGTTGCCGGCCAACGGCATGTGGCTCCAGCGTGCTGGCGCCGGGATCTGGTAGAGCGCGGGTGCTGGTCGCCGGAGCCTTGCGTGGGTCTGGATGGAGGCCGGTTGCTGCGCCTGGCGATGGTGGTTGGCTGGTGGTCCTGTTGTGCGGCAGACGGTTTGGTTGCTGGGTGCCTAAGGCATCCCGCGGTGACCGGTGAAGGATATGATGGACTCCGGAGTGTTGGTGGAAGTCTTTTTTGCGTGTGGGTAGTACGTGGGGTGCTGTGGAGGTGCTGGCGAAAGCATTGCCGGTGTTCTTACCGGTCCTGACAACGATGACGCCTTCGGGCGCCATTTTCCTTCCTGGAGGCGTTGTCTTGGCATTCCACAGCTCTCATGTGCTCTGATCTCCAGGTGAAAACCTTGCCTCGGTGAGGCGGGCGGCGTTGGCGATTCTGGTCGTCTCGTTGGAGGCGTCGCCTAGGAGGTCCTTCTTCGCACAAATTAGACCGAAGTTTGGATGGCGCAGTCGATGAAGGATAGGGTCTTGGTTGAAAGCAAGGACAGAGAAGAAGCTCTGAAGCGTAGTCTTTCTAGCTTTTTTTTCATAGTCCTTAAGCTCTCTTTCTTGTGGTTGTATGCTCCTCAGTTATGAGGCTTTGAGCCTAAGAGCTCGTGTAACCGTTGGCTGTATATATCCCTCGTGGATATAGAGGCCGTATTTTAATTCCTTTATCTAAAAAGGTCACTCTAGCTTGGACTGCATCTTCATGCAGGCTTCACCGCCACTCGTGCAGTAACCTCGGCCCCCATCTCCAAGCAAGTCAACAATTGGCGGCCTCTTCACACCCTGTCGAAGTGAATGCTTCGCATCAAAGCGTTGCACCACACCCCAATAATGAAGCATGCCTAGCAAGTCCTAGCATGCTGACTAGGGGTCCTCCAGGAGAATGAAGACATGACTAATGAAGCTCACCAACGCTACATCACGATGTTCAATGGGCCATTGCCATCGAAGTGCATCAAGGCCCTATCCACACTCTTCCAGTTTGACTCGGATCTCGCAGCTCACGTTGACGATGCCTTAGTGGTGGATGCTCAGGCAGTGCTGCTCTAGATGGAGGAGGCAGCTACATTGTAGCTGTGGTCCTAATGCCTCAACAACTTGGAAGTTTGGTGTTCCCGATTCTTAGGGCATCTCCAATGGTTATAGCTAGCAACTAACTATAAGACTTCCACATCATCTATATAGTACACACTAAAGTTAGCATTCTAAAGAACTATCTATAAGGATAGCTATTTGATGCTTACATGCACACACAGAATTTATGGAGGCTGTCTCGTTTGGCGCTATAGACTATCTCTAGAGCTGTAGAGAGCTGTGTTCTCTTTCTTCATTTAATATCTTCCACGTAGGACAGTTGATGACATGGACTCTCTTGTAGATAGCTGCTATAGACCCATTGGAGATGCCCTTAGCGACTTTATGTTTAAGCTCCACAACTTCTTTTGCTCTTTTGGCTATGTCATGTGCTGGTCTGTCCACTGCACCCAACTAGTTATGGATGTCACTACAGAATGTTGTCACCATGTACTCATCTCTCTGTTGCAAATCTATTACGAGATGGGCTGCTATCGACTCTATTATGCTTGCTATGTTTAATTCCCCTGCCTGCTGGGATTGATTGCCGCAACTAGGCTATCCATCAGCCGACTGTTGCCTCCCTCTCCACACAAGAATGTGATGCCCACTTGCCCAGCACCACGTTTGCTTGCTCATCTAGGTGTGGCCGATCCTATCTGCTGATCACCGTGCCCAGCAGTGCCACTCCGGCTGCCATGCCGACCAGTGGCACGGGCCGGCTAGTGCCTAATCATGCAATTGAGTGCCCCTTCCGGATATGTCAGGACCAACGCTTACCATCCTCTCTTTTTTTTAGATAAAGGATTTAAAATCCGGCCTCTATATCCACAAGGGATATACACAGCCAACTTACCATCCTCTCTTGGAATGTGAGGGGACTCAACTCCCCAGCACGTTGCGCAGTAGTGCATGACTTAATCATGGCTAGCAAGCCCCACATTATTTGCCTCCAAGAGACCAAATTCAGCTCAGTAGATCAAGTCTGCGCTTGGTGTCTAGGGAGAAACAATCTGCGTGACTTCTTGCCGGCGGACGGTGCTCGTGGACGCATTCTTGTCCTCTGGAATAGAGACATAGCCCAAGTCTCCAACTGCTGCTGCCGTGACTACTCACTGACCATGGATGTAACAATCAAGCTTTGCTCCATAGACTTTCTGATGACGGTAGTTTACGGCCCCTCCATAAACAGAGACAAACCGGCCTTTCTTCAAGAGTTGCGGCAGGTGTAGCCACCAAACAACTCCACATGGCTGCTCCTAGAAGATTTCAACCTCATATATAAGACAAGTAATAAGAATAACTACAACCTCAATAGAGGGCTTATGACGCAATTCCGACACACCTTTGACACCTGCGAGCTGAAAGAGGTTCATTTGCAAAACCACATATATACCTGGTCTAATGAAAGAGACAATCCAACACTCGTGAGGCTCAATAGATTCTTCAGCAACATTGCATGGAACACTACGTTTGATAGACACACCCTACATACACTGTCAACATCCCTCTCAGACCATTGCCCCTTCTTCTTTCTAATGCCAGCAAACTCCACCAAAAAGCTTCTGTTTCAAAAACTTCTAGACCCTACTCTCAAGCTTCCCCAGGTGGTCCACCAAGCATGGGGGAACCAACCATGTGCTTAGATCCAATTCTGAGGCTCAAAAACAAATTAGAAAATATGGCTAAACGGCTTAAACAGTGGAGCAATAAGCTGTTCCCAAACTTGAGGCTCCAACTTAATATGGCCCACGAGCTTATCCTTCGCCTCGACATAGCACAAGACAGTCGACTCCTCTAGGCGGGAGAGTGTGACCTCCGGAAGCATCTAAAGAAAAGAGTAATGGGACTGGCGGTCATAGAAAAATCTCAAAAGAAGCAGGCATCACGAATCTCCTGGCTTAGGCTGGGGGACGCAAACACAAAATTCTTTCATATCATAGTCAACAGTCGTAAGAGGAAAATTTTCATCCATCGTCTTTTGATGAACCTCGGATGGGCTATCTCCCATGAGGATAAAGCAAATGTGCTATCTGCCCACTTCAACAAAATCTTCGGATAGGCCCCGCCTTTAACCACCACCTTCAATTGGGACACCTTACAGCTGCCACGCTTAGACCTACACGACTTAGACCTTCCTTTCTCCGAGTAGGAAGTGCACCAGGCCATTCTAGAGCTGCCACATGATAGAGCTCTAGGACCTAATGGGTTCAATGGAAACTTCTATCATGCCTGCTGGGACGCCATAAAGAGCAACTTCATGGGTGCCATACATGCCTTCTATAACCTAAGAACAAATAATTTCAACCGTACAAACACCGCAAGTTTGATTTTGGTGCCAAAAAAGGGCGGGTCCTTAATGGCGTCCCAAGAGACATTGTAAAACATCGTAGAGGCCTACAGTAGGGTGATCCTTTATTCCCTTTCCCCTTCTCTTGGCAATAGACATGCTGCAAAGGGTCCTCAACATTTCAGCTGACCTAGGCCTCTTGCAAACTCTCTGTGGTTGCCTGCTGCCCTTAGAACTGTTCTTTACGTGAACGATGAGGTCATCTTCCTACATCCAAACCAAGACGATGTGTGCACTCTCATCCGAATCCTACACAGCTTTGGTGAAAACACAGGGCTGCATACCAATTTACAAAAAAGCCAAGTGGCTCCAATCAACTGTGACAACATTGACCTCAATGGCTCATTGCAAGACATCCACTTCAGCTTGCTTCCTTCCCTTTGAACTATCTTGGACTATCGCTTGCAATCAAAAGGATGTGTCAAGCAGACTTTCAAAAACTTGATGAAAAATATGCTAGCCAACTGAAGAAATGGAAAGGCAGGCTACTCACACTCGCAGGAAGAAAGACCTTGGTGAAATCCATGCTCACGGCCCAATCAACCTACCTCCTTACGGCCATTAAGCCCCCAAAAAGTGTCTTCAAAGCACTAAACAAGCAGGCATGGTGCTTCCTTTGGGCTGGCTCTGAGCTTTTAATAGGGGGCAAGTGCAACGTCAACTGGAATACAGTGTGCAGGCCTATGAATTTCAGAAGACTGGGTATCCTTGATCTCGAGCGATTCGCCAAGGCCCTAAGTCTTAGATGGGTTTGGCTTGAATGGGACCGCCAACCAAGACCCTGGCATGGCATGGAAACACCGTGCGATGGTATAGATTGGGACCTTTTTGCTACAACCATCGTCATAACAATTGGGGACAGAGCGAAGGCAGAGTTCTAGAAATTCGCATGGGTGTCAGGAAACAGGATGTGTGATATTGCGCCTACAGTCTTCCCAACCTCTAGAAGGAAAAACCAGACCCTGCAAGCTGCCCTCTCAGGGGGCACCTGGATGCATGACTTAAATTGGGAATCTGGGACATCAACACAGTACATTCGAGAGCTGATCGTGATTGAGGGACACATCACCACATTGAACTTGTAGCAAGGAGGGGAGGACTTGGTGACATGGAAGCTTACCCCCAATAGAGCATATAGCACGGCCTCAGCCTACCAAGCTCAATTCTTGGGGGCAACAATAACCTCCATGAACTCCCTAGTTTGGAAAGCTTAGGCACCTAGCAAATGCAAGACTTTTGCCTGGCTCACCATCCAAAATAGACTTTGGACAATTGATCATCTCTCCATCAAAGGTTGGCCAAACCAGCTCACGTGTCCCCTATGCTCGTGAACCCTAGAGTCTACCATCCACCTTCTAGCTGAATGTCACGTACTTCATGAAGAGGATCTGGACCGTCGTGGCGTGGTGGTGTGCCTATGATTTCCTTGATCCAAATACCTGGCACTTCTTCTCATTGGTCTGAGACTGGTGGGAATTGATCCTGTTCTCGCCTGGTATACCTCACAAAGCAATAGCAACACTTGTGATGCTTGTCACTTGGCAAATCTAGGAGTGAAACGCCAGAATCTTCGGTCAACGCACTTGTCTCCAGTGCAGCTATTCGCTACAATAAAAGAGGAGGCTGGGGTTTGGATCCTAGCGGGGGGAAGGTTGGCGGAGTTCTCCATTTCCTTGTAACCTAAGCGTTGTTTGTTAAGTGTGTCTCTGGCCTTGGCCCCACCTCCCCTACCCCCTTCCTATTCCTCTTTGTGCCTCCTCTGCTCGTTTCTCTAGCTTGTTAAACTACTTCCTTTTGAATTAAATTTGGTAGCTCTCCTGCCTGTTTCTTCAAAAAAAAACCATAGCCATAAGCCTCAGCCCAAAAGAACCCACTCTACCAACCAGTTTACTCAAAAGATTACATTGTTAGGGAAAGCTACCCACATCTATGCTCTTCCAAGGCTATGTTGGCTGCAATTATCTTTCTTAAAATGGTGTTGCTTGGGTCTTGAACTTAGTACATCTTGGCTCTGATGCTATATTGAGTTACATGCACTAATCACTTCACCTAAAAACTTAAGCCGATGAGAAAAAGTGAACAATATACTAATATTTCAACAATAGGTTCTTCGTCAACCCCTCTAAACCGCTTTCATTCTCTCCCGTTGCACACTAGAACGATGTGAGAACATGTGATCGCAGCACTGGAGACATAGGTGTAAAAAAGGAAAGAATTTGAGTGGTAACTGTGTTGAAAACACAACTCAATATTTATGTACACCTATACCCGACACTTACGTTTCAAGTCACCTTGGAAATTCTATATGGGAAACCTCGACGCCTAAACTCATTGATCTTAGCTAAAATGACCTTTGGATTGGTGGTAGTTGGTTATGGCCCTGCTCCAAACGATTTCTACTTGTGGCTTCTAGAACACGTCGGTTTCTTAATTTTTTTTCTTTTTTTCTTTTTTGCTTTTCTTTTTTCCTTATTCCTTTGCATTATCTATGATGATATAACCTTTTCATTTTTTAAATTTAATTACTCAAAAAAGCTAACAGCCGCTATAGTGCTTTTTCAACTAGAAGCCACATTGAGCACTACCATATGTCCAGCTATGATTGACAATGGGACATCCTTCAAAATGGCAGTGTGCTGAGTGTTATTATATTATAATCGTGTTGCCAATGATAAAGCACCAAAACAAGAAAGTAAAAGAATGTAAAGATGCAGTCCCAGCCTCTCTCAACTTTAGTGATAGATGGATTAGTATGTGTACAACGAGATACCCTAGCCCCCTTTATATAGGCAGAGGAGGTCTTCCTCATAAATAGAATAAGTAATATGAGAGTAAATTATGGTAATGGGTTTGGTTGGGCCTATGGGCCTAATAGGCTGATCTAGGCTAACTATCCACACAAATGACTAATGTTACAACACTCACTCTTGGATATTTGCCAACACCATGCTCATGCCTCATTAAAAATTTCTTCCAAAAAACCTAGTGGGAAAATTGGCAAGAAGAAAAGAGCGTATAGCTCGCGTCCTTGCCATTGCATATGCTACCTAATTAAAAACCTTGAATTGAGAAAATCCAATGAGGCAAAACTCAACCAAGGGAAAAAGAGCACTTATGAAGATTATATACCTCCTCCCAACAACTTTCTATGTTTCCTTATGCCTATGCCATGAATATGTTTCTCTAAAATAGAAGTTGGCAAAGTATTGGTGAATAAATCCATCAGATTCTCACTTACTTGGATTTTCTGTATTTCAATATTCTAATTCTCCTATTGCTCGTATGAGTAGAAATGCTTATAGAGTCTATGCTTTGTTATATGCAACTTGACATAGCAATTCTTCATCTGTGCAACATAAGCTACATTATTATCCTTATAGAGGAATGTACAAGTCTTATCCACCTCTACACCACATGACTCTTGCATATGCAGAACCAGCCTTCTAAGCCACACACACTCACGAGTTGTCTAGTATGTAACAAGAATCTCTGAATAATTTGTTGACATAGCAACAATCTATTGTTTTATAGATCTCCCAGAGATGGATGTACTTCTGCTTAGAAACACATATCCAGTATGTCACTAGGCATTACAAGGATCAGATAAATAGCTATCATCCGAGTAGCCTGTTAACTTTATATTTTGACCTTAGGGATTAAAGAGTCCAAGATCATGTGTATGTTGTAGGTACCTGAGAATTCCTTTTACTCCATTTCAATGATTTCCATAGGCTCAGAACTATATATTGCCAAGCAACTTATTGAAAATGCAATATCAAGCTTAGTATAATTGGCAATATACAATAACACTCCAATAGCACTCAAATATGGAGTTTCATGCCATAATACATCCTCATCTTGTTGCCTATGTCTATATGGATCATTCTCCACTTCCAATGACCTAACAATCATGGGTGTACCCTATTGGATGAGATTTATTGGGATAGAGCGCAAAAATATGACAGTGGACATGTTTTCACTTTGCAAGCCAAGACAATATTTAGTCTCACCCAATCCTTCATCTCGAATTCCGTCTTCAAATATGAGCTAGTTTTGACGATATCTTATGTGGTTCAATGATATTCAAATCATTGACATACATAGATATGATGCAATATATGTTCATGAATTTCTTTATTAACACACACAAATATACATCGTTGTTTACATATTCTTTCACAAAAGGAATTCACTCAACTGGTTGTACCATGTACGACCTAACTGTTTTAATCTATATAGTGACCTAGTGACCATTGTACCTAGACACTATAAGTGTTGCTATCTTCATCTTGCTTATACATGGGACCTTTTGTCCCTTTGGAATATGCAAACACAATATCTATGAATCTCGTGCTTAAATTCATTCCTACTACCAATGCCATCACATAATGGAATGTTGTGCAATCCATCATAGGGGAGTAGGTATCATCGTAATTGATGTCCAATCTCTGTGTATACCCTTGTGCTACTAATCTCACCCTATACCTTACCACTTTATTATTTTCATTCCTTGTTCTTATGAACACTCACATCTCGAGCCAACAAGACTAACATCTCGAGGTGTCTTGACCATAGGTATGAAGACTTTCCTCTTATTTAGTAGGTTTAGTTCATTCTAAATTGTTCCTATCAGACCAGGAAATTAATTCCATATTTTATATGTATACTGTAGGAGTCCTATGGTTAGTGGCTATTACACACATATTACATATTGCATCACATCCATGCATGAATCAATAAAACAGAGTACCACATACTAATAAACAATTGTACATAGGTTATTATGGTGAAGTTGTATGCAAAAGGGCTGACCAACCAAATATTCACATAAAAGAGTACTTTCAACATAAATAAATGATAATTAAAAGATAAAATGCCCTTGTGGTGTGCTTAGCTTACTGGGTTAACATCCTAGAATTTGGTGTCATTTTCACCAAATCCTACGGCATAATGGTACCCTAACTGAAGGATTCTTTTTCCATTGAGTGTTCAACAAGCAATTGTGAGTACAAATTTTACTTGGTAAGACTTTAAATCAACACTATTAATACATGCAAGCTATATCAAGTGATGGCTATCCTACCTTGTTTATTTGCATAAAGCAAATTTTCATTTGCAATAAAGGTAGTATCTTTTGAAGAGCAATTTGCAAGAACATTTGACATTAATAAGAATATAGCCGTGGGGATGGAGCATTCAACTCATCGGTTTCTCACGAGTCATGGAGGTTCGAGGTGTCCCATCGACTCTATTGGGGACTTGAGGGCCTGAGCAGGCCTACACGGTGTCCATGGTGGTTTGGCTTTGCACAATGAGCTGTGGTGAGGCAGCAACGAGTTTGATGGCTTTGTCAGTGAGGGCTTTATCATGGGACCCATGGCATGTACATGGGAGGTGGCTAGGTGGAAGACGATTGTTGGCAACTAGGTCCAAGGCCCATCGGTCTACGGCTGCGGGAGAAGCAATGAGAGAAACCGTACTCCGCAAAAATATGCAAAAGCATAGAGGAAGTAGAAAAGAAGAGGGAAGAGGCGGCTCGAGCTTGGAGACGGTGCACGGGCCACAATTGGTCCGAAACAACAGATAAGGTGGCCCAAGGCTACAGAAATCAACCTAAAAAAGATTACGAATTTCAATTTGTTTTCAAATTAATTTTATTCTAGAAATCACATTTCAACTTAGAAAATTAACAAACTAGACTCAAGTAAATTATTTCTAGTTTTTGATAAACTTTTATTTATTATCAAATTTTCATTTTCAACTATTGAAAATTAGGAAAACACTTTAATAAATGCAAAAAAATAAAAAATGCTCATAATTTTAGAAACGATTATTTGAAAATTAATTATATGAAATTGAGATTTTGGGATGTTGTAGTTCCCTTTCATTTATCCCAATCAAAATGATTCTTGCATTTAGCAATCTTTCTTGGCACCGGATCCAGATTCTCAATACAGAACGCTATCTTACATGCAAAACAGCTGATATTAGCACATACTTGTCTATAAAAGACATCTCATGTTTTCACATAATTGGTGGAAAAATTTGTCCAACTCAATTGTGATTCTATTCAAATCAATCAACTCTCCGTCATTTCCCAATATGGCAGAGTATGAGTGTTCCATTGCCCTAGTGTCAACTAGTGTGCTCGTCTCTGCAAGTGCCTCCCCTTGTGCTCCTGCATAGGGGGCAATGTCCATCGAACATTCTTCATTATGTTCAACTTTGGTTCATGGAGTCTGTCTCCATGTTCATTACATCTCCTTTGCGGATGTCTCCACTATTTGAGATCTTTCGAACTAGAAGGTTTCCCCCTCTTCTTGTGCAATGGGGCAGAGTTAGACTAGAATCCAAAACACAATACATCGTGTTGTAAACAAAGTTTCCATCCATTGTTACTCCAATGTCCATTGATTTCCTTATCTTCAATAGCTAGTTCAACAAATTTTATAAATTTGGCAAATTATGCTTTTTGATCATCAAGTCATTAAATTCTAGAATATTCTATCAACCGATATGCGAAAAACCTATTCTAAGCTAATAGATATCTACTCTAGTCAGCTAAAATCTGGTGGCAATCCCCTTATAAAATGAAGGAAAAAGTATAGCTTTCAACCCTGAACTAATGACTAGGTCCAAAAAACAACCTTCAACTTCAAAACTGGCCACTTTCCATTCCCAAACTATCAACACTGTTTACTTTTCACTTCTAAACTTGTTTTATGAGTGGTTTTTGCCATGTTGATAGCCACATCACTGATTTTGGCTGATGTGGCATCCCAGTAGGCAAGCTTATGTTGACGTGACCTCTAAGTGGCATCCTAGTCAGCAAGAACAAATAAAAAAGTAAATAATATATTTATAACTTGGGTCCCACTTTTCATAGTCTAGTCCCTCCTCTTCCTCCTCCCCCTCTCCCCTTCTTACTTGGTGGGTGGGTAACACAACATCGGTGATATGGTCGCCAAAGTGGCAAAAATCACTCATGAAGCCATCCGAGGGGGGAAAGTGAATGGTTTTGATAGTTCGAGGAAGTAAAGTAGACGTTTTTTCAAGTCAGAAGTTGTTTTTTGTACTCGGGCAATAGTTCATGGTTGCGAATTGACTTTTTCCTAGAATGAACTCAATGTCATTAAAATGTCCTCGTTGGGGCTTCTATAACACCATGTGGCCCCAAATTCACTAAAATCCTAGCCCCGCATGGGACAAGCATACACGTGTAGCACTTCACTTGGGCTTTCGTCCTCACTTCACCCAAAATAGTTAAAACAGAAGTGTTGCGATTTGGGCCAACAGATAGTATAGCTAGTATAACTCAAGGTAAACTAGCAATGTGATACGAAAGGTCAGGATATTACATTACACATCTCATGTTGTGTGCTACTACATGGCCAATCGCACATGTGACTCATGTAGCAATAGTTCATGCTTTGATACCATCTATAATACCCTACGGCCCAAAATTCACTAAAATCCTAGCCCCCACATGGGATAGACATGCACGTGTATAGGGGTGAAAACGAGTCGGATATGAACTGAATAGTGGTAAGACCATATTTGTATTAAAAAATATGAATTCAAATATACTCAAATATGAATCGATCGACTGTCATAATGAATATGAATTCGAATAAAATATATACTCAATTTGGTCGGAACTAGATATTATCATAACTTATGTAATATGAAGATATTAGTGACGCTTCATCCTCGTACAGTCATACTTAATCATTATAATATATTTTTTCACCTAAAGGAGCATTAATTCACATTGAATTAAGTGCCTGTGTTGGTGCAAATTGTAGCACCTCACTTGGGATTTTATTTTTTGCTTTGCTTAAAAGATTTATCCGGAAGTTGTACGATTTGGTCCAACTGACATTATACGATAATGTAACTCAATATAAGTTGGCGATATGATATTAAAGGTTAGGGTGTTACAGCTTCGTTCCGTGCAAAATCCCTAGCGGGGATGGGAGAAAAGTAGTCCCTGATAGCAAAATGTGGATGGAAAAATTAATGGGAGGCCATCCTGCCTCGTGCTCGTGCTGGTACCTTCCCAACCTCAAGACGTTCACGACTCAAGGACAAAGCGAGCCCCAAAGGGATAATCAAATCTACTACTCTAGTCTTTCTTTGGCTACGACATCGTCTTAAACGTACTTTCTTAATTGATTTGATGTTTTTATGTAAAAATATTCTTTTCAGGTACTTTATTATAGTTGACGATATATGGACTGCGTCAATATGGAATATTGTTAGTGGTGCTTTGCCGGAGGGTCGTTTTTGCAGTAGAATACTAACAACGACAGAAATTGAGGCTGTAGCTCAGACATGTTGCGGTTACAATCCTAAGTACATTTTGAAGATGGAACCGCTTAGTGATGATGCCTCAAGAAAATTATTTCGCAGTACAGTATTTGGCCATCAACATGAACGTTCTAAACAACTCCCTGAAGCTTCGTATGAAATTGTAAGAAAATGTGGTGGTTTTCCACTAGCAATTATTACTACAGCTAGTCTTTTAGCAAGCCATCTAGACAGATTAGAGCAATGCAACTACATAAAGAATTCACTGAGTTCCAATCTGAGGACAGATCCTACTTTGGAAGGGATGACACAAGTACTAAACGTTAGTTACAATAATCTTCCTCAGCATTTGAGAGCATGCATGCTATGTTTTAGTATATATCAAGAGGACTACATAATCTGGAAGGATGATTTGGTGAAGCAATGGATCGCTGAAGGTTTTATTAGCGCAATAGAAGGGAAAGACATGGAGGAAGTTGCAATGAGCTATTTTGGTGAGCTTGTTAATAGGGGACTGATCCAACCTGTAGATGTCAACTACAATGATGAGGTATTGTCCTGTACAGTCCACTACATGGTACTTGATCTTATTCAGGACAAGTGTGTAGAAGAGAATTTCATCACTACAATAGATCATTCTCATACCACTGTAAGACATGCTGACAAGATTCGTCGACTGTCGCTCCACTTCGGCAATGAAGAAGATGTGACACCGCCGACGAGTTTGAGACTATCACAAGTTCGATCACTTGCCTATTTTGGACTTTCCAATTGTATGCCTTCCATCACTGGGTTTAAGCTTCTTCGGGTTCTAACCCTTCATCTTTGGGGTGATCAGGATAACATGATTTTAGACCTTAATACAATCAATAAACTGTTTCGGCTGAGATATTTGGAGATAGCATGTAATGTCACCTTAGAAATACAAACCAAGATGCAAGGTCTACACTATTTGGAGACAATGAAAATAGATGCAAGAGTAAGTGCAGTTGAAGCATACATTGTTAATTTGCCGGGCTTGTTGCACCTAACTCTTCCTAGTGAGATAAATCCACCCATTGGTATTGACCACATGACATTGCTTCGCACGCTAGGGCGTTTTAACCTCGGTAGTAACTCAGAAGGCAATGTGGAGAGCCTTGGCAAGCTGACCAATCTCCGGAATCTTCATCTCACCTGTTCTGCAGCATCTTCTGACAATCTAGACAAGAACATGAAATGTCTGGGCTCAGTTGTCGAGAAACTCAGCAACCTCACATCTATAACTCTGGTACCTGCAGGCTCCTCTCATGTTACTCTTGATTATGCTGGTGCTTCAGGTACGAGCATTTCCCATGATGGCTTGAACAGCATTTCGGCCCGCCTAGAGAGACTTGAGTTGTCGCGGCGCATTTGCACCTTTTCCAACCTACATGGGTGGATTGGGAAACTCGACAAGCTCTGCATTCTAAAGACTGCAGTTCGGGAACTACTGCGGAATGATATTGATATTCTCAAAGGATTGCCTGCCCTCACCGCTCTCTCTCTCTATGTGCAGACAGCGCCCGTTGAAAGGATTGTCTTTGACAAGGCGGGATTCTCAGTTCTTAAGTACTTCAAGTTCAAGTGCAGTGTACCTTGGCTGAAATTTGAGGCGGATGCAATGCCAAATCTTCGGAAGCTCATGCTAGGTTTCAATGCCCTCGGACCAGATCAACATGGTACTGCACCTATCAGCATTGAGCACTTGCCAGGCCTTAAAGAGATCTCTGCAAAAATTGGCGGTGCAGGTTCTGATGCAGATTCTGCCTTGGCTATAGCCGTTTGCAGCCATCCAAGAAATCCTAGAGTCAACGTGCAAGGTAGAAGTATGGTGACTAGAGAGAAAGAACATGTAACTCTAGAAGAACAAGATGAGATCCTCGAGGAAGACCCTGGTAGAAGGTACGAATTTTCATCCTAAAAATAAATCCAATTTCCTGTTCCTCATGTGCCTCTACTTCGGATTCGATTTTCGACCTGACTTCCTGTGTGCTCCTGCTCGCGTGATCCCAATTTTAATGAAGCTAACTGGTTGTTGTCATCAGGATTTTTACCTTACCAGAGTCCTCTTCGCATCTGCCAGCTCCAGGTATTCTTATTTCATTTCACAGTTTGCTTCCACAAACATTTTTTGTTCCAACCGATTTTTACCTTGAATTTTTTTGGTAATCATGTCATGTGCACAAATTATTTCACTATTTTTTTATACTTACAGAGTACAACGTGAACACACACAATCAACACACACCATCCAAAACCCATGCACACATATGCGCGTCCCTTATGTACAAATGTTAGAATTTTTTTGGGGGCACTCAAGACCTTACGAAGTGGGGACTAGCATTTTCCCACTGAGAGCACTCGTGTATGTACTCCGAAAATCGGCAGACACCACGTTGAGTTTGAGACTTGAACATTGGTGGGCTGGATGCACACAGGCCAGCTTCCTTTTTGTTCTAAATGTTGGTTCTTGCTATTTCCAGATGACTTTTTTCTGTAGCCTTTCCTTCTTTTTCCTATTTGGAAATTGATATGTGTCTCCTCTCGCATATTCATGTCCATACTCAAGATTCTATTGACCAACAATGATTTTTTATTCTTGCAAAATGGTCGTATCCATAGATAACATTGCAAAATACATCATCAGTACAATTATGTGCCTTTTTTGCACGTTTCACGATCTCTATGATAGAAATGCCACCATTACATTTCAGAATAATGAGTTAGTAAAAAAAATTGTAAAGTTGCAAGGGTACTCTTGAGTTTCGGCAATACATCTATTAGAATCGTTTTCATGGCCAATCTTGATTTTTTTTTCACATACTAATTGTCAAGGTTGGAAATTTTAACGTTACGGTAGATCTGTTTGTGAACACAACAGCTTACCAAAGTACCCGGTTAAGCTCTGTGCCATGAACGCAATGCTTGAACTTGATGCTTCGTGTGTGTGTGTTTGTGTGTGTGGAGTTTATCAATTTTTTTTGTTGTTGTTTCGGAAAAGCTTAAAACCTTAGCTAATTAAGCATCATATGGTATGGTGGTGCAGGTTCTGATGCAGATTCTGCCTTGGCTATAGCCGTTAGCAACCATCCAAGAAATCCTCGAGTCAACGTGCAAGGTAGAAGTATGGTGACTAAAGAGAAACAATATGGGACTCTAGAAGAACATGATGAGATCCACGAGGAAGACCCTCATAAACATTATGGAACTCAATATGGGGAGTCAGGAGAAGATGAGAACAAACAAGCTGGAAGTATGGCGATACGAGAGCAGGAACACGGGACTCTAGTAGACCAAGACGAGATCATGGAGGAAGACCCAGATGAGGACTCAGGCGAAGATGAGAACAAACAAACCGGTATAAGGTACGAATTTTCATGCTAAAAATAAATCCGATTTCCTGTTCCTCATCTGCCTTTACTTCACCTTCCATTTTCATCCTGACTTCCTGTGTGCTTCAACTCGTGTGATCCCAATTTTAATGGAGCTAATTGGTTGTTGTCATCAGGATTTCTACCTTGAGCCCTGGTTTGGTCCATGTAGTGGTGTGGGTGGTGCTGACACCTCCAGCAAATCTAACCATCCATTGCTTAGGGGCATTACCGTCATTTAACTTCGTCCTGTTGTAGAGAATGAGTCGCCTTGGCCTATAATTTGATCATTTAACTTCATCCTCCTAGGTGCGTTGAGATGAAGATCATGGGCGCGATCTTCAAGGTCGTTCAGGAGATCGCCAAGGCGGCGAGCACGGCTCGCCGGAACAGCGCAGTGTCCGAGCTCGCCGAGCGCGCGCGCACCGTTGGTGACCTCTGCGCGACTCCAAGGCGGCCAGGGACAGGCCACGAGGAAGAGGGTGCCGACGAGGCTCGGGACGCCCTCGCCGACGCGCTCAAGCTCGCCGATTCCGCCGCGCGCGGCTTGCTCTCCAGGCTCCTGGCCGCCGGCAGGGACGCCGGCAGGTTCGACGACGTGGAGAGGAGGATCAACAACTGCCTCATGGACCTCGGCATCGCCAAAGACGCCCGCCTCGAGAGGCAGGTCAACCATCTCGCTGCCCGTGGCAATCATCCCGGCACAAATGCAAAAGGCGGTTTGGTAAGCCTAAGCACGATACATATGCATATATCCTCATGTATATATGGATTAACTCTCTTCTGTGTGGCTGATCGATCTCCTTCGATCCCTTTTATTTGAAGAAAAAGGAGATCAACCGCAACGCGAAAAGGAAAGACGTCGCCATGATTGGCAACAAGAGTAGTGCTGCAGGCCTGCAGCAGGTGGCTACAAAAGGAACAAGGGTTGGCACGCCGGCGGAAAGGGCGGCAAACAGACGAAAGAGAAGGCGGCCGCCCCCAGAACCGGGGCTGCGGGCATGCGCCGGCCACCGGCGCAGCACCACCAGCGGGGCGCCGGACGTCTCCGTTGAGGAGGACCCCAATTCCTGCTCCGTGATGTGATCCGATCCACGCGCGGAGCAAGCTAGGAAGCTTGTACGACCCTGTTGGAAAATAATCATGACTTGAATTAGTTTTGAGTCTTGCATATAGGATAGAAGTGTTAGTCATTTTCTTCATGCGGCGTCATTAGTTGTGGCCGGCGTCATTAGTCCCTACATGCATCGTGTTAGTCGCATGCACGTTGATTACGCTTGTCAGTTAGTTTGTGCTAATGTGAGTATGGTGAGAAGCTAGCATATGCATGCACAAGACCAGGACGTAGAGGCGGAGTGGCTTGTGATCAGCCGGTGGAGGAGCACTTCTTACGGATGTACGCGTGAGTGCGCGTCGTGCGGAAGTGGACGGCTGGTGTATGGTGTGCGTGGCTTGAGACCCGAACGAGTTGTTGCTTGCCGTGGAGTCTCAACTGGGCTTTAAAAGCCTTGTATTCCTTTGGTTTTGTGTCGTGGAAAAATACAGAAAACCGGTGTTCGTCGCCGAGGGCGTTAGTCGCCGCAATCTCCTGTGTCTACACCAAATTGCTCTCGTGTGTGTGTTCGAGTTTGCCGAGTTCGCTGCTTGGTTCCAACAACCCACACATCCATCTCCGGCCGCGGCGCAGTTCGTGCTCGATCCATCACCTTCGGCGGCGGTGGCGGCGACATCGAAAGAATCGTGGCGCGGTGAGCTAGCACCGTACCGTGCTCTGGCACCAAGGCGATCGAGCGGACATGGATTGGAGGCATGGTTGGCAGGGTCCTGCATGATTCCCCAGCAGAACATATCATTACTATCATTACAAGGCCCGGACGGAGCAAGAAGACCAGCTCTACGGCCTGTGGTGCGAGGTGCACGGTCGAGGTGGTCACAACATGCGGACATGCACCACCATCGCGGCGCTCCGTCAGAGAATCACTCAAGCTTATGACCCATGCGCTAACCAACTGCGCCACCACCTGCTAGTGTGTACCGATTCATGAACTGGCTACTGATACTATGCCATGAATTAATGTCTTAGACGAATAAATCCACGTAACAGTCTGCCATGAATTAATGTCTTAGACGAATAAATCCACGTAACAGTCTGCCATGAATTAATGTCTTAGATGAATAAATCCACGTAACAGTCTAAACTTTGCTTTAAAATATATCTAACACTCTTAAACTATGAAATCAAATAAGTGACTCTCTAAACTTTGCAATCTGATTCAAATAACATCCTGACCGGTTTCGTACGGCGGTATTGCTTACATAGCGTGATGAGTGGGCGGTTTTATCACGTAGGATAACACGCTAACTAAGTTAGATTAATGACATATGTGGCCACAAGAGTTTCTCCCCCATTGACGTAATGGAACGGCACGTTTGGCTAGTCGAATAGGCAAGCTGAGGACTAGCATTGCGTACCATAGTTCATTCCGTACTGCACATGAATACTCGTGGAAGGCAGCACATACGTCATTTGGCTATGTGAGCCTGCGCAAGTGAGCAATCCTACTCTAAATGAGCTGAAAATTTCACGTTTGACTCCCATCTGTACTGCTGGCATGCCATTGAAATTCGCCGCCAAAGTTCATTTTGCATTGGCAACAGAGGATCGCTACGATTCGAGAGGCTGTACGTGAGTATCCAATCCTATGTCGAGAAGATCGGGCGACCCCGTATCATCTTGATATCAGAGCACGGTTTCCTCGATAGGATTACTTATCCTTATATTAGATTGAATTTTATTTGTTGTTCTTTATTCCCATAGTCCATAAACTGAAAAAAAAATTCAAATCCTAGTTTTTGCATCTGTTATTTTTGTGAGTTTTGTTAGGTTTTGATCCATGAGAATTTTTGTTTAGGTGTTGATCGTGTGTCATGTGCACAAATTATTTCATTTTTTTAATTTTTAGAGAGTACACTGTGATCGCACGCACTCAATATGCACCATCCAAAACCCATACACACACATTCTTGTCCCCCTACATATGCTGGAAATTTATCGAAGGCATCCAAGACCTCGCGGAGCGGGGACAAAGCGATTTTCCACTGAAAATGCATGCGTGTGTACACTCCTAAAATCGGCAGGCACCACGTTGAGTCTGGAACTTCAACATTAGTGGGCTGGGTGCACACAGGCCAGCTTTCTTTTTGTTCTAAATTTTGGTTCTTGCTATTTTCGGATGACTAATTTTTTTTGTAGTCTTTCCTTCTTTTTCCTATTTGGAAATCAATATGCGTCTCCTCTCGCATATTCATGTCCAGACTCAAGATGCTATTGACCGACAGTGATTTTTATTCTTGCAAAATGGTGGTATCCATAAATAACATTGCAAAATACATCATCAATACAATTATGTGCCCTTTTTTTTGCACATTTCACGATCTCTATGATATAAATGCCACCATTACATTTCAGAATAACGAGTTAGTAAAAAAATGTCAAGTTGAAAGGGTACTCAGAGTTTTGGCAATACATCTATTTGCATCGTTTTCATGGCCAATCTTGGTGTGTTTTTTTTTCACATACTAGTTGTCAAGGTTGGAAATTTTAACTCTACGGTAATCTGTTTGTGAACACAGCAGCTTACCAAAGTACCCAGTTAAGCTCTGTGGTATGTGCCATGAACGCAATGCTTCAACTTGATGCTTCGTGTGTGTGTTTGTGTGTGTAGAGTATCTTTTCTTTTTTTGTTGATTCGGAAAAGCTTAAAACCTTAACAAAGCTGTAACACCCCGGTCCCTTCCTGAGCCCAAAGTTCTACCACCTACTCTGTAATAATACCAACTCCAGTTCTTACCGTTGGAATTACGACGCAATTCTTTTATTTAAATATCAACCAAACGTCAAAAGTCGATATGCTTAACACTAAGCGCAGCAAAGGTATAAATTTTTTAAATACCAAATAGGTACTAAGACTATCCAAAGCTAAATACATCAACTGTAGATGATATGTGAATTACTATTGCACGTGAACAAATGTGCTACTCCTGCCCATGCATGTCGCCTTCAACAGATTCCTAAAAAAACAACAAAGCAAGGGTGAGTCCGAAGACTCAGCAAGTACAAAGCAAAACAGTAAATAACAGATTCGCAAATCAGTCCATAGTCATTATAGGTTCAATCACTATTTGTTTCCATTTAAACTCTTTACGCTTTTATCAACCAATCATTATGCATATGCACACGCTCAACTCTTTCATGAATGAAATGCTCAAACTCCACGCCTTCTTTAGCATATACCAGTATAGCGGAGTGAGCACCCATCGATGCTCACCCAAGCCCGTCCTTTTTCATACGGGGCCCTCAACCTCCACTCCCATGGAGTGCCTACCGAAGTAGGTCTTTACCCACTCCCGTGGGATGCCTACCGAAGTAGATCTTTTCCCACTCCCGTGGGATGCCTACCGAAGTAGGTCTTTCTCCACTCCCATGGAGCGTCCACATAAAGTGGACCAATGATACCACAACACTATCTCTTTTCATGATATGCATGCAATGCAAATTCTCCATTTATGCATATCACATGTCATGTCTCAACAAACAATATTCATCATTTCTCATCATGCATCCAGAAATAGTTAACTTACCATCACATGATAAGCAATACATCATCATTCATCTATCAGTAAACATTACCCGAATTTACCGCTTTACTATGCATTTGTCTATTAACCTGGCGAATGATGCGCAGATGGCACCAAACTCGAACCGCCACCTGAACAAGCAATACCCAGACTCAATACATTATAGCAATACACTCACACAGATGAACGACATCATTCCTATGCGCAAAACCAACGCAAACCCACTTTTCACTGGATACCATCTCACTATTTCGGTACTCGAACGACCATGTCTTTCTAACCCGAAACCTATCACAACAAATATTCCGGGTCTGGTAACCTGCATAACTCTACTACATATTCTTGGTTACCATAATTTAAATATCACACCATCTAACACTCCGATCTCAGCCCGAAGGCCATGCTATCTCACATTGACTGTGGCCATCCCGAAGGCATATTATCCAAATCATACCACCAAACGCGGCATACAAACATTCTATAGAGCTCCAGCAAGAGCCGACATTAGTGTCTAAACTAATTAACCCATAATCCCTAATCCATTCTAATCATTCACTGAATACTAGTCGGTTACGCATGCACCGACACAACACCACATGGTCAGCGTTCTTCACTTGTTCTACTCACACGGCCACAACATCATCGCTCGGCACATGAATTCTAGCCGCTAGCCATGTTCTAACCAACGTATGCATTTATCTCGCTACTCGACAAATCGGCCCCTTCATGACTCAATATCAAATATCGATATTTTGGCACGTACGCAAAATGATAAATAAGCGGGGAAATGGTCTCAGGGTGTTACCCTAGCTCCGAATAATTGGATCGGAGCTCCTCCTTTCTTGTCTTGACTAGATCTGGCGGATCAGACGCTGGATCAACCTTCCCTTTTTCTTTCTTCCTCTCTTTTCTTCCTTCTTTCTTTTTCCTCCTTTCTTTCTTTTCCTTTTTTTTCTCTTTTCCTTCTTTCTTTTTTTCTTTCCGGCCGGCCGGCTCTCTCCTGGTCTTTCTCCTTTTTTTTCCACGGCCGGCTCCACCCTCCTCTTTTTCTTCACTTCGCCGACACACCTGGCTTTCTTTTCTTCGCCCACTCCTCTCTATCTCTCGGCAGCCGACCGGCGCCTTCCCCTTCACCTTGTCTCTGCCGACCGACTCCTCTCCCTCACGACCAGCGCCTTCCCAACGGACTCCTCTACTACTTCCCTCTCCTTCTCACCGACGGGAGGAGGGCGGCAGCACACCGTCACCGGAGATGCCCCTCTCAGCTGGCCAGCCCTCCACCCCCGGCCGGCCCCCGCTCTTCCCTCGACTCCCTCCTATGCGGTGTGCGGCCAGCGGAGCAAGGGAAGACGATGGCGGTGGCTAGAGGGTGGCGAGCGGCGGCGCCGGTAACAGCAAGGGAAGATGGCGGCTCGCACAAGCAGGGGCGGTCGCAAGGTGAAGCAGTGGCGGCGGCGACGGTAGCAGCAGTAGGGGAAACGGGGACGGCGACGACAGCGCAACAACAGGATGAAGCGGCGGCGGCGACAAACAGCGACACCGGGGACTAGCGAGCGGCGATAGCAAGCAGGTGCGAGGGGGAGCAGCGGCAGCACGCGGGTGAGCACGGGGAGAGCAAAGTTGGCTTTTGCTTCCTCCTCCACCTGGCTCTTTCTTTTATAGGGCTATGGATGGGCCGGGCTGGGCTGGGCTGGGCCTTCTCCAGCCCAGGTATTACAAAAGCATTATATGGTTTGTAGCAAGATTTTCTTTTACCACGAAGTGAATTTTTCGCTGCCACTAACTAGCAACCATTTTGGTCTCGCCACCATTCATGTGCTACTGTGGAGGTAACAAAAATTAATGTCACTCGGCATAATTTGAGTTTGGGAGTATTATTGAGCAGCCGAGCTTTTTTAGTGTCACTGTCTTAATTGTTGTTGCAAAGGAACCACAAAGACAAAGCAATAGGTATTGTATATTTACAAGGTAGCTAATTTTTTCTTAAGTCACGTTCTTGAACCATTGGATCAAAATCAGAATCAGATATGTGTACACACATCTCAAAACTAATCCAATGGCAAGTTATCGACTTATATTTAACAAAAAAATCAAACAACTTAGAAATATCAAATTGTCCCTATATAATACAAACGCATGATACTAACGAACCATAACTGCAGAACTCAAGAAAGACGAAAGCAAGCCAGCAATAGTGGAGGATGCTATGGTGAGCGCTTCCACAGGGGCGATGAATTCCCTTCTAACGAAGCTCGCTACTCTGACGGGGGAGGGGTATGCGGAGCTCGGATGCATGCGGGAGGAGGTCAAGATCCTCAAAGATCAGCTTGGCACCGTGAGTGCTTTTCTCGATCAGCTGGCAGGCATGTCTGAGCTGAGCATGCATATGAAGGACTGGAGGAATCAAATGAGGGAGATGACGTACGACATTGAGGACCATATTGTTGAAATTATGCTCCACTTTGACAAAGATATTCACAAAGCTACTTGTTCTGAGAAATGGGTTGGGCTGCTAAAGCGGGTTGCCCTGCGAATGCAAAAGCGGCCTGTGCTGCAAAACATCATCCATCAAATTCGAGATCTCGAAGGACAAGTGAGGATGTTTGACCTGCGTAAGGCTGAAATGCACACTTTGGGACCAAGCTATCTGGCAACCGAATCACGGCTTTTCACAGCCTATTGTAAGGCCGTTGGTCTTGTGGGAATGGATGGCCCACGAGACGAACTTGTGAGGCAGATGATGACTGGCGAGCAACAACAGGTGGTGGTATTTATATTGGGACCTGGAGGGCTGGGTAAAACCACACTTGCCAAGGAGGTGCGTAATAAGATCGGAGGGCGATTTGATTGCCAAGTATTTGTACCGGTGCCCCAGAAGATCGGCATCACAAGCCTTCTCAAAAACATACTATCACAACTGAGGGGAACATATCATGGTACGGAGGGCGCTTACCTCATCAACAATATTAGAAGATGTTTACATGATAAGAGGTACTTATTATTCTTGCTTACTTTAGAGGAGAAAGTATGGTGTGTGATCATTTCATTTCTGACCTGTGCATATTTCAAAATGGGCAACAACATCATTAAAGAAACCTGCAATCCCATGGTCCAACCCTGCAAAACATTTTCAAAATGAACTCTACTAGATCTAAAATTAAACCGTAAATTTTATGGTCCGGATATGGAGGGAGCCGACGTCATCAATGGTATTAGAAGACGTTTACAAGATAAGAGGTAATTATTGTTCTTGCTTTAGAGGAGATAGTATGATGTGTGATCATTTCATTTCTAACGTGTGAATATTTCAAAATGGGCAACAACATCGTTAAAGAAACCTGCAATTCCATGGTCTAATCCCGCAAAACAATTTCAAAATGAACTCTTACATATATAAAATTAAACAGTAAATTTTGATAGCTATTATCCATTTATTTTAAGTAGCTAACCAAATGAACGGCATTCTTTAAAATATATAAAGCAGAAGAACTCAAAGTAACTTAGGTTGTGATTCACTAGAACACAATTTTTCAAACATACGTGAAAACAAGTGCAATTTCCCGCACAACTGCTATGCTAGCTACTGCAATACAAATGTATTTATTATACAACTCTAATACTTATGATTTAAAATAGAGTTGTATTTCTTATACAACTATAATAGTTCTAAGATACACACACACACACATACACATACATTCATATTAATAAGCACCGTTATAATCTGGATCTATAAACATCGGTGCCGTATATCTTTCTTTTTTTTACTCCGATTAACATGAAAATTTCTAGCGATACAAGTGAATTTGGTGGCTTATTTTATTATCATCTATTCTATTATATTATCTACCCTACTCTATAATACACCAAAATTTTCTTTACTAAATCCACCCCCTCAACCACCCCCACAGTCATGCCTAATCTAAGTCCACCCAGATTTGTGTACCAAAGGGTTCCAACTTCATACAAATGAATGGCCTGGATCTCTCCTCAAGCCTTCTTCTCTTACTCATTGAAGATCCTAAGGCCAAAATCATTTGGATCATGCACATCATTAACCTCTCCTCTCTCTGATATCCCCCACCTCACGAAATTTCCGCCCGAGACGCTGCTCCCCCCACCGCGCCGCGTCCCATCTCCCACTCCTCCCGCTCCGCCCTCGCTCCTCCTCCACCCGCCGCCTCCCCCGCTCCTCCTCCTCCCCCCACCCCCTGCGCCGCCGTCTTCTCCTCCCCACACCACCCGCGCCGCCGCCTCCTCCTCCCCCCACCCCTCCGCTCCGCCGCTGCCTCCTCCTCCCCACCCCTCGCCCGCGCCGCCTCCTCTTCCTCCTCCCACCCCACCCCACGCCGCCGCCTCCTCCTCCTCCCCCCGCCTCCCGCCGCCTTCTCCTCCCCCCCTCCGCCGCTCCGCCTCCTCCTTCCCCCACTCCTCTGCTCCGCCGCCTCCTCCCGCTCCTCCGCTCCGCTGACGCCTCCTCCTCCCCACCCCACGCCGCCTCCGCCGCCGACGCCCCTCCCACCCCGCGCTGCCCTACCCCAGCCGCTGTTGATGCTCCTCCCTCTTCCCCTTGCATCCACGCCTCCGCTCCTTCCCTCCCCACCCCGCATCTCCTTCTCCCCATCCCGCACCGCCTCCTCTTCCGCCCTCCACGCGCCGGCGCCTCCTCCTTCCTCCTTTTCCTTCCCTCCACACGCGCCGTCTCCTCCGGACAACGAGATCCTACGGACGGACGAGGAGGCCGGCGCCGCTGCGGTGTCGGCGGCGGAGGACACGGTGAGGGCCACATTTTATATGGGCGGCCTACTACTACTCGCATACCTGTCCTACTACTACTCGCATGGCAATCTGAACCCTAGGATGCCACCGCCGGTGCTATCCAAGGAGGACTGGCGGTCAACACAGCGGCTGAAGGCGGGGGTTGTCGGGGGGGGATTGGTGACCGGAGGAAGGTGGCGCAGGAGGAGGCTGGACAAGGGACGGCTGTGGGGAGGTCGCTGTTCCCGCAGAACTCTGGTTTCGATCCGAGGACGACGTAAGGAAGGGTGTGGCTGGTGCTGCAGAGTGGGTGGTTGGAGGAGGGGATGGGCTCATTGGTTTATCACTCGGGCTGCAACACAGCTTTGCTTATATCCTTCAGGTTAGTCTCAATTGCCGTTGCAAATTGCTATTTTTCTCTCTTAATTGAGGCTTATTAGTTGCTATCCGGTGTTCTTTGCGGGTTGTAGCTACTCTGAGCTAATTATATTTATTGTATGGTGGTAGTGTTCATATGCATCTCGATTTTACTGGTTTATCTAGGAATCTGCAATTTAATCAACATCTGAACATACAGTTTGGATTATGATTGATAAGTTTTTGCGGTATGTTGCTAGATATTGTATATTAACCCCCCGGGGTTGAATAGACAAGTCCATGCTGTTCCCAGCATCCTGTCCATTTAGAAGTTGGATGGTCTGGATAAAAGCGTTGATAAATGCAAAGCGGTTGTCTCGCAAGAAGTTTTGAATTTCTTTCCAGCTCAAGCTTGGGCACCTGTGAATGCATGCGCTGGATGAACTTCAAGCCAGGTGTTACAAATCCTATAACGTCAATCCTGAAAGTCTTTTGACAACATTTGTGTATTGTGGTTTGCACAATCATGTGAGATTGGTTATGTGTTGTTGCAGTATGTCTTAACGCATTGTCTCGTGAAATTCTGCACCCAATAAAGTATGTAAAGGTTTTCGACCTAATATTGTCATATTTATTTATTTTATCCAAGATTCATTGTCATTGGAAGCTGGTTGTTTTCTTCGTGTGTTCCAACTTCACTTCTGGCTGTTCAGGAATGCGCAGGAGAAGAAAGACGGTTCATTCGGCTTTGTATGTGATTTTTAGCTGATTTCATGTGCTCCATCTCCTCGCTCACTATTTAGTTTCTTGGAGCTCACATTCTGAATCCTTCAGTACTGATGCCGATCCGTAGCTGCACAAAGAAAGGTTACCTCTTTGGACCCCAATGTGTTGCTTCTTTCTATTTCTTGCTCCGTGTTTGGCATGTGACCGATCGCTTTGGTAGTTTTGGCGACCGCTGCATGTCCCGATGCAAGAGTCGAGTCGCCGCGTGAAGAGGAGAAGGAATCACTAACGCTTTTGAGTTCCCCGCCGAAAGAATCGCCGCAAAATGTGGGTTGCTAACTATTTCTTCTATCAATGCCGGTAGGGAATCGTGATATCTGAATTCGACATTCACATTGGCGTGGCTTCAAAGAGCAAATGGTGGGTCTAGCACGCCCAAGATGCAGAGGCCTCCTCTGTGAAAGTTGTCACGCGTGCCTACCGTGCCAAGTCGATAGTGAAGACCGGCGTGCACTCCGAAGATGCAGCGAACGCGCCCAAGGGAGGTCTTGCCGTGACCGGATCAAAGGTCGTGCAACCGTCGCTCAAGCGATTGCTCGATGAGTGTCAAGAGCGGTGTGATCAAGTAAGAGAAATATATACACTCACCCATACATATTGTTCTCGAATCTTGATATGATTCTCATAATGTTGTCCGGTTGGTTTTTGTTTAGGGTCTCGTGATGTGGTGGCGGAAAGGCAGCTATCGCTACTAATGACATTGCGCAAGAAAATCAGCCGTGAAAAGGCGACGCTAGACGGCGTAAGGACAAGACAGTAATCGAATGGGACTTCAGACGGAACTTATAAATCCGTGTCATTGTGAAGTTGTAAGATTGATGACAGAATGTTGTATTGTTTGTTATGGCGACATCGAACGTGAAGACAAGGGTGTTGCCTCACAAGGGAAGAGGTGGTTTAGCAGAAGCACTGAGATGACCCTGTCTTCCTTGAGAAAGCACCATGATGATGCACACTCTCTGAAGGTAGATGCCAAAATCCTCTTCTGTTTATGTTCCATTGGGAGAGATGAAAATGCAAGTGCAATGTGATTTTTTTGAACTTGGTACCTATAGCAATTTTGTGCCATTTTTCAGGAAGTGACTCCATATATTTCGGCAGCAGAAATGGTTAAGAAGTTCGAGTCAGGGACTAGAGAGTTGGGCATCCCCCACAACATATCACTTTCTCATGTTAGTATTCCTTTCCTCATTTCTGTTGTTCGATATATTGCTTTCACATTCTTATGTGTGCAGTTCGTTTCGTAAAAATGCTAATTATCAACAAAATATTGCCCATACTTTTATAATTTAACATTGGGATAATTAAAAAAGATCAGATATGGATCGCTACTTCATTATTTTGTGAGTGCATGTTGTTCAATTTCAGATGAATTTGCCATGCAAAATTATATATCCATTGGAGCAATGTGGTTTACTTTTTGGAGCTATCTTTTTGAACGCCCTCCGGCCTCCGCCAGTCCGCCCGGACTAATCGCTTCATGTGTACAGTGTTTTATCCTAATACCCTATTGCCTTATCATTACATTGTTCATTTTCAAGACATTTCGAAGTATGACAAGAAATGACTCAATATTTGTAACTTGTATGTGCATGCAGGGAGGGATATCAAATGGTGAAATTATATACTTCAAAGTAGCTTTCAAGCCAACAGCAACTATTGGGGTAAGACATTCCAGTAATAAAAACTCTCTGTTCTTTTACAGTAATAAAACTGTAATAAAACTATTGGGGTAAGACATTCCAGTAATACAAACTATTGATATTGAAGCAAGACTGATGCTTGTGTACGCCACGCTGGAGGTGAGGGACTTCGATTCCTTTGTGGGGGGGGGGTTTGTTCCCGAGCAATCGCAAGGGATTTGAGGTGGCGGGGGGCGTTTGTTTAGATTGAGGGGATCGTGAAGCAGCTGGCGACGGCCGGGGAATGCAATGAAAAAGGAATGGAATTATGCTATTATTAAATCGAGGGTAGTTTCCTTTGGTTCTTTGATGCGATTTGATGAATTGGGGATTGCCTTGTTACGCAATTAACGAGAGCGCGATCTAGTTTGGTCTCAAATTTTGTTAAATTTTGGTGCTTTTATGTGGTCTGTGCAGGCTAAGATATATTGTGACGAGAATTACCTCCTCGACTTATATGTCATCCTCCTGAGATACACGAGGTGGGTTGGGCGTTGTTTATCCTGATATCTGCTCTTTAGTATCTTGTTTGGGTGTCACATCTGATGTCTGACTGGATGCAGCTTGCTGTGCAAGGCGATTCCAAAGCATCGTGACTACCACACATTCAAGTCGATAGAAGCGAAGTTCTTCCAGAATGCTTCATATAACTCCTCTGTAATTCCTCTCATGAGCTCAATAAGTATGTGTTTGTGGTTTCAAGTTGTTAAAATGTACAAGTTTGTCCTGATTAGAAAGCTCATCGAGAGCCTTAAATCTATTGCTCGTAGAGTGACATAGCATTTAGGATCCTAATTGGTGATATTGAATTTTGGACGTTGACATTCCCCCCTAGCTGTTTCTCTAAGTGACTTTTTTTGGTAGAAACTCATTGATGTTCTCAATGAGCATGAGTCACTGAAGCCAATTGTGCAGTGGCAGATCACTGAGCATAACAGAGTAGGTACCGCGGCATAGAATTTCAACTGTTTACACTTCAAAGAAGTGCATTATAGGACTTGCAGATGTCAAAAGGGGCAGACAAATTATTTTATCAAACCACATTTTGTTATTCATATTTTCTTAAAATCAAATCTCCAAACATGGAGAAGATCTGACCATTGAAACAGTCAGCACCTCAGTTGGAGGTCCTTGAAATGGCCGGAAATGAAATAACTGCCAAAGCAGCCCAAGCTTTAGCAGAATGCCTAGCAGCAATGCAATCCCTCAAGAAGTCGACCACGCTGAGAATGAACCAAGGATGATGGTGCTGTGGTGATTGCAAAAGTATTGGAAGACGGCCACTTCGATCCGAAGGAGCTTGATGTGAGCACAAACATGTTGCAGAGGGTTGGAGCCCGGTGCTTTGCCCAAGCAATCACAAACAAGCCAGGTTTTGTGCAACTGAACATCAATGGGAATTTTGTCTCTGACGAAGGGATTGATGAGGTGAAGGAGATTCTGAAGGGTGGTAAGAACACACTGGATGTGCTTGGCCCGCTAGATGAGAACGATCCTGAGGGGGAGGCCAAAGACAATGATGAGGAAGAGGATGGGGACGAGGACGATGGTGGGCTGGACTCGAAGTTGCAGGACCTGAAGGTTGAGCAGGACGACGAGTAGTCATGTTTAGGTTCGATTGTTTTGAACCGAGTCAAACAGCCAGATGGTGTAGCCTGGCGGTTTTATCTGTACTTTTGTAACACCTTCCATTGGAACTCCTTTCATGTTTTAGCAACACCTTGGTTGCCAATTCAAAAAACAAACACCTTGGTTGCCATGTCATGGTCTGGTGAAGCTGGACACTTAAATATATGGCATGTCTTTGCTGTGATAACTTCGGAAGTTCTGCTGTGACATCTTTGGAATCTTTGATGTACCGATCTCTAATGGCATTGGTATGTATCGCGTGATTCGACTGTGCCTACGTTGGCCTTTTTTTTTGCTTATGCGCTGTTGTGATCAGGGATACTTTAGATTCTTTGTCTGTTTCCTTTCGGGAATATATACTTTGCCTGTTGAGCATGGAGGTTAGAAACATGGGAGCCTTGTCAATGTTGCTAGCTGTTTCCGCAGCTGTTTCTTTCCATTCATAATGAAACATCTCTGTTTGTCTGTCCGGAATTTTTGTCCCGAAATAATTCAGTTCTTAAGAATTAATTAAGCAGCATCAGTTTTGCAAGTGTTAATAGTCACCTTTTGATTTGTGCAGCGCATACCATCCGAGATCAAGAACTACGGGTATGTGAGCGAACAATAAACAAGTGAGACTGGGAGACGCTCACATACCTGTCTAGGAGGCTGCGGCGGCACGGGCCCAACGAGCTGGAGCGGCACGCGGCGCCGTCGTTGTGGAAGCTGGTGCTCGAGCAGTTCGACGACACGCCGCGGCGCATCCTACTCGCCGCGCCGTGGTGTCGTTCGTGCTCGCGCTCACGACGGCGCCGAGGGCGGCGAGGTCGGGCCACCGCTTTGTCGAGCCGCCGTCATCTTCCTCATCCCGATCATCAACGCTGTGGTCGGGTCCGCAAGAGAGCAACGCCGAAGGCGCTCGCGCTGAAGGAGATCCATCCGAGCACGCGATCGTCAAGCGTGACGACCGGTGGTCGCATGGGCTCCCGGCGCGCGACGTCGTTCCCGGAGACATCGTCGAGCTCCGCGTGGGCGACAAGGTCCCCGCGGACATGTGTGTGCTCCAGCTTATCAGCTCTACCCTCCGTGTCGAGCAGGAGTTGAAATGAGCCGCAACTTAGATTACTATATCAATTTGATATGACTGTGTTCTCGAATTTTTTTTACATGTGTTCTCGATTTTTTTTTTGACATGATTCGATACAAGCATATTATCGAGCGCCTTGTGGGCATTAGGACTTTGGTGATTGATGCTCTGAATAGTTTAGGTTTCTCAGCACGTCTTTAATAATGGAACTTTTGAAAACAATAGCAATAAGCTGCTGATACAGTAGTTCAAGAAAATACTCCACTTTACTGTGCTCATTGATGGTTTCATCACTCATCACCATATACGGGTTTGATTTCTTATCGAAAGCATCCTATTATTGTTGCAACTCTTCCGTTTGCGTACCCTTTTTCTCCCTCGAAGCGGCTGTTGAATGTAAATGCTTATAACTTGGTTTGCTTTTGCTACCATTCAGGATGAGTTCGTGAGCCTACCAGCTGTTGTTCTGCGCGGTCCTGTTGCACTTCTAGGTTTGGTAAATAACTTGGCGGACATTTGTTAGCTATGCTCCTGCTCTTTATACTTCATTTTTTTCTGCAAAGCTACTGTGCATGATAAGCAAAAATCGTAGGATGCTTAGGGGGGAGGGGATGTTTTACTGGTAGTATCCCAAGGATAATTCAGCAAATTCAATCAGACTGTATAGACTGTAGTACATCTCAATTCCCTGTAAGCACATTAGTTGATTTGCTTAGGCAAGCAACATGGCACTCCTTGTTTAGATAATTTTCTCTTCACACACCTGCAAATAGTTGATGCCTTATGACTGTCTTTTTTCCGTGCTTCTTCCAGGGGGGACTGCAATACATCTGATGTTAAAATTTTGGCCTTGGTTACAACTTGTCGGCTGGGAGATTGACCCTACGGTGAAAGCTCCTCATTGGCACCTTTTTTGTTTATTGATCACATGAATTGAAGTTTGGACAACTTTACCAATTTCAATCATACAAATAGTCTATTGGCAACTTGTCACAAGAGCATTAGTGGTCTATTGTTGGTTATGCTACTTCAAGCATGCATCCATGGTTTTGGCTGCTCTTTGCGGTAGAACACCATTAGTCTATGCTTGATTGTCCAATTTCAACTATAAATGTTTTTCAGCCTTATTTCTTGTGCTTTGTGCCATATCTTTTTTCATATAGCCATTTCTTTATATTTGCATAACTGAAAACTGTATTGTTTCATGACAGATAATTGAATTGTCAAGGAATTGTTTTGGTTTATCTGATTAAGGCTACAGAATCAGGTGGTTCACTTTCAGTGCGCATTGGCGATGCACTTTCTCCATCAGCTACAATTGAAGGAGGATTTGCTGGTGAACATTTTATCTGATGCAAAATGAATACATGTTTTACTGTCTTATTAGAACTGAATTATTTTTAAGTACATAAGTTAATTTATCTGTAGTAAATTGTAAATTTTGTGTTATTAGGTTAGTGTTAGACTATCATTATTTGGCTTTTCAATGCCTTTTTTTATAACCGACTTTTAAGGGTTTTAGCCCGACAATATCTAGCTCATGTCTGCAGGCATTGTTGTAGATTTGTTTTGTGATGGAAAGGTCATACCTCAGCTACAAGAAGCAAATATCCTTTGCCATCCCGTTTAGTTCATTTATTATTATTCTGTATTCTATGATGGTTAAATTTCGAGTTTGTGCTTTTCAGTATTTTTTTTGTCTCTTGCTCCTTGAACAATAGATCAGAGTCCTCCTTAGTTCTATGGTGATATGATCTCGCATGCATGGAATCGCTATAGCTCTACAGCAAATATCTTGCTGTTGATTATAAATTTGAACTGTTATCATGTTGTATTCAATACTGCACATACTTAGTTAATTAGTTTGGTCTGGTATGTACATTTGTTGACATAAAAAACCCCAAAATAAATAGAGTGCATGGCAATGCATAAAGTAAAGGATAGCTACTTCATGTACCCTTAGTAAGTGTCTTTGGAACCCAAGGGTATTTTTTGTCCTTTTGTCCGCCTTCTTTTCAGGCCTAATTGGTCCAAATGTATGGCATGATCCATACACCAAAATTGAAATTATATAACGGTTTTGCAGAACTTTTGAAAAGTGCATCTGAGATTTGTAGCTTATTCCTGGATGTTACTTTTATGGAGTATTTACTTCATTTCAACAAACTATCATACTTTTGGCTTTAATTTCAACCTTGTTACAGGCTGATACTTGGTTGGAAATTGGAAAAAAAACTGATGGCCGAATCATGGTCTATTGTGGTGGAGCAGATGTTGCTGTATCTCTTGCTGGTGATACGAGTCCTTCGGCCTTGGTTCAGAATCCTACATAATGCTCTATGTTCTACATTTCCTAGGCAGGTAAGATGAGACTAATGCTGTAATGCAGCTGTATATTTTCAACCGCTGGTACTCTTAATGCTGTCCTACTGACATGACCCTGAATTGCAGCTAAACTGGAAGAGACTTTCAGAGAAGGGAGTGTAAATTATGTTGCATTGACGGGCCCTCTTCCAGACTTGGATGAGTCATGAGTGGTCTGCCTCAGTTCCTAGCAAGTTAAGCGCAACAGTGAAACAATGGCTACCTTGTGAGCAACAGTGAAATATTTGGTTATACAATATATGAGACGTGAATCTTAATGAATCTGATTGTTCGTTTCATTTTTTACAAATTTTATCTTGTTTTGTATTTTACCGTAGCGTTAGCACGGGCACACTACTAGTTATAACAAAAGGTCAAAAAAAGCCATAACATTAATTATCAGGTGCTAAAATGTCCATGTTAATCGGAGATAAAAGAAGAAGATCTACAACATCAATTGTAGTGGATCTAGATTATAACAGTGCAGATTAATCAGATATAGATACGGCAGCTGTTACAATTGTATGAGGAATATAATTGTATTTCTATCATATGCATCAAAATTTTATAAAAAGTACAACTCTAATGCATTGTAGTATTTAGCCATGCAGTTGCATAAAAATTTTGGCTAGCTATAATAATCGTCTACTCTCAGTTCATAAAGGTAGCGTTTGGATTGTAGAATTGGAATCGAAATTCCTAAACAAAGGTTATTTGGATGCATATTAGAATTGGGATTTGGAAGTAAGCTCAATTCCAATGAATTAGTGGACAACTAAAATGAGGTATGAACCAAATCAGATCTTTGCCCCTCTGAATCACATGGAATCCTTCACCTACTCGAGCGACAGCGAGGTCCCTTCATATCCCTTTGTCTTCCTCATCTTCGGTGACATGCCGGCGAGACTTCGGTCGACCGCCGCCGCAGCTCCCATCGATGAGAACGCCGCCGCTGGAGCTTTTGTCGAAAACCGCGGCGAGCTCCCATCGACAACCGCCGCCGCCGGATCTCTTGTTAACCGCCATGCCGCTAAAGCTCTCTTCGCCGAGCTCCTCCACCGCCGCTAGGCACTTCCCCTTCTTCCTCTCCTCCCCAAATCTAGAGACTGCACACCCTTCTTCCTCAACTCCATTGGTCATCCCCTTCTTCCTCAACTCCGGTGTTCCGCCAGATCACTTCTGCTGCTACCCTCTTCCCTTGATGGCTTCTTCCATGAAGCCGGTAGCCTCTGCCCTCCACTTCAAGGCCTCCTCCATGCTTGACTCTGACAGCCGCCGCCACCTCAAACTCCGGTTGTCCGCCGCGCCGTGGCCACCTTGAACTCTGGTTGCCTCCCCATAACCACCTGCATACATGTCCTTCGGCTGGAATCTGAACCTTCAACATATTTTGAGATTCCCCACAATGGAAACCAAACAATATTTGGAATAGAATTTACCTGTAATTCCACATCACAGTTTCATAGGTCATCCAAACACTCCAATTGGAATCTAGAGCAATTTCAATCAATTCATGTTGAAATTGAATTAGACAGTCAATTCCGTGGATCCAATTCAATTCTTCGAACCAAACAGAGCCTAACGGCACAATAGTCTTTGAGGTGAAAACTTGATGGTCAACCAATGTTGACCATACAGGAAGAGCAAAAGAGAGAAGCATGGCTGAATAAAAAACGTAGTGTGGCTTTTTTGAGTGGCTTATGATTGAAAAGTACTGTAGCTGGCTGAAAAAACACTGTAGCTGACATAGGCTTATTTAACATGATTAAATTTAAAAAATTTAAAAATAGAAAAAACATATTAGCCCATCACGTATAATGCAAATAAATACGGGAAAAAAGAACCAGCAAAAAAGCTAAAAAAACCAAAAGTTCAGAAAAGACAAAATTTATGAATAGTGAAAAATAAGTAATCAATTGAATTATCGATCATTTCTGGCTGCATGCTAGCACTAAATTGCCTTCACAAATTACATGTTAGGTATCTCGTCGTACTCGATGGTGTGTGGTCTATTTCAACATGGGGGGAGATCAAATCCGCTTTCCCCGATAATAATCGTGGAAGTAGGGTAATCGTGACTACCCGCGTCAGCGAGTTGCCGGAATCATGTGGTAGCAATTCCTTTGGTTTTATCCATCACATGAGGCCTCTTCCTGTTTAGGACTCGCAAATCCTGTTTCGAAGCATAATATTTGGCTCCGAAAGAAGTTGCCTGGTTGCATTGGAAAATATTGCTGATAAAATTCTTGAAGCATGCGGTGGCGTGACGTTGGCGATAATTATAGGGACTGTTTGGCAGAGCTCCAGATCCACCAAAAATAGTTTCACTCTACGAATTTTTACCCAAACGCTCCAGCTCCACGAAATCTAGATCCACCAAAAAACTGGATCTAGCTTCAGATTCATGAATGCTCCACGAAAACTTGTTTCGTATCTACTCGTAAAGTTAAGTGGTAATTACCCACCAATGCCACTGGTTACACACCCCATCCCAACCGTTTTTTTTCCTTCTCACATCTTTTCTCCAATCGACCGAGGGACCGAGCGCTCCTCGTCGCCTCGCGCCGCCTCCTCGCGCCGCGACCCTCCTCGCGCCGCCTCCTCCCCTGCCCGGGCGCGCACGCGATCCCCGCCCATCTCGAGATCCCGCCGCATCGCGTCCCGGCACCGACCGATGGCGACGCCACCGCCCTCTCCGCTGCACCGCCGCCGCCGACGATCGCGAGCAGCTCCGCAAGGCCTTCCAAGGTTCGGACTCGCCCGCCCTCCACATTTCTTACTCGCCGATGCCGGCGTGAAGTGATGGGGTGGGGTGGAACGGCGATCATGTGATATGTTTGTTTGTCTCGCGCGCGCGTGCGCGCGTGCGGTGGGGCACGAACGAGGCGCTGATCATCTCCATCTCGGGCCACCGCGACGCCGCGCAGCGCGCGCCATCCGCCGCGCCTACGCCGACACCTACGGCGAGGAGCTGCTCCGCTCCCTCACCGACGAGATCTCCGGCGACTTCGAGGTAACCACTGATCACCAGCATGCACGCGCGATCTCGCGCTAGCCCTCCCTTCGCGCGAGTCCGATTTGTTCGAGATCTCTGATATCCAGTGTGTTGCTTTGCCTTGATGGGATCTGAGGGCCGTGATCCTGTGGACGCTAAGCTCATGAACATGTGAAAATGTGGGAAATAGTGCTGACTTTTGCAATGGCTTTACAACATAATCGAATGCCAATTAGGTTGGTGGATCTAAAATATTCATTGATGAGATTAGAAGTTCTTGGATCCTTTTGTTCTTACAAGAGTAACAAGGCTCTGTACTTCCCCCAAAAAATCATATGAAATATTTTCCCTATGTTGCATTCTGTTGACTTGTGAAATATAAATTTTCAAAATACAGTTTTGATTTCCTTTAAGCTACACTCCAATCAAATCAAAATTTGATGTTGACTTTAGTTTCTTTCCCCGGGCCATTTTCTGATTTTATTGTTGTTACTCTTAAAACAAGCTTGATATGCATGACATACATTGTTACGATATGCTGCTTTAGAAGATGGAACAATTATTTCGTTCCAATTTTTTGGCACTTCATTCTGTTCTTACTACATACTTGATTTTTCGAGTAATAGAAAAAAGGCAGTGCAAAGATATAAAACATTGGAAGCTCTAGATACCTAAACCTTCTTTCTTCAACTTATTCTGTCATATTTGTTGTACCTACTTGTGCTCTGCATTGCATTCTACACTAAAGTTGAATTCAGTCATCTGATAAGGTGCATCATAGCTTGTTGTCTCTCAGTTACACACGAGTCATGATCCATGTTAATGCTACTCCACCCTTCAAATTCTGAAGGGAATCTATCAACCATTAGTCTTTACCTGTTCTGCCTGATATACATATACTCCGTGTCTTTACATTTCTTTATAATACAGTGGTGAATGCATTCATGTGTAAAATTGTGCCTGTTGTTACTCATTTTGTTCATTTGCTTTTGAAGCTCAACCTTATTCCATTGTTAGTATTCAGTTCAATTTTGGAAAAAATTTCATGTGCCTGTTGTCTGGATGAGTTGCCTTTGTGTTGTCTGACTTGTCTCCAAGAGAGATGCATTTTGTTGGTGTGTGTTGATTCTCAGTTATATTTGACGACATTCTTAGTCATCGTAAGAGCTTGCATTACTGACAGCCCAGTAGATATCCACACAGTCATTCTACGGTATTGCATAGTTAATGAAATTTGTTGTTCAGATGTATATGTGACTGAACATTCCATATTCCATATTAGTAACTAGTAAGTAGTAACTACTGCCTTATAACTTGAGTATGTGTCTACCTCTTGTATTGCATGATTTGGTATATTTTATACACCAGTAGCCATTCTTGTGTAAACCTTCACTACTCTTCAAACCATGGAGTTTACTCCCAAAGACCGTTTGAATCATTTGTAGAAGTGTCCTATTGTTGTCTGCTTTCCTTCAGTTGTGTTCTCATAGTCAATGGTTTTTAGAGAAGTTCTGCATGCCATTTGCATGATCTATCTGTCAATGATACCCAACTCTCCTGCATGTTCTCGAAATTTTTTTGCATCTTTTCTAGATATTTTTGGTCCATTGAGGACCTGCTTCCTAACAAGCTCTGCCATTCACAGGATCTCAAGGCTGATCCCAAAGACGAGTTCCTTAAAACGCTACGGGCAGTCATACGCTGCTTCAGTTGCCCTGAGAGGTACTTTGAGAAAGTCATCAGGTTGGCCATTGCAGGGATGGGAACAGATGAGAGCTCCCTTACTAGGATCATAACTACTCGCGCCGAGATGGACAATCGCAATAGTATAGCACATGAGAACTCCCTTTTGTTTCATTTAATCTTTAGTTATTTTTATGTATGGACAATCGCAATAGTGTTGAGACGTTGTCATGGACATGGGTTAATTAACTATCTATCTTGTGCGTCAATGTTGATTGCTCATGAATATTTGTGTCGAGATATTGCATTTGTGTTCACAAAAAAAAATACACCATTTTTTGTGAATAAATATGAACAAAACATGTGTGCTATATGAAAAAAATATATATATCATACAACCCCAAGGGCAAAACAGGCTATTCCCACCAAAAACTCAGTTTCGTGGATCTGGAGCTGCTGTGGAAGCCAAACAGTTTGTCCAGCTCTATGGTGGGATTCCAGATTCACGGTGGAGCTGCTCCATGGTGAATCTGCTGCTCCAGATTTACTTTTTCAGTGGTGGAACTCTGCCAAACAGGCCCATAATAGCTGGCTTATTAGCCAGCAAACCTGCACAAGTGGCACAGTGGGAAATGGTGGAGAAACGCATGGACCCAGCAGGGAAGGGTGATCTCACAATACAAGGGATGAACAAAATATTGGACAATTGTTATTCTGATCTTCCTCGCCGTATGAAATCTTGCCTCTTGTACTTGAGTGTTTTCCCTGAGAACCATGTGATCAGGAAGGATCGCATTATATGGAGATGGATCGCCGAAGGATTGATCCCTAGAAGAGGCGAGGAAAGTTTATGGGAGACAGGGGAGAGCTACTTTCAGGAGCTTATCAGTAGGAAACTGATTGAACCAGCTGAAGATGAGTGGGAGGAGAAGCCACTGGGTTGTAAAGTCCATGGTTTGATTCTTGAGTACATTACATCTTTGTCCAATGAAGAGGACTTTGTCACAACAGATGCAAAAGCAACTTTTATGCAACATAGTGTGATTCGGCGACTCACTGCGAACTACGGCAACCAAGATGATGCCTTTAGGCCAAGCACCGTGGACCTACCTAAAGTCCGATCGCTCACTATTTCAGGGGATGTTCGACGGATGGGTTATCATTTACTGTCAACAAAGCATTTTCGTGTGGGCTTGAGATTTCTGCGAGTGCTGGATCTCGAGGATGCTGATTATTTGGGAAGCCACCACCTTGAAGGCATTAAAGGATTGGTTCTACTGAGATACTTGGGACTCGGAGAGAGTGGTATCAGTAGGCGGCTAACCGAAGAAATCGGAAAGCTACAGCACTTGGAGACCCTAGATTTGCGACGGACCACCCGCCTGAGAACTTTGCCTGCATCTATAGTAGGATTGCGAAAGTTGGTGCGTCTATTACTTAGCGGATCTGTCCAAGCGCCGAAAGAAATCTGGAAAATGCAAGCATTAGAAGAAGTATCTACCATTGGTGTCAGTAGTAGCAGCTCATACAATTCGGTGTCAGAGCTGCTGATTAAGTCGAAGCGGCTGAGGATGCTAGGCGTAAGACATTCCTATGAGATGACCGAAACCTACCGACGGAGTGTCATGTCTTTCCTCAACGAGGTTGGAAAGTCAAGCCTTGAGTCCCTACTACTGGAGGATTACCCTGCAGGTGATTTGCTTGACTTACTGCTGGATTCATGGGTCCCTCCGCATCACCTCCGAAGATTCGAGCTGAGAATCTCTGGCACCCGCTTCAGAGGAGTCCCACCTAAGATGGCCTCACTCGTAAACCTCACCCACCTGCATATTAGGATTGATCGCGTAGAAACGGATGGTGTCCATGTCCTAGGGGCCTTGCCTAATCTGATCCTTCTCGACTTACATTCAGAATATCCTCGATTTGAAAGGCTCATCATTAGCAGGGATGGATTCCGGTGTCTCGTAGTGTTTTCCTACACGTGTGGGTTTTTTGCTGGGATGGAGCTGCAGTTCACACCAGGGGCCATGCCACAGCTCCGAAGGCTTCGGTTTGAATTCTTCGCACAGGAAACAGAGTCTCGGTATGGAGATTTTGATTTTGGCATGCAGCACCTCTCTTGCCTCACGCGAGTCCGTGCCACCATCAATTGTTGGGATGCGACAGAGCTGGAGTCGGTTGATGCTGCGGAGGCTGCCATCATAGAACAAGTATCTAAGAACCCCAACAGCCCCGTACTGGAATTGAGCAGAAAATCTAGATGGTAAAGGACCAAAAGCAGCACTTTTGAGGCCTATTTGGATGGGTGGGATTTTGATTCGAATTGAAAAAAGTCCCAAAGAAATCACCCCCCTTCGATCTGCTCAAAGCAGACCGTTTTAACTCTCTCAAGACATGCATGCAGAGCTGGCCGCACAGGTTATTTATCTGGTCATCCTTTTCTCAGTCGACTTCGTGTTCTTCTCTACTAGTACAGTATTATGTGGTGTGTGCTCTTGTTTACTATTTGCACCTGTAATCTTCATTCGGAACACTCCAGTACAATAATAATGGAAGAATGCAAGTGTAACCTTATTCAATTGGATGTCACATCCTCGCGGTTATGTAAACAACACTGCAAGTTATATTGAATCATTACTTTCTGTTTTCTTAAGATACAACTAGATTTGAACTTGGAGACGTAGCTTTCCCCACTGATTGGTGTATATATCTGGCTCCGTATTCCTTGCAAACTACTCCAGAGTGCTAGTTGTGCTGTTGTATTGTACAGACTATAGTTGCACTTTGATTTCAGCATGGCAAATCTATAAGAACTCCAGCATCAATGGGATGCTCTGATCATCCGACGAACTAAACTTTCAAACAAGTTAACCAACATGAGCATAATACAATTTCCAAAAGTTGAGGAGTAATTTACAAACATCTTAAATCTGTGAAGTTGGACACCACGCAAGTATGCTGCTCCGAGAGTTTCCGGCCGCAACGTACTCGTGTAGGTTACGCTACACATACACAGTTGGTTTCCCGAAGAATCTAAACAACACAGTTGCCAGTTGGCCCTTGAAATAGTTGTTGCCTCGCACCAGGATTAATTCAGGCCCAAACCAAGTCGGTCGGTTGGCTCGCGTCGCCCCCAAACAAAACAGCACTAGGCTGCTCGTGTCGTGACTCGTGAGATTGCAACCAAGCGCCACCATCAAACTGGGGAGACACAAGGTTCATCACTTCCCTTTTCTGGATTGTTCAAGTGCATGCCTTGTATCATGGAGTTTCTGTTTCTTCGAGTTCTCATGCTTAAATTATGGGCTAATCCTGATGACATAGTTATAGGGGTGAAAACGGGCCGGGTTAATCCCGACCGATCCGGCACCGAATCCGATTGGTACCGAATCCGACTAGTACCGAATCCGGAGAAAATAATATGGTTTAGGATATGGTAACAGCAATATCCGTCCGAATCCGAATATCCGTCCGAATCCGATACATCTTCAAGTTTGATTTCAGGTTAGTGCTACTATTTGACGTTTCATTTTCTTTTGCAATGGTAAAATAAAATCTTCCACATCAGCTATTAAATAGTAACATTAAGTCAGTGCATCCTACTTCATTTACTGCACTGTATGCATTCCTTACAAACAAGTAGGGGTGCAAACGAAATGGGTTAATCCCGACCGATCCGACACCGAATCCGATTGGTACCGAATCCGATTGGTACCGAATCCGGAGAAAAAATATGGGTTAGGATATGGTAACAACAATATCCGTCCGAATCCGACCCGTTTTCACCCCTACATAGTTAGGACCTCATTGGAATTTCCGAACTGTTTCGACTCAGATACTTGTGATGCTTGTGTATTGATGCAAGTCACGTGACTGTGGACCCGACCCAGCTGCAATAGCTAAAAGATTTGATGGCATTGGAAATCAAAGCAAAAGCAATTGCTGTTCCATTAGATATCGTTGATCTGCTAGGCTTGTACCTCGGTCTTCCTAGTGAGACCGATCTACCAACTGGTATTGGCCGCGTGACATCTCTTCGCGCTCTAGGGCATTTCGATCTCAGCAACAACTTGGTAGAAAACCCCCAATTGATTATATACCCTCCATTTAGATGGAAATTGAGGATTTACCCTCCTGACCCACTTGTCAGTGACTTATGATGACCCCACGTGTCATTGAGATGTGGAGGGTAAATCTTGAATTTCCCAACTAAAGGGAGGGTATATGATCCAATCTCCTGGTAGAAAATGCGCAGACCCTTGGTGAGTTGACCAATCTGTGGGATCTTCATCTTACCAATTCTACTGTGCTGCCCGACAGTGCATCACGAAGTGTCCGAGCTCTGTTCTTGGAAAACTCAGCAACGTTAGGTCTCTGACTCTGCTACCAAGCTCATCTACTACAAATACTCTGGAGACGAGCGCTTAAGCATTAAAACTTCCTGTGACATAGCGGTGTATCCTCGCCTCGAGCCCTTCTTGAGACGCTTGAGTTGTTGCCGTGGATTTGCATCTTTTAAATCCTCCCAAATTCGATTAAAGAACTCCACAAACTTTGCATCTTAAATATTGAAGTAACGCGACTGTGGAGTAATAGTATTGATATTCTCAACAAATTACCTGCCCTCTCTGGTCTCACTTTGTGTTCACAGATCCCCTGGAGGAAGAATCATCTTTGACAAGGAGGGATTTCTAGGACACAAATACTTCAGGTTGGTGTGTGCTGCACCATGCGTGGCATTTCTGGAAGGAGCAATGCTGAATGTCAAGGGTGGATTGGATTTTTGGTGGCAACAAAGGAAAGAGTATAGCAGCTCACAAGGTAAAACATCAGACTCTAGAGAAACAAGATGTGATCACGCAAGAAGCCTCAGACGAACAACACAGAATCCAAGAAAATGTGTCAAGGCAAGATACCTTTTGTTTTCCTTCTAACAAGAAATGTTGGCCTCTTCATCATACTGCCCTTCCATATCCTCTTTATTTCTTTACTTCACCAGTTCACCTTCGATCGTGAACTCTGACTTCTACGTCCTCCTGCCTGTATGAGTTTTGTCCAATCTTTAATGAGTGCTGGTAGTGTTGCTTCTGCCGCTGTGAAGTCGGTGTAAGAATAAACTTTAATATTGCGGAATTTTACAGTACTTATATGATTCAGCAAATAAAATGCATCATTGCTTCTATTAGAATGCATAAACTGACCTTACTTGGTGTTCGGAATCTGCATAATGTCTTTCTTTTTCTCTCCACCTTTCTCTTTGGTATTCTCTTCATGGACAGAGAATGAACAAAAAAATGTGAACGCGTGATATACCTTTTATAGCACATGTTACAAATAATCTTGACTTAGAGTTCAAGATGTAGTAGAGTCCGTCTCCGTATGTAACTCAAGTTGAAGTTGAGTCCAACTTGAAGTCCGAATCGGAATAGGAGTAGGAGAGTTTTATCCCTATATATTGGGGGGACTTGTACCCAGTTTTGGATCCAAGGAAGAAAAGCAAGAAAGAGGGGGAGCAAATAAGAGAATAAAGAAATTCATAAATTTCTTCCGTGTTCTTTCAGGTTATTTGCGATGTGCGCGTTTTCTCCTGGGATCAAAGTTGTAACAAGTGGTATCAGAGCTGGTGTTCGCGATCCGATCGGAAGAAAAAATTCGGCATTCGCATACGGCGAGCTAGCGGGAGCCAAGGGGGAGAAAAGGCCATTCGACTGCGTCGTCTTCCTCTAACGAGTTCGATGGCAACGACGACGTGGAGGCCGACATCCTCCACCAGTCCTCCAAGAAACGCGCCCTCTAGAAGGTTAAGGTGCAGCACGAGAAGGCGGCCCGCCCCAAGATGCAGGTCAAGGTCGCTTGTCAAAGTATGAGTTTAGTAAGTCGTAGTTGAGTCCGACTGTCTCAATGTTTTAGAATCGTTTCATCTGGTGGACCCGTACCAGTTGAGTTGAGTTCCTACATGCAGCTTACATGTAGAACGCTTCATGTAGAGGCGTGGCTGGTAGTTCATAATGCATTGAGACTAAAACTAGAGTATATCAAGTCAAGATTAAGGGGGAGATTGTTACAAATAATCTTGACTTAGAGTTCAAGACGTAGTAGAGTCCGTCTCTGTATGTAACTCAAGTTGAAGTTGAGTCCAACTTGAAGTCCGAATCGGAATAGGAGTAGGAGAGTTTTATCCCTATATATTGGGGGGACTTGTACCCAGTTTTGGATCCAAGGAAGAAAAGCAAGAAAGAGGGGGAGCAAATAAGAGAATAAAGAAATTCATAAATTTCTTCCGTGTTCTTTCAGATTATTTGCGATGTGCGCGTTTTCTCCTGGGATCAAAGTTGTAACAGCACATGAAGAGATGCCGTTCTCTGTTAGCAGTCGCGCTGCCCGGGCGCTTGCTGCGAATAGGCGCACTGCCGGCCACTGCTGCGAACAGGCGTCTGTGTTTGCGTGCAAAACTGTTGGACTCAGATTTACCAAATTCAGAATCTTTTGTAGAATCACTGCAATATTTTCTTCCTCTATAAAATCATTGTACTATTTCCTAGATCAGTAGATAATGCTTACAGATACATTGCTAATTCATTTCATACATGTTGCAAACCATACCATGCATTAATATTACAATATATCAGAGTTCATATAAACCACATCGGGTCAAGTTTACAATAGAGCCATCAGGTCAAATAAGTACATTACACAAATGCGAAAGCGATAGCGAAAGAAAAAGGAAGAGACATATCTCATCACAGGCAAATGACTGGGAAGACTTAGGTTCGACCAATATTAACCAAGAACCTGATTAATATTGGAATAACCCAAACATCAGCTTAGTTAGCCAAACTGAGATGAGATGTAGACTACTAGAACCTAGCCTAATCTCCATCGTCTTCACCACATTCATCTCCTTGGTTCTCATCAGGGGCAGACCTAGGTTGTGGGGCCCGGTGTCACAGGACATCAGGTCCAAAAATCTTTTTTGTAGGTATCAACATTTCTATCCTATGCGTGAACTCCCTAGCCCAAACCTGGTGCACCCGGTCTCTTCTTTAAAGCCAAATGAAGCGAGCACTAGCAGCCTAAATTTTCAATAGCTAGCAGTAGTTCACGATGAGCCTCCATTGTCCCTCAGCCCACGAGGTAACTGCAATAGCCAGCCCTTGAGCCGGCCCAAGAGCGAGGATCGCAACAGGTTATGGTGTATATTTGATCGATTCTAATGTGTGCCACCTCGCACATCACTCTACACCTGTTCATCTCGCAAGGTCAGGCAGAAGATGTGTACCACGCCCTCTATAGCCTCATTCAGCCAGGCAGCAACCGTTCACTAGAAAACGAGAGAAATCGATGCCACCGGTCGCCCTCATTTGCCATCTAGCTACAATGTCGCCTGGTCCCAGTTGCCTCATGCTCTCGCCGGCTGAAGGAAACTTAGGCCCACCCGATAAGTATGTACTTTGCTCTAAATTTCTCTTAATTATTCTAATGTGTTTAAAGAATATAGGCTAAGTTTGTGAGTTGATTGATTTTTTGTCAAATTGTAGGTTTAAAACTTAGTGTTTCAATTTTGGTTTGTGCAATACTAACCTAGCTCGTTGCAAGTCAGATGAAAAATGTAGTATTTGACCAAAGTTAAGGAAGTAAGCCATTAGATGTATTTTTTATTATATTATTCTTAAATTGTTAAACATACAAATATCTAATTGATCTTTTTCAATTGTTTTGATGATAATTTCATGAATAATATACTTATTTGTTATGTGGAGAAACAAAAATTTAGAAAATTACCAATGATATTGTGATTCATCGCTTTGTGAATTTGAAAGAACACAAATACTAAAAGCTAATGTTTTTACTTATATTTGACCATTCTATTTTTTACTTGAAAATTTTAAGTAGTTTTATTCTTTTTTATAGACAAATGAGATCGGATGATGCATTTTACTAATGCCGACCAACTTTCTGTCTATGATTTCACACTTAGTTCCTTTAGTTTACTAGAGCTAACCAATACTATTATCGGGCTATCGGTTATATTGAAGTATTGATGCTAAAAATTGTCGGGCATATTACTATTTGGCATAATATTGATTAAAAATTATATATGTTGTTATATATATGATGAAGTGGTGAACCCTGATTATTTTTGTTCTAGTTCCGCCCTAGTCCTCGTAGTAGACATAATAACTCTGGTTCACGGGCTCTGAAGGGGTTGAAAGCTAGGATGAGCATATACAACGATGCTCCGTGAGCTAATACATAGAATGCATATAATTATATATATGAGTATATGACAAAGTTGACAAGGATAACCAGTAATGTTACCATTTGTATTTAGGGTGATAACGTTCATGTATTTCAAGTGTCAAAGATAGCATAATTGTAATACTACATTATCAAGTAGGCATGTAACTATCTTAAAATTGACATACATTTTTTTGTACGGATAATCCATTTTTTATTCGAAATTACATAAATATACCCGCGGGAAATTTTTTACAAAAATAGGCTCCAGTCGCCTAATGGTTGGGCGACTGAAGCCTTTCGCCCAACCAGACCGCGAGATTTAATGAATCTACCAACCGTTTAGCGATTTATTGCAGTCGCCCCACCGTTGAGCGACTTCCATGCAGTCGCCCAACGGTTGGGCGACTGAATCTCAGTCGCCGAACGGTTCGGCGACTGCGGGTGTATATAAAAACCGCGCTCGGCCCCGCACTGTTTTCATCGGCCGTGTGCAGAGAAGAGAGCGGGAAAGGAGAGGGAGCGGAGGGGGAGAGAAAGAGAAAGAGAGGGAGAGGAGGAGAAGAGGAGAGGGAGAGGAGCAGAAGAGGAGAGGGAGTGCGCGATTTTCAGATAATTTTTTAGTGTTATATTTTGTGTTAGTGTAGAAAATTAGTTTAGAAAATGTAGTGTAGAAAATTAGTCTAGAAATATAGTCTAGAAATATAGTTTAGAAAATTAGTTTAGAAAATTAGTTTAGAAAATTTAGTGTAGAAAATTAGTTTAGAAATTTAGTTTAGAAATTTAGTTTAGAAAATGTAGTTTAGAAAATTAGTTTAGAAAATTAGTTTAGAAAATGTAGTGTAGAAAATTAGTTTAGAAAATTAGTTTAGAAAATTAGTTTAAAAAATGTAGTTTAGAAAATTAGTTTAGAAAATTAGTTTAAAAAATGTAGTTTAGAAAATTAGTTTCGAAAATTAGTTTAAAAAATGTAGTTTAGAAAATTAGTTTAGAAAATGTAGTGTAGAAAATTAGTTTAGAAAATTAGTTTATAAAATTAGTTTAAAAAATGTAGTTTAGAAAATTAGTTTAGAAAATTAGTTTAGAAAATTAGTTTAGAAAATGTAGTTTAGAAAATTAGTTTAAAAAATGTAGTTTAGAAAATTAGTTTAGAAAATTAGTTTAGAAAATGTAGTTTAGAAAATTAGTTTAGAAAATTAGTTTAGAAAATGTAGTTTAGAAAATTAGTTTAGAAAATGTAGTTTAGAAAATTAGTTTAGAAAATTAGTTTAGAAAATGTAGTTTAGAAAATTAGTTTAGAAAATTTAGATGTAGAAAATTTAGTGTTGAAATTTAGATGTAGAAAATTTAGTGTTGAAAATATTGTACAAATTTAGATGTAGAAAATTTAGTGTTGAAATTTAGATGTAGAAAATTTAATGTTGAAAATATTGTACAAATTTAGATGTAGAAAATTTAATGTTGAAGTTATTATACAAATTTAGATGTAGAAAATTTAATGTTGAAATTATTGTACAAATTTAGATGTAGAAAATTTAATATTGAAATTATTGTACAAATTTTGCAGGTATGACTCGTCTTTGGGCGTGACTCGGAGTGGCGTCATACGTTGGACGAGCACGTGGACCGCTCTCATCGCGCTTCCCGTCTAGTGCCGCCACCGGGAGCACGGACGAGCCGCCTCACCGGGAGTGGTCCGGACACGCACACCTCGCGTGGCACGGGACTCGACCCTCGTTGGATCGCCAGTTTGCACTCATCGCAGCGTTGGTGCGGCCGTAAGTTCGTTCCGTCTGACCTTCACTTTGTTTGCAGGTGCGGATGCCGCTACTCCTCTTGCCCGGATGGTGCAGGCCACGGGCGAGATGGATACCGCGGGACGAGGGCGGGGCGAGGCGGGCGGGAGCGATCACGATGCTTTCCGCTCGACCGCTCCTGGCCGACGGCTTTGGTGGACCGTTGGCGGCGAGACGCACACTTTCCACCTCCCATTCGGGAGATGACGCTGACCTTGCGGGATGTGTCCTCGCTCCTTGGGCTTCCGATCGCGGAGACGCCGCCTTCCTACCCGAGGCCCCGCCGATCGGCGCGACCGACCGCTTCGGCGGTTCGAGGTGTCGTTCCACCGCCGATGACCACCACGTGTTCGGAGAGGACCGGACCCATGGGCCGACGAGGTGGCTCGAGCGATCACGCACGTGGTTTTACATTCGATCGTGTCGTCGAAGGTCTTATTTGTGGTATTAGGTACTAATATCAACTTGTTTGCATTCAGGTGGAGCGCATGGTTCCACAGGCAGACGATCACCAGGTGTCGCGCCACCTGGAGGCGTACGTGCTGTGGCTGTTTAGTTGGGTGCTTTTCACCACCAGCCACGGCAACTCGGTGGATGCGCGCCTTATCGCTTATGCGAGGGCGATCGCTGATGGCGAGCCCCACCAGGTCAGCTGGGGATCGGCCGTACTTGCCGCGATGTACCGCGCCCTGTGCGATGCGTGCTCGAGGATCAAGGCGAACTCGATCCTCACGGGCTGTCCCCTACTACTACAGTTGTGGTCGTTCGAGCGCTTAAGCCTCGGACGACCTGTGCTAGACGACATGGGTCCGTACGGGCCCGAGATGTATCCGGGGGGAGACGTCGACCGGCTGACGATGGGTTCTATGTGGTGCCGTCGCCGAGTAAGTTTTATCACAGTCAACTATTTCTTTCTTATTGACGATCGTCATTGTAAACAACTTGTCTTTCTTGCAGGTACAGTTCGCGCACGTGCAGGTCACGCGGGCGTATCGGGTCTTTGTGGAGCAGCTCGACCGCATCACAGCCGACGACGTGCGCTGGGAGCCGTACGCTGATACAGCAGTGCAGGCCCGTGCTCCTGGCGGTCTGTCCTCACTTTGCTGGCGTGACCGGGCTTTCTGGCTTACCCGCCGGAAGCTCATGTACCTCATCTACGTGGAGGACTACGCACCCCAGCGGGTGATGCGGCAGTTCGGGCTATGGCAGCCGGTTCCTGTACCAGTCGGACCATCGCTTCCGCGGCACATGCACGGGTGAGTGATCGTTTGTGCTAAATATGTACATACGTACTACTGCGTTCGCAAGTATCTCACATTACGTAATGGTTCTATACGCAGGCACAGCGCGAAGGGAGTGAAAAGAGGCACAGACTAGTCGGTGAGGATGCGACCGGGTCGAGCGATGGCGTGCGCGCCGACGACCGCGTGGAGGAGGACCGCCCACTGACGAGCGAGGAGTACGCGGATTACCTGCACCGTACCACCCGCGCACCGTGCGTGCTCGTATATGTGGTAGACCCGCCGCCACACACGCCGTCGCTCGACGGACACGCACCCAGCGCGCCAGCGCGCGACGCTCACCTCGCGGTACGTTACATGTCATTTCAAAGACTCCCAAATGGTAATGTCGTTTCCATAATCGACCATTTCATGTCTTTGTGTCCAGTGGACGCTCGGTTACGCCTATGCGCGCCGAGTCCGCACGATGAGTGGAGAGGCTCGCCAGTGGTGCGCAGCTGACCCATGAGGAGGGCCTCAGCTTTGCGCGTCGGATGCACGAGGGGTGTAGACGTATCGTTAGCCTACTGTCCTGCACGAGGCTACCGGTGGTCTCCACGCCCACCGCTCCGACTGCTCGTCCACCAGTGCCACCCCGATCAGCGTGGCACTACTCTGGTGCACCTACGTGGACACGTCCTCCACCACCTCACCCGGAGCAGCCGGGGTTCAGCACGGCGGGGCCTCCTACACCGGTTCACTTCACGCCTCCTACGCAGACCCCTGTCTTCCCCACGCAGGGGGTGTACGCCTCCTCCATGGCGCCAGCTACGGGTACGCAGAGGGTCTTATATCGTGTTTATCCGAAGACGACATGCAACGAACTAACGATATTAATATTGCAGGTACTTACCAGCAGCACGACGTCTCCCCAGGCCAGGACGATATGGACCAGTTTTTCGCGGATTGGCCTGGGCAGTTCTCCGACGCAGCACCGGAGGTTCTCTCTAGCAGTGCCCTCCCCGGTGCACCGGAGGGCACACAGCCAGAGGTGTAGCTGACTCCACCAGCGCAGGGGCGGGATAGACACCCTCCTGCTCGTTTTACTTTTTCGGATCATCCTAACCCGTTACACCGGAGGAGGGCCAAGCGAGGCCGTATGGGAGGACGCGGGCGCGGTGACGGGGCACACCAGGGTGACGAGTGAGGCGTGCTTCAGATGCTATATATGTGATGCATGTAATGAAAAAATATGCGACATGTTACTCACAGTTATATTATGAAGTTTATTTAAATTTACATAAGTCTATCATCTCTCTCCACACATAAACTATCTCACTTAACAGTGTATGTATCGATCGTTCTCTACTCAATCTTTCATTAAAAAAATATTTAAAAACTTTTTACACACCTACAATATACAATGAACATAAACTTTTATTACAACTTCACCGTATTTTTTACCGCTTCAACGTTACAAAATTGACAAAATCTAAAACAATCACGGGGTCTACATGCAGTCGCCTAACGGGATGGCGACTGCATGCTAGTCGCTTAACGGGATGGCGACTTCATGTAAGTCGCCGTTCGCTAGAGCGACTAGATGCGATCGCTCTCATGTGCAAATGGCACTATTGTGTCGCTGATGCGGTTGGGCGAAGGCTTGATCGCCCAACCATTAGGCGACTGGAGCCTATTTTTGTAAAAAAAATTTCCCGCGGGTATATTTATGTAATTTCGAATAAAAATGGATTATCCGTACAAAAAATTCTACATTTATATATGAAATGAAGCATGCAATTTTATTAATTTGAATAAACATAATTCACATAAAATATAGGATTAAAATGTTGACTCACCTAGATCAAAAGTTAGTTGGTCTTGATACACTTGTGTCGCTTCGATCTGGGGCTTGTTCGTGTTCTCGAACTTTATTCGGATAAGCGCATCGAAAAAACTAATGACAAATAACAATAACAAATAAATACCAAAGAAAATTTAAATAAACTCTAAATTAAACAAAACCAAAACCAATAGATAGGTCTTGATTTTAGAAAAATTTAGAAATAATTTTCATTAAATTGGGAGTTAAGACGAGGAAGAACGGGCTCTCCAAAATTTATTTTTAGAAAAAAAAATCTAAAAATAAACAACGGGGAGAATTCTCCTCTAACAGGTGGTGTCCATAATTTTAAACTAATTTTGTTTAGGAAAACCAGAGGATGATAGGTGGAGTCCCACTGGATTTAATTAATTTTTATTTTCTTTTAAAAGGAAAAAGGCTTAGAGAAACTGACATATGAGGTCTTGATACTATGAAACAGTGCTTGAGCCCCCCATATCAGTGACCCAAATTTTTAAACCAAGTTTTAAAAGATTTTTAAACCAATGGGCCCACTTGTCGGTCTGACATGGCTAGGATACATGGGCCCACACGTCAGCCGATTTACTAAACCAGCACTAAAACACATCATTAACGTTAATTAAAAGTGCTTAGCACTAATGACATGGGAATAGTGCTCCTTCTCGGCCGACGAGAGGCGCGGCTCGCCGACGGCGGAGGAGGGGGTGAAAGCCCGCGTCCGTGGCCGTGGCCAAAATGGGTTCCTCGGCCGCGCACACCCAAGGTGAGGCTACGCGGTCCGGTGACCCCGAGAAGAATCGGCGATGGTGCACGGCGGAAGAAGGCCGGTGTCCATGGCGTCATGGCGGAGGGAGGCTCTAGAGGCCTATTAAATGGGAGGGGAGCTACTAGGAGGGGGAAGGAGTTCACTGGGAGGCTCAGCTGAGCTTGAGGAAGACGGGGTTGGGCTGGCAGCGGAGACTGGCTCGGTGGCGAAGTGGACGATGGTGCTGGCTCACCAGAGATGGTGAAGAAGCTTGAAAAGCCCCTAAAATTCAAAAGGAGTTTTTTTAAAATTTTTGTGGATTTTTGTGTGTAAAATCTGAAACTTACCCTTTTGGGAAAGTTCCCCCTCTTCCCGCTTTCCCTTTTCGGCAAGGCGCCACCCCCTTCTCCTTGGCGCCCCGCCACTTCCCGCTTTCCCCGCTCCCTCGCTTCCGTTGGCGCCTCTGCTCCCTCCCCGGTCTCCGCTTCCTCTCTTCTCCCGACACCTCCCTCTCTCGCGCTCGCGCTGGCGCTGCTCCCCGACTCCGCCCTCTTCCTCGCCCAGCGCCTCCCCGCTCCCTCCCTCTCGCCGGCGCCGCATTCCCTCCCCGCCTTCTCCCTCGCGTGCGCCCGAGCCCGAGCTGCGCCGCGCGCGCGCCGCTCGCGCGCGCCCAGCTGCTGCGCGCGCGCGGCTGCGCTGCCTTCGCCCGCCGCCTCTCCGCGCCCGCGGTTTCCTCCGCGCCCGCGCCGTCCCGACAGCCTCGATCTGAAGGGGTGGACGCCCGCGCGCCACGTCGCCCGCCTCTACTCCGGCCCCACCTGCCAGACTCCGCGCCTACCTCTCCCGCGCGCGGACGCGTCTCCTCCCTCGCCCGACCTCACCTGCCCCCGTCGCGTCGCCCATCCCCGTGCGGGGGTCGTCGTCATTCATCAGGCGGAGGAGACGCTAGCCAACTCCCTGTCTCCCCTTGTCGACTCCCGGCCGCGCCCGTTGCCTTCTCCCCGAAGGTTCCCCCTCCTCTCCGCTCGATATAAAAACTGCCCCCTCTGCTCCTCCCCGCTCCTTTGCTCTCCGAGCTTCTCCCTCGCCCGCAAACACCTCCCACCACTCCCGAGCCTCTCTCGGAGCAGCCGATTGAAGCCACATCGCCCCAGTCGCCGCAGCCGCTCTCCCTGCGCGGTGACCCGCAGCGGACCTCCCTCCTCCCTTGCGCATTTTCCGATTATTTTCGTCCGAGCACCTCTGCGGTCCCCTCATCCCTTTATGTTTGCCTCGACGGTGATCGCCGTGGAGTGCTCGCACCGCCTCCCACCGCCGCCGTTCTACCCTTCCGTGGCGGACCTCCTCGAAGCTTCCCAGCTTCCCCCACCACCGCCATCGTGAGCTCCTTGGACCCCTCCCCGTGTAATCGCTCCCGATTGAGCTACCTCGCCGCCGGCAACCTTCCTCACCGCAAAATGGCCGAGCCATCCCCTTCTTCCTCCCGCCTTTTCCGTTGATTCCCTCGCCCCTCTGAGCCCCGAAATGGACTCACCACGGTGAGCCCTCCCCGTTGACACCCTCCGCTACCGCCGATGAGCTCCCTGGCGCCCGGGCCGCCACCGCCACCGTCGCGCCCCCCGGGAGCACTGTAGCAGCGAGAGGAGGAAGATGACTCCCCTCGCCGCGATGTGGCCCTCCCACCGCCTTCCGATCTCCTTAAAGTCCCGTCCTCCCGGTCGTCCGATCTGCGTACCGTTTCGGCCGCCCTCGTTGTATCGCTGCCGTCCGATTATCTCCCCGCAACCATCTCGTCCGCCCGCCCTCGCCACATCCTCACCATCCGCGCCCGCCGCGTGTCGGTCATCTGTCGGAGCCAGGCGCGCGAGCGCTGGGCCTTCGACCGCGCGCGTCTTTGGGCGGCCGCCGCGCCCACTCGGCCGCGTGGCGATTTCAGCGCGGGGATGCAGTAGCGCCGAGCCAGCCCATCACTGTTCATAACCATTTTCCAGAGATTTGTTATTTTCCAAAATCCCAGAAAATCTAAATAAATCCTAGAAAATCACAGAAAATCCCAAAATTCCCAAATTTCACCACTTTGCTCCAAATATTATTCCAGACCCTCTGTGAAATCCATTTCCACAGATTCATCCTAGATAAATTCCTAAAATTCCTCATTTGGAGATTTATGCATTTTACTCCTTTTAAATAGTTTATTTTCCTCGCTTGATTAGTCTCAAGCCGGATTTATTTATTTTGTATGTTTGCACTAGTTTTGAAGACCCGGAAGTTCAAGTACAGTTTCAGAGAGCCGGAGGTTCTTCGTTCGAGCTAGCCAAGTTCGTCCCGTTCACGGCAAGTCGCAAGTCCTTGATCATGTTGAAATCCCATGCCATTTAAATTATGTTATTATGTTATTTGCATTGAGCTAATTCTGAAATGTTAATTCAAAGTAAAAATAAAATGTTAGAATGACTTGTTATATAGTTAATCCTACCACCGATGAATGCCCTGTTGAATTGTTGCCATGCCTTTGTAACCCTAGAAATAATTATCTGTTAATCTAGATAACTGTAGGTTATTATTATCATGCAAAATGTTACACTAATAAGGTTGTGGCTGTGGGGCCAATAGAATTTGAAAAACCCGACTCTAAGGTAGGGTGGTATGGGACACCGTATCTTAGAGCGGAGAGTGCCGGCGTGCACAAGGTAGGGTAAAGGGGAGTGGAAACCGCAAGACGGTCCTCGCCAATCTTTTACCCTAGGATTGAGGTTGGGGTAAGGGAGTTGTGGGGAGCTGCGAGACGGCCTTCGCCCACCGCTTACCCTAGGTTTGGTCGCGGGCCTGGTGAGGTTGCGGACCATGTGAAAATATAAGGACTGAAACCCTTACGCTGAGCAAATGTCACAGTGATCGCTCAACCACAGGAGTTGACTTGTCAACACTTGTCTAGTAGCTGCTCAACTCGATTGAAACTCTACAGGAGATTTAGCAGTGAGGTTAGGCAAGCCGTGATTGGGTGCCTAACAACGGTAGAGTTCACTCGAAGCGGCACCGTTTTCTTTTCTTTGTGTGCGTGTGTGTGCGAGCGGACCAGTGAATTCTACCGGTAGAGCCTATATAAAGAGTTGAGCGTTGAAACGACCGGCTTTCTTAACTCTTTAGCGGAGTTAAGGGATCGTGTGGGTAAAGCTGAGCAAACTCTGCAGAGTCAAATAAATGGTATTCGAATACGCCGTGCTCCCGGTTATTGGAGCTGTGTCACTTGGGTGATTCCAGCCGCGAAGCTTAAGTAGTTTTGTACTTAAATTAACTTGATTAGTTGGTTAATCAACTCTTCGTGAAAACCCCTGAGTTCTTGAGAAGTAGTTTTGGGTCCATTTTATAAAATGCTTGCAAAATAAAACTGCATCCACCAAATGTAATAAACCAAGTATACTCCCTTCCTTTGTTGATCCATACAAGTAGTAAGTTAGGGTTTCCCTTGTGATTTGCTGAGTACGGGGTCGGAGTACTCAGGCTTGCTTTGCCACAGATACCAGAAGGAAAAGAAGGCAATTCAAGATTTCGTGTTGGAAAGGTCTTCCCGTCGAGGACCCGTGGCTTTAGGTCTTCGCCGCTCAAGCGGATTCTCGAGTTTTGTGATGTAAGTATACTTTGGGCTTGCACGCCCCTCTGTCGAAAAAGGGATGCTAATCCATATGTAAAATATATGCTGGACTTTTGTTGTAAGCATGCAATGGTATACTCTTGCGCGACACTTCATAACTGTTCATGCGTGAATAGTTGCGAGGTGTCAGTCCGTATGCGCCCACGAAACGGGCGTTAAGAAGTGGTATCAGAGCAGGCTCTTGACCGTAGGTTGAGACCTAAGGCAAACTAGGAAGCGATTTTATCGCAAAACTTAATTTAAAGCCATAAAAAGGGTTTACGAAAAATATAAGTATTATTGTTGTCTTTTCCTCTCTTGTTGCTACCTTATCTATCTTAGTTTACTTCAGCTTAAGATTTGCTGTTGCAAAATGTTTACTGCTTCTCTTGTCTAGCTTCAAAATTTCGGTTCTCGGCAGCTGGAAGAGTAGCCGTCGTTCGCTAGACTAGACTGACCCTGAGTAGTAGTTGTACTTTTGTAATGTAAAGCAGGTGTAATCATGAACCCTAAGTGGTTTGTGTACCACTTGCATATTATAAATCTATGTTTGTTATCCTTGTATGTTGTTTTGCTTAATTATCAGTAATTCCCCCTGTATTCAAAGCTTTCTCCTGTCCCCTTTCGCTCTCGTTCTTACCTTTTTCGCCCTATACTTACCTTGAAATTCAAAGTCTTACTTATCCCCTCTTATTCTCCAAAGCCGCTGCAAAGCTGATTCCAAGTTCCCAATTGACAGATGGTTCCAACTCAGTGAGTGGTCGACCAACGCGGGTGCACCGCCACGAGATCAGCGGCGATTGCGGCCACGATAGCAATGATGGAACATAACCGTTGCCCAAGAGAGTTACAACCATCGTTCATTGTCAAGGCGACATCCGAAGAGTCAGCGTCAGCATCAAGCACAACTGCATTAAAGTTTATAGCATTCCTGCAAACTCAACCCCCAAAATTCCCTTCAACCACAGAGTCACTGAATGCAGATGACTGGTTACAGGATATTGAGAGAAGAATGAATACCATCCAGTGTACAGATAAAGAGAAGGTTCTTTTCGCTACCTATCAGCTGTCTGAACCCGTAGTTTCTTGGTGGAATGCTATCCAGTGGATACACCCTAAGGAGGAAGATATTACGTGGGAAGACTTTGTGAAGAGATTCCGTAAAGCCTACATCTCTCCTAGAGTTATCACTGAAAAATATCAGGAATTTCTTAATCTTCAACAAGGAGAGAACTCCATCACAACATATCTACAACAATTTCATCAGTTATCCCAGTATGCTCAAGAGGAAACTAACACTGAAGCTAAAAGGATGGAGTACTTTATAAAAGGTCTACAACCCAATATGAGACAACGCCTTCAGGCCATGAAGTTTTCAAGCCTATTGAGCCTGGCTGATCGAGCTCTACAGATAGAAGAAAGACCAGGTTACGTGAAAGTCATGAAACGAAAGAAGCCTTCGCCTCCATCACCAACGGCTTGTTTTCACTGCCAACAGGATGGGCATTATCGTGACAAATGCCCACTGAAGTCCTTACCCGAAGAAGAAGCTAAAGAACAAGCAAAGAGGCAGACATCATCATCCCTCCTGCCACCGACGGAAGAAGATGAACCTTACCCTAAGAAGACCAGAATGGAGGATTACAGAAAGCGTGAAGCAGCGCACAAGTCTCAGTCTTCACACAATACTCAGCAGAGCAAGACCACGGGATCATCCTCATTTCGATCCCAACCCTTCCGTCAGTTTGTGACGATACCGAAGACCCAGTCCGGACAGTCTCAGCAGTATGCCACTCCCTCACCACTCGCCATCGAGTGCCTCACCTGCGGTGCCAAGCATCTTACTAGCAGCTGCATACGAGAGACGAATGCATGTTTCCATTGTGGAGAGATTGGACACTACAGGCATCGGTGTCCCAGGAGGAGTTTGCCACCAGATGCAGCTAAACTCCAAGCCCAAAACCAGCAGATAGCCAAGAAAATATGAGCTATGCAGAACAAGAAATGAGATGATGTACTTTTGGTTATCCTTTTGTAAACCAGTGGAAGAACTTACTGGTTTGTCTGTAAATTACTTTAACTAAGACTTGTGGTAAAATTATGAAGATGTATGAAGACCATTTGTGTAAAGTGAACTGGGTGTGATGGTTATGTTGTAATGGAGTTGATCCCAGCAGACCCAATCATATCCAACCTTGGTACGACATAATTCATCCAAGCGGGAACCTGCACCACACACGCAAGGATGATATACAGGTGCAAATAAAAAGGAGTCAAAGTCAACCCAGCGAGGGTTAAAGCAGAATTGCTGCAGCCAGATATGCAAGGATTAGGTGCCATTTTGGGCATGAACTGGCTAGCCAAGAACAAAGGCAAGGTAGATTATGAGATCCAAACAGTATCATTGGTAATCCTTGAAGATCAGAAAGTGGCAAAAAAAATCCGAGAAGTATTGAAGGATGCGAAAAAGCACATGATCAACATGCTAGCAGCCACACCTGATCAAGTGCCAGTGGTACAAGTATATCCTGATGTGTTTCGGAAGAATTGCGAGATGCACTTCGATGGACAAGTAGAACTGGCCATAGAGTTGATTCCAGACACAAAGCCAATTGTCAAGCATTAGTACAAAATGTCAGCCAGTAGATTGAAAGAGCTCAAGAGACAGTTAGATGAACAGCAAGAGAAAGAGTTTATTCGACCAAGTGATTCGCCTTGGTCGGCACCAGCGTCATTTGTGAAAAAGAAGAATAGAAAGCTAAGAATGTGTGTTCATTACAGAGAATTGAATGCAGTTACAATCAAAAACGAGTACCCATTGCTCAGAATTGATGACTTGTTTGATCAGCTTAAGGGTGCCAAAGTATTTTTCAAGATCGACTTGCGCTCGGGTTACCATCACCAGATATGGACTGTATGAGTCACAGTCGTGCCCTTTGGTTTAACCAATGCACCCGTTTACCTTATGAACCTTATGAATCTGATGCATGTGGACCGATTGGACAGATTCGTGATCGTCTTCATTGATGATATTCTGATATATTCCAAGAGTGAAGAAGAGCACAAGGAGCATTTACACATAGCATCAACCAGAATGAGAGAATATAAGTTGTATGCCAAGTTCAACAAATACAGTTTTTGGCTAAAGGAAGTTGCTTTCTTGGGCCATATCATATCAGAAGATGGAGTCAAGGTTGAATCAAAAAAAAAAATTTCCGCAGTTATGGAATGGAAGCAGCCCAAGACCGTGACTGAAGTGAGAAGCTTCCTTGGGTTGGCAGGCCATTATCGCCGATTCATAGAATGGTTCTCACGGATTTCTCGTCCACTCACTCAACTTCTGAAGAAGGATAGACCATTCACTTGGACAGGTGCATGTGAGGAAAGTTAGCGAGATTTGGAATGTGTGCTTATGCAAGACAGAAAAGTCGTTGCCTATACTCCGAGACAACTGAAGCCGCATGAGGAGAACCACTCGACTGATGGCTAGCGGTTGTGGTGCATGCACTCAAAATTTGGCGACACTACCTGCTAGGGAATCGTTATGAGATATCCTCAGATCATAAGAACTTGAAATACCTGTTCACACAGCCAGAGTTGAACATGAAACAACGAAGATGGCTGGAATTGATTAAAGACTATGATGTTGAGCTTCAGTATCACCTGGGCAAAGCAAATGTAGTTACCGATGCCCTTAGCCGCAAGGCTCGCCCAAGTAAAGTCAGTATGACAGAGTACCCACCAGAGTTGCAAAAGGATATACTACAACTGAATTTGGTGATCACAGAACAGGGTGAAGAAACAACATTAGAAATTCAACCGCTACTGACGGATCAGGTTAAAGCAGCTCAGGATGAAGATGAAGAGATTCAAAAACTGAAAAAGGATATTCAGGAAGAAGATCCTTCAGAGTATGCGGTAGACGAACATGGAATCCTCACTTTCCGTGGTTGCTATTGCATACCCGATAAGAAGGAGTTAAGAGAGAATTAATCCCATCCGAAGTTCATTCGCCTCAATTTTCAATCCACCCAGGAGGTAGCAAGATGTATCAAGATTTGAAGAAGAAGTATTGGTGGAATCTGATGGAGAAAGAAGTGACAGTGTATGTAACGAAATGCGATGTATGCCAACAGATCAAGATAGATCACCAGAAACCATCGGGATTGTTGCAGCCTTTGCCAATACCCGAATAAAAGTGGGATAGCATTGGAATGGATTTCGTCACTGGACTTCCTAAGACTCGTGAGGGTTATGACGCTATCTGGGTCATTGTCGATAGATTGACCAAGGTGGCTCACTTCCTCCCGATTAAGCAAACCTACGGCAAGGACAAGTTTGCAGAGTTATATTTGACAAGAATTGTGACACTCCATAGAGTTTCGAAGAAAATTGTGTTAGATAGAAGAGCACCGTTTACGTCCAAGTTCTGGAAGAAATTACATGAAGTCAGTGTAAGACCTTGCATTTCAGCTCAGTGTACCACCCTCAGACAGATGAACAGACAGAGAAAACAAACCAGATCTTGGAGGATATGCTAAGAGCTTGTGCAATTGTGTATGGAGCAGTATGGAACACTTGCCTACCATTCGCCCAGTTCTCTTGCAATAACAGCTATCAAGCCACCATCCAAATGGCACCTTATGAAGCACTTTATTGCAGAAAAAGCAGGACTCCACTGAATTGGACCGAAACAGGTGAACGCCAACTCATTGGACCTCAGATTGCTCAAGATGTAGAAGCACATGCTAGAATTATCAGAGAAAGACTCAAGATTGTCAAGAAATTTCAAGTTAAGGGCAAATTAGCACCGAGATATGTGGGACCGTTCCAAGTTACCGGAAAAGTTGGAGAGGTAGCTTATCAAGTACAGCTACCGCCCAATCTGTCAAGAATACACAATGTGTCCCATGTGTCTCAGCTTCGAAAGTGTCTACGACCGCCAACAGATGAAGCACCCTTGTCAGATATTGAATTGCAGGATGACTGCACATATGCTGAAGAACCACTACAAATATTTGAAACGACAGAGAGGCAGTTCAGAAACAGGAACGTCAGGTTCTGCAAAGTACAATGGAAGAATTCTCCTCTAACAGGTGGTGTCCATAATTTTAAACTAATTTTGTTTAGGAAAACCAGAGGATGATAGGTGGAGTCCCACTGGATTTAATTAATTTTTATTTTCTTTTAAAAGGAAAAAGGCTTAGAGAAACTGACATATGAGGTCTTGATACTATGAAACAGTGCTTGAGCCCCCCATATCAGTGACCCAAATTTTTAAACCAAGTTTTAAAAGATTTTTAAACCAATGGGCCCACTTGTCGGTCTGACATGGCTAGGATACATGGGCCCACACGTCAGCCGATTTACTAAACCAGCACTAAAACACATCATTAACGTTAATTAAAAGTGCTTAGCACTAATGACATGGGAATAGTGCTCCTTCTCGGCCGACGAGAGGCGCGGCTCGCCGACGGCGGAGGAGGGGGTGAAAGCCCGCGGCCGTGGCCGTGGCCAAAATGGGTTCCTCGGCTGCGCGCACACCCAAGGGTGAGGCTACGCGGTCCGAAGTGACCCCGAGAAGAACTGGCGATGGTGCACGGCGGAAGAAGGCCGGTGTCCATGGCGTCATGGCGGAGGGAGGCTCTAGAGGCCTATTAAATGGGAGGGGAGCTACTAGGAGGGGGAAGGAGTTCACTGGGAGGCTCAGCTGAGCTTGAGGAAGACGGGGTTGGGCTGGCAGCGGAGACTGGCTCGGTGGCGAAGTGGACGATGGTGCTGGCTCACCAGAGATGGTGAAGAAGCTTGAAAAGCCCCTAAAATTCAAAAGGAGTTTTTTTAAAATTTTTGTGGATTTTTGTGTGTAAAATCTGAAACTTACCCTTTTGGGAAAGTTCCCCCTCTTCCCGCTTTCCCTTTTCGGCAAGGCGCCACCCCCTTCTCCTTGGCGCCCCGCCACTTCCCGCTTTCCCCGCTCCCTCGCTTCCGTTGGCGCCTCTGCTCCTTCCCCGGTCTCCGCTTCCTCTCTTCTCCCGACACCTCCCTCTCTCGCGCTCGCGCTGGCGCTCCCGACTCGCCTCTTCCTCGCCCGCCTCCTCCGCTCCCTCCCTCTCGCCGGCGCGCGTTCCCTCCCGCCTTCTCCTCGCGTGCGCCAGAGCCCGAAGCTGCGCCGCGCGCGCCTGCTCGCGCCGCCCGGCTTCTCGCGCGCGCTGCGCTGCGCTTCGCCAAGACCGCCTCTCGCGCCGCGCGTTTCCTCGCGCGCGCCGTCCCGGCACCTCGATCGAAGGGTGGGCGCCGCGCGCCACGCCGCCGCCTCTACTCGGCCCCACTGCGGACTCGCGCCTACCTCTCCGCGCGACGCGTCTCCTCCCTCGCCCGACCTCACCTGCCCCCGTCGCGTCGCCCATCCCCTGTGCAGGGTCGTGCGTCATTCACTGTGCGGAGGAGACGCTTGCCAACTCCCTGTCTCCCCTTGTCGACTCCCGGCCGCGCCCGTTGCCTTCTCCCCGAAGGTTCCCCCTCCTCTCCGCTCGATATAAAAACTGCCCCCTCTGCTCCTCCCCGCTCCTTTGCTCTCCGAGCTTCTCCCTCGCCCGCAAACACCTCCCACCACTCCCGAGCCTCTCTCGGAGCAGCCGATTGAAGCCACATCGCCCCAGTCGCCGCAGCCGCTCTCCCCTGCGCCGGTGACCCCGCAAAGCGGACCTCCCTCCTCCCTTGCGCATTTTCCGATTATTTTCGTCCAGAGCACCTCTGCGGTCCCCTCATCCCTTTTATGTTTGCCTCTGGACAGGTGATCGCCCGTGGAGTGCTCGCACCGTCTCCCACCGCCGGCCGTTCTACCCTTCCCGTGGCCAGACCTCCTCGAAGCTTCCCAGCTTCCCCCACCACCGCCATCGTGAGCTCCTTGGACCCCTCCCCGTGTAATCGCTCCCGATTGAGCTACCTCGCCGCCGGCAACCTTCCTCACCGCAAAATGGCCGAGCCATCCCCTTCTTCCTCCCGCCTTTTCCGTTGATTCCCTCGCCCCTCTGAGCCCCGAAATGGACTCACCACGGTGAGCCCTCCCCGTTGACACCCTCCGCTACCGCCGATGAGCTCCCTGGCGCCCGGGCCGCCACCGCCACCGTCGCGCCCCCCGGGAGCACTGTAGCAGCGAGAGGAGGAAGATGACTCCCCTCGCCGCGACGTGGCCCTCCCACCGCCTTCCGATCTCCTTAAAGTCCCGTCCTCCCGGTCGTCCGATCTGCGTACCGTTTCGGCCGCCCTCGTTGTATCGCTGCCGTCCGATTATCTCCCCGCAACCATCTCGTCCGCCCGCCCTCGCCACATCCTCACCATCCGCGCCCGCCGCGTGTCGGTCATCTGTCGGAGCCAGGCGCGCGAGCGCTGGGCCTTCGACCGCGCGCGTGCTGGGCCGAAGCCGCGCGGCCCACTCGGCCGCGTGGGCGAATTTCCGCGCCGGGATGCACTGTAGCGCCAGGCCAGCCCATCACTGTTCATAACCATTTTCCAGAGATTTGTTATTTTCCAAAATCCCAGAAAATCTAAATAAATCCTAGAAAATCACAGAAAATCCCAAAAATTCCCAAATTTCACCACTTTGCTCCAAATATTATTCCAGACCCTCTGGTGAAATCCATTTCCACAGATTCATCCTAGATAAATTCCTAAAATTCCTCATTTGGAGATTTATGCATTTTACTCCTTTTTAAATAGTTTATTTTCCCTCGCTTGATTAGTCTCAAGCCGGATTTATTTATTTTGTATGTTTGCACTAGTTTTGAAGACCCCGGAAGTTCAAGTACAGTTTCAGGAGCCAGGAGGTTCTTCGTTCGAGCTAGCCAAGTTCGTCCCGGTTCACGGCAAGTCGCAAGTCCTTGATCATGTTGAAATCCCATGCCATTTAAATTATGTTATTATGTTATTTGCATTGAGCTAATTCTGAAATGTTAATTCAAAGTAAAAATAAAATGTTAGAATGACTTGTTATATAGTTAATCCTACCACCGATGAATGCCCTGTTGAATTGTTGCCATGCCTTTGTAACCCTAGAAATAATTATCTGTTAATCTAGATAACTGTAGGTTATTATTATCATGCAAAATGTTACACTAATAAGGTTGTGGCTGTGGGGCCAATAGAATTTGAAAAACCCGACTCTAAGGTAGGGTGGTATGGGACACCGTATCTTAGAGCGGAGAGTGCCGGCGTGCACAAGGTAGGGTAAAGGGGAGTGGAAACCGCAAGACGGTCCTCGCCAATCTTTTACCCTAGGATTGAGGTTGGGGTAAGGGAGTTGTGGGGAGCCGCGAGACGGCCTTCGCCCACCGCTTACCCTAGGTTTGGTCGCGGGCCTGGTGAGGTTGCGGACCATGTGAAAATATAAGGACTGAAACCCTTACGCTGAGCAAATGTCACAGTGATCGCTCAACCACAGGAGTTGACTTGTCAACACTTGTCTAGTAGCTGCTCAACTCGATTGAAACTCTACAGGAGATTTAGCAGTGAGGTTAGGCAAGCCGTGATTGGGTGCCTAACAACGGTAGAGTTCACTCGAAGCGGCACCGTTTTCTTTTCTTTGTGTGCGTGTGTGTGAGCGAGCCAGACCCGAGTGAATTCTACCGGGTAGAGCCTATATAAAGAGTTGAGCAGTGAAACGACCTGGCTTTCTTAACTCTTTAGCGGGAGTTAAGGGATCGTGTGGGTAAAGTTGAGCAAACTCTGCAGAGTCAAATAAATGGTATTCGAATACGCCGTGCTCCCGGTTATTGGAGCTGTGTCACTTGGGTGATTCCAGCCGCGAAGCTTAAGTAGTTTTGTACTTAAATTAACTTGATTAGTTGGTTAATCAACTCTTCGTGAAAACCCCTGAGTTCTTGAGAAGTAGTTTTGGGTCCATTTTATAAAATGCTTGCAAAATAAAACTGCATCCACCAAATGTAATAAACCAAGTATACTCCCTTCCTTTGTTGATCCATACAAGTAGTAAGTTAGGGTTTCCCTTGTGATTTGCTGAGTACGGGGTCGGAGTACTCAGGCTTGCTTTGCCACAGATACCAGAAGGAAAAGAAGGCAATTCAAGATTTCGTGTTGGAAAGGTCTTCCCGTCGAGGACCCGTGGCTTTAGGTCTTCGCCGCGCTCAAGCGGATTCTGGAGTTTTTGTGATGTAAGTATACTTTGGGCTTGCACGCCCCGCTGTCGAAAAAGGGACGCTAATCCATATGTAAAATATATGCTGGACTTTTGTTGTAAGCATGCAATGGTATACTCTTGCGCGACACTTCATAACTGTTCATGCGTGAATAGTTGCGAGGTGCCGTGTCCGTATGCGCCCCTGGAAACGGGGGCGTTACAAAGCTAAGCGAGGATCCAGGAAGCTTCGGGGTGGCCGGGCGGTGCTCCACGCGCGGGGAATCAGGACAGGGTGCACCGGAGTCTGAGGGCGAAGGGACATTGGAGTTGGGGAAGAACGGGGTCGCCAATGGCCTGCGAGGGATGAGGAGCCAATTAAGCGAGGGGAGAGGGGAAGAAGGGTGGGGCGAACCCAGGAGAGAGCTGAGGGAGGCCGGGGGCACAACGGACGGAGCTGGCGGCGGAGGCGGCCATGGGGAGGCTCGGCGGAGTTGGTGGCGAGCTCGAGAAGATAGGGGAGGCCGAGGGGAGGCAATGAAGAGAAAAGGGGAGAGCTCGGTGCCCTTTTATAGCGGCGGCAGGGGGAGATTGCCGTTGTGGTGCCATTATAGCGTGCACGGCGATTACTGGTGATGAGCAGGAGTGGAGCAGGGGGCGGAACTCCGTGCACGCTCGCGGGGGAGAGGGGAGGAGGGAGAGGCAGCGCGCCAGGCTAAGGGGTAGAGGAGGGGTGGGTCAGCGCGTGCGAGAGAGGGCAACAGCCGGCTGGGAGGACCGGGTCTTTGCGTACGGGCGCCGCGCGCTGAGAGAGCAGGGGAGGACGGGGGGAAGAGCTAGGCAGGGGGAGGGGAGGAGCTAGCTCGGGAGAGCGGTGGCCGGCCGAGAGCGGTGGGGACGGGTCAGCCATGGGCGTGTCAAGGGAAGGAGAGAGGCGACGCGCGGTGGAAGGGAAAGAAGAGGAGGAGGAGGCAGCGCACAGGGGAGGGCGTCAGGGTGACGCTGCTGACACGCATGATGCGGCTGGCGCTCATGCCGGGCGCGGCACAAGGAAGAGAACAGGGGAGGAAAACGAGGAGGAAGGGGGAGGCCGGCTGGGCCAGGGGCCGCTGGGCCGAAAGAAAGGAGAGGCTAGGAGAAGAAATGGGCCGGGGCCGAGAAGCTTTTAAAATTTTTGAGAATTTTGAAATTCAAACAAATTTGAAAAGCCAAATTTGAATTTAGGCCCTGATCAACATGGCTGAAAAGCCCGTGGCTTATGGTGAAAACTCTTGTATTGGGTGAAAAAAGCATCAGAAATGACAGAGGCTTATTTAGCATAATTAAATTTAAAAAATTTAAAAATATAAAAAATATGTTAGCCCATTACGTATAATACAAACAAATACGGAAAAAAAAGAACCGGCAAAAAAGCTCAACAAAAAGCCAAAATTTCAGAAAAAGACGAAACTTGTGAATAGTGCCAAATAAGCCTCAGCACTGTTCATCAGCCCTTTGATCGCAGCCTTAAACACAAGCACAAGAACATTCCCAAGAATGGGATGTTACAAAAACGCGTTGCTATCCGTCCACGTTGCGTGCTACTGCTACCTAGGCCTTGTCTATGGACCTAGGACTGTGGGCTGGCCCATTTCCGTCTCTTCCTCTCTCAAGCTTCGTCTCCATGTCCGTCCATGGTGCGCGAGGGGTGGCTCCAGCGCCGGAGGGTACAGCAGTCCGACGATACCCCCTGGATTCACTCTTGCCCTCAGGGTACTGGAAGGTGGTGGGCACGCCCGGTCTCGTCTGCTCCGCCGACGGCCGCCCCATTGGGGGAAGAAGACCATGGTGTTTTGCCGAGGCCGTGCGTCGTCCATTAAACCAGGTGGAAGATGAACGAGTTCAGGGCATTCGAGTACGCCGGCCCCGGTGCAACCACCGCCACTACCGAACACATTTGTGCAGGTAATACACGCACACTAATTATGTTGATCGACGAAGGTACTGGCATGTCTGTAATCTGACCATTTTCTTCCGAAACCTAGGTATTTAATGTTGCACGGAATTAACAGACAGTTCATAATAATTTCATAATTTATAATCCGTAATTTGTTTTGCGAACGTATATTTATGTCGTAGCAGAGGAGCGAGATCAGCTTAAGTCGACTGTACACCAAATCGATCATGATCCCGCGTCAGTTCGGTGCTGCTGGCAGTACTGGTGATAGTCCAGCTAGGCTGCTGCAGGAGAAAAAACAAACGAGATCCTCTGAAGTTGCGTAAGGCAACTTCAGAGGTAAGTCGCGAATCTGAGCCGTCCGATTGAAAAAGGGCAGTTTAGATCCGTTTTGCTACAGTAAAAAAGTACTGTAGCTACAGTAATAAATATTGTAGCTACAGTATTTTTTACTGTAGCAAAAACGGATCTGAGCCGTCCTTTTTTAATTGGACGGCTCAGATTCGCGACTTCCCTCTGAAGTTGCCGTACGCAACTTCAGAGGATCCGTTTCCAGAAAAAACGTACGCGTGGTTACTGTCGTCAAGGTTTATATGCTTTTAGAACGGAGAAAAATGGATAAACGACGTTACAAGATTGCAAATTCTGAAAAAAAAATGCAACTTTAAACTCGCCTCTCCCTAAAAATTCCACTTCAGACTTAAGAAACTCTATGAAAAATGTCACTCCTCTCAAATGTATGTTTTTTAGAACATCAATGTATGTAATATTGTGATTCCCTTTTACATTTTTTTACACTTTGGTATGGGCTGAGCACGCCCTCAGTGTCAGATCGAAGAGACGACTGGACTGTCGTCATCAGGGCGCTGGACGGCAACCATTAAGAATCCGGCAGTGGTGCCGTCTATCCTGAGCCTGGACCGGTGGACGCCGGTACGGCAGCTGCAGGGACCGCGCCCGCCGCGGCTGAAACGCAGCATGGAGTCTCACAGCGTCAAGAAGCCGCGGTTGGTGCCGGACGAAGGCCAGGCATGGAGGGCGCCAGTGATCATCTACGATGCGTCGCCCCATGTCATCCACACCAAGCCCAGCGAGTTCTTGCCGCTTGTACAGCGGCTCACCGTCCAGGGCCCAACAGTCCCGCCCCAGTCCGAGGCGCAGACCCAGGACTACCAGAAGGACAAGCCTGTACCGGCGCAGTTCGTGCAGCAGGAGCTGCTGGTATCACCGGCGGCAAGGCTGGCAGCCATCGAGAGGTCCGTAGGCCCGATGCGGCTGCCGGGGCACGTGGACGTTGCCGACGGTGACCTCTCGGCGGCTCATAGCCCTGCATGGCCCGGGATTCTGTCCCCATCGCCGTCAGCGCTGCTGCCACCGGCGGCCGCCGAGTTTTTCCCGCCGCTGCCGTTCGACCCAGTCAGTATCAGCTCAGCCCAATCCAAAGAGCCGCCTCCACCACCGGCCTTGCCTCGTCCAGTGGCGGCAGCGGCGGCGGCACGAGTAACGACGCTTACCAGCCGCGTAGTACGGCAACCCAACAAACACTACCTGACGGACATGCGTCGAGAAAGTAAAATACATCAAACATATTCATTCGGTGCTCAGAGCTTGATCACGAGTTGCTTCAGGTCCTGTTTCCAATTTCTTCCTGCTTCCAGCTGGGCTGATCGCGGCGTGCGTGGGTTTCAGCATGTGCCGTAAGTTGTTCAGCTATATCATTATTGCATGGTGGGGTAGAGCTGCACTTTATACCATATATACCCGGTGCATATAGCAATTGATCATGCTATATATATTTGCACCGTGGCTATGTATTAAATTTTTCAATGATATTGCAAAAGGACTTGGTTGCATCGACCGCTCATGCATGCTACCTTCCTTTGCTTTCCCCGTATACACTTCATTGCTATATCACTGTGACACCCCGGCCCATATTGATCCATGTGTATATGCATATGAATTTCTGGGTTAATCTCACCTTGCTAGCTTACCTTGAGAAGCACTTACATATAAACCTAGGAGTTTCAATGGTAGCACCCCGGTTAACCGTTTTGCGTGAAGTGAGGATGAAAGTACAAGCGGTTTGCTACGTGTGCGTGGCTTATCCAGAATGGGATTAGACCTAAGCTAGTTTGGACCCTAGGGCATTACAATCACATTCCTTGATGCAAACTGCAGCAGTGAAGAGTTCTTCTTTTCACAATTTGCAACAGCTCTGCACCTAGGGCTACGGTTGCACACACAGGCTTGCATGCTAATTCGTGGCGTTGGGTCGGCTTGGAATATTAGCAACACCCAGTTTAGGCCATCAATTAATTTGAGCCACTCACTGTAGGCATATACAAGTGCTCTCTGTCTGGGCTGAGATGGGTACGTAACTTTGATGGGTCACAAATGTTTTGGGCTAATGAAAGTACAGTGACTGGGCCGAGCCACCCTAATATCATGGGGCTTAGTGTTGTCCGGTTCTCCAGCCTACCATGGAATAATTCTCAGAAAGTTCCTCTCTGCTTAGTCTCTACACACAAAGAGAGAAAAAGGTCCTGCATGCAGGTTCTCTATTTAGGATCCGCACGGATGTTCATGGCCCAACTAACCAATTCCCGCCTGATACCTGTAAGGTACAGTATGATATTACTCCATATGATGCACAGCCTTTCTTTTCCTTTTCCTCATTTCGCCATCGTGATTTAGAAACTTGCATGCCATCGTAGACAGGGAACGATGCATGCATCGCTTTCCCCAGTAGTCCGGCACGTGTCTTACCCTGCTTTATAATTTTATTTTTGTTCGCGCCCCCAGTAGTCTGGTACGTGTCTTACTCTGCTTCATAATTTTATTTTTGTTCGCAAGCCAAAGATCGACTTGCAAGTCATCGCTAGCTGCTTCTTTTCTGTTTGTTTGCGCTCGAAAGACTTCCTAAGTTGTTGTCTTCATTTTCGTCAGTTTCAAACTTCCAACCTGCCAAGGGAGTCATACATATAAAAGGGGATGCTACTTGAATAAGTCTAGCGCAAGATTACTTTCTCGGAAACATTTCAAAGTTTTTGAATAATAATAACCAGTTTGTCTTCATTTCCGTCAGTTTCAGATTTTTCAGCTTATCAAGGGAGTCATAAATATGAAAGGGGGCACTACTTGAATAAGTCCAGCGCAAAGACACTTTCTCGAAAACATTGCAAAGTTCTTGAATAATAACAACCAGTTTGGTCATAAACAAAATTGATTTTTGTTATCTTGCAGTTCCATGCTTACTGCTTGCTCAATGCGTTGTTGAGATACCTTGAAGAATTTTGGGTCACGGCTCCATGCTCTGCATGCAAGCGCTGTACTTTGTCATGAATTGATCAACTCCCTAACTAAACTTCCAGCAGAGTCATGACTGAAATATAACAGAAACTGAAGCATGAGCGTAAACACTATGGAATTTCGATGCTGGCTGTACAACATTTGCACTCAGAGAGAGGAGAAACTCCGATTCAAGACTTGCCTAGTGGGAGTGAGAAAGAACCATGGATGATTTTTCTTCATGACCACACCTTGTTAACAAATTAAACAGCCTTGCCTTCAGTTGATTTGGTTGTTCCGACGTATGGAAAATATATCATCCGGAATTCCAGATTAATACATTAGATCCACATAACCTGCAGTTATTATTTTTTTTCCAGAACATACTAGTTTTTTATTTTTACATTTGTTTCTGGCCGTTTGCTTGGAGATATTTTGATCAAAATGGGTTTATACCATGGTTCTGATAATCGGCCGATTTGGTTTTATCTTCCGTATCAGTCTCCTCCGTTAAAATATCAAACTGGCTCTAAAAAATTATTTCACATAAATTATGTCAAATATAGAAGAAATTTTGCCAAAATTTGTTTTCAAAATTTTCCGCCGATTTTTTAAAATTCAAATTTTGATTTGAAAATTTTGGCCCAAAATTCTCTGGAATTTTCCGATTATCAATTATGTCGGTGTTATGGATCCCCGGTAAACTTTCAAAACCAGTTTACAAAACCCCGCGGTCTATACGTTGCGTCGATTGGGAGGTGTGGTTCCTCGAAAGCAACCGAGCATCAGGTCCACACTGTCATTAGCCCTTAATTTCCGTTGTCATATGTAGTAGCCTCCACGGCAGTCACTTCATTTCACACTCCGACACAGAGTGACGTAGTAGAAAGGAAGAAAGAGATGGAGATCTTTCCACGAGGTAGAAAGAAAGGAAGAAAGAGATGGAGATCTTTCCACAAGGCCTCCTTGATCCCTGAGTTCTTTCGATTTGAGAGCTACCATAAGCAAGGAAAGGCGATGGAGGTGGCGGTGGTGAGCGCATCGCAGGGTGCCATGGGCTCGCTGCTTGGGAAGCTGGGTGATTTGCTTGCTGCCAAGTACAAGCTACTCAAAGAAGCCAAGGGCGAGATCAGGTTTCTTAAAGCTGAGCTCGAGAGCATGCACGCATTCCTCGAGAAGATGTCAGATGTGGAGGAGCCCGACGAACAAGCAAAGTGTTGGGTGAAGGAGGTGCATGAGCTGTCCTACGACATCGAGGATAGCGTCGACGAGTTCATGCTCCGTGTTGAGCGTGAGTCCAACAGCAAGCCACACAGATTTAAGGGGTTTATTGATAGGAGCATCAACCTGTTGACGACGATCCGCACTCGGCATAAGATCGCCAGGGAGTTCCAAGGCCACAAGAGTCGTGTCGTGGAGGTGAGTGAGCGACGCACGAGGTACAAGGTTGACGACGCTGTCTCCAAGCCAAACAACACACGTATAGATCCTCGCATGCCGGCATTGTATGCAGAGACGACAGGCCTCATGGGTATCGATGAGCCGAGGGACGATCTAATTCGGTTGATGATGGATGAAGAGGGTGTGCCTTCACAACAGCTAAAGGTGCTCTCTATTGTTGGATTTGGAGGTCTTGGGAAGACTACGCTCGCAAGCGAGATTTATCGCAAGCTAGAGGGGCAATTCCAGTGTCGGTCTTTTGTTTCTATATCCCAGAAACCAAACGTAAAGAAGATTTTGAGAAATATACTCTTTCAAGTTGGCTATGTAGCCCCAGAGCAAACCAATATGGAAATATGGGATGAGGATGAACAGATCAGTGCGCTCCAAAAATTCCTTACGGACAAGAGGTATGCTAGTTTAGAAATGACTTTAAAGTAATTTATCATGTGTTGGTTTATTTTCTATCGGAGGCTCAGAGTTGCTCTTCTTTTAGCTTGTAGTGTTCTGTAGGCAAAATTCCAGTATGTTGATGCGGCCTCTTTCGAGTTTAGATTCTTGAGGCTAAAAAGCTGACATCATCCCATTAGCCTCTAGGATGGGTGTTTTAGTAATGCCGCTAATTAATACATCAGGTTCCACGAAACCTGTTATGTAATCCTTCAATTTGTTTGATCCTTGAAAACTTTGCTGTTACTATAAAGATCAGAGGAACTAGTAACTACAGAAGCACTAGTTTGCAAAGTCAGAAATCTGATAATTCCTCAAATCAACATCTCTGTTCTCACAAATGGGCCTATACAAGATTCAATGTCAATAATTATCACTTGACAACCCAGTGAGGCATGTGAGCTACCTTCTGTTCCATTTTTGCACCTTACGGCCGGGCTCTTTTGGCATCATCAAGTCTCAACTGAGATGCATAGTCTCATACGGATTTAGCCTGCCCATGTACATATGAACTTTTAAACATTGATTGAAAAGAGTCCTTTTTTTGTTGTTTCGGCCTTTTGAAATCCACTTGCAGAGAGTGAGAATGCTTTCATTTATATGTTACGTTTGCCTAATGATTGTTATACTCCTTATGAAATTATTTGGCAAGTACATTATTGTAATTGATGACATATGGGATGAAACTGCATGGAATATTATTAGATGTGCTCTTCCAGAAAACAAGAATGGTAGCAGAGTAATAACAACTACACGAATTGAGACTGTGGCTACAGTGTGCTGCTCCAATCACTACGAGAATGTTTATAAAATGAGGCCACTTAGCAACGAAGACTCAAGAAGGTTATTTTTTAAAAGGATATTTGGTTTAGAGGGTGCTTGTCCTTCGAATCTGGAAGAAGTTTTAGATGAAATTTTAAAAAGATGCGGTGGCTTGCCACTCGCAGTTATCACTATATCTAGCCTCTTGGCTAGTCGACGAAACAAACTAAAGGAACACTGGGAGCACGTACGAAATTCTTTGGGCTCCAACTTGGAAGTGAATCCCACCTTGGATGGCATGAGACAAATATTAAGCCTTAGCAACATAAGTCTTCCTCACTATTTGAAGACATGCGTGCTATATTTGGGTATATATCCAGAGGATTACATGATCGACAAGTATGATTTGGTTAGGCAATGGGTAGCCCAAGGTTTCATAAGTAAAGCATTTGGGCGCGATCCCGAGGATGTTGCGGAGGGCTATTTCAATGAGCTTGTGAATAGGAGCATTATTCAACCAGTACGTACAGATCCTAATGATGATGTGCTGTCTTGTAGAGTACATGACATGATGCTTGATCTTATTGTACACAAGTGTAGAGAAGAGAATTTTATCACTGCAATAGATGCCATACAAGACATTACAGGATTGCATGACAAGGTCCGTCGATTCTCCCTCTACTTGGATGGTGTAATAGATGGCACAACACTTGGAACCGTTCAACTCTCACAAGTAAGAGCGCTAGCAAGATTTGGTACCTCCACATATCTACCTCCTTTATTGGAGCTCAAACATCTTCGAGTTTTAACTATTGAATTTCCAAGCGAAAAGCAGGTGGTAGTTGACCTCACTGGAATGTGCCATTTATTCCAACTGAGGTATCTAAAAATTGTAGCTCATGGTAAAATTGTGCTACCAAGTAAAATTCGGGGACTACAACAATTGGAGACGTTGGAAATAGAAACAAAAGATTATAAAGACATGGTTGAGGTTTCGTCAGATGTAGATCATTTGCGCCGGCTGTTGCACCTGATCGTTCATGGTGGGATGAGTTTGCCTAACGGGATTGGTAATATGAAATCCCTACGTACATTGCGAAACTTCGATTTGGGCATGAATTCAACAAAGGCCATCAGTGACGTAGGAGATCTTACCAATTTGAGGGATCTTCAAATAAATCTTTATCGTCTGGAGAAATTGGATGACATGGCAGCAAGACAGCGTATGGATGCTTTGCGTTGTTCTCTTGAAAAGCTTTGCAACCTCAAATACCTGAGTATGTGTTCTTATCCCGATGTCTTGTGGGATGAATTGAGTTGGCTATCTGCTTGTCCCCGCCTTCTTCAGAGACTAGATATGAGTTTCCTGTTTTCGAGGGTCCCCAAGTGGATCGGCGAACTCCATAACCTCTACGACCTGACACTTTGGGTTAAGGAGGTGCGGGAGGATGACGTTGGAATCCTTGCACAGTTGCCCTCCCTTATCCACCTCGATTTGTACATCCGAGGAACTCCTAGAGAGAATGTGGTCATATGCGGAACGGGGTTCCCTGTTCTGAAGCATTTTAAAATCGGCTGTATCTGGATAGCATACCTGATCTTCGAGGCAGGGGCAATGCCCAGGCTCCAAAGGCTCGAGATGGAATTCAACGTAAAGGGATGGAACAAGTACGGCGCTGCACCCACCGGCATCGATCACCTGTTAGGCCTCAAGGAAATCTCTGTAAAAATGGGGGGCCTAGGTGCCGAGGAATCCGACAGAAGAGCTGCACAGTCCTCATTGAGAAACACCATTGACGTGCACCCAGCTCGTCCTACAGCTAACATCCAGTGTAGGCACTGTATGAAATTTTTTTTCGAAGAGGAGGAAGACAATAATGTAAACAGTAGCAGTTGGTGGCCAACCTCCGGTACGTACGAATCCGTTCATGCTAGCCCACGCCTCTCTCTCTATGTAGTGTTGCTTTAATGGAAACTGAATCTGAATGGGATGTATGTTGTCTGCAGGATTTGTGTCAAGCTAGGGGGCTTTCGATTCTCTCCTCCTTGAGTTGCTAGGCAACGCCCTCTTCCCTTGAGAGCAGCCACGTTTACTTCAGGTCTTCATGAAAGTTCACATGCAACCTTGATCCCTCTTCGATCCTTCGCCAGTAGTTTGGCTGCTACACGTGTTTACTTCGTTCTTCATGTTTGTTCGTCTCATTTCTCTTTTATTAAATGCAATACAATACATATATCTTCTTCTGTAGCTTATACCAGTATAGTAAAGAATACATCCGTCGATATCATCTCTATCTCTATCCTGTGGAGGTGCCTACCGAGGTATGTCTTTTTCTCCACTCCAGTAGAGGTGCCTACCTCTGTAGATCTTACTCAAAGGCACGCTGAATTATTTAAATAGTTTTACTCATAGCTATTTGACTTTCTCACCGTTATAGCTCATAATGCATATATCATGTCATGAATGTATTCTTCTATTATTTTATCACATATCATATTTATCATCAAATTATATCATACTGAACAAAAGGATAATCAAAGTTATTGCATGATATGAATAATTCCATAATAGTGAGAAATTATTAATCATCATCTATAATTCTACTAAACTCTTGTCTTTCTAGTTGTGATAGGCAGTTTAATTAGGAGATGACAACACACCCGACGCTACTCCTCCTACAGCATTTACTCATTCTCAAAGCAGGCCACAACAATACAAGACAACAAATAAACGACAATGCTCATATACGCTTCTCAAATCCACCATTCTCCTATATTATTGGACAGTCAACCCTGCTGTCCCGGCACTCAAAACATTATAACTTTCATCTTACAAATCCTATCATAGCAAATCTTACAATTTTGAAACATACACAAATTTTTTACAATCCCTTAGTTGGCCACATGTTCACATTAATTCATCTATTCACCTCTTTTTAATCTAGAAGACCGTTCTGTCATCTTCTGGATAACAGACTTATTATTTTTATATCTTTTATTCTACTCAAGCAAATACGATGAACCATGACATTTTCAGCAACTAACAAAATTACCTATTACTTTATAGTTATGATCAAAATTCAATTATGTCATTAACTTAGTCAAATTATTTATTTCCCACGACTGAGTTCAGCAGCAACCTGGTTCTGGACAACAGTCCCCCAAAAATCATAACATCCATTCTACTCGTCTAAAAATCATGTTCTTGGACTTTCTAGAATCCTTAAGAAATTATTTACAATTTTCATGAAGACCATATTCCTAAATTATCACATTTACTATTTTAATCTACTGATTAATATATTCTGCCAAAACATAACAAATTTACTAGACGGGAAGATTACAAAATTCATATTTCAAAATCTACTTATCCGATCAACATGAATAAAAATTCTACAGAAAGCTATCAAAATTATCTACAACTATCTTGTACATGATATCACCAAACCATGCCCATACAACACCCGAAATTGCAGTAGAATAATATAACAGATTATCTGATCTACCATTCAATTCCCTTGACGAACACTTGCGATCTTTCCCTCTAATCTAGGTTCTAATGTCTAAATAAAAAAACTAGCATAACAAAGAGAGAGAAAAAAATCCATATCGTTACTAAGAGACGAATGCCAAAACCCGATCTATTCCTCGTTTTTCCTTCTCTCCTCCCACCTGATCTTTGTCCCTGCCACCGATCTACTATTTCCTCTCTGAGCTTTCCCTTGACTGTTCCCTTTTAAGTGGTGTTGTGCAGAGTACTATTCTACCGCTAGGACACTGGTGCTTGCTCCACATAGCGATGTGGCCCGTGTGCTCGGTGCTGTAGCATGCACTGGCTTTGTTGACCCTTGGCGCTCGGCAGCAGAGGCCACATCAACACGCACGAGTCCGCCGGCTGGCAAGCGGCATCACACGAGACACACGACAGCGTTGGCAAGATAGTCGCAACGCAACACTCCATAGAGCGTGCGATGCGGCTGGAGCGTTGCGCTCACGAGCGGCTCGGCGCGAACACGCAGCACGTGAGCCAAGTTGGCGGCGGACGGCGCGAACGTGCGGGAACACTGGTGTCGTGCAAGGCCGGCCTTGGGGCTTGCGCGCGGGCGGAGATGAGGGCGCTTGGCGGCGTTCGCGAGTGGACGACGCTGGCGATGCAGGAACGTAGCGACGGCCTTATTGGCGATGGGAAGGGGAAGCGACGACAAAATGGCCAAGCCTACCGATCGGGTCGTGCGGCGCGCAGCATCAGGAAGGGTGGTTAGGGATTTACTTTTGGTTTTGGGCTTTTTCTTTCTTTCAAATCCCCTTTTACCACGATAGAGTTCGCCTCGATCTCTAACCCCTGTACCACTCGTTCAAGGGAACGACTTCTTTAAAAATCCTAGCATCCTGTTTTCTTGTATCTCTTTTCTATTATTTATGTATAGGTCCTCAAGAGTTATATTCTTCAGGATATTACATTCTATCCCTTAACAGATTTCGACCCTGAATTCTCCGTCTCACGACTCTAACCTGCCAACTCATACAAAAAAAATACTCGAGATGCACATACACCCCGGCTCCATGCAGAGCTTGAAGAGAACGACACAATTAAAGGCCCTATAATACTTTTGTGCACAAGCAAATGCAACACATCCTTCGACTCTTCCATGCCTCGCATAAAGAATTACTCACTCCTTAACAAGGAATCTCACTTCTAAAATCACTCCGTTTCAGAATAAACCATTCTTAGGAGAGAATAACCTAAGACAGTGGCATCACTACAACTTGTAAGGAGCATTTCCTTAACAAGAAGAGCAAATAAATTACTCATTAAACCCACTCCCCCCCCCCCCCCCAAAAAAAAGAAACCTAATTTGAAAATGAAGGGCTCACTATGAAAACCCTCAACTTCCTAATAAACACTTGCAAATAAAAACTACATAAGCCAAAGGTGAAATCACATAAATACTCAGATTAACAATTTTCCTTTTTTTCTTAAAAGGAAATGACCACCAATACCACATAAAACCAACTCACTTCGCAAATGAACATCATACATAACACATGCATCGGTCAAAAACCAGATGGGCATCTCACTACCCTAGTAACACACTCTAATCAATATTAAGAAATAAACTTAGTCTTAAACCATGAGATTTCAAATTCTCATGAGCCACACCAACTCATTTCTCTTAGTTGGCAACCTCCCGAATATGCACAATACTAAAGCAACATCCAAACCAATCAAGGGAGTCTCTACTAATCCACAAAATGCTATAGCCAACTCCTTTACCCAAAGAAATATTTCTACAATAATTCCAAGTGAACTTAAATATAGATCTCCCACTAAATCCTATCACCTCAATTCTTTAGGGATAATCACTTTGAAGATCCTGGCATGCATACATTTACCACAACCAGATGAATTTTATCAATGATCATCACAATTCTCGAAGTCAATTCAATTATAGTTGTAGACTAAAACACAAATTCCATTTTCATCCCCTCTTATCCATAGATTAAAGCAAACTTCTATTGATATTGAAACCATAAATAACCTAGAAATTTATAGTCCCGTAAACTACAAAAGCATTCCCCCATTACTGTTAGTAAATTCTACCTCGATGACTCCTATAATAAAGTTTTAGTATAATTGGTAGAAAAATACTCCAATCGTTGATAAATAATTCTGACAATCCAAATAGGCTTGATCATTATGACACCAATAGCTAAATACAATCTGCACCAACTAAATTTTAGAAAGATTCTAACTCCAAGAGAAATATTCACCAATGATCAAATCATGCAATATAATATTTAAATAATCTTCATCATTTAAGTAATTGCCACATCGATTAAATTACTTCACCAATTTTAGATTATCATTAACCCACACCATTCGATTCCATCTATAAAATCCAGCAATTTTCACACAATCATAACCTTCTACTTAATTGATCAAAATCCCAAACTTCAGATATCCCCTAAACAATCCACAATATATACCGACATATTCTTATTCACCATCCACTGTGGATTCTATTAGCAACTACAATATGATCAGTTTGCTCCAAAGATAACCATTACATGAAATCAATTTCTCTCTAAGAATTATAGTATAAAACTAGTCATCTCCAATACACTTCAAATAACTTGGTACTCAAGGCCTTATAAGATTGTATACTTGGTCACTACTTGTCATTTGCCACTACAACTCTAAAGAACTCCATAACACGACTTAGCAATTATTCATCTTAATGAACCAACCATCCAACACAAACATAGGCAATAACTCAATATTTATTAATAATTATACAACTAACAAAATCATAAATGTAATTCATGACCCAGTCCCATCCTACCGTCCACCAGTGTGTAAAGTTTTCAGTTTTAATTTAATTATCCAAAGTCAAATTTTAGCGTTAAGTTTTCCTAAGTCATTTTATTATTAAGATTATTAGTTTTCCATAAAAAGGATGACCTTGCAACTTAATAACTTTTATGAGCAGCAAGAATAGCTCACCATTTAGAGAAACAATAATTTTTTTATGAAACAAAATAGCGAAGGAAAGCCAAAGAAAACTCATGGAAGGAATCATAACTCACCCATATGATGAGAACGGCCATTATAAACTCATCCCCGATCATTGTGACTGAGGTTATCCAAGGAAAATTTATCATCACTCATGCTCCACATACAATGGCACCTCCTGGCCATCCCACAGCCACAACTACGATCTCCATCTCTCGGCATCGCTATTCACCTTAATGAACTAACCATCCAACACAAATATAGGCAACAACTCAATATTTATTAATAATTACACAACTAACAAAATCGTAAATGTAATTCATGACCCAATCCCATCCTACTGTGCAACAGTATGTCAAGTTTTTAGTTTTAATTTAATTATCCTAAGTCAAATTTTAGCATTAAGTTTTTCTAAGTCATTTTATTATTAAGATTATTGGTTTTATTTTATTACCAAACCTATGTCAAAATTTAGTTGATTAATAAGTTATTAGTTTGTTCACCACGAACCTAACGTCCGCTCTGATACCAACTGTAACACTTCACTCTATGCAAGTCATTAGCCATCTCCTCTCACCATGCAAAGCTCTAGTGAAGCCTCAAACCAAGCCATGCGTCGGACTCCTCCCTCCACCATGCCATCTTTTGCTCCAGTGAACTTTTTCAAGTTTTGTTTGCTTCATCTTGTGTTCTAGTATCTAAGAAACCTATCCACCAATTTAATTTAATTTAATTTTGATGCAGCCAATTAGCGGGAATCAAGCTTTTCCTAAAACTGGCCGTTTTTGACTCCCGCCGTTTTCGCTACTACACCATCACCAACACCTCCTCTACCTATCCCAAGTCTCACTTTGTTCAATGATTTGCTGTAGAGGGTCGCCACCTTCACCACCATGTCAACCGACGTTACCGTTGCCCGCTTCTCTGGCCATCCTCCGACCAAGTCAAGCTCACCTACGCATTCCATGGGCCAAGGCCGAGCTCGGGCTCACCTTAGTTCTTTGCGTTACATGCCCATGCGCCATCGCTCACATGAGCCACCCATGTCCGTGGCCTGAACACTGCCACTGCCACTACGCCGCGTCTCTGACCGCGCCGCCACCACCCATATGTTCCTCGGGTTCCTAGCAACCCATTTTGCCTGTTCCCCTCACCTCCCGCCCTTTCCCTCACTGGCGCCAAGGCCAAATCAGTGTGCCTGGAAGCCCTCCTCTGCTTAGATTAATGTCTAAAATGCATGCTTAAGTTAGTAATTAGAATTAGTATTTAAATTGTGGATTGGGGTAGTATAGAAATGACTTTCATATAAGGTTAACCACTAGTAATCTTTAACATTAGGATGATATGTTGAATTACCAATTTCCTGATTCTTTACTTGTATGTTAAAGCCTGATAGATCGATGGAATTTATGCATGATAATTGTTAACTTGACGATAATCACTTATCACATAATAAAACTCAATTGATTGATAACCCTTGTGTGAGTAACTTGTAATGCTAGATTAGGATAATTCCGGAATCTCTATCGCCGTTGTATCATATTCCTTTATCTCGCATTGGAACTTTACCTTCCCATCCACAACCTTAACAATCTTTTCCAATCCATGTAATCGCATCTGATCTTATTCCTAATTACTTCAATTCCTTATCACATCACCTTACATAAATAACAATAACATAGCTGTTACTTGACCTGAGATTATCCACATATAGGGGGTTTTTTCTATCCACCTAGTAACATACGGGGGGCAGTACATTTTCGCTACACATGATATTACACCCTGTCTGCGGTTATACAGTCGAGGACCATGGCGTGCCTGACTATTCTTGTATAACCGGGTATGTGGGAAATGATCACCAGAACCTTTGCCACAATTTACTAAATAACACATATCCTAAGTTTTCGCTTCCGTTATCTCTATTTCTGATTGGTTACAATACTTCCGGTAGCTCAATATCATTGCAATAACCGTGTCATTTACCCGTTACATTGCTTGCAATAACTTGTATCCATCACTAGTTGCATTATTATCTGTACTTATCGTATTGCGACCGTTGTTGAGTACTTACTGAGATTTCTAAATCTCACGCTTATTCTTTCCATTCTCAGGTAAAATGCTAGCGGAGTAATATCATTATGCATGGATAGGAGCACTCAAGTTTCAGCACTATGGCTTACCACTACTTTTAGTGTTTTATTTATTCTTGTTGGTTACAAGTTGACCGGTCCTATGTTTAAAACATTATCTCAGCTTTTAATGGCTTTAAATAAAGTATTCTTTAAATATTAAATTTCCAGTGATTTCTGCTATTGCTTATTTATTATCTTTACTTTGATAATGACATTCCATAGTAGGATTTCACATCGCTATGTAAGGTGCTATAGCCTACGTCATGGATCATGGGAAGTCCTAGTCAGGTGGAAGGGTCTCCAACCATCCAAGGCGACCTGGGAGAGTCTGATCGATTTCCAAGCGGCACATCCTTCCGTACAGCTTGAGGACGAGTTATTTCTTCAGGAGGGGAGAAATGATGTGGACAGACGCTTTGGGCGGGTCTACCAGCGCCGTGCACCACAGGGAGCTCTCCAGGCGGAAGGTCAGGACGTCGGGCCAACCGCGGCACAACCGGGGCCCAGCGTACCGGTCGTGTCGGACGCGGGATAGTGCAGGCACAGATATGTGTCCTTATCGCTAATTAGTTTCTATTTGCATGATTTGGTAGTCTCCTTGATTTCCGATTACTTTCCGCATTAGTTACGATTTGGGATTGAGTTTGCTAGGCATGGCTCTCGGGTTATAAGAGGCCAGCCAGAATAATCAAAGGGCAAGCAAGAATTTACCTTATCTACTGCTTCTTCTTCCTCCGTTGTCCTGTCTTCCCTTCCGTCTGTCAGGCGCGGCTACCACGGCGCTTCCCAAGCATTCGTATCTTCTCCCTCGCCACCAGCCTCACCCGCGCTATCACCTGAGATCAAATCCGGTTCATATCAGCGAATGTGATCATTTCTCAATGAGTTAGTACACATCATGGTGACAAATCGCACAATATGATTGCATTATTGAAAAAACTTTCTCGATCATTTCTAATCTATGTCATTCAGATAAATAAAAATATAAGTCAAAAATAATCTATATAATACAAAAAAAAATATGACCTCAACACATATGCATCTTCAAATTTTGATTGAAGAGGATTTATGCATTTGTTTTTTTAATGAAGTTGCTGAGTTAGAACATCATATGCTGCTTATTGGTGCAGAAAGTAATACACCGACCAAAGTTGAGTGCACGAGGAGGGACGATGGTAGCAGTATCTGAGGCAGCCCAGCTCAAGACCGACTAAAAAAACCCGCCCATGGTTGGCAATGTGAAACCAGCAAGAAGTTAGAGCACATAAGCAGATAAGAAAAGTTTTTTACATATATACCACTGGTAAGTGCATGCCATTTACTTTAATTGGATCAATAAAGCCTTGAAAAAAAGCTTTGTAAGAATAAATTTGAAATGGAATTAAAAATAAAAATAGCAAGCATTCTTAATCTATCCATCAGCAAACTATAGTTTGAAAACATAATATGAAAATAGAACTTTGTTGAAACTCGCTAAACAATCAAGAGACACAGGCCATGAAACATAGAAGAAAGCATTAAAAAAATCCATTTTCCCCAAGTAGCAGGAAGGCTATTCCCCAAGCATAGGTATAGAACATCATGCACTAGTCCAACAAATGGTGTGAAGCACCTGCACGAAGATGAGGAAATGGGGTTAGGTTTACAATTTTGGTGGGATCTCAGGAATGCAAAGGGAGCAACAATTTCAGTTAAATGTGCAATGGCATTTTCTAGTTACAGTTGTACAGTTTGAAATCTTTGTTACCACTACATGAGACTCCAGCTCTTTGATTTATTGAATCAAAGGTATTAATTCACCTTAGTTTTGAAAAATCAAGCCAGAAATTTAAGTATTATATTTCACACATTTATGAATGAAAAATGACCTGACTTTCAGAGATTTTTCAGATAGTAGCTTTTACTGCCTTGAGGCTAATTTTGCAGTCTAACAACATCAAACACCAAGGCAAGATCTCATGGGACCAAAAGCTGGAGGTCTCCTGGAAACAGGGCATAAATCTAAGAAGCATTGAATGGGAAAGCAAGCTTGAGCTAATGAAAATTACAAGATGACATTATGTTGTTCTGCATATATGATCACCGTATCGCCATAACCACCTTATTTTTTGTAGGATTTTGGAAAAGAAGCTTCCATGACATAAATCTCTAACACTATCCTTTAAGAAACACCGCTGTATTCTTATGACATACAAAAATTCTACAGAGTATTCTTCTCTAACATGTTATCAAATATTCTACTTGAGACAGCACAAAGATATTACACTATCATTCACTGTAGTAATTTTTCCCCGATCATTTCAATAGTTAATTTTTTAGGAAAAATATTCACATTAAAGTAAATGGAGATTATCTAGCACTCTATACATTTACTCAAAGTTAACTGATCAATGGAATTAACAGAAACATATGAGGTGATAACTGGCTTCTAAAGCTGAAAAAAAGTTAATGAAGTACCAACAGTGAGAATACCATACACTAAGAAACATCAAAACTGAATATCAACTTAGCATTTACTATCCATCTATGCATATAGCGTTTCTCTCTCTAAATAGGGCATTGTAAATGGTTTCATAAGAGCTCAACTGCATCATTAGTGGTGCAATGGACTCTTTTTTTACGCTCTCAAGTATTATAGACTAACTAAAAATTCAAAATGAAGACTCACCTGTGCACCTGTCACTCTTTTGATGTCCTCTTTCCTTTGATCTGCATCATTATTTACTGATATGTGGAGAATTCAACACCAACAAAAAGAGAACTATAGGAATCAAATATAAAAAAAAAACATCTGGGTAGCTGCAGATGATTCACTATAGAAAAGCAAACACTGCACTACTGTGAATGCAAAACCAGAAAAGTTTATAATTGTCATGTGAGACAAATGGAAAGGGGGAGATTTTACCTTTGCTCTTGCAAAAAAGTAGCATAAGCTCCTCTAGCTTCTTCATTCTTGATCTTCTCTTCATTCCAACAATCATAATCCAATTTTTTGCAGTCACATAACTAACTCACAAGCAATTGGCCTGAAAAATTTTCAAGACCTGCAAAGCACAGGTGTCAAATTAGCAATCAGGAATTAGCAAATTTTGGCAAAAGGGACCCATTTTGGTGATTAAAACTTCAATGACATACCACACCCTGAATTGTTGTGCTCAAACCAATGTACCTTTGCAGCAGCAAGAAAGCAAAGTGAAGGATCAGCATGTCCAACAAAACAAGTTCCTCTCCGGCACTCTGTCGAACCACTCCCGTGCTTTGTTGACCAGCCCCAGCCGCACAACTTGCGGACCATTCAGTCTGTTCCGACCATTCATTCTGCTGCTATATAAAACTATATCATCCAAATTGCTCCGACCTATCCTTCCTCAATTCTATTCCCAAATCTACTACTAATTTTTTGTATCTAGTTTTGCTCATAATTCTTGTATCCAGTTCTTGGTTCCTAACATTCTGCCACAAAACAAATTGGAGCACAAAAAAGAATAACCTTTCAATGGCGTCCTTGCGATCGTAAATGGCCTCCTGCGCCTGCTCTGGCATCAGCCGTGAACACTAGCCTCAGCTTCTTAAACTCCTCGTCCACAGCCGCCCCCATTCCACGGACTGCAGTCAACCACCTCCCACGACAACCACTGCCTCCCAGCCATCGCCAAGCTCTCCCGTAGTGAAGCAAGCCCAAGCTCTTGCGCCGCGTCGCTGGGGAAGAGGCAGAGCAGAGGAGGAGGTGTCAAATTGGAGAGGTGGAGCCACTCCGTGGGGCTCGGCCACGGCCGCCTCCCATTCCCTCGCCATACCACAGCCGCCGCAACCTCCCTGCTCCGCCGCCTTCTACTCCCCATGCCACCTCCTTGCCATACCACCCTCTTTTCCTCCCCATGCCAAGGCTGCCACATCCCCGAGCGGCAGGCGATTGGGGCTCGTCGACGACTCCTCTTTTCCTCCCCATGCCAACGCTGAAACACCCCCAAGACGCAGGCGATTGGGGCTCGGCGACGACTCCTCTTTTCCTCCCCATGCCGAGGCTGCCACATCCCCGATCGGCAGGCGATTGGGGCTCGGCGACGACGCACGAGGAGTAGTAGGCGGCGGTTTTTGTCGAGTGGGAAAGAGGGGTGCGGAGAGGACGGCGGTGGGTGGAAGGAGGCGGGCGGCGATTGTGGTGCGCGAAGTAGTCGACGGGACGGCGGCGACTGGGAGGAGGCGGGTGGCCGCGTGCGGAAACAGGCGGCGCGACCGGGTAGCGGCGGGGGTGTCGCGGGGAGGGAGAGGCGGCGGCAGTGCGAGGAGGCGACGGCGAGGGGCTTGGATACAGGCGACGACGTCGCGTGCGGAGAAGTCGGTGACTGCCCTGGGTTGGAGGAGGCGAGTGGAGAAGAGAGGAGGAATGTAGAGGAGGGAAGGGGAGGGAGGTCACGGCGCCGCCGCAGTTGAGCAGGTCAGGCGGCCGCGGGGGAGGCGGAGGGGATTGAGGGGGAGATAGAATTATAGAAACGAAGAGGAAGGACCTGATTGTAAAGGTTGTGAGTGAGTAGAATAGATTCCAAGTTTCATGGAGGGCTAAGAAGATATTTTGCATAGGAGCGATCTGACGGATCTTGTTGCCTTATGGAGAAATCGGACGGCAAAATATTAACAGATGACGTGGTGAGGCACTTTTGCAGGAATCCCAGCAAGATTAATGTATATAGATTATGCATGTGTTGGTGAGTAATAATGACTGGTTCTTTTCGGCATGTGGATTATGTCTTTTGATTTATGCTATAGTAACTAGCTTTTAAATGGTGGGTTTTTTAAAGTGGAGTCTATAAGTTGATTATATTAGACACTGTTCTAAATTTAACTATACCGACCAAAATCGCATATAACTATTTGCTAAGCATACCATTTTAAGATAAATCTTGCTCAAGCTAGGACTGAGTATGAAGGAGGCATGAGAAAGTAAACATGCAAGCCTTCCTATCTTTATGCTTGTACTTTCATGATTTAATGAACCCCTTGCTCCATCTGTATAACTCACATGGTACATTTATTTACATTAGTTGCTTGCTTGATGCTTCTTATCTTAACATTGCTGTGCCATGTAGTTCTAAATATAGTTATTTTCAGAACCATTTACCATCCGTATAAGCTGCGGGAGTCTCAACGATGTACGCATAGCACCTACCAACACATTGTGGTACAGAGACTTTATCATACCTCCGCTGAAAACTCTTCGATATTTCTCTGTCTGATGGCCCTGAAAATTGTTACTACATCAACAATGTTCTCAATGGGCACTATCAAGTTAGGCTTTTTTTTTTTTGCCCTTGTGGCTAATCCTCATTTTGCCAGTGAGCCAATTTTCGATGTTTCTGTTGAGGGCACACTATTCAGTTCTTTGCTTTTGGGCTGGAGCAGCGACGATGAGAAGACATTTGCGGAAGCTTTGGTTTTTGTCCAGGACTCAAGCTTACCGATTTGCTTCCATAGCACTAGTCATGGTGATCAATCGATTCTTTCTATTGAAGTTCTCCAAATAGATGATAATGCCTATAACTTTGGTCTACCATGGGGAAGGGGACAGTGCTTACAAAATAACTTGGATTGCTGCTATGCCAAGCCGGCTTAAGTTTTGCCTATCCTTCTGTAGTGGGAAAATTTAATCATTTGCCACTCTTATGAGTCCAGTGGCAACAGATTTGCCACCCTGGCCCATTGTCAGTGACTCAGGCGACCCCACATGTAAGTGACAGAGTGAATTGACCAATCTTAAGAGTGGCAAAAAATTGAATCTCCCGCACATATCTTTCATCTTTCCCTTATCTCTATCTATATCCATCCCTCTCTCTCTCTCTCCCATCCATATCATTTCTTATTTCTCTCTCCCTTGCGCATGGTAGGCCGCCGCGGCGGCGGCCCAATGTGGCGGTGGTGCCGGCCTTGCGCGGTGCAACAACGGCGACGGGGCGGCGGTGGCAGCGCGCGTCGCGGCCGCCGCGCGCGCGCGCCATGGCGGCGCGCGCGCTAGTGCGTGGCGTCGGCGGCGCGGCGTATGGCGCAGCGGTGCGATGGCGGCGGCGGCTGGAGACTAGTGGCGGCGAGCCGAATAGCCGTTCACATGACCGAATGGCGTTTCGCTCGGCTGAACGGCCGTTCGTGCGGCCAAATGACGTTTTGCTTGGCCGAACGGCGTTTCTCACAGCCGTGGGGCTAGCGAACCCGTTTCCTCCCCAATCAAGTTGTGAAGGTGGCATTTGATACAGCTCCAGGGCATGTAGTTATGATTTCTCCAGATATTCAAAAAGAGCTTTGTAAATGTTGTGCACAAGAGATCACAGAAGTGATTAAAGGTGAGATTGGAGATGAAATTTTGCAGTCCTTATTAATGAGTCCAAAGATGTATCAATAAAGGAGCAAATGGTGGTAATTGTGAGGTTAGTTATAGTTCCACATCATTTATGATTTGTTTGTTTTGTTCTACCTTTAAAGTTTACATTTTATAATCATATCATTTATGCAGATTTGTGAATAATCAAGGGAAAGTGATGGAAAGGTTTCTTGCCATTGAGCATATCACAAATTGTACATCTGCGGCATTGAAAGAAGCTTTGGTTGGATTGCTTACTCAACATGGCTTGCCTATTTCAAGGCTTCGTGGGCAGGGCTACGACAGAGTTTCAAATATGAGAGGTGAATTTAATGGATTGCAAAAACTTATTCGGGATGATAATCCAAATGCTTTCTATGTTCATTGCTTCGCCCACCAGTTACAGTTGGTAGTTGTCACTGTGGCAAGTTGTAGTAGATCTATTACAGATTTCTTTAACTATGTTCCCCTGATAGTGACTGCTGTGAGTTCATCTTGTAAAAAAAAGATGCCTTGATTAAAAACATCATGAGGTCTTGTTGGAGAAGTTAGAGAGTGGTTTGGTTTCAGCTGGGACAGGATTGCATCAGGAAGCTGGACTTGCTAGACCTGGAGATACTCGGTGGGGCTCACATCTCAAAACTTTGCTTCGCACATACCAAATGTGGGAAGCATAGTGGATGTGCTTGAGGTTGTAAGTGAAGATGCTTGTCAAACTTAAGTCATGGTGGAGCAGCAGGTTTGCTAAAAAAGATGGAATGTTTTGAATTTGTATTCATCATGCATTTCTTAATAACCATGTTGAGTATTACAAATGAGCTATCACTTGCTTTGCAAAGGAAGCATCAAGATATTGTTGAAGCTATGCTATGGGCTTGTTACAGGATGTCAAATAACGATTTCAAGATATGAGGGATAATGGGTGGGAGCCATTGTTCAACCAAGTCAAAAGTTTTTGTGAAACATATAAGATTGATGTGCCAAATATGGAAGATTCTATTGGAGTTATGGGTAAATCAGTACGTCGGAAGCATAAAGTGACTCAACATCATTATTACAAAGTTGACATTTTTAATGTTGCTATTGATGCAGTTATGAATGAGATGAATCATCGATTCAATGAAGTTTCCTCGGAGTTATTGGTATGCATGTCTTGTCATGATCCAAGCGACTCCTTCTCTAAGTTTGATGTTGATAAACTTGTTCGCTTGCTGAGATTTATGCTGATGATCTTCACGGGTGCTGATCGGCTTTTGTTAAGAAGTCAGCTTCAAACCTTCATTCTCAACTTTAGAAGAAATGAAGAATTTAATGGATGTCGTGATATATCGAAACTTGCTCAATTGATGGTTTAAACAAGAAAAGATAAAACCTTCCTGTTGGTATATCGCCTAATCGAGTTGACATTGATACTTCCAGTGGCAACGGCATCTATTGAGAGAATATTTTTAGCAATGAATATTATCAAAACAGATTTGGGCAATAAGGTAACGGATGAGTGGCTCAATGACTTGATGGTGTGCTACACTGAGCGAGAGACCTTTAAAACCATTGATAATGATAAAATCATAAACCGTTTCCAAGGCATGAAGTCGCGTAGGATGCATTTGCCCCGTGATTCAAATTTGTCTCGTGGTTCAAATTAGCTTATTTGTGGTATGTTTCATGATTCATATAAACTAAATTTTCATTATTATTCACAATTTTCTATTATATAACTAATTTTCATATGTTTCATACACAGGTGATTTATTTCTATTCCGTACTCATAGCAGAATAATTATATAGTATTAGGTATGCGTTTTCTATTGTCGAGGTACGTACTTTATATTTTTCTGTTTTTCGTTGTTTGTCTCCAAGACTCCAACTGTTTAATTTCTGTATGAATTTGAAATTCTATAAGAATATAAGACTATATTTGTGTCAACTTAGTTTAGTCCGACAATTACTTCAGTCCACCCTCAATTTTAATCCTGACTTCGCCACTGGATGCAAGCATAAAAACAATTCCATGTCTGGACAAATGGCTAAACTAAATCATTCTATAAGCTGGAGCAAACTTTTGTGTCTGGAAAAATATCAAATTAAACTGTTCATGGCAAAGTGTAGTTTCAAAAAGTTCTTCAGACAATAGCAATGACAAAGAAGATGAAGGGAGAGAAGTATTTAACAGATGTACTCATTTTAGTAAGCTGTTCCGTCAGATCTACGTGCAATAACTTGGCTAAAGTTATTTAGCTTTTTTGAAATGTGTGTCATTCCTCCCACATTCCTTCACAGGTTGCTCGAGTTCCCTGGCCATACGGCTTTGTTGTGAAAGCTGAATGCTGCAACGAAGATGGCGGAACACATGCCATGCCGTGTTGGACGCACAACAGCGTTAAATTTGCATGCCCTGCGCAGATGTTTCTCAGGCCGGTTCGTTTATAACTGAGGCCGGGCCGTGGCTACACCATCCGGGTCCGCACCCACTCCACGCGCAACTGGATGGGCCGCACCTCCCTTGCCTCTGTTTCGGCCGCCAACCTTTCATTACCACCTGGGCGAACGCGGAAAAGCTTCATGCCGCGCGCGACCGATAGTCGCGCCGCCGTGAAAAGGGATTTAAGAAATTCAAAATGCTATAGCTTTCAAACCGAATATTCAATTTACGATCCGTTTGAACCATCGAGTTTTTATTACAAGTTCTTCAAAATAAGATCATACCTGCGTATATTTCGGCGTTATTTTGTTGGAGATTATGCCGAATGTTTCAGTGGTAGTTTTGATTTCTTGCACTAATAGTCTTGAACTTTCCACGAACACGTTTGTTTTATTTCACTAATATTTTAAAATTGTTATATGAGCACATATGATTTTGTTCCTAAAAATCCAACACTAAACCGGTTCATTTCCCCTAATTAATTCTGGAAAATATACACCAGAAACATCATTCATAAACTATTAAAACATTCAAAAGTAATGCATCAAACATTATTACTAAGTCGAAATATGTGCATATATTGGCCTTATTTTGTAGAGTTTGTCATAAGGAACATGACAATTCAAATGAATGGCGAACGGATATCCGATCAAAAGATACATGCTTTTGATTTTTTGAAACACAGAGAAAAAGAAAAAAGGACTGGGCCGCACTCGGCCCCCGGGCCCACGTGTGCGGCACTGTGTAGCAGGTCCCATTCGCTAGCCCCATGGGCGCGAAAGGAATTGCGGGCGTGACCGGGAACTAGCAAGGCCGTCTCTTCGTGGGCTGGGCTGAACTCCGGTACAAGCAGGTTGTAATGTTAACAAGGAGTCTGTCTATATAATTGCACTAAGGTCTCATACAACGAAACGAGCAAGGTATTACTTACCAAGGTTCGACGCCGGGATGCTGCCTCAACGACCATCAAGATATTCGTCGCTACGTAGTGGAATTCGATGGCGTCGTGCCCCTTGCCAGCACTGGATGGACCATCAATGGAAGCCGCAAAGAAGGAGGTTCTGATAGTCTCATCTTCTTGAGATTAGAACCCAGTCCCTCATCCTGGACTACACACCTTTCCCCCTTCTCCCTCACGGCACAAGTTTCTTGCCCTCTCCCTGGCTTTCCATTGGTTCCACACTTTCGAGCAACAAGAGTCTCGGCCTATTCGGGTGGATCTTCACTGCTCGTTCCCAATCCTGTCTGGTTTGGTCAGGCACTCCGGAGTCAACCATGACTTCCTTGAGATGTTTCAGGTGTCTGATCTCGATGCCGGAAAGACCAAGTAGACCCGGACAGAGCAGCTGAAGTGAGACAAGATTCGGCAGAGCTCCCTGCTCGATTGTTGGCAGAGCTGAACTGAGACTTTGCACCACAAAGCACAGGCGTCGCAGGCTTGGGAACGCCCCGTTTTTCATTTGGAAATCCTCAAGCTGATCCGCAATCAATTTGAGGTAAAGCAAACTGCCCAAATTGATCAGGGAAGATAGAAGATCCCGTGTCAGAGTGGCTGATGAAATGCACAACTCAGTGAGACCTGACAGCACGGTAACAAACGGTGGTAATTGGAGTAGCTTGCCATGCAGCTTTAGAGACCTTAGATCATATCTGGAACCTTCGTAGCATGGCTTGAAATCAAGTGAACTCAGCAAGTCTTCGGAGCATTCTTCTGAATCTAGTGACAGAGAATGAGCACTGGCCCTATCCGTGGGAACCTTGGTGAATTCCTGAATGGCATCTGACAGATCATCGATGTAGTTACTACCGTTTGCAACAGGCTCACACCATATCTTAACCTTTCTCAGATTTCTCATACGACCCATAAGTTGCAGAAATCCTTGGCTCTCATTGGTGACAAATCCAGCTAAAGTCTTCAGGTTACTCTTGTTTCCATACAAGAACTTTCGTAGTTTACTCATCTTATTCGCATTCTTTAGATCATCTCTGTCAAGCATAAACTTTCCAAACAGGTGAGCTAAGTGGGGCAGCTCCATGACTTCTATGGGCATTGTCTTTATCTTAGTTCTCCTTAAATCCAGTGTCTCTAAGCAATGCAGTCCTTCAACGCTCCTCGGAAGCTTCCCGGTAGTGCCCCCGAAGCTTAGATATTTTAGATGCCACAGCTTGCCTATGTGTTTGAGATGGTCGTCTTCCAGATCATTGCATTCTTCTAGATCCAAGACTCTTAGCAGTTTGCACTTCTGAATATAAGAAATGGCATTACCTGCTTTCCCAAAGACTGTCAGAGATCAAACACGATACAAATCCTCGTCAGATGCCCCGCCATCCTTCGGATCGCCACCATGAATAGAAAGGTGACGAGCAGTACTAAAATTAACACTGGATATTGGATGATCACGAAACGATGTCGCAATGAATCCCTATGACATGGACTTGTGCCTCACGAACTTGTGCATGATGCCATGAGCTCTGCATGTCTTCACCTGTGCGTTGTTCCTTGTATCAACAGGCTGGATTATATTCCGGTCGATAAGCGCCTTGAAATTCTCTTCTGCGATGTCCTGTTCGCTGCGAAGAGAATCACTCCGTGCATACCCTTCAGCCAACCACCTCCTGATTACAACTTTCCTCTTGAGGGGACGGTTGTTTGGGAATAAACAGAGATACAGCAAGCAGGACAGAGCGTAGCCGGACAGACTGTCGTAGTTATGCATAAGCACCTTCCTTAGTTTTGAAAAGTTGTCATGGCCATGCTTCTCTTGCAGATGAGAACCCAGGTTGCGGCATAACTCTGTACACAGCTCCCCTGTGGGCTCATTTGAACTCTTCAGACTCTTCAGATAATTGGAGACGCTGACAAGAGCAAGTGGAAGCCCATCACATTTCTTCAACAGCGTCGACAAGCCCTGGTCTAGCTCAGGTGATCGTACCCCCTGAAGAGCTATCTTCTTGGAGTCCTCTTCACCAAGTGTGCTCATTTGGTACACATAACCATTGCCATGGCTGCACATATTAGCTACTGACTGAATAGTTGTGGTCAGCAGTATTCTGCTGCTTGTATGTTCGCACACGAACACGTCACCGTGTGCCCCCGGCGTCGAGCGCGATACGCAGGACACGTCGCCGGAGGAGTCTCGCCGGGAGCGCGATACGCAGGACATGCCGGCGGGAGCTCTTGAGACCCGACACCCCACGCGCCCGGGAGGGACCCCGTCAGGGCGAGCGGCGGCGATGGGCTGTCCTAGGTCGGCCTGACCGCCCCTAGGACCTTGTGATTCGTTATCGCAACGGAGTAAACGACAACGAAGAACAAGAAGCAAAATAGGGCAGAGGAAAAATAGTAGATTGCAAAATAATATAGTAGATGAGTTTCGATTGTGTGTTGTCAATCAGTCGTAACCCCTACATACATATATATAGGGGGAAGCTGGTCCTAGCTTCTTTTGGAAACAACAGTATTCGAATCGAATCAGAGTCCAGACCGAATAAAACTTATCTTAGTTTATTCGGTTGCAATTTTACCACGCGGCAGAGATCGTTTCAAGATCGTTTCCTGATCCTTTCCAAACTGCTGCCCGCGCGTGCGTGCTGCTTACGACCGATCCCGAGTGCTCTTGATGCCGTACGACCACTCTAAAAACATCCCTTTGACTATGCTCACTTCCTTCAACATGGTCGGAATCGCTTCTGGCACGTACTGGTCCTCTCGACTTGGTCGCTGCTCCTTACGACCGCCTTCACCGCGGTCGTAGCCTTCTCTGCGTGGTCGAACCCTTTACGATGACCGGTCAGCGTCTCTTATGACTTCCCAGGACCATTTACGACTGGTTAGAGTCATTTACGACCGGTTAGAACTGTTTATGACCAGTTGTGGATGCTTACGACCAGTTCCGATTCTTCTATTGCTTTACCGATCAACTTTCCTTCGTGATCGTAAATTTACTGTAGCAGTTTACGACCGCTCCGCTGTATCGCTACGCTGTCCTTCCTTTAGCCACTCAAAATACCGTGATCGAAACCTTCAATGAGCACGCAGTGACGCTGGCGTTCACTATTTTTCTGTAGTCGAACACCCTCTCGACCATGTTCACTTCCCTCAACGTGGTCGGAGTTGCTACCGCTCCTCGTTATAACGTGATCGTAAACCACCGACTTCTCATCGTGGTCGTAAGTTCGACTGCCGACTATCAACCTTGATGTCGTCGACTATGAACCAGGCTTCTGATCATGGCTAAACGTGGTCGTAGCAGCGTCCGATTATATCCAAAATGGTTGAGCCACCTCTGATCACGCCAACACGGTCGTAACTGCCTTCGACCACGGCCAACGTAGTCGTAATCGGTCCAGCTGGCTTCCGATTAGTGATGACATGGTCGTAAATGCTGCACCGTGGTCGTAAAACTTCTCAGTGACCGCCATCGTGGTCGTAACTGCCTTCGACTACGGCCAACGTGGTCGTAATCGGTCTAGCTGGCCTCCGACTAGCGATGACATGGTCGTAAATGCTGCACCGTGGTCGTAAACTACCCGGCGACTGCCGACCACGACCAAAGTGATCGTAATGGTTCTTGATCACGACCAAGCTCCACGCTTCTTTGACATAATCGTGCATTTACTGTAGCTTGCTGAATTCGTAGTACTTTACGATCACCTCTGACTTTCGACTTGCTTTGCCGTGGTCGTAACTACTCACGACCATGATATATGCACAACCTTCCCTTGTTAACCTGCTTTTGGTTTTACGATGATTGTGGTTCCAAGCCAAATTTGATTATCAACATTGTACCATTGTCTTCAAAGATGGAATTCACAGTGCTCCGTTGCTCCATCCCGATGTCATAGAGGACAATTAAGTACATAACAATCATATTGAGAAATGAAAAGCAAACGTTAAGAGATGAATCCTGCAGATGCAATGCAATAGTTAATCGCACCAGTTAATCTTTTCTAGATTATTGTGGGATTTTTTCTCCTCAAAACGAATAAGGTGTCTTGAATCTCACCAGTTGTTTTTATATATATAGATTGCAAAGAAGATATTTTATCACTGTAATAGATGGCTTACAAGCCACGATAAGGATCGTCAACTTTTCCTCTACTTGGATGGTGTAATAACATGACACAATGTTGGGAACTATACGGCTCTCACAAGTAATGGCACTAGCGAGATTTGGTACCTCCACGTATACACTTCTTTTATTAGAGTTCAAGCACCTCCGAGTTTTAACTCATGAATTTTCAAGCGGAAACCGTAAGTCCATGATATTGGACCGCACTGGAATGTGATATTTGTTGCAACTGAGGTATTTAAAAATTGTGGGAGTTGCATGATCGCATAGCTTCTTCTTAGCTTGTATTTGTAATGGCTAATTGCGGCCTCGTAGTGTGTTGTCTTCACTACGGCTGCACTTGCGCCTTCACATGTTAACATTGCAAAATCCGTTGGGCTGGAGCTGTGCTGCGGGCCACGGTGACTATTAGAGCATGTACAATGCAAGATGCTTATATATGAATGCTTAAAGAGAGAGAATATAGCCACATCATCAAGTATCCATGCAAAAGTTATTTCCTCCAATGCAAGCATCTCTTCCATGGGTGCTTAGATGCTATATTATCTATTAATAGGTATAGTTATATACATAAGCATCTATTAAGCACCGATGCTTATTTAAGCATCGGTGCTTCAAAATAAGCACCTTATCTATCCTATGTGGCAAGAAAAATCAGTTTTTCATTGCTAAGCATCCACTACTACAGAAATCGACATTACAGACGGTTCAGAAACGTCATCACAGACGGTTTTCTGAACCGTCTGAATTTATGGGTCAGTGATGATCGAAGGTTATCACGAGCGGTTTCGAACCGTCGTGATTATTAGATATCACGACGGTTTTTAATTAAAACCGTCAGTGATTATCGATATCACGAGCGGTTTTAATTAAAACCGTCGTGATATCTAATAATCGCTGATCGCTTTTAATGAAAAACGTCGTGATACATATCACGAGCGGTTTTTACTTAAAAACCGCTGCGTGATATTCCTTCCTCCTAAACCAAAATCTATTTACGCTTATTGGCTAGCCTCGGAAATGCTAGCCATGCCCTCTGAAACAAGCAGATAATCACAGACAAAAAACATACAATTCACACATCTCATTTGCTTTCAGGTACATTTCGCAGACATAAAACATCCAATTGACATCGCACTTCATCTCACAGACATAAAGCATGCATCCATTTCGCAAATCAATTAATTGAATTGAACTGAAATATCCATTAACAAATGCACAGTTACAAAAGATCTACACTGCATTTACACTTAGTGATAAGACCAATAGGAAATCAGTGTGCGCAGTGGAACCGTCCTTCTGGCTGTATGACTTGAGTCAGCAAAAAGAACGCTAACTCTGATTGAACCTCTCAAGCTCGGTCGTTTCAATGCGCTTGACGGATTGATCTGACTGCCGATAGGAATATCAATGTACATATATATGTAACGTGATAAGTATGAAGTAATTATGGGAAGAGTGACAAACCTTGCGATTGGTGACCCTCGAGGAATCGAGGAGTAGTTCCATATGTTGGCAAACGTAGTATCCACATGTGTTGCCCTTTCTTCTTTGGTGGCACCGCAAAAATGGAATGTGTTAGTTCAAAAGGCATTAGTACCATCTGTTGCATAGGATTAATTAATGTGAAATAGCGAATACCTTAAAATCTCGAACATGTGTCGTGAGAGCCGTTGGCCCCGCGCTTGAGTCACCTCCTTTTCAATGTACATCGCGAACGCCCTCGTAATTCGAAAGGTTAACCTTAATCATTCGGAAGGAAAGAAAGAGTACAATGTAGATATGTATGGGAATATGTGCTTACCTATCGATTACTTGGCGACAATTGTGAAGTCCATTTTATTCTTACTTAGGAATCAAGGTAATATACCTTGTTCCATTTTGGTACAATTACTATTAAAATCCAATGAAAGCTCGATTGAAGGGCATAAGTACATAGTCCTTATTGCGACAACTCAAAGAGCTCGATGCAATGTACCTCTCGACGAGGATGCCTCCACGTCGATGGTAGTCTTGGCGACCAATTGTGGGTCCAAGAAACGGTGATGAGTTCGATACTCTAGCTTTAATCAGCATGTGTCTATATATATACACACGAAAGCAAAAATTAGATATGGCATTTATCGGTATGACATTAACTGAGACGTGATTGTACACACTTACGGCGTCGAAGATCGAGCGATTGAGGCGTCAAGAGCGTTGAGCATGAACAGCTCGAATAAATCCTCAAAGGCGACCACGAATGTACACTCTTGAAGATTGTGGTGTAAATCTTCCTCGGAGAATTTGATGGTGATACTTGAAGTCCGTTCTCCCTCGGCTTATTGGATCTGCATATACCACGTGTGCAATTGCATGCAACTATATGGTAGCTTTGGAGGGCTTTTGCTCGAGCAACGGCCGCCACCGCAATTTGCGGGCCAAAGGGTGGTACGGAAGATCATCATTGGTCTTCTTTGCTTTGCCCTTGCCGGCCTTGCGCCTCGGCTATGGGTCGACTTCACGGAAGTCGACTTTGAAGGTAGCAGCGGTGCAAGTTGCTCTAGCGAGAATAGGGCCCGTGGAGATAGCACCGTTGTAGTATCCGGTGGTGGAACCGATCGGTCTTATCTCGAGATGGCACCGGTGCATGTTGCTCGTCCCGCCACCGGTGAAGAAGCCTCCAGAAGATGTCGCTTTTGGGCCACCGGATGAATGTTCCAATGGCTCGTCCTAGAGTCACGATCTCGTCGTTGGGGGCTTGTGGCGGGACCACCTCAAAATTGACATACACACCATCCACATTAACTTTTATGGCTCGGCGCTAAAGCTTGGCGTGCACCATGGCCCTGTTACTGCACGAATATGCCCGCCCCCAGCGTACAAGGGAATGGCGCCATATCTCACTTGGAGCTTGCGGTTCGTGGCTCCTACATAACGATACAAAATTAGCTACTCGAATAGGCCTACCAATGGAGCAAGCATTCGAGAGGTAATAATTATTACCAGGATGTCGTCCACGGAAATTTGGACTGGTATGCGTCGGATTGGACGCGCAGCTACTCGGACGGTTGTGCGGGCTACCTAGCATAGCAGCGGCGGTGGCGGCTCTCGACTTTCTCGTCTGCTTTCGCACCTCTTCTCGATTACTTCACCCATCTCGAGCAAATAGCTCCTCTCGAAGAGATTCCTTGATCTCTTCGTAGCTGCTCCTCACGCTCGGCTTTGTTTCTCTTCCTACGCCGATACATTCCGAGTCATCTTGGAAACCATGTTTCCAAGGAACGTAAAGCCCAAGGCCTCTCGTGCGACCGGGTGCTCCTTGTTTCCTGGCCACGGAGAGCATATCATTCTCCCTTGTTCCTGGAATGATCCTGGTAGATTCAAAACTCGGCTCTTCCTGCAAGAGCACGACATGTCATTTCAATTAAATGCGGTTGTGGAGTAATTACAAGCTCGTGGTTCGATCGATATCTTACCAGCGCTGGGACACTTGCTGGTCTGCAGGGTTTCGAAGGAGACGTCCCCGATGTCGTTGTAGATGACCTTGCTCTAAGCCAATTTCGAGCGCGGTCATCCGGATATTGGAAAACGGCGGGCGATGTCCTCTGCACTGCCGGCTCATCCTCCAACCTCCATCATGGATTTTACCCGCATACCCACCGTGCCAAGTCGTGGGGTGCGTGTTTTTTGCTGGAGGGCCTTGTGCGCCACACTTGTACTTTTGAATTCTTGGTCGTTTTCATCGCCTTGAACTCTTCCCATTGTGATTCCGGGAATGGGTATTTAGTAAAGGCGTTTCGTCCGTCTCCACGTATTTCACGACAAGCGTGCTCTTGAAGTTCTTCCATGCTTTGCACGCGCTTGGTAGGTTTGTCGTTCCACGGCGTGTAAGTGTTCTTACGGGAACTCGAGCGATGCCAAGATTTCGGTCCACGGTCACGCTTTCCGAGTGTCGAGCGTTCTTCCACGAATTGTATGTGATCTCAATTCGTTGTCGTGCAACTATTCCGACCATGGTTCGGAATGCGTTTACCGCTTGCTTAGGAAGGATAGGGACCCCAGCTGCGTTTACCTCTGTGATGGTCTGTCGGCTCTGAGGCTTCTTTGATAGCCCTCTTCCTTGGCGTCTTGATGTTGGAGCGGACGCCTCCGGCGATGATGATGAAGAATGCGCGGGTGACATGTTGCTCATTTTGTGGGTCTATTAAGATAAGATGAGAATGTTCAAAGTGAGGAAGCACGAAAAGTCAAACATGATGCTCAATGTTCTAAGAGAGGAGAGGAGTAGAGGGAAGGGGGAGAAGGGAGGGGGTGATGTGGACACAGAGAGGGGTTATGTGCCTATACTATATACTACATACTATATGTGTATATACATACATATACATATACATACCTACATATATACATATACATACCTACATATATACATATATAATGGTAGCAATATGAAGCAACAAGCAACAAGCATCAATAATAGAATCAATAACAGTCTCAACATGAATATGTGCTCTCAAATTGTAGGGTTGCACAAGATTAATCTTGGCCGTCCGCTACTAAATCATATACTCTTCCTTGATTGGTTATGCCAAATAATGAATTCAGTATTTTGAGCTCTAGATACAAACTCTAAAATCTCAAGATCAAGATATATTTAGCATGCATATATTCAAACAACGAGATTCATACGAGATCAAGACCACACAAGTTAACTTTGCCCAATAATTCAGTCTTTTAACTTGTCAAGATTAAATCCAACAGATCAATTTAATAACATGCTATAACTTGAAACTGCATGAACCGAAGCAGCTATTAGAGCTCAAGCAATGAATGAACCAATCTCGTATATGATTTTATCATCATCGAGCAAATCTGTAGTAAACAATTAATGTACCAAATAGCAAACTAATTAAGCTACTGCAGTAAACCCTAGTCCATCACGAAAGTGCTCACAATGCGATCGGTGTCGAGGGAGGTGGCGGCGAGGGCTCGACGGAGGCGGCCGCGAGGGGCTCGGGAGGCGGTCGACGAGGTTCGGGAGGCGGAGGCGACGAGGGGTCGACGGAGGCGGTCGACGAGGCTCGGGAGGCCGAGGCGACGAGGCTCGGCGGCGGCCGGCGAGGCTCCTGGGAGGCCGAGGCGACGAGGCTCGACGGCGGCCGGCGAGGCTCGGGAGGCGGTCGGCGAGGGTTCGGGAGGCGGAGGCGGCGAGGCTCGAGGAGGCGGAGGCGACGAGGCTCTCGGCAGGCGGCCGGCGAGGCTCGAGGAGGCGCCGACGAGGGTTCGGGAGGCGGAGGCGACGACGGGCTCGGGATTTACGGATCTAGATCGAATAATCTGCGCGGCGCGCGGGAAAACCCTAGCGAGAGGTATATATAGGGAGGTTATCACGCAGCGGTTCTAACTCAAAACCGTCGTGATATTAATATCACGACGGTTCCAAGTCTAAAACCGCTTGTGATAGTATAAATATCACGAGCGGTTCTAAGTGTATAACCGTGCGTGATAGTCATATTATCACGAGCGGTTTTAAACTTAGAACCGTCTGTTTTATTGATATCACGACGGTTCTAAGTTTAAAACCGTCTCGTGATAAGCCTTTGCGATCAGTAGTTATTAAGACAACACCAATAACCGCAATGCATTCATATCCACCACCAAACAGTGCATTCATATACAACACCAACCAGTGCATTCATATCAACCATCACATGTGCATCACACATATACATAAATGCCAATACTCATATACATTTTGTCACACATTTTCACATATACATCTCAAAATCGACTACATCACACATTTTCACATATACATCTCAAAATTGACTACATCATACATTTTCACATATACATCTCAAAATTGTCACACATTTTCACATATACATCTCAAAATTGACTACATCACACATTTTCACATATAGATCTCAAAATTGTCACACATTTTCACATATACATTCTTATTGTACTTGCTTATTTCCTTTAAAAATTAGCCCTTCATCATGATCAATGCGTGCGTAACTAGTTTCGCCACGTTGTTCATCGTCGACCTTATGCCATTTCCAAAAGGAGGTAACTCGTCAAATTGATTGTATTCCTCCTCGTCCACTACATTCTCCACTCCGACAATTCTCCTTTTCCATGAAGAACTACATGGCGTTTCTTATTTGCCGGGTCGGTTACATAGAAAACTTGAACAACTTGATTGGCAAGTACGAATGGTTCGTCTTTGTACCCGACACGTTGGAGGTCCACGGTCGTGACACCGTACTTGTCAACCTTCACCTGTGGGAGATGCACCCAACGGCAATAAAATAAGGGGATCTTGAAAACCACATAGTCGAGCTCCCAAATCTCTTCTATTAAGCCATAGTACGAGTTTCTCGACCCATCGGTCTGAATGCATCTATGCGGACTCATGTTCTCGTTAGTGCTCTTGACATCCCGAGATGCGTATAGAATGTGTACCCATTTATGTCATATCCTTGCCATGTCACAACTGTAAATGTCGGCCCTTTTGCCAACCATCTCAGCGTCTCACTCGGCGAGCTCCTAGCAATTTGCTCCTTCAACCATTGGTTGAACCAACGGTTGTGTTGCCTCATGATCCAAACATCCGCCGCTCTGGATTACTTGCGAAGCACATCCTTGTCTTTGGTCCACATAAGGCGCCACTTCAGTCATGTGTTGCAACACCGTGAAATGGGCTTGAGTATACGTGTCCATATCCGGAGTGATTGCTTTCCTTCCGATAGTTCCGAGACCCTTGACCTCCCTTCATGGCGAGATTGAGGACACCTATCGGTTGAATCGAGCCATATAATCGACACAAAACTCAATCACCTCTTCGCTTGCATAACCTTCGACGATGCTGCCCTCCGTACGAAACGATTCCGTCACGTAGGACTTGAGAATTCCATGAACCTCTCAAATGGGTACATGCTTGCGTGAGGAATACGGGCCCGCATATTTTTATCTCCCACACAACGTGAACAACGAGATGGACCATGATATCGAAAAAGCGAAGGAGGAAATACATTTCAAGGTGACATAGAGTCATCACCACCTCGTCTGCAGAGCATCTAGTCCCGGGATCGATGACCTTCGAGCAATTGTGTTAAAGAAATAACATAGCCTCATGATTGTCTCTCGGACTTTGATCGGCAAAATATTTCTAATTGCAATAGGGAGCATCGTGTCATCAGCACATGACAATCATGAGACTTCATGCCATTTAACTTCAAATCTTGCATCGAAACAAGTTTCTTCACGTTGTCGGAGTAACGAGACGGAACTTTCACACCATGCAAGCAGCGCACGATTCTGTTTTCACCTTGGGCGAGTGTAACACGCAGGGGAAGGTACGTTCGTCCATTATCGGTGCTTGTCGGTGCTAACTCGGGCCCGATGTCCATGTCGGCCAAGTCAAGCCGTGCGTTGACACCGCCCTTTGTTTTATCACGGATGTTCAGAAGAGACCAATCAAGTCGCCGCACACATTCTTTTCTCGTGCATGGCGTCGATGCGATGCCGAACATCTAGGTACTCCCAATAAGGTAAGTCCCAAAATATTGATCTCTTCTTCCGTGTTCTTCTCATGAGCCCGCAATTTACGTCCCTTTCCGAGGACAACATCTAAATCCTTAACCATATCATAAACCTCGCGTCCCTTAAATGCCTTAGAGCTGAACCATCTTCCTTCTCTCCGTCAAATTGTTTCTTCATCTTGCGGTATGGGTGAGCCCTCCAAGGAACCGGCGGTGACGCATGTAGACGGTTTTGCGTGAGTGTCTCGACCACACACTCTCGGTACCATCTAAACAGTGAGTACAAGCTTTGGCACCTTTTGTACTATGGCCCGATAGGTTACCAAGGGCGGGATAATCATTTATGGTGCGAGAACAATAAGGAGCGCAGAGTGAAGTTCTCTCGTTTGTACGCATCCCATACCTGCACCCTTCGTTCCACATTACTTTTAGATCTTCCACCAACGGTGCTAGGAACACATCGATATCATTCCCGTGTTGTTTTGGCCCTTGGATAAGTATCGACAAACAAAATATACTTTCGCTTCATACACAACCAAGGAGGAAGGTTATAGATGCAGAGAGTCACGGGCCATGTGCTATGTCATTTGCTCATGCTCTCGAAAGGATTCATTCCATCGCACTCACCCAAACCTTATATTCCTTGGTTCGCACCGAACTCTGCAAAACTCCTATCGATGTTTCTCCACTGCGCGGAATCAGCAAGGTGTCTTATCATTCCATCCTTCTTGCGCTCCTCAGAGTGCCAACGCAGCAGCTTTGCCTCCTTTGGATTTGCAAAAACCTTTTCAAGCGGGAATTATAGGAAAATACCATGTCACCTTAGCAGAGGTCCTTTCTTCGCCTCTGTTCCTCGCCATCAACCGATTGATTATTACGTTTGTATCGGGATGCGTTGCACACGGACATACATGCATGTTTGCATACTCTTTACTGTAGAGGATACAATCGTTCGGGCATGCATGTATTCTTTCTACTTCCATTCCCAACGGACAAAGAACCTTCTTGGCTTTATCGTGGTTTTAGGCAACTCATTTCCATCCGAAGCATGTCCGCTAAAAGACCTAGCAGCGCCGTGAAACTCTTGTCCGACCAACCGTTGCTTGCCTTCAATTTCAACAGTTCAAGCACGGCCAACAACCTCGTGTACTTGCATCCCGTGTACAAAGGTTTCTCTGAGTCCTCCATCAAGCCACGGAATTTAACATACTCTCTCTCATCATAGTTCTCTTCAACATCGCGAAGCATCTGATCCAGATTATCATCGTGCAACCTATCCGAATCCGACCCACAATCGACATCAGCCGGCGGCATGTCATTCAGTTCACAGGCGATGTCATCCGGGGGCATATCATTCACTTCACCGGCGATGTCATCCGGCGGCATATGATCATTCACTTCGCCATGACTGGTCCAACACGTATAATCCTTTTTGAAACCCCTCCGAATCAAGTGCGATTCAATTTGCCCTCGGTTCTTAAACATCTTCACATTCTCGCAGTCAGTGCATGGACAGCACATATATATCGCCCCCTTATTCAACATATCCTCCTCGGCAGCTCTTATAAAAGCAGAAACGCCATTAATGTACTCTTCACTCACACGGCTCGCGGCATACATCCAGCTTGGTCCTACGTTACGTACATATATAACAACTTAGTATTAAAATCTAGATTAACTAATTATAACTACATATATACTGCCACATTTATTATATTGAGACTTTATTTGCTAGATTCATATTACAAACACAACACTATTATATAACCAACAATTTTGCAAATTAACCATCTTCAATAACCACTCATGGATTACTTAGAACTAAATTGTAATGCAATTAAAGAAAAAATAAATTGCATTACTAACCATATCTAGAACAACCAGCAAAGTATGAATCTTCAAAGCTCAATCTCGCCTCTTCCCACCAAATTAACAAGGCACTCAAATCGCCTAGCTTCCTCCCGAGTGAAAAAGTGCGCAGCGATGGCTAGATCGGATCGAAATGAAGACAGATGCGATGCGGCGGCGCAATAAATGCCTCATCGACATTATCACGGATGGTTTTAATAAAAACCGTCGTGAATTATCCTGACGGTTTTTAATTATTAACCGCTCGTGATAACAAAATTATCACAGCGGTTTTTATTTAAAACCGCTCGTGATATCTGAGATTATCACGAGCGGTTTTAATACGGGCGAAATGCGTGATACAACGTATCCTGAGCGGTTCATAGTTAATAACCGTCGTGATAATCCATTTTCCCGCCACAAATACCACAGACGTCCTCCAAATTACAACCGTCTGTAATAGTGCTCATTAGAGACGGTTTCACAAAACCATCTGTGATGAGGCGTCTACTATTAGGCTTTCTGTAGTAGTGACCTCTCTAAGCTCCTGCATTGTACATGCTCTTAGGCGCCTACTCGTGATAACTCAGCCGATGACCTTGCAGGTGTTTGACATCTATGCAAAGAAGGTGAGAATCGGTGTCATTTTCATGTAAAGAACAGCATTAAGCATGTCCTTGGATGAAGTATCATCAACCAGGCGCATCCATCTTTTCTCATATGGCACCGGCACCAAGAGGTAGGGATGTTTCGACTGCCTGGGAAAATTCCAGCCTCACATACTTCACTGCATCTGCTTCCATCGTGGTTTATGTTGGAGATCTCTCACTCACTCTCTCTTGTGTTTTCTATTTCTTTGAACAAATAAATACAAGTTGCTCAGTTATTACATTCGATTGAGACGCTTTAAATAGAATCAACCGGTCACTCATGCAGGCCACTCACCCACTACCTACGATCATACGCTTAACTCCTAAAATTCCTCCACAATCCGCACAACTCGGTCCTCTTAACTACTTATTGACTCAGTCTGCAACCGCTACTATGACCGTCACTCAGTCAACTTCTTCTTCAACATGACCGCTAAACACAGTCTTTCGATCACAGCCTCTTACGACCACACACACAACTACGAGTATTAGCACCTACGACCACACACACAACCATGAGTACTGGATACTCGTTTACGACCACAAGTACTCGATTACGACCACGAGCACTTGAACACACACTGCTAAACTACTTACACGTTAAGAATATGAGCAACAGTTTACCTTTTTACTGCTACGTCTGTCGATGTGTATCAAGTATGATGCCTGGCTAGGGGTGGCAACGAGCCGAGCCAAGCCTGGCTCGGCTTGGCTCGTGAAAGCTTGGTGAAATGGAGGCTCGGTTCGGCTCAGCTTGGTTAGGATATCAAGCTTTTTTGTGGGCTCGGTTCGGCTCGTGATGCGGCTCGAGCCGGCTCGTGGTGGCTCGCGAGCCAACAATGAAATATGCACTCCTACAACTTTGTTCATAGTAACACACACAATAATCTTCTTTAATACACGATCAGGTAATCCAGAAAGAGTGGCCTGAGAGGTAATCAGCAAAACGAGAACATTAGCACAAACAAAGTGACCACGGACTCCCCTTGGCAGCGGAAGCAGGATGCGCAGTCGCGCATGGAGCCAGTGACTCAGTGAGCCACGGACTCCCCTTGGCGCCGGTGTGGTGCTGGCGTGCCGCTGACCCGCCGTGCACCGGTCGCGCCTCTGCGCGGCGGCAGCCACGAGCCGCGGTGCGGCGCGCGTCCGTCCCTCGCCGTCGCCGAGCGAGGGCCTGGGGCGGCCGGTGGTGTAGCGCGGCGTGGACGCCGTCACGCCGGGGAGGCCGTGGAGGGATGGCCGGATCCCGGATGTGCGATGGTGGCGGCGCTACCGAGAGCCCGAGAGAGAGTGGGGAAGAACGGGGGAGTCGGGGCCTCGGGGGAGTCGGGAGCGGCGGCCGGCGGCTATTGGAGGGACCGAGGGAGCCTAGGGGCCTGGGGGAAGAACGGGGGAGTCGGGGGCTCGGGGTCGAGCGGAGCGGCGGCCTTGCGAAATGCGGAGCAGTGGAGGGACCAAGGGCGAGGGAGCCTGGGGGCTGGCCGGCTGGGGGGCGGGGGCCGGGGGCTGGGAGACGCAGACGCGGAATGCGGAGCAGCTGGAGGAACCGAGCGGCGGCGTTGCGGAATGCATTTGGGATTTGGCAAGTGGGATGTGGAAACTAGGGTTTTTACCTTTTAGATGGGCCTATTGGGCCGAGCCAACCGAGCCGCTCGCGAGCTGGCTCAGGCTCAGCTCGTTTAGACCACGAGCTTTTTTGCTGGCTCGGCTCGGCTCGTTTCATCCACGAGCCGAGCCAAGCCTCCACGAGTCCGAGCTGAGCCCGAGCTGGCTCACGAGCCCGAGCTTTTTTGCCAGCCCTATGCCTGGCCTTGGACGAAGGGGCAATGCCCAAGCTCCAAAGAAGGCTCGAGCCAGAACGGTTTCAATGCACCGCACACGCACCAATTTCTTTCTGTTGGGCTCATCAAATTGGGCCATGACCTTAGGCACGGCCAGGTTAAGATTCTTCTCTTCGCGTGGCTTCCCAACTACCAAGATTGGCCTCCTAAACTAAAACAATCTGTTGTTGGCTAGCCTAGCTTGGATGGGAAATGGATGGCAGGGTGTCCCCCCAGCTGAAAAATAGTTAGGTTGTTTTAGACTATAATTTATAGTTTAAATGTTTAAATTTTGGTTGTTTGTGAGACGTAATATATAAAGAAAAATAGTCACATACGATTTTGACTAGTATAACTGAATTCAGTATATTTTTTACTATAATATTTCTGTTGACCCTATTTTACAAAATATACCATTTAAAAACTAATTACTATAATATAATTTATAAGTTACAAGCTACAGGCCCAAAAAGGCACGACTAAG